>JAWWEE010000122.1:29612618-29670455 GCA_035221455.1 Xenops minutus | reverse complement strand
TAACCAAAAAAAAAAAAAACAACCCACAAATACCAAGGGCACCCCCCCCCCCAACACACAAAAATCCTCCTGATACTTACAAAATCTTCACTCTGATAGTCCAGAAACTGTCACAATGTAGTAAGATTTCTCAGTTTCTTTATCTTCCTCTCCTACAAATGCGGGATTTTTGATCTTCAAGCAAACCTGATTTCTTTTCTCCTTGTTTCTTACGTAATGGTGTAGTCAGAGCTGTTCCCTTCTGGAACTACTGTTCTATGTCACTAAGAAAAACTCTGTGCTATTTTTAAAGCACTGGTATCCTTTAATCCCTTCATTAATTTAAATATATTCTAAAAGACACTTAGCTGTGTACTGGGACTCCAAAACCAACTCTCTACTATGAGAATCCTATACAAGCTTCCCTTTCTAAGTGCAAGACAACTGCCATAGTCATCCCCTCCAAGCATCGATACTGCTAGATGTTTCTGCTGCAAAGCAAAAATACCAACCTTCTGTAGCTCAGCTGGAAGACCAAGGGCTGCAAAAGGAAGAGTCCATCCCTCATTACTCATTTTTGGAAGAATCTCACAGGTCTAGCAATATCAAAGTCTCTAAGTGCCAGTACAAAAATGTGAACACATTTAATTTTTTAATGGAAGCCTGAAATAGTTTCTGGAAAGTAAAGAAATGTCACTTATAGAATATAGTCAGAAGTTCTCAGCCAAAGATCTCCAAAGGCTTCAAAGAAATACCAGTATCATTATCCTCATTTTACTGATGGAAAAGCAAAAACATGAGAAGGTAATACCAATGTCACGGTCATCAAATCAACTCAGATTTCCTGAGATTGTTCACTGAGACACAAATCCATTCTTTATCCAGATTTATTTAACATGTAATGAAATAGGTTGCAGAGAACTTGGCCTTGTTCTGAAAACATAAAAATTCTTCTGACATTGGTTTTGTCTGGACAAAAATCAAGATTATATACACTGTTTTCCTTAGTCTCTACTTAGTTTTGACTGAAGAGTCATTAGAGAGAACATGTGAGCTTAGCAAAATGAGCACATTACTTAAGGCTGGCACAATATAACCATATTTTAAATTCTAGGGTGGAATTTCTGACCTAACTGAAGCTTATACTGATTTCAGTCAGGCAAGATTTTCACCCCATAATGTGTGGTAAAAGAGAAGAAAGATAACTTTGTTAAGGCACTTTAAAGAAGTACTATATTTAAAGGGGAGAAAAGTTAAGTGAATGAAGTATTTCATATAAACCCAGTGAGCTCATTTCCCAGATGAGCCAGATATCTGCTGAGCTTGCCTTAAAGGGCAAAAAGCAAAGATGGCTTTACCTCCTAAATGTGGCCTGGGGCACAGTTAGGATGATTTACCTTAAGACAGTTTAAATGCTCTTGGCTTATTCTTACTGAAGATCATGTCTCCTGACAGCCAAAGATACTGAGGCACTTAGGTTAGGTCAGAACTTGGTCCCAAGTCTCCAGAACAAAATAGAAAAGGCACATCACAAACAGCTCAAACAGCTGAAAAGAACAACAGCCTTCATCTCAAAAAGCTATCAAAGAACAGCTTTGCTAAATGCGAGGGGGGCAGTAATAGCATTTTAAAAGACTATATTAATTGAAAGGTTGACATTTTCTTGTGCAATATCTGACACCTACAAGAAAATAATTACAAGAAAGCATAAGTAAAAAGTGCCAGCCTGATATAAGCAATGACAACAACATTGTAGGCGAGAAAAGTTTCCAGGAAAAGTCTTCAAGGACTTGTGGAAGACAAAGATATACTTAAAGACTGGAAAAAGGAGAGTAGAGGGAATCAGATTCCAGCACACCAGACTGTAATTGCTGGCAAGGTTAGAGAACAACAAAGACTTCTTGTTCTACTGACATGGAGAAGATAGCAAGGTGATCAGTAGCAGTCAACACAAATGACAACAATTCAAGCTCCTATGACATTGCTAGAAAATCTGTCAATGATGCCTTGAGCTACCTCATGCAACACTTCCATAGTGAACCAAAGGGAATATGAGTAACATAAGGCACACACATTCCTAGTTGAAAAACTGTATTTGAAGGATAGCTATTACTAGTTCATTGTGTTACTGGCACTCAAACAGTCATTTCATTGATGCCTTGGATGATGTAGCATATTTGCTGCACTTGTAGATCACAGAAAGTTGCAAAGGGCAAAAACTGCTGGAGAACAGGATTAGAATCCCAAACAAACCCAAGAAAATGGAAAAGTGGTCTGAAATAAATAGGATGTGCCTCTGTAAAGACAAACACTAAGTGTTATACTTCAGATCTTTTCAGTGAGCTGAAGGTCACAACAATCAACTGCACAAATACTGGATGACAAGCTAGGGGCCAGAAGACAACCTAGGAGGTTAAAATAGCTTGCAAATCAAACATCAATCAACACTGTCACACTGTTAGGAGAAGATAAATCTCCTAACCATTACAGTACTAAGAGCTAACAAACCTCTGAAGTAGTTTGTTTTGTTTAGGATTGTACATTTAAAAAACACTGACTGTACACAACTTACAATTTAGAGATGAGAAAACAAGGATGAGCAACGTTTGGATAGCAGGTTCTGAGCAAAGGCTCAAAGAATAAGAGATGCTCCATCTGAGGAAGAGAGATACTGAGAAGACAGCTAACTTATATGTAACATGTATATGAAGCACTGCTGCAAAGAGGAAGAAGCAAAATGTCCTCTATGTTCAAGGGTGTAAGAAAACACCAGCTGCTTGGGGCTATTGCTTAACTTTATAACAGAAATCTCCCTGAAAAGGTTAGACAAGCATTAGTAGCAATGTTTGAGGTACAGCTGGACTGCCCTGGAGATGGGGGTTAAACACATAAACTTGAAATTCCTATTTTTTCATGATTTTTTATGATAAATCCTGTTTCTTTGAACCCTGCATATGATTCACTCACTAGGCATATGTGTCATTTACAAATGACTATTTTCAATGTGCTTTCTCTCTTTAGAAAATACAGCAATTTTCTTGACTCTGGTTTGTGATATTCCCCCCACAGTTTCTATCTACAGAGGCATTTAATTTAGAACTTTGCACATCAGACATGCACATTTGAACAGTATGCAGTATTCATGACACTATCCTGGCTGAGTAAGGCATGGAGCCAATGATACTCTGAGTGCGTAGGCAAGGGAGAAAGAGGAGGGGAGCAGAGTCAGCAGTGCTTGTGGAGGGAGGGGAATGTAGGCTGGGAAGAGAAAAATGAAAAAGACCTAGGGCTATCCAGAACAGACCAGAGAGTAAAGAATTTCAGTCACTCCAAATTTAAAGGATAAAGTGATCTATACTGTTAAAACACTCTTCTGAGCATGCTTTTTTTCTTTTTCATGATTTTTAATCCACTTCTCTCTCTTTCCCTCCCCCTTCTCCCCAGGCCAGGATAACTGGAGTACAGAACCATGTTTATACTTGTTCTGCTTATTGAACAGGATCTTAAAATTGTGTGAAGTGGAGGCGGGACTGATGATGAGCTGTCAAAGAAACTAGAAACCAGAAATAATGGAATATTAACTTCACTGAAAACTGAAGTCAGAGCAGCTTTTGAGTTTTTCCTTTTTGTAGTGGCCTGCAAACAGGAGCCTTGCCGTAAACCAGCCCTTTGTTTAGAACTTCTTTCCCAATGGTAGATTTCCCATGCCTTCTACTTTCCTAAGTGAATGGTGGCAGAAGAGCACGAAAATATTAAAATTTCCACTCCCTTCTTAGGCATTTGGCAACTCTCCCTTCCAATATACTGTTTCTAATTACCACTTCAAACAGAGCTGCACTATATCCACAGTCAATAGTTTGCTTTCCAACAGGCAGAGCAACATTGTAAAGCAGATTAAAGGTGCATCACTAACAGCCGTAGTAAGACAATACAACATCCTAGGCAGAAAGCATAGAAGAAATAACAGAGATGTGACATGTTGCTCAAAGAAGAAGGGAAGGGGAATTAGCGAAATTATTAGCAAGGGCAGTAAAAGAAGAAAGGGCACATAGAAATGAAGGGATGTGAAACTTGGCCCTTCAGCTTTTATGCTGAATATTGAAGGTGTATGAGCTCAAACACCATTTGAATTGATGCTAATGTTTTATTCACACAGCCACAACACTTGAAGTACTGCAGCTACCAAACTGGAAACACAGAACACAAGACACTTGCTGTCTTTGCCTATTTTACTTAGTAAGCAGCAGCTACTACCTTATCTGGCTATCATTTTCCCTTTATTGCTCTGCTGTTGTAAGGTCCCACCAATGTTATCATTACTCCAAAGGAACAGAAAGGGCCTTAGGCGGTTTCTATCATTTTCACCACAGTATTATTAAAATCAGTGGAGGTTTATTTGATACAGCTAATGCATCAGTAGGCACGAGGGCTTTCTCTGCACTACACCACTTGCCACTTTCTTGTTTTTTCCAAAGCGCTGAATGGATGTATTACGAGAAGTAGACATGAACTCACCCAAGAGAAGCAGATACAGAAAACATTTTTCCAAGTAAATTTTCTTATACTGATAGATGCCAAATTTTTCCTTCAGGTAGTAATATATGGATTGAGTTGTGATTTTTTTTTCTGCTTGTTTACATTTGCATCTGTCCAACAGATGGAACATAACAGCTGCAGAATAGGCCAAACTGAGAATTATTCTAGTGTAGGCAATAATAATGACCACAATTGGTAAAATGAAGCAAAAGTTCAAATTTAACTCATCAATACATTATTTTTTTCATTGCTGCAGAAAACTTGGCAGTAGCTGCTCCTTTGCTTGTGATCCTTTTTGAATGCACCCAAAGTCTCAGCATGGGATTTCCAAAAGTCATCTAAGAGACTTCAGTGCATAGCTGGGCAGGAATTCTCAGGTTTCTGCTAAACAGACAACACCAACCTTTAGAACACGCCTAAGGAACAGTTGCTCCCTAAAGGAATAAAAATTTAAATTATGTGTGTTTCCTACCAAACAGGATTTTCAGGATTTCCTTTCAAGTAAATCAATGCTGCTAGACTACTCTATAGCTGAGAAGTGTGGGAACTGCAACACCCAGAAGCTGCAAGCTTGGAAGCTCCAAGAATTCAGGTTCATGAAGTGTCACAAGTCAGAAATGCAAAAATTTCAGCTGCCAACCAGCAGGTGCACAACCAAAAAACCCAGGATTTGGGGAAAATGACAATTTACCATACTGTCTTTAAAAGACTAAACAGATAGGGAACCAACTCTCCTGAGTTTTATGAAAGTGCACCTCAAATTTGGCTTTGCTTTTGGTTCTTTTGGGGCTTTTTTTTGGCTGCCTTTTTATTTTATAAAAGTTGAGACTTGCAAATTGATTCTGAATGAAATCTGGGACCTTATGTCACTCAGCTCTTTTAGAAAGTCTGTCCCTCCTATAACTAATACAAAAAAACACCTGCAAAGAAAGAGTAATATAGGAGGGTAAGTTCATTTCTACATTCAGCAAAGCTCAGTGATATTTACCAGATTTCTATGACAACATATTATAGTATCAAAAAGAATTGCAGCCTAATGACAGCTCTTTGGTCCCAAGACAAGCCAGGGTAGTCTAACATCACCTTATGAAGCTTATCTGGACTGTCAGGTACTTGCCAGAGTGCAACAGTACAGTACATTTTTGGGATGCTTAGTGCTAACACTTCCTTGTACTTTAAAGCCTTTTCAAGTTTTACACAAAGGCTACAAGGCCTACAGACAAATCATCTCCATTTTGCTTACGATTAGATAACTTGTGAGTATCGATAAATGAAGTATGGGATCCAGTCAAGAAACAAGTAAGGACCGATCACCCCTGAGAGGGAATAAAAGCATGAGTATTTGGAGGCTGCCTTAAGAGAATTAAAAATCTTTCAAAAATCATTTAAAAATTGTTTTACACAGTTTTTTATTCTCTTCTTCCTCAGGTGCAATACCCCAATAGATGAGAAGCTATATGTCCATGTCAAAACTTAGCTGCAAAGCCATGCAAATATTTAAACTCAGATGGAGGTCCCTGGAAGGCAAAACACCTTTTCAAGGTTTCAAAAATTTTATTAAATTACAGCTTTCTACACTATATGATCTCCTTACCTATCATAGAAAACAGTAGCTAAGGTACCAGATTAAATGAGTTGCACAGCCACAAGGCATAGTGCAATAAAGAATCCATTACCCAAATCATTTTATATCTAAGCAGAGGGAAAATGTAAAGACATTTACATTAGTGTCTGATGCAAATGTAAACCCTGAATTACTGATGGAGAAATGATAGTACATCTGTCCATTCTGTGTGTGATTGCAATACTGGACCACACATTTATCAAACTGCCTCATCTGTGTAAAAATGTATTAAACATGTGCATGAGCATTGCATTATTAGGTAGCAACAAAGCCAAGAAACTTTTTTCTACCATTTGTTATTTGTCATCAATGCAAAATTGGGGGCTTAGAAGTTATTATAAATATTTTTTTAAAACTTTTTTACACAAAGCCTACATGTTTCTCTTAGAAATGCCTATTATCATAGATCTGATCACACAATGCAATTCAGATGATAACCATAGTTAGGATTTTATTGTGGGGGTTTTCTTCCCCTGCTCTTTTTCAAAGCTCTGAGAAAGGAAAAAATGTGCAAATTCTGAGCTGGACATTATTTTTGATGTGGAAATTCTCTGTCTCAAGAATGTTTATAAAAGGCACAATAAGATGAATCAAAATGGGCCAGATTTTGCTTACTATATTCCTGTGCACAGTTCAGCTAAAGTAAGTCTGTCTGCCTCTTAAACAGACCCCATCACCCAGGAAATCCATATGCAGAAAACTGAAAACTAAAATGGGAGATAGACTGAAACCAAAGAATATTTTTTGGACCATCTGGCAGTAACTTCCCTGGATGTCACATATTACTAGACACCTTCATGGATGGACTCCCAGTGACTCAGCGTGGCACATTCTCTGTTCTGCGTTAGTTTGTGAACAGCAGTTCCCCACCCAGTGCCAGGGCACACTGATGTACCAGCACTGTGAAAAGAATAATGTAATGCAGTGCTCCCCACATTGCTTGGGTCTCTTAGGTCTATTAGTTCACGGCTTCTTTCTTAAAAAGAAAACAGCCTTGTCCAAATACTGTCCTCATCTCAGTTCAGAATGTGATTTCTCAGATTAAGTTCATCATCAGGCAAAGAAGTCAGAGTTAAAAAAAAAAAAGTATTTTCCATCAAAGTCATTAAATGAGATTTAATTGGGCACTACATTCTGCTGACCACAAAATTTGTGAATGAGAACATAGCTGGCATAATTTATCATCATACTCCCTGTGCTAACAAAAGACTATAACATGATTATACCATGTACTGCCATGTCAGGTCACATTCAAGTTAGTTGGTGACTGCTCATGAACTGTTAAAATGCAAGGAAAAGACAGCCCTATCAAAATGAAAAGAGCCCTTTAAGAACATTATTTCAATGCTGCTCAGTTGCTATTACCAACTCAGTTGGTGAGAAGTGAGACACCAAAGTCATTTTCCTTTCTCATATAAAACGACAATGGTTGATTTTTTCCTTTTTAATGGAAACCACTGTATTATTCATTTTGTTTTCACTCTTATTCCAAGATCTTTTTTTTTGTAAACAGCCACTGAAATGAAAACCAAGGCATACATTAAAAAGACTAAAGGCTAAGTAACAAAACCAGCCTAGAATTTCTCACCTATATTGCACACAACTGAGCTCTCTCATCTCACTGTGATTAGAAGTTTCTTTCAGATAATAAAGTTAAACAGAACTACACCTTTAATTTTCACAGCTCCATAATAACAATACGTCATGTGGTCTTGTAGCAAGTATTTTAATAATAATTTAACCAGTAAGCAGTGATATCAATTGACTGGAGAACAGTCTATGTAATGCCCACCTTAAGAATAGGAAAAAAAATATGAATGGACACAGTGCAGTAAATTTGATCCTAGGACTACAGGAGAATTTAAAACAAATTTTGAAAGGAAGGTTAATGAATGACATGGACCTAAAGGCAATGTGGGCTAAGATTCAAGGAGTTCTCCAGGCTGACATGGCAAGGGACTCCATGTTTTAGACAAAGACAAAAGAATTTCAGTCAGTCATATAGGTGGATCTCAGCAAAGTACTTTCAGTGGAAACCATTTGTCAATTTAGAAACCTAGTGGGTAGACAGGTAGGCAAAGATAAAAGAGCAACAAGAAGTATTAAGGGGAAGACTTTCAGACAGCAGGGAGCTGGCTACTAGAGTTTCTCAAGGATAAATCTACTTTAGTATTTTCTTTAATAACCTTGGCAGGAACAACTGGGCTAATGAGAGTCAGTGATGTGGGGTGTCACTGCCAACATAAGAGGAGGACTGCAATACCTACCCCAAAAGAAATGGATTTCTTTGGCAACAAGAACAAGAGAAATGTGAAATGAGTCCCACATGAACAAAAAAAAATATTGTGATTCTGCACTTGGGAGCTTACTGCAAAAACTCCTGCAAGAAGCTGAGAGCTCATCAATAAGAAATTACTAAGGTGGAGAATGAATGGTCTGCAAGATTCAGCTATGAAAGAGACAAATGCAATGTTAGGAAACATCAATCAAGGCATTTTCTGTAGATAGAAAAGTATTAATGCCATTGTATAAGGGCCTTCTTTCAAAAACTGCATGTGATAATGTCTTCAACATTCAAGACACAGATTCACAGACCAGAACAGGGTAAAGAACTGCTGGCACAACCATTCGGAACTGCACATCTTACAAGAGAAGGACAGAAAAGGTGAGATGTTTAGATTGATAAACTACTGGGATGTTATCTGCAGGGGGAAAAAAGCTGACAAAAGAATAACAAATGTATAAACTGGTCATTGTGTGCAGTGGTTTATCAGGTATTACAACAATTTGGTTGCAGAAGAGCCAGTCAGAGAATCTGAAGCTAAGAGACCCAACCCAAGCTGCTGGATATAATGCACAGTACTCCCTGCCACTCCACACCACCAGAGAGGCCTCAGATTAAAATGCATTTTATGCACTAATGATGCCTGCCAGTGCTGCAGTGACAGGGAGCAAAAGGAGAAAGTGTTCAAGGTGTCTTATCCATTAGGAAACAGAGTCACTACATGAATCCTGGTGCTTGATATATCATAGCCTGCAACAGCAAGGGACTCAAGCTGACACTTTCAATTGTATGTGTATGAAGGCACTGGCTGGCATTTGTTAATAAATAAAGTAAATAATAACAATATCCATGGAATAGCAGAGAAGCGAGAAAAGCCTGCAATTTTATTTACTTTATCATATTTCAGGAATCAAAAGCAGTAAAGAGCAATTTAGAAGAGATTAGTGTGTGCTAATGCTTTCACTGAGAGAGGACATTTTCTCAGGAATACTGACAGCGTGTCTTCAGGAATGACACTGATAAATAAAGACAGAGTAGCGAATCAGAAGACACGCAGACCTTCCCTAGGTCTAGACAAGCATTCCAGGATAATGAAGCAAATTACTTCTCCGTGTAATGTTTGAAGGGGTTTTTTTTCCAAAGTGTGCTTATTCCTAAAGAAATCTAAGGCACTGATGAGAACAGATGTAATAGACCTTCCCCTATCAGTACAGTTGACTAAGCGTGGCACAGAAAATGCTATCTTAGCTAGGATGCCTGGTTTATAAACTTTATAGTAAACAAATTCCTAAATTATCACATTCTTAACCTATATCTGGCCATTAACGATAAATGTGGGTTTTTTTTAAGTTAACTTTGTTAAGGAAAGTAGCTTCAATGCTGTTTGTGTTCTGACACTAAATATAGCACTAACAAGTCTGTTCCTCCTCTACTCAATGTTAACAAGAGATACTTAGGAGTCACACAGCACCTCTTACTATCAACTGGCATCAAATCTAGGCTGACTCTAATAGCACATAGAGACTGCTGAGGATTGGGGGGAGGTGTTTGTTTCTCCTGAAAGGGAGTTTCTGGCAGGTGGTAACCACTCAAAAAAGTGTAGATTTGCCACAGAGGATTAAAAAAAGGTGAAGGAAAAGAAAATAAGTCAGGCATTTTCCTGAGAGGCCATGTAACACTGACAGCAAATTCCGATGTGTGTTTAGTTTGGCTTGCCTGGGCCTGACACCACAGTCACACCTACACAGAGCAGCTTGGTCCCCACATCCACTCCAGGCTGACCTGCTCAGCAGAATTATGGCTTTGACAGCTGAGGGAGACTGTCTCAAGAAAGTACTATTAATTTCTCAGGTGAAAAACCAGAGATTGACACTCATGCTTATTTTGCAAAATGAGTCCATTCAATAGCACTGAGGGGCAAGCCGAACAAGAATGAGGTTTGATCTCTTGAGTACACATATAGGGAAGATTACAATGAACACCATTTTGTGCATCAAACAGAAATTTATCTCACTGTGTGAATGTGTTTCTGGGATTCTCAGGAGGCCTGAGATTCCCTGGATTCACACAGGGACAGGAGAAGACTGAAGGGACAATTAGCCTTCTTCCCATTGAACAGCTTCCATGGCTCAGGCAAATCAATTTAACATGGCTGTTATGCTGCATTAAAAAAAAATCCCAAACAAAATCCAGCACTGCTGAAACTTGATGCCTGCACAATGAACACTCTCCTGGGTAATCTGCCGCATCCAGACATTGCCACTGCATGAGTCCCATCCCTGCAAAGGGAGGTTAATACGCATCAGGGAGAGAAAGAATATTCTTTTCTTTCTCACAGCTCTGAATGGGACATGATGCAAAAAAACAGCTCTTTAACCCTACCTAGCAGAAAATTTCCCTACCTCATTCTGAAAAACCATTTCATCAGCACATGTTTACTCATTCAGCATTCTGGCAATAGACTCCCTCTCAAAGCCCTGCATGAATAGTGCAGCTATGCCACCCCACCATGAAGATGGCAGAGCCATGTGAGGTATTGCTCATACAGCTTTCTGAAATACAGTGGGAGCTGCTCTTGCCCTGGGATTCCTGCAGCTCTGCTGAACAGGTGGGCCCAGAGGCCGCTGCTTTGGACAGCTGAAAGATGCAATCACACAGCTGACTTGCAGCATCTCAGTCCCGTGGCAGAGCTGAACCCTAAGGTCAATGGGAACCAGGAGACTTCCTAACACCAGAGACAAGAATCTGCCTCCGCGACAAGGAGGGCCTCTTGGGTCAAAGCAATATCATCAGATGCTGAGGTCAGCAGGGTCTAAATGACTGCATGGGACTAGCAGGGAAGATTTTTGTTCATCCTCATTTGCCTAATGTAGACAAGGATTTACCAAGGGGAGCTTAGAGTTTTGAAGATTTCCCTTGCTCCTATGAACAAATTTCTGGCACCTCCCACAGTCCAGGGTGGTTCTGGATACAGCACCTTCTCCCCAGCTCCTCCAAAGTGAAAGAAACGTGGCACAGCCGGGTGGTAGGCAGGGGCAGGCATGTCTTATTCCAGCTGTGTATCTGCCACTGCAGGACGTGCCCCCAGCCCACGATGTGGCCTGAGAGCTAAAAAATCCCCCACACCTTTGCTGTCATTTCTCCATGTTACAAAAGTTCAGCCAAAATATACTAAGGCTTACTACAAGCTTAACTGCAAGACTTTACAGAAGTTCCTGGATTCACATCAACCTCATGCTTATCCACATTATTCAGTATAGAAACATGCTTTCTTCTTAAAACTATGGTCTGGGGATCTCTGAATTTTGAAACTTGTAAAAAAACCCATAAGAAAAGGTAACTAAAATGAGGAGGAATGGGAGGCAGTTAAGACTAAGGTATAGTGTATCACTGAGCAAGAAGAAAAACAAGAGCTTTACGGAAATGTCAGATTTATCTAGTGAACAATTTGCATATTGAAGGCTTAAAAGTGTTTTTCTCGTTTGTTTCTAATGTTAGTTTACTATATCAATAATCACTGAGCTGTTTTCTTCTTATCTCTTGTCTTTAAATCTTGCCTCTGCATCTCATCTTTAAACCACACCAAACTGATATTTTTTTTACCCTAAAGTACACAGTCCACAGACTGCAGTGCCTTGGAATCATAACTAAGCACTATCAAAAAATGTTTTGTGGACCTATATGGAAGACCCAAGAAATGTAAGGAAATCAGTGATTTGAGATTAAGCTGGCAGAATTTTCCAGTTGATCTGCTGGTATAAAAACTTCATTTATCTACTGAAAAAAACCCAATAATTTCCCATTGTCAGGCAGCACAGCTGAAAATGAACACTGTGCCTCTGCAGTTGTTGATCACAGAGACTGCTGCATCCACATTTGCAGCTGCACAGCCAGACGGCTCCAAGTGAGATGCCCCACTGTGGAACCAATACGGGCTCAGAACCATAATATGGGCTGCAAGAAGAGAAGAGTATCAGAAAAGAAAACCTAAAGGTCGCTTCAGAAGGAATTTCCCTGCTAAGCAGCCTCTCTGGCTACACTCTTGTTTCTCAGCTGAGACTAGAAAGATGGAGTGAGGGGAAGTGACCATGCAAGCTCATGAGGATCAACCCTGTCTTTGGAAGTCCAGGATGACAGAAGCATTTTCCAAAGCTTTGGCAGCAGCATACCACCACCACAAGTCCCTTCCTTCACAGGCCAAAGACTTCCTCACTAACAGACAGAATGTCACCACTTTAAGTGAGTATTCAACTACTGCAGTGCTGGTAAAATTGGACTCTGCTATAAAGGAAGAGGCAACGTGCCAGCTCACACAGCCTGACAACTCAAGGACAATTTCTGCTGGATTCAATCAGCTGAGGTGCAGAGATTGGCCACGGGACACATTCCCACTTACCAAGCAACAAAGTGTTATTTCTTCATGCTGATTGAAAACCTAGATGATCCCTTCAGGAGATTAATCATCAGTAATACTGAGGGAATATAAAACAAATCTGGACCTCCTTCCTTCAGTGAGAAAGGGAATTTTTTCTCCCAAGATTGTTATGAAGTTCCACTGTCATTCCAGAAACCCAGATTCCCTGGCTTTCACTGGTCATTTGGCAAGGAGACATGAGTTGTTTAATTATCTCTCAAGAAGGAACAAAAAGACAGTGGAGCATGCATTTGGAAGGCTGAAAGGCAGCACCTAATGACAAGTTTGGAAGTTGCTGAGCAACATCTGCTTCCTGTGATAACTGCTCACTGCTTTTTTAACGTTATCCATGATGTCAGAGACTGATCTGCACCCGCAGAGGCAAAGACAAGAAGGACAGTAATTGCATAAGTACTGTTGCAGATTCTTCTTACTCTGGACACAGGGAAGGACTTGCTAAAAGGCAATCCACAAACCAGTAAGACATGCAGTGCTGTTATTCATCAAAATAGCTTGTACCCAAGAAGATCTTGAAGGGCAGCAGCATCAGTGCAAGCAGTTTCAAAAGCCTGTGCTATTTTGCATTATGAATGCCAGTCTAAAATGAGGTCAGTTTTTTGTCTGCAACAACTATTCTACTAGACTGTCAGATAGCTCTTCTAAGACTACAGGGTTCTATTAGATGGGCACACAACAGATTAAATGTACCAAGGCTTACTACAAAGAACTTGGTCTCTGCTTCTGCTATGGGTGACCCCAGGAAGCTTTCATAAGTTTTCCTCTAAATGTCACATGTGCACTGCAACAGAACAATATTCATTTTCCTAACAGCACCTTGCATTCCAGTGTAGGAAGTGAAAGTACAGAATAATCAGACTTCAGAGGCTGCTGAGGTCAAGATTTGCATGGTGTGGTAATGTTCCAAACCTAGTTTGGATCTTTTCAGGCCACTGCAATGACACAGAAGTCTTAATGCCTCAGTTCTAGGCATGTTCTTCAAGTATTTCCATGACCTAGGCTCCCGTGTTTAAAATAGGAGACAGCTAGCAGGGAATTGACACAGGGCAAGTGTAGTATCTGCGTTGCTCCCTTACTTGAAAAGTATTATTTTCAGTTTAACTAAAAGCATTGAATCAGCCTGTTATTGATGAAAAATACAACGGTGTGTGTCATCATGTAAAATAGTGGCACAAGTCCTTGAATTGCACTACTGCATCTGCTTAAAACAGCAAAGGTAAAAGCTATGAATCCAGCAATAAGGGACAGGACTGTAATTCCTTGAAGGCCAGGTGAAGGGCAGGTTACGGACAACAAGGAGCAATCCAATTTGGTTACACTAGCTAAGGTAAAATTTACAATGGCCATCAATCCTCATGCTTTAAGGCATAAACTGAGCACCATCTGGGGCCAGAAAGAAATTTCCCTCTGTGGTACACTATAATACAATTGGCTGCGCGTATTTCTTCCTCTGAATCATCACATATTGGTTACTGTCAGAACAAGATACAAGACTGTACGGATCACTGCTCTGTTCCAAAGCAGCAATTTCTATGTTGTTCATTTTCTCTGCAGTCTTTACAGATTGCAATAATGTTATTAATACTGCAGCAGTCATTTTCCCAATATATGATAATAGATTCTCTAATTCTGAAACAAACACTGATAGAAACTTAAATGACTCCAACAACTAATGAAAAGCAGTAGTCTACATCTTTATGGGGTCTGAGTGATTTACCAGTTCTGTCTTGGAAATCAAGTAACACAACCTAATTACTTGTATTTTTAAATTACACATCAAGCATATTATCTAGGATTCAATTTAACAATAGTATTAGTATGAAGAAAAAAGCACCAATGATGTTTAAAAAAGTAATTTGCAATTCAACTTTGAATTTATTTTAAAGAAAAGATGTAAGTATTGTCTTCCTGACTGAGATTTATTAACACTCCTCCTTTCTATTATCTGAACATCTCACTTGCCCTAAAGCACAGCTGTAAAGACAGTGAGAGACTGCATGCATTTTCTATATCCATAAATTACAGATGTTGCTCTGAGCTACTCATCTATCAAGACAATTTTGCATAAGAGTAAGACCAACCTGAAAAGTATCCATCTAGCAGAGAATAAGAAATAATTAGTAAAAGCATGCAGTCTGCAGACCTAATTTGTCTTACCAGGAACATTTTTTACCCAAAGCTTTATAATAGGCTGTGACAGAATACAGGGAAGCAAATCAAACTCCAAACAACACTTCTGGGTATCAAAACAAAGAATTTGATGCATCAGTACCATGCTGCTGTGTACACACACAGCTATAGCAAACTCAGTAAAGAGGATATGGATAATTTCATGACACTTTCTGTGTTGAATAACTTATGCCAGTTCATATTTTCCAACTAATAACATTATGTCATATTTTATGGGTTAGCATATCTGACATATCTTGCCTATGTACTTCATAATTTTACTCAGTTCCATGAACATGCTGTGTCCATCTGTGGAAGAATAGAAGACCCATAAGTAACATAATATGTGATTATCCTAAACCTGAAATGTATAGAATAAAAGGTAAATGGAGGAGGAAATGCAAGTACCAGTTTTACAAAGAAAAATTCTGCCATCACAGAGCCCAGTTACTGTATCTTAACCTTTCCACTTCCATAGGCAATTGAAAAATGAATAAATGCTGAGAAAGCAGATAGCGAGATTAAGAACAAAGAGACTCTTCTAGGTTGCATAAAATACACAACATGACTTAACTGAACAGAAAGAGGGAAAACAGTACTTGTATGAGATAAAAGAAAGACACGAACTCGAACCCTTAATGTCAATAAAACACTTATCATAAACAGAAGAAAAATACTGCATTGCTACCTTCAGAGCTGGGTGAAAGAAAAAAAGATAGAGCTTTCATGTGCAGGAAAATGTCCCTCCTTCATTGCAATTTGCATTTCAGAAGTAATAAAATACCTTGGGTTCCCCCAGGTTCTCTCTTGCACAATCTCTGCAAAAGCCATTGTTTTCCTTTGTTTTGCAACATGTCTTGTTAAAGATGAAACTACAGGTTTCTAAGTCTATGAGGAAAGTTGCTGGTTTTCTTTTCCTCCTCACCAAAACAGAAATTTCTTTGGAAAGAAGAGCACTTCAGTTCCATTCTAACTTATGCAAATAGAACAGAAAATTATATGGGAGCAGCTGTAACACATGATACAACAATACTTCAGGCTTGATTTCCCCACAGTCATATGAAGAATGTCTTATGAAACTAGGGAAGGAAAAGGAAACACACTAGAGTAGAAAATTAACAGCCACTTTTCATAAAATTACTGCCAGCTAGAAAACCAGTGTTCTATATCAATGATTCCATCTCACAGCCCCAAGAAATGCAACTAAAATTTCTTGACCACTGACACTGCACCCAGCAGGCAAGACTTTCAAAACTGGATGCCTGTCAGACTTACATCTGCATATAGGTACTTAAGTAAGTGCCCTAATTTTCTTAAATGCTGAGCACATCTGGTAGTCCTCTGCAGATTAAAACAAGAACTCCTGAGTACTCAGCAGGAAAAAAAAAAAATTAAAAAAAAATTGCACTTATTTGGAAGCCTAACTTTTAAACCTCACTTTAAAAAAGTTATCTTGGTTTGTAGCATTATACTTAAAGAACTGAAAGATAATCCCTTTGGAGTCCATCTGTACAGCTCTCAATATGTTGCAAAAATATCTGCTGAGAAGAGAGGCACTGCCTGTTTCAAGTGTAAGCACATTTGTCCCACCACAGAATTCCTAGCCCTTGTGCACATGGAGAAGAAAACAGAGTTAGAATCATATCTAATTTCTGAGAAATCAGTGCCAGTAGGATGCAGGGCACAGTCCCCAGATAAGCATATGTTTAATGGTGCAACTGATTTACACTAAACCTATTTACAACATCACCATTTCTCACACAGATGAACCACTGCTTTTTACACTGCCAATAAAATCAGTCTAGAAAGAGAAATGACTCTGACCACTACATTCTTTCAACATAACAATACAATGTTGTGCTTGATGATAAAAATAGAAAAAAAAAAAACCAACACTGAACTTTCTTTTATTTTCTCTCCTTCTTTTTTAAACCCTAAACAGGATTAAAGTCAAAATTTGGAAAGGCAGTAAGTCATCCACTGTAAACACAAAGAAATTGAGGGCAGTTTAAGTATCTTTGATCCTCTGCCTCTCATCACCATCAAAATCTGAGAAAACACACAGAAATATGTTGTGTGTGTCCTCAGGAAAATGAAATACAGTTAATTAAGAAACGGAATTTTGCCTTTTGATCCTTCTAATAATTCTCCCTCTTTCTCACTGACATGTAAACAGAGCGATAAGAGAATGAAGGGTTTAGGTCACTGTCACTAGAGGCATTATTTTCTACAACCCTTCCCTCCCACGGTGCTATGAAGAGCTTGCAGCTCATGTCTGTCTTCACTACATATTATCCTTCTCATACACACACTGATACTAACAAATAAGGAATGTGGTTGACCTGGCAACAGGATGTTCATTTCCTAATTTATCCACCACTTCTTTTAATAACATTAGTCTGGGCTAAGTAGAGAACAGTTGTAGCATTGCAGTTTTGCATGTGTCTAGTTACACCAAGTACAAATAGCAATTCCCAAACCACTCCATGTTGTGAGATACAGTTCAAGCCAAACAGGAAAAATGTCAAACCACCACAATAATCTAAACCTTCTAACTTCCATAATTCAATATTACTTTAGGTAATTTCCCCCCCAATTTCTTATCGAGACTCAAAAGGATTGAAAATCATGCCCTGCAAGGAAGTTTCTGGGCAGGCAGAGGTCTTGTGAGAGAAAGCTAAAGACAAGCCATTCGACTACGGAAAGCAAGAGACCTGTCCAGGAGGGACTAATGCATGAGAAATCCCTGATCAATGCAAAGGCCCAAAGAAACTGATGTGATAGTGTTGTAAGTGAAGGAAGACCACATCCCATCTCTCCCAGCCTTGAAAAAGAAGAGGAGCATTGGTATCTAAAAGTCTTCATTTGGAATGTCTAACCTGAGATAAACTTAAAAGGCCTTGATTTTTCAGAGTATGGCATGTATCATATGAGATTGTAAGCCTGTGTTTAACAAAGATCCTGAAAAGTACAGCAAAACACGAGGGTGAACTTCTGTTACAATTCTGCTATTATGATTATTTTACTCACATTCTGTATCAATTCCTGGAGAAGAGGACACTGAAGGGAGACCCCACTGCACTCTACAACTTCTTTGTAAGTGGAAACAGAGGGAAAAGCACTGATCTCTTCTCTCCAGAGACCAGTGACAATCCAATGGAATGGCATGAAGCTGAGTCAGGGGAGATTTAGGCTGGGTTATTAGGAAAATATCACTGAGGGTGGTTGGGACAAGAACAGGCTCCCCAGGGAAGTGGTCACAGTACCAAACCTGAGGGAGTTCAAGAAGTGTTTGGACAACACACTCAAGCACGTGGTGTGACCCTTGGGGCTGTCCTGTGCAGGGCTAAGGGTTGGACTCAATGATCCTTGTGAGTTCCTTCCAGCTCAAGATAATCTATGGTTTTGTACAGCAATAATGATCCAATTTGAATTTGCCACATGATTCAATGGTCTCTGTGAGAAAGACAGCATCAAGATGCAGTTAGTTGTATCATAAGTAGTCTGCACCATGTCTTGAGCTTAATTTCTCCACATAAGCGGCGCTATAGATAAGCTCTGATCACCGTGTCACCCTGCTCACAAGACATTCAAGCCTTTCCAGCACATCTCTTCAAGATTTCATAGACAAAACCATGAAACACTTTGCAACTCTCCTCTTCTTAATAAAGATGTCTGCAACACCCAAGTCTGTTTGTACAAGGTACTGTTGTGGGTGCATAATGGTTGCCTACACAGTAGTACAGCGCCAGCATCTAACTTTGTACTAAATAAGTAAGGGTATTCAATCCTTTCTACCACAAAGTACTTAGCACTCAGAACAAACATTTTATTCTATTTGATTACTCTCCCAACTCTTTCTAGTTAAATTTGGATGGCAAGCATATTTTCAATATACATAGCAAAGAAGTGCAAAATTCAACAACATGTATTCCTTAAAACTGAAATTTTGCATCACCAGGTTCTTGCAAAAGTCGTGTATTAAAAGATAGCAATGGTGAAGGAAGTGTTTGCCAGTAAAAGCTGGAACACAGCCAGAAAGCTACACTATACAAAGATTTTAATAGCTATGAAATGTTTGGTACTCTGCTGAAATTAGTGAACAAGCTAATTCTTTCTCTGTAGGAGGCCACACTCAAAAACCTGCAGGTGTGAGACCTGAGTGTATGAGTATGCTTGCCTACACCTGAAGCCATTTCTTCACCACACAGTTTGAGCAGCACTACACTGTTTAGGAGCACTGAGGAATAGTGAGGATCTGTAAGTCAGGATTTTAAGTAGTATCAGCAGCATACCGCGCACCACATCAGTTTACACTCCTGCCTGCCTCTAGACTGCAGCGTCTGTTCTTCTCAGAGATAATGACTGAATTTGATGGCTATATTCTCCAGAGCCTCCTCTCTCCAGCACTACTTCACACCTGAAGAAACCCAAGTGTGAAATGCTTCCATTCTGATTTAGTACCATCTTTACGTGGTATAAAAAACATGCAAGACAGCAAAAGTTCCAACTCTGTATGTAGCGACTCAGTAGGTCCACAGCAACTACATAAAAACATCTTCAATTTTTGCACTAGCAACATTATTTTTACCACAATATCTACCAGATTACCCACTGGCTTCCTTGCTAGATAGGGCTTTCCAATTAAGACACAATGCTTTCAATAAGTAAGCCTATATATTATCAAAAACCCAAATCCTGAAATAGCTCCAATGCATAGTCACTAAGTCCTTACCAACAGTTATCACCTGTAATCTCCCATAGGAATTAATCCAGAAATGTTCACAGTGCATAGAAATTGTTAATTGATAAGGAAAATTTAACTGGCAATTACAGGCTCAGTCCTAAACTAGCTTGATACAGGATTGCATGCAAATCGTTTTCCCCTAGCATGAAAATATACCTCTTCCATTCTTCTCAGTCCAGAAGGAACCTGACACAGAAAAAAACCATTGCGGATACCTGACAATCCTTTTCTGGGCAGAAAAAAGTACTCTGCACATTACTGACACAGGACATACCTGCACTAGTCTGGAATTATTGCTGGGCCTTATAAATGAAACACATTGCTAAAATGTCAAAGAAATGTTTGACCAAAAGGCATATCCAGCCCTTTTCCAACATGCCACTGGTGTTGAGACTGTCTCCTCAGCATCTTCATGATGATTTTAGCAGCAGCCAATGTTAGCACACAGGTACAAAAATAATTTTTTATTCAGCTGAGTCAGATAAGGAGGCAGGGTTTGTAGAAAAGCCTGGAGGGCTTCCTTGCAGCCAAAACAGTTGCCTAGCTGTATTACTTGCCCGTGGGAATGTCTGGAGGGGTAAATCTGGGACAACACTTTTGGTATCCCCAACACTGCCAGGTACATTCTGTCCTTTGACAACTCCATAGGTGCATGCACACGTGCAAATGGCACTGTCATTCTGCCCTGCTGCGCTTTTTCTATGTACACTGTCAAAGAGGTGCTTACAGTCTTCACAGTTCTCTTAAGAGGTCTCTGACATTGCTGTTGTATGATGGGATTTGTAGGTTGCCTGTACTAGGCCAAAACTTCTGCTGCTTCTCATGGACTAAGTGGGTGCCTGATGCAAAACTCAGAAATGCCCAATGCTCATAACAGCATCCCACCAGATACAATACAAGTGCACTCACTGTGAACATATCTGAAATACTTCTGACTGATCAGATGTTCACTGCTGCCTGTGAGAATGTCTCCTCTTGGCTCAGCACACTAAGAAATGGCAGGATTGCTGCTGCCACCCCAGAGATTCAGGGAGTAGGTGGTGCTGCGGTGAAACCTCCATTTCCAGCAATAATCCCTTCCTCACATCTCACCTCATGCCTTTGCAGTCAACGCTTCTTATATGATGGAACAAGAAGAGGAGAGAGCACGTCACTCCCTCAGCCACCTTTCTTGACAAGGCAGCCCCCTTTCTCCTCCAGGGAAAATGAGCAGGCAATGAGGCAAAAGCACAGGTTTTCTGAACTGGCCTGCTTATCTTCTTAGGGAAGGAGATGATGCAGCTGTTCCTCCCTAACACCTACTTTTATCCAGGTGTGGGGAAGAAAAGTGGCCATCAGAAACATGGATCCCTACTAAGCGAGGGAAATTAATTCACATATGCTTTTATCTGATTCACCTTTTTCCATATGTCCTCAGGCAAATCAAAAAACAATGATTTCTATAGGCTCCAATTGGGTATTACAACACTCTTATACCACTGCTGCCATTTCCAACAACAGGAACTTCTCAGTTTTACGAATGACTGCACTCTGGAATCCCTGCTCCTGGACAACAGCAGTTCCTGCTGAATGCAGACCAACAACTACAGAAACGTGGTTGCCCAGCTCAGAAGGAAGTCCTCCCAAAATATTTAGCAACAGACTGCTCAGAGTTAGTTAATACTATGGCAGAAGATATTTTTGTTTAGTCAATCACTAGCCAATTGCAGCTAATCACAGAACCCTTCAGTATTATCTGTCCTTAAAAAGTAATTTTTTGAAACATGGTAGCCATCACTATTTGTAAATTTACTACTTTGGCACATGGCACTTTTATGATTTTTCTACTTACAGAAAGATTTGTATAGAATTTCTAGGGACTAGGGCAGGGGAAGAGTACATCATAAATGGCCTCCATCCCTCCTATAACCTCCTCATTTAACATGAAGGATTGAAATAGCATTTGGGATAAGAGTCTCTTTAGCTCTTAGCCCTAAAGATGGTCTTTTTAATAGTCATAAAACCTGTGGAGAGAGCAGATGAACTAAAATGTTTAATGGCTGGCTTGCATTCTACTGTGTTCTACAGGGACCAGGTGGTTTTACATCCTATATCCACACTTCACTGAAGGTGGTTTAGAATTTCCATTTCAATCAGTGCATAGCTTTTATCAGTGCTCCTTCCAAACCCACATCCATTATACAGGAAAACTAGATTATATAAACTTGATTTCAAGATGTTAAATCATTGTCTGGGAAAGGCAAGCCTGTATTACAGAAGTTACACAGATTATTCTGTAGCATCAGTAAAAGACTACTATGCAATCCTCCACATCCTCTCCTATTCAAAAACTGTTTTCAAATAAACCGCATTTTATAGAGAAGTTGAAGCTGCAGGTTTAGGTAGGTTTGTGCAACATTTTTCTTGGGGAAATTAACACCTTGGTGCCTTCCTTGTGTAGCTTTCAATTTGAAATCTCTCTAGAGGGGCAGTTTGGAAGGCCAGTCACTGTTTAATTAGTACTCGTCTCAATTAGCATCTGGAGTTCCAGATCCACAAGTAGGTATATATTCAAGGAATTCTCAGAGGAATTACCTACCAGTAACTGAATATGCAAAGTTCAGAAAATTGCTCATCCTATCTCACTTCAGCCTCTTCAGAGATTTTCCGTCTTTTAAATTAGCAAAACCAAATGCAAAGTAAGCAGGACTGCATGTTCTTCTTCTACTTCCTTGCTTAAAGAGTACAGTCCAGAGGCAACTATAAAATCACTTTCTTTTTCAGTTCCTAAACTCAACATATGCACACCTAAGAAACACATGCAGGTAAGCTATGCTCTGAAAATAACAGTGCTATTGCTAACCAAAAAAGTTTAGTAAGATCCCACTTAGGCATGCATACAGCTGGCATGGATATCAAAACTGTTAAGGACCAACATCTGCTCAGAACCCTGGAAAAATAAGGATCTTGCATAGAGATTTGGAAGCAAATTGATATCAATTCAGCTATGTGGAGATTTTCTCAGCTTCTAAGGAAACCACCCTCCCTAGCAGACTATGAAGCATGTGTTTTTTAGTCAGCCTACAACTACTACTTGATGAAAAAGCATACAGGCAACAGGCAGAAACACACACCTAGTAGGGAGACTTGGGTGACAAAAAGAAATCTCTACCAGCTGTTTTGAACTATTACTTCATAGAATCAGAGAATATGCTGAACTGGAAGGGATGCACATGGATTACCAAGTCCAACTCTTAGCCCCGCACAAGACCACCCCCAAGACCCACACCATGTGCCTGAGAGGATCATCCAAATGCTTCTTGAACTCTATCAGGCTTGGTGCTGTGCTTCAAGGACTTTAAAGAAGTCCATTAGATTGAATCCATTAGAATCCATTAGACTGATTCTTTAAAGACTTTAGGCAAAACTAAGCCAAAACACTGCACTAAAAATTACAGGTCACTTATTCTGATTTGCTACTGCTTTACAATAAATTCCTTTTTTTCCTTGTAACTGTGGGTTTACCTATGGATGGTTGTTTCTACCATGGGAAAAAGCAAGCTGTTCCACATAGGTTACCATGTTGTTGGGAGTAGCAATATAACTCCAGCTCCGACTTTACATCACCTCTGACAAGGACAGCTATGTTGGCAACTACTCCTGCCCTACTCAGCAAGAAAGGGGCTAGAGTATGCAGGCAATGGTTACCTGGAGAGGGAAGGAAGGGTTGCTTACATCAGTGCTTCTCCTCTCTCTACAGCAGCAATGGCTTTCCTGACCTAGCCTTCACACTCAGATGCCTTAATCCAGCTCTGTGGCTCAAAGCAAGACAGCTCAAGATAAGCACACTAAAAGCATTAATTTTTATATGCCATTAGTGGATACAAGTACACAAAACCCCTCCATCTATGGCATCTAACGAACACATTGTTATGCTGACAGAAGCCATAAGGAATTTTTCTCTTTAATTCATAACAAGCCTGAAGAACAAAGTCATCCAACATCCAGGGAAACATCACCTCCAATATTCTTAGCAAAATTAATTTATGACAGTTGTAAGCAATTTTATTTTCTGAGAAACGAATTCCATTTGTATCATGCCAAAGACAATGGAAGGCCACAGGTATTTCTCAAGTAGGCTGGTTCTTTCCCTTCTGAAACGTCAATAAGAAACTAGTCACAAAACCAAGGAGAGTTGCTTGAGTGGCAATACAGACTATAAGCTGTATTTGCACTGTCACCTTTTGCCTGTTTAGATGTAAATTCAGTATTCCAGGTCCCAGACCACTTACTGCCTAAGGAAATAACATTAAATCATGAGGGAGCACAGGAAACCTGGGAAGGGGAGATGGGAATGCCACTGGCACAGCTTTTACACAAATCCTTATCAGATCATTCTCAGGGCAGAATACCTGTTCTCTCTTGCTTTCTTAGCTGGAGGTAAGGTAAATTAACTGAGAGTTAGTTGTGGATAAGAGGAAAATATTGATAAGAGAACAAAAAATATTAAAATCCTGGAGACACAGCTGGTAGGGTACGCAATCTACTTTTGTATTCAGCTGGCAGGATGATTTTCCCTCTCCCACTCACACAAACTCCTCTCCCCAAACAACCCTCCATGGCAGCTCTCTAATTAACAGTGCTGGCCCTGGTGTGGAGGATGAGTCTGCCTGTGAGTTCAGCTTTGCCCCATGGCACAGACATGCTTTATTACTAGTGGACCAGTTTGCTGCTGGCCAGAGAATAGAAACAGATTTCATGTGGGTATATATCTACATCCTTGTTAAACTAATTTTCCATGTATTGAATCTCTCTACAACTAGGGTAGAGTAGGAAAAAACAAAGACAGTTTCATGGAAGAAAGAGCTTTTTCATTACAGCTATCATGTTTAGTAGAAACAAAAACATCTATGAAAACCCACTGTTGCAGGTCTACACAAAGAGCCTCACACCTAAATACCAAGAAAACAGTGAACAGGCGAGAGATTCAGTAAAACCACTAACACATAACATTGTAATGCAACTGGGAAATTGTAACAATATATTATTTATTTTCATAAAAACCCCCACCACATTACTGTGCCAAAAGCATATGCAATATTTTAGCAATCACGATCAAGCAGAATCAGAGCCCCAAAGATCCTGCACTCAAATGGAACCAATATATTTACAAATAAATCATTAGAACAAATATTTAACGTGCACGAGAGATGTCATTGAAGTAAGCTTTGGTTTTCTTTCTTTCTGGAATTTCTACTTACTGAGGAAGAAACTGTACCCCAGGCCACAATTCTTGTTCTTCCCCTCTCTTTCCATTCACACCCACACGTGTCAGTTCTTGCCCCTTTTTTGTTATTCCATCCATCTTGCTCTCTAATACCCTTGGTTCATTCTCAGCTCTGTTTGCCCCCATCCTGCCTGCTAACTCTTCTCCCATGCACCAGTCACTGGTCCCCCTTCCTCCTCCAAAGATTATCCCCTACTTTCCCTTCCACCTACACCCCTTCATCTCCCTTTCTGGTTCCTACCCCTCCCTCCTTCTCTCCCCAGTGCCCCAGGCCCCTCCTGGGATTCCTGCACCCAACCTCCCCCACTCTGCACACAGTCATGCCAGCTTTCCTTCAGGCTGCAATGGCAAGAGTTCTGAGAAGACAAGGGGAAAATCAGACCTGGCACTGCACTGCTGAAACAGGAAGAGATTAAACACAGAGAGCAACCAACTCAGACCCCAAAGCCCCAGGATAAAGCATATTCAGTTGAGTGGGCATCAAAAATACCCAAAGGGACAGAGCATCCTGCATGGATGCAGAATCTTCACAGCCCTAGAGCAATACACACAAGCGTATCTAGGTTTACAGCTCCTATCTCAATGTGTACTTCCTTGCCCCAAAAACCTACAGCTGGTCAGAAGACTGAACACCTCTGTGAATCTTTAATTCAGCCATTAGATTCTGATAAGTCTGCCTTGCTGTGCGAGCTAGCCTAGATTTTCAGAGGCTTGACGAAAAAATGGAGAGCTTAACATAGTTTTATGTAGACTTGGATGGATGCCCTGACAAATTTCATGTCTCAGCTTGAAAACAGGCTAGAGCTTCAAAAGCAAAACAGGTATGTATTTATTTCAAGATAGGGAAAACATCCTTACTCCTTAAACTCGTTCTCAGAAATGGACAAACTTACTGGAAACTCTCCCACAATGTAGCCTGAGGCAGGTGCTTGGCTTGAAGAAATTAATCCCAAATGCTTATAATTGGAGAAGTTGTATACAATTTAAAATGAGACCTCTATAACAGAAAGCATCAGGTTACACTATCTTCATTCATAATTAGAACATACACATTCAGCTTTTTAATTGCTTTTTCCACTTTCTTGCTGTTACATCTACTGTAAACCTCACCCTTGAAAATTCAGCCATTGTTTTATGTCAGCAGTCTTTTGTTCTGCTATTAGGTCTTGAAACAGATTCAGTGATCAGCTTTTTAAGAAGCCACAGACTGTGACTCCTAGCAAAGATTCTCTGTATTTCTCTTCCCATGTTTCTTTGAAACATTTGAAAAAGGTTATTTAGAAGACTGTTTAACCAAGATGAAGCAGGCAAACATGTCTGTATCTGGGCACATGTAGGAAGCCACTTGAAACAGAAAAAAAATATTAATAAGGGTACGTTTCCTTCTTGTTCAGTGTTCCTGTGACAACTCATTCTGAGTATTCTTGGCTCACCATTGATGTTAGTATGATTTGATGGTGCTCAAATGGCAGCTGCTTTTCAAAACTGAACTTGATTATTTCTGTCTCCTCTTCTGAGGGACAAACTTCTGAGAAAACATGTAAAAACAATTTAAGAAATCATCTGTATGTGTCACATGCTTACCTATCCTCCAGGACACCACAGAGCAAGAAGTCTGTGCCAAGAGTTATTGGAATAGTGAGGTTTTTCACCAACAAGGCTTCTTTGATAGAAAAGGCACATTACACTAACCCAAAATTTCTACTAGTGTTTAGTTTAGTGTAAAAATGTCTATCATAGGTTTCTTTGCAAGCAAGCAGAAAAAAGTTGTCAGGCCTGGCTGCTGCTTCCAACCAGTCCTCCAAGACCTTCATATTGTCATTGTTGTTATTATTATTATTATTATTATTAACAGTGGTTACCCCTAACTATCAATCAGACATACTGTGGAAGGCAAAGCTAAACTGCCACGTAACTTTTTGCAGATGGGCTCTGCCACACATTCACACAAACAGTATATGAATATTTTTAAAGCTGTTCCAACCTGGCCTATATCCTTCCCCTTTGATAATGTCTGCATAAATCTCAAAAATCATGATTCAACCTCTGAAACAAATTGATGTCTTTACCAGAACAGAAAACATACTTTAAAATGGGTCCTATAGATCAATACATCCATTAGAATGGGTCACAAGAACCTGTTTACAACTTTCTGTTGCTTAAATAGCCTAAGTTCAAACAAAAATAACCAATGATTTACTTCATTACCTTTCTAAGGCAGTCTCTGTTGAAACAATATAGGATATTTCAGCAACCTCTACAGTTCTGTGAAGGTTATGAAGATTCTGTGAAAGTAGTGCAAATAAAAAAATGAATAAAACATTTCCAGTAACATGGAATTCTCTTCACTCAAACTTTCCTTAGTCAAACTTTTTAAAAATAGGTTATAAAGTCTGCTAATTATAGAGTACTGAACCTCATTCAGTCAATCACAGCTCTGGATCCTCTCAGAATAAACACTGCACTACTGATAAATGTACAATATTCTTCTTAATACCATTTAGCTCCTTATATGAGCAAGGGCATAACTAAGGTACTTGATGCTGATCTATGCAGAATACTCCTGTTTAAAGGAGTCACTGTCAATATCTCACATTGCTGGATGAAGCGTAACGAACACTAATGAAGAACTTTGTCATGGTTTTCTAAAGAAATCTAATAGCCTGGGAATCCTGACACTGAACACATTAGTTCATTCAAATCTCGTTTCCCAGTCCTTCACCTGCAACTACCCATCTCAGATTCCAGTCTCAAAAGTTAATCTATTTTTAACTCTAACAAATATATATATATCCCTCTACTCTCTGGAGTCTGTTGCATGAATCCAGGCCCTCCATATACTCACAAGTACCTACCCAGAATAGGCAAAGCAAAATACGCAACATGTAGTAACGTACTTGTACAATGGTGCAAGGAAACATGACATTAAAGTTACATATTCTCATATGTTCAATACAGTAATTTTACATCCAACTATTAGTGTTTTCACATTCTGTAATACAGTTATATGTGCTTCTGTCATGCACATAACCCTCTTCTCTTTAGGAAGCCCCAGGAAATACACTTGTTGATTCACACCACTGTAGAACCCTATTAAATAAAACTAGTATTTGTAAGTGTGCGAATGTGCAACAAAAAGCAAGTAAAGTGCATCCCAAAAGAGCATCTTGCTTATTTTTACATCTGTAGTTTTGCTGAGATTATTCCAAACGCATCCCAGTTACAAGAGCCCTCACAACACAGCTATTACATTTTGTGCAGGGATGCCATTTGAATTAGATAATAAAACCTACCGAGTAGTAAGATTCTAATTCTCAGTATTTGGTATTGCACAAAGACTTAAAAATAGCTTTTTATTATATTTGAATGAGATGAACAGAATAACCCCAATAAATATACAAAAGGGGTAGCTGGTAGAAGCTCTGCCCTACTTTTAAAGCTTTTAACAGCAATGCTATTCTCTACCTCCCCTGTAGCAGATTGCACACTTTTCTCCCCTCTTTGTAGCACAGCTAATAAGTTCTGGGTTGGAGCAGCTTAGACTTCAGGCTACTAGTATGTTGAAATCAATTATGCAAAGCCCATTCATTTTGATACAATGTACTAAACTGCTGCTGTCACCGCAGTAGAATGGCTGCTCAGATTGGTTTTTTGAGTTTCTCATCCCCATCCACTGCCCCCCTCCCCCCGCCTTCTTTTTTATCATTACAATATCTTCAACCATTGCCAGAGTTGGCATTCTTTGCTGAATATACTGCCTCCTACCTAGGATGCAATGACCACTTCAAGATTAATCAAAACCAACTTGACATTCCAGTTCGAAACACAAATTCTGTGTGTAGCGTGAACTTTGCGTGCAATAAGATTAAGAACTTAAATCATTCAGTATAACAAATCCCTAATTTGGTTACGAACAACTATTCCAAGACTAAAGAAAGAAAATTCTCTAAGAGCATACGAGCTGCACAAATTAAGAAGCCCTTCCCTAACCTGTTTTTAAATGGATAGACAATGTCTGGATTAACAAGATACTGAGATATAATTAAGGTATCTGTCTACATCCTAAATTTATAGGAAAATACAGTTTTTAAAACTGGAAATGGCATTAGCTATCTCAGATTGTGAAATTTAATTTTATAACATAATCATCTATGCAATGGCAATCATAATTCAAAGGCATTGAAACAGGTGGACTTCTCAACATGCTTTTTAACTTGCAGCACTGGTAAAAAAGCTTTTTCTTTTTTTAAAAAAGTGAACCTTTCTCTGTTAATTTAGTATGCCGAGTCAGCTCAACATAGGGTGAGACAGGAACAAGAGAGGAGGGAGCACAACTACCCTTTTTGGCAATAGCAAGCCATTTCATTGGCACAGTCAACTCATGCAACCTTCACAGCCTACCTTACTAAAGGTTGTGAAAAACAATATGAAAATATACTAAAGACACTGAAAATCATGAACTTACAATGTACAATTCAACATTACATCTTACTCAGAAAATAACAGCCTTAGGCCCCTATTTGAGTCCATAAATGAAGTAAAAAGTTAGTAGCAAAAGAATTGCAAGTGGCTTACATGTTGCCAGGGAGATAAATTCAGGAAACAATACTTCAGTCTATAAATGCGAGGTACTAATGTGGAAGGAGGGGCATAACTTTCAACTTGCAGATCCTCAGTTTATACAAAAGACCCCAAACAAAGGACACAGAAGAACCCCTCAGGAGGGCTGCTGAAAACAAAGTGTCAGTACTTCACTACAAAACTGAGCATGTATTTTCAGGTACATTATTTCTGACAGCAAAGCCAATTTCAAATGTATCTGACTTCCCTGATCCCTTCTTCATTTGCCTTCCTTCACCTCTTCATACACAGCCCATCGTTCCCTGCAAGGTGCCAATGTGACTGAAATGCCCTAGATTCAAAAAGACAAAAACTACCTTCCAATTAGACCAAATAACTGTGACATAAATACTTTCCAATAGTAAGAATGATACAGCACTTGAATACAGAATAGGGAAATGCTTGGACCAAGTCATGTGCCACATAATGAAAGGCTGTAAAGTTACAGAGCAATTTCTCTCTAAATGTACAGGCCTGAATTTCAAGAGACTACATTTCTACATGTCTCCTGGACAGATGAGCACACAGTGTAATTTTTCTGAGCCTAAGTTACTCCTTCACAAGTGTACTTGTGAACTAACAAACAGAAAACATGCAAACTAGCTGTAAAAGAAACACCTGGTGACAAGCCACATGATGAGCTTGGACTTTATCAATTACACACCATCCTCAAAGTTATGCAAAATCTGGGTTATAAAGAAGGTGTAAGAGCCCATATGAGAGCTATGTCCACCATAAACACCGCGGGAGAGTAAACACAGTGCAGCATAAACACTGTGGGTGTTGGCAGAAGGCAGCTCTGCTGCTGTGGGACCGGCTTGCCAGCGCTGCAAAACTTGTTCCTTCCCCATCTCCCAGCCTCCCCCAAACCCTTTCAATTCAATCTCAAACTGCAATGATCATTAAAAACAATGAGTACGTCTGGCGCAAGTAAACGTGCCTTGACTATCAACGATTCATTAAGTACCTGGCACTGGATCCATAATATGGGATTCTGACATGGAAAGAAAAGCTTTAGAGCTCATTGAAAAGTACAAGCTTTACATATAAAAGAGCTAAAAGGTGCATCTTTGTCTAGTAAATAAGAGAAGGCTAAGTCCTTTGTGGTGATGTTGATAGTTTCATCCTCTGTACAAGCTAATTTTCCTATTTAGATACCACCTTTTCCAAATCACAGATAAATTAAGTCAACTTTAGTTAATGTGGTAATGATTTGTAGTGAGTGGCAGAAATTCCCCTGTAATTATGCATGAATTGATGTGTGATTTCCTAATGAGCTTAAGTGAAGAAATCATCATTTTGTGATAAATGCTTTATTTCTTAAAATGCTCGTAACACATTTCTAATAAATTTAATCAAGCAACTCGCACTCATGTAACATTTACAATTATTAAGTGTGCAGTCTTTTACACCACAGTATCGCTTTGGCTGATTGCTGCGTGTTAAAGTTTAGCGTTTCATAAACATGGTTATAACAACCATTATGTTATTTTTGCTCAGAACCATGAATTATTTCAGTTTGAAGTTAATTTACATTCTGTACAAGCTTTGTACCTCAAAGGCAAAATTCTTTCGCCATTTACAAATAGATGTACACATTAGGAAATTAAATTAAGTGCTTCTACCTTTCAGGACACAGCTTGTCCTTCAACATCTCATATGATGGACAGCAAAGTCTTACTGTAGTAAGCTTATTAGTGGATTCCAAATCTAAAGGAATTCCCAGAGTACAACTGCTTTCTCCCTCTGAAACACTCTTTATCAGCCATTCCCAATCTTTCCAACCCTCCTGGGCTAAAAACCCGTACAAATTCATCTCAGTAGCAAAGCTGAACTTCTGTGGGAGTTGAGGAGTCAGAAAGCTTTCTAAATGAAAGCTTATCCTGTGGTCTCTTTACTAAGAGTTTTAACTCCGATCTTTCCTTCTATAGCAAGTTGCTACAGGGAATGGATGACCTAGGGGGAGTCACAGTTCTAGAGACTTCTATGAGTTGCCCCATCTTTAAAGACTGGAAATCAAATACTTCCTACAATTCCACACATTCAGGTGCTAGCTATCCCAAGTGTACCATAGGGGTTAGCAACTTCCTAGAAGGAGATCTGCCTGACCAAGGGGAGTCTCCCGCTCTGCTATGCTTCCTCATGCTCTCTTCACCAATCCCTTACTAGAGCTTCTGAAGAACAAGGTAAAAGAGGAAACCTTTCTTGACATTCCAAATCTTTAAGAAATTATTTTTTTCATTTCTCACTATAAATAAAAACCTCATATAAAAAGAATAATAAACTTGAGACGTTGAAGCTGTCCAGTTTTAAACACTGAATTAGTGTTAAACGGTAGCAGCAGCAAATCTCATACATCATGATTCCTTGCACAAGTGCTGTCCCTAGAGCTAGAAAATATAATTCAAAGAACCACACATTAGCACCTCAAAAGACACGAAAAGATCTAACATTTATCAAATACATACAAATGTTTATTTTGATGTAAGGTGATCTGGAGCCATTTAAATTTGAGTTGACATGAAGAATACAGTCTAAAAATAAACCCATCCTACTATTTCAAGAACAATAAGAAAGAGGCTTGGAATAACTACTTGAGGACCTGAGTTCCCTGGAACATATCATTAATACATAATTATCACCGAATACATTGATTTTGGTTTGAACTTAGAAACTTATCAGTGAACCCAAGTTCTAATGATCTATATCCAAAAGGATTTTATTACATGTTCCATTCCCTTAGGATACCTAGAAGAACTGTAGTAGCAAATTTCTCTCTTAAGAACCTCTGTATTATAACTGTTAATAAATCCATCCAGATTATAATCCTTCTTCCTATCGTTCCACCTATTTGCACAAGGTCCAAGAGGTGAGTGACAATGACAAACTGAAATCCCCTTCCCTGAGCAGGTATTCATTCCTCCCTCATCCTCGCAGCCATTCTTCAAGTTTTCTCTCCTCACTGGTATAAAGTTGAAACACAGAAATCAGAATCAAGCTTCAGACTACCCTATTCTGACAACTTGTTATTGTCAAATTTTGTCCTCCCACAGCCAGAATATGTTTCACAGCCTAATTCAGATCATTTAATCATCCTCCTTCAAATACCCAAACTCCTCCTCATCCAAGTTACGCTCCCTGACTGTGTATTTGTTAAAGTTTTTGTGTTACAGTCAATAATAATGCCAAAGATAAAAACAAAAAATCAAACAACAACCAAAAACCAAAAAAACCCTGTCATCATGTAAGGCTGTGATTTTCAAAGGAGGAATACACTGAACTTCCATTGGATTCCAAGGGGAGCTGGACTTCCATTCATTTTATATGTCTCTGAATATCTCAGGTCTAATAAACCAAATATATAATGTGGGAAAAGCTGGGGAAAAAAGGGGGTTTGAAAAATGTAGGAGTATTGTCTCTCTTCAGAAGAAGATTAAGTAACTGTCAGTTAACTTAAATGCTCAGGCTTCAGGAAAACTAAACGTACCCTGACTTGCTTCACTCAGTGCATGGTCTTCTTAATTCCACTGCTTGCTTACATCAAAATACCAGATTTTTGGTATAAAAGTTAACAAAGCTTCCATTTACTGACTCTCAAATGTCAAAATTTGCATTACTTTCCTGCAGCTGTGTGTGTTATTTCAACTGGCTCACACTTAAATGTTACTTAAAAAGCCCATCAAAAAAGCAACCAATATATGCTCTATTTTATTAAAAGCTGTTAAAAATCTCTCTTTTCTGCTGTAAAATTCTTCTGAATAAAGTCATGTACATTTTTCCTTCCTCTGAAATATTTATTTAACATACAAAAGAAATACTTCATTTGTAAGTATGTATGGACAGGACATTGCCATTGTCTTTTTCAAGGAAGCACAATAAATATTCAGTATTTCTTACTTAAATAAAAAACCTGCACTATCCTTACACCTTTTCTTTATACAGACTAACTCAGGGGTTCTCTCTTATAAACACTATGTTACATTTCTCTCTTCAAAAAAGTCCTGTGTCTAGAACTGTTAAAATAGTACTATTCTTTATCAGGATTTTTATTTTATATGGATCTAGATGTAGCATTTCTCCAATCTTGTATCCTGTATATGGGATCAGTTAAAACTTTAGTGACCATTACTTATTTAATTCTAAAAACCATTTTAAAAGGTAAAATACTATAAAATCATCAGGAGATTGTAATATTAGCATTGTGTTTTCTCAGCCTACACTTACATCCTGTAGTAAAAAGGACACATTGCGTTCATCTGATCTGGATCTCAGGTTAATTCATCAATGATATTTTACCATTTTATCTGACCATCAACATTTACAAATGTAACTTGCACTTTCCACTGAGCCATAAAAATAATTAGCAATATAAATTCTAATTTTTAAATTCCACTGAAACACTAGATAGTCAAACCTAAGCCAAAACATCACTAAAATGCACAAAGAAAGGTGTACAGTCAGACCATTTTTAGAGAGGCCTGTTGAGCTACACACTTTGTTATTAACATAGATCAGTTTTGTAAAGGTGAAAACAAACTACATTCTTCCTCCTATAATCTATGCTGATATAGGTGCACAATCTATCAGGCAGTAAGAGATAGTTATATACGCTGTTTATTGTTTACCTAATCACATTGGCTAACTAATTTTGGAATAGCACTCTCCATGATGGCCAACACACAGTGAAAAATAATATGTGTTTCGCTTGAGCAAAAATCCTTGAAATTCTACCAAAATAAGGAGAGCAAATCTAAGAGTGGTGCAGTCACAAAGTGTTTTCTAATTGACTGGCATGAACCATATCTGCAGTGAAAACCCATGTAAAGAGGCATAAGCCAGAGACATCAAAGCATACAGCTACTCTTTACAGCTCCAGCTAAAGAAAGTGTTTTAGGATATACCTAAATCAAATAAATTCTCAGACACCCTTCAAAACAGGGACCTCTGTCATCAACTGTCTGGTCTGTAATGGCACATTCCATTTTAACTGTAAAAGAGGAGAAATAGATCAATACAAAATATTACAGCAGTAGGTATAACATAAAACATACGTGTTTTAATATATTGTTAGCATTACCTGTGGCAGTGAACCTTTTTATTGTAATTGAAAAATTTCACTTTATGCTGAACTACGACACTATCAACAAAAGGCATGGGATGGATGACACGGACAGAAAACAGGCAGACTATCCCCAAAACTATTTCCAAGAGTAGGAGGAGATTCTTTGGATAAGTTAGTAGAGACTTTGTGCAAGTCATGCTCTTGAAAAGTTAGTGGTATGAAGTATTAAATATTAAATAGTACCCTTTACCCCCAAAATTACAAACACGCTCCAGCACTTGCAATGCTGTATAGTTCTTGGAACACACTGAAGATTAATGAGCACTCACCCTCCCTGTTTCTGTGCCACTTGTAGTCCAAATTATGGCATTAACTCACAGGCTCTGCATCCCAGGAATGAGCAAGCAGTGTCAAAGAATTCTTGTTAGGTTATAATTACAAGATCTCTGTTTTGCCATCCACTTCAGGGACACATGCATGGGATCTCAAGATGCCAGCTCTTTAGTAATAGGTGGAAGCAGGAAAAAAATCACTAATTAAAACTAGTAAAATAATGAAAAATTTAAAATATTTTCTATAAACTGCTCTCATTTTCCAGTGCACCATAGCTACTGCCTGCCCTACAAAAGTCTACATAGTTTTGTAATTCAAGTTTTACTGAAAAAGTATAAATACATTTCTAAGGAAATACACTTTGATGTACCAAAAAAATTAAAACAAAGGTATATCAGACTAGGTGCAGTACAGTATCAGATGAAATACAGCTTAGTTAGTTTTTTATACTTTATTCTGTTTTTGTCACATTACTCGCTTTATATGATTCTATGAAATTTTAAATAAATTCAGAATTGTAAGGGGAATAACTTCCCTGCCTCATGCAGTAGTAGAAAGAAGCCTGACGGCAGTAACTTCCATTTTCTTACATACAATAAAACCCTTGAGACATTCCTATTAATAATCACTGACAAATGCAGTGAAAAAAAGAAAATAAAGGCCTGAGTAAAGTTTGATGAAGAAGGGGACTTATCAGGTGTGGAATTCATCTGGGTATGACACAGGTTGCTGCAGACATAAAGCCATTGAAAGTCCTTGCTTCAGGGTTCTGTAATATAAAATATTCATGGTGTATAATTTTGCATAATTTGTTTAGCTGCTGAAGCATAATTTAGTTCCTTGGTGCTCAGACACAAAGAAAAGAATGAAGGAAAGAACAAAATATTTGACCAAAACAAAAGGATTTTTACTGTTCTTTTGCATGTGGTGTATGAAAACACCCATATGCACACAAACTAGTCTTTAGATATTACAAATAAACAGGTATTTATAGATATCAATATCAAAACATGTTAATGTGTTTGGTGTTAGATTCTCACGCTTTTGTTCATTTGCTGAAGACACTGACTTTCCCCAAGCCACATGCTGTGCCCTCAGAAATATGTCTGAGCATAGTCAAGCCCCAGATTCAGAAAGCATCTTCTGTATTCACCAGCTCTAGGCTACTTCCTACTTGCTCAAATACTCTGTATACAAAGAAAAAATGCAACTATAAAGAAGCGAAGAAATGTTGCGCATAGGGTATTCAAAGGTATTGGCATCTCAGCCTAATTTCCCTTTGAGCTAAATCTAATGTGAAATGATCTCTGCAATTCAGAACACAAAGTCACACACTTTACCCTGGATTTCCAAGATCAAACCCAAATCCACAACAAATCCACATCCTCTCTCTCACAGTGACTCTGCACCAAAGTCCCAGTGACTAGATACAAAATAAGAACAGGTATTCCTTCCTTTTTAACCACTCTTATTTGTCTTCACGCTTTTACTCAGTTGCAGAATAAAATCAATTGCACAAAACAGCCTACACTTCAAGAACTCTCACTTAAAAATACAACACACAACAGACAGGGAAGGGAAAGAGTGGCAACAAGATAACAAGAGTCCATAATATCTTTTCTTTTACTGAATTTGTGGGTTCTGCTTTTTTTAAAAAAAATAATTATTTGAAATAGATCATTAAAAAGTGTAACTTTTTTCCGCACAAAAATATTACTGACAATGTTGCTGTGAATCAAAGTCTGTTAATTGTTTTTCCAAAAGATGTAAGTAAACATATATAGACCGACAGGTATTAAAATTACTTATAAATATTCAGAGAGATTGATTTTCCATATTTATTGTTACAATACTTCTACAACCATCCATAAATCATAATAGACTTTATACTTTTAAATAATGGCTACATCTCACTTCTTTCTTCTCATACTCCAAATACATTTCACAGGAAGTTTGGCCGCATCAAGACCTTTTGGATTAGGACACTGTGAAATATGATGTGGAAGTAAAACTACAAACAATAACATGCATTACATCTTAAGGAAGAAGTCTCAAAAGTTAATATGGGAGTTAGACTTTTCTTTCAAGAACCAGATCAAACGGAGTATTTAACTACCTTTAGGACTTCTCAGATATCCCATCCTAATTCTTATGAAACTCGCATGGATAGACACACAGACAGATTGACAGATGCATTGCTTTGCTCTTCCACTTTAGCCACTGAAGCCATGGAGAGCTGCTCATTTCCTGTCACAGCACAACAGAACCCGACACTGGGGAAAAGAAAGGATTAAAATCACCGTGAAACAGGCTACACGTATCTGATTTTGTAAGATACTTTCTTGAATTCCGATGCCTTTTCATAGGGAAAATGACTTCTCTGTATTTATTTGCAATCTGTTTCCTCATCTAAAGACCATTAATTTTTGTCCATTATGCCAGCTTCAACACAGCTAGTACACAATAATCTGTAAGACTGGATGAGGAGAAAGTATCTAAAACACCTTGAAACAGGAAACCATCTATGGAGTGCAACCCCAAATGAGTTTCTGACCTGCTAGTGCCAGAGGGAATGTAATCTTTTCATGCAAGATTACTTTGCTATCATTTTTAATTCATGTAAAATTCAAAAAGTATGTAAATCAGATAGGGAGGGAAGGCAGACAGAGGAAACATACAACAGAAATTCCTTCAAATTTTCTTCATAGTCTCTAACCAGCAGATCAGACTTGACCATTTCCAAGTTAACTGCCTCTCAGTTCTGCCTTTGTATCTCAGGAAGTTCTGGGAGGAAGAATTACTTGGGGTTGGTCAACAACAGCAGCATATGTATTGCCTGCACTTACCATCTGTTTACAAAAGAAGAGAGAGATAGTATATAACATAACAGTTATTTAAAGCTCTTCAGAAAATCAAGTCACTATTGCTGAGTGTTTCTATACCTCAGGCTATACGAAGACAAATTAAGTGCTGATTCTGAACTCTACCATTTTGTTTTATTTCACTACGATGGGCAGGCTGGGAGTTACCCAAGACAACCAACGTAGCCATAACCCTTCTTCATGGTAAACATATAATTTCCCCAGTGATCCAGTAAGCAATAACAAGAAGTTATGTGTAGTACATATAGTGTTTATATTCCCATGAGTTTAATATGGCTCACAGTAAAATTGATTTTCTGGAATCTTGCAATAAACCTCATCAAAGTAAATGAAACCACGCTGTTTTTTTTTATAAAGTGATTGGATTCAGGATGATAAATTAACTCTCAACGTCAGAGAGACTCCCAATAATGCACTTGCGCAATTAAACTCCTCCAGACTCCATTTAGATTTTAATTTTTCTATAGGAGTTATTTAACTCCCTCAAAGCTTGTAACTTAATGCTTTCAAAAAGGATAGTAGCTGAAAACTATTCTTTTTCTTCTTCGACTAAATAGATCAACCTGATTTAAATTTCCTGACCACTTGCTTGACACTATTCTGTAATCTATATTAAAAACCCCACTGAAAGCTACTCACATGCAGTGGAGTGAGGAGTAGGAAAGACTTACTTTCTGCTTACTAAGAGTTCCTAATCAAACACCAGAAACTGAGAAGGATTTGATAATTTTAAACTTTTGTACACTTCTGAAATCAACTTTTGTAGAAGATGCTAGGGCAAAACCCCATGGATATCCTGCAATAACCTACAGAAACCTGGCTCATGGGGCACTATCCTTTCCCAATAGGTGATTTTCACCTAAAACAACCACCTAGACTCACCAAGGCAGACGATTCCTAACTCTTTGACAATCACCCAGGCTTCCACTGTTCAGTTCCCATCTCAGCAGGAAGTAAAATGTGTAAAAGAAAAAAAATAAATTCAAAGTGACCTTCCCTAACACTCCTCAATAGCTTCTAGTGACTTAGTTGAATAAAAAAGTGTCTGATGTCTACTCACAGCTACTGGGCAATATGTATGAAAACTATTTTCCTTGCCATATTTATTCCTGGTTAAATGAAAAAATTATTCATTTAACCAGGAGTAAAACCTCTGAGAATTTTTTTCTCATTTTCCAGCCTGTCTAGGGAAAACATGCTGCAGTAAACAATCATGCCCTATTTTATTCCTACTTAAATGAATTATCATAATAATAATTACTAGCAAAAACATCTGGTTTCTGCTCAGCACAGACAGCAAATTCTTTGACACATTGCTTGCATTTCCCCTTCTTCTTAGTCTCCAGGCTAAGGGTCTCTGGCTTTGTTTAGACCACTCTACACACCAACCACACAGCATGCCTGATGGTACAGATTTACAGAGAGACTGTTGATGACCATAAAATGCTTCCTCTGTTGTTTCTGCCTGGAGGAAATGATGTCTTTGTAATAATATTTTCTCTTTAGAGCATTTCTCTGCTTTTTATACAGATGACATTTGCATGTAAACAAGTTTCATGTTGTTTTTCTTCAGTACTAAACAACAGCCAGGAAAAATAATGTTTCCTTTGACATCATATTGGCCTGTTATTGTAGAATTTCCCTAACATCACTATATAAGATTTTGAATTAGAAAATGGGCCTATTCAACAGAGGCAATTTAACTTGCAATTTAATTAATATTTCTGCTATACAGAAGGTTTATATTTTTGTAGAAAAGAGAAAGAAGAATTCAAATCAACTCATTTATCAATGTGAGGCTTTAAACAGTAGTAATAGTTCAGTAAACTAATAGTATCAGCTTTTGCATTTCCATAATGCCTTTTATCTGAGGCTCTGTATTTGTGGCTCCTTGAGCTGCTATGCCTCCACCAAACAATGCTGGAATGGAAAGGAGAGCTCAAACTCAAGAGCAGCCATGGTCCAAGCAGCTCAGAAGTATGAAATAGTTGAGGATGGGCAAGGGACTACATGAAGTGAAATACTATGCTATATGCTGTCATTATCTCTGCACATTTTTTCTCAAGGTGCAAGGGGATGTGAGGGCCCTGAGAGTCTTGCTGGGGCTTAGGGGCTGATATGTATGAAGAAGTCTAGAGAGGGTCCAAAAAACAGGTAAGAAACCATCAGAGAAGAAAGATGTTAACATATCACATAGAAACCATGAGGTTTAAAAGACAAATCTCAACTTTAGGTAGCCATTCAGCATCTGGTGCTATGCAAAGTTTCTCAAATGGAGCCAGAAGCTCTAGTGGGGGGACAGGCATTTACTTTCTCAGTGGGGCTGCAGCCCAATCTGTTAGGAACAAACTGCATGCAGCACAGCCTTTTCCAAGAGTCTGCCTGGCAGTATCTGGCATTTCACTTTCATTTAATGGCCACATTTCTCACTTTTCATCCTCTTCAAGCCCTCAGCCTGAGAGGTACCTTTCCCCACGGCCCCCCTCCAGCCCCACTGTGCACACAGCAGTGGGGAGGGCACATAAATGGCTCTGCTGCTGGTGTGTTAAAGGCCCTTACTCTTGCCCAAAGCTGTCTCAAGGATGCTCTGCACTAAATCCTCCCTCTGCATTGGTGGGCATGTCCCAGCTGTAAAGCAGCCCGAAGCTACTTCAGGACTACAAGGGCATGCCAGGTCACCCCAGCCTCACTTCCTTGCCACAGGGACTCCTGTGCCAGAAGTACAAAGGCGATTTGCCAGAGCTTGGCTTGCAAGCAATTTATTAATATCAATCAATTTTGGATTTCCAAGTATTTGAAAAAGTAAATAAATACTGGTCTCGCTTCATAAATGGAAATGAGAAGCACTGAGACATTCACTAATATATATGGAACCAAGAGCAGAGTTCAGGGATCTGGACATCTCTGTCTGACCACTCCTGCAATGGTTTCCTTTATGTTTTTCAAATAAACTATTTATACAGGCCATTGGTCTGCTAGCCAATTCCTGCTGAGCTCAGTGATGTAAACCTTTGGTCTGGGTTCCCAGTGATCCTGCCCTGCAATCTGTATGGTGTCACTCACAGAATATACCCACTGATACAACCAGTATCATCTGTTTTATGCCCCTGTTTGAATCACAAATGCTTTGCCTTTCTTTCACCTAAATTTAAGTTAATCCCAACTGCCATGATATGTAAAATTTCAAAGTTAATCATCATTAACTCAAGTTAATAAAATCATTCTTACAGGAAAGAAGCAATTAAAATCAAGCATGTGTTCACTTCATAATAAAAGGCCTATACTGACACATGGGTCAATATATTTAAATGTTTTCAGCAAATGACTATAAATCTTATTATAATATTTTATAATTTTTCTATCTTCGTTATAACCTCCTGTGAACTTTAAAGGTTATTTCCTTGTCACTTTTTTCAAGTTTTATAACAGTGAAAAGTTATCTTCAACTTACCATTAAACGTTTAAGAAACAAACAACCCAAACTCCTCCAAATAAAACAAAAAATATTGTTAGAATTTTACCATGTAAGATCATTTTTAAACACATGGAGGAAATATGAGAGACCTGTTATCCATTATTTCTAACACTACATGGATTTGAATACATTTACAGAGTACAATATGTTATCACGAGAGTAAGTACTTGTGACATTGTATTTGATGAGAAACTTTACCTAGAGGATAACCTAGGATCCGAGTACAAGTCAGCTGATTGGTATCTAACTGAAGTTCTGCATTAATAGGAAAAGTGAAACAAGATTTTTCTATAAAAGCTTATGTTAAGCATATGAAAATTGCAAAATTTTTTTGAGCTAAGATTAATTTGGTTATATTCTGGTTTAAGGCCCTAATCTGCAGGCCATACTAATGCAAATAAGCTCACGGACTCAACTACTTATGCGAAGGGAGGCCACAGTATGAAATAATCAGTTTTAAGAAAAAATGAAACCCAAATGGAAATAGAGTCTTCATGATCCTAAAAGAGGAATTAATCAGAACCAAACATGCATTTCAGAGGGAAACAACTTAGGATTCATCCTTGACAATACCAACTTCAGGTTGCTTTCACTTTCCAGGAAGTGAGAAGAAAAAACATCATATTTTTAATTGCTGTTACGGAATATATCCATTCCACTATGCTATCTTTTACACAGGGCAAAGAGTCCTCTGTTGAGTAGTTTGATTTTTCTACTGCATTTCAGAGATAAAATTCCAGTGGCACTGAGTCTTTGAAAAAAAAAAAAAAGAAAGAAAGAGTCATTTTATAGCATTCCCAGACACCTCAAAAAATTTCAGTGACTAAGCTTCGGGCCAAAACCTGTATTTAGGCACATAGGTACACCTGTGAGTGCTTAGATCTGGCATCCTGGTCCATTCAGCATCCTGCATTCTTGCACGGAGTGTGTCTATAAAAATAAGAGCTTCCTCACTGCAGTCTGCACACTACATAGCAGGGTAATTCCCACAGAAAATCTTCATAGAGATTGACAGGAAGGAGATACAAGAAAATCAGGTGAGGCAACTGCTCTGCTGTGAGGTTCACTCAGAATCCATGTGAGAAAAGCAAAACCAACCAAACAGAAGGTCCTTATGGATATAGATAGTGGTATGCACAGGGTAAGGTTACAATAACTTCACCTACATTTCTCTTGCAGTCTTGCATTCCTTGAGGAAGGATTGCAGGGACTGTTATGGTAAAAACTATTAACCCTGTGAGTCATGACTTCTGTGAGAGCTGGTGTGTCAGCCACAGGACCTGTGGGGTATGGCAGCAGACATTCCATCTCTACATGCACATGACAGAAAGTGTGATACAAAGAAATTTGCAAAGACCTTCACTTTCTCATTCTAATCCCATGATAAAATCAGATTCAATTAGTAGACTAAATATCCAATAATAAGACACTACTTTTACATCAAATCATCAATAGAAAACATGAAAGATGAAAGCAAATGATGAGTCAAGCTGAGCTGACCCAAAAAAAGATTACTCTGACTGTAACTGGTTGTCTGTAAATAGCAATTCTTGAACCTCCACATTTTCTAATAATGCACTTTTGTACACAAAGCATATTCTTCCACACTGGCATCACCAGAACACTCAGCATTGCTGAATATCAAACTGCTTCTATTTATATGTCTAAGCATCGATTTAGGAGCCTATTTTAAGCATCTCAGTCTGAAAAGTTTTCCATTTTCTCCATAATAAAGAGCTGTATGCAGCATTAGTGAGCTGTCAAAATGTATGGCTTGAGGAGACAAGTGAGCCCTGCTAAAACTATATCCTGATGCCCACTCACCCTCCTTCTATCTTCTCCTCTCCCTCAGAAGTCCCTTTGATTTCCAGATTCACATGAATTATTGAACATTCACGGTAATACAGTCCAGAGCAGAAGGTCAAGAGGCTGCCAGTGGAAGGGCTGTCTCCTCATACAAAATGGTGAGCCAGGCTGAGTTCAGAAGTGCAGCCTGGTGGTTTCATCCTCTCTCCAGTCAGATATGGGCTGCCCCTTCCAATGAAGATGAGGCTTCCCAGTTACATAGCAAGGAAGGGATCCAACTGCTCCATTAGGAGTTGGGCTATGCAGGAAAGGTTGTTTTTTTCAGGTACAAGGACTGAAGTCAGTTAAGACAATAGTTCAGAAGGCCAAAAGCAAGTAAGTGCTTTAAGAAGACTTGGCCAGAGTACATCCAGTGAGGAACACAAGTGTGACATTTGGGGAAGAGTTATGGAAGTGGGAAGTCAAGTTTATACGTTATTAATAGTAGGAAAGATGGCAAACCCAACCAGCAGAAGTCAGAGCTCATTCATTATCAAACGCACAACATCACTACCATGTACCCGTGACTGCAACATGGGGCTGATTCTTACCTACAGAGCAAGGGGTCATAGAAATTTTAATCACACTGAGAAATATCTGTATTCATTATGAACCTTATATTATCACTAGGTAAAACACATAAGCTCAAAAGAGCCTTCTGCTGATGTGATTGGTGTGCAGCAAGATTTTTACTGACTTGCAGAACATAACTCCTTCTTCGGATTCTCCCATTCTTTCAAAGAGAGTAGGCAGTACCAAGGGACAAGAAAACTGATTTAAGTATCTTGCCAGGACACACCTAGGTGGACTGGGAAAACTAGTGTTGCCTAATGAAGAAATTCAAATACAGAACCTGATGAATTAGTTTTTGAAATTGGGTGCAAGGCTAATTCTAAAAACAATTCACCAGTTATTTTGATAGAAGTTTGTCTGATTATCTCCTAGGGAAGATATCTGTACTTGAAACATGTGACATACTAGCTATGAATTAGGAAATATCTTTAAATAGATAAATAAAATACAAATCTTCTCCTCCATGCAACTGCTCTGGCAGAGATTCCAGCAACTCTTCTCAAATGCCCACAGCGGAGAAGATACAAACTCTTCCCTCTACCCTGGTCTTTCTTCCATCTGTAATTTCAGCAGCTCCTGCTCAGACCATGTAAGATAATGAAATGGATGTCAGACTGTCCTATCTGGCATTCACTGTCCCAGCTCATCACTGAATAAATACTTCCTTTAGACCTGAATCTCTGGTAATCTTGTTAAGAAATTTTATCTTGCCCATGCCTCTTTTTCTCCAATGCTAATCTTCTACTTCACTGATTTCTCTTCCTCTGTACCCCTTATTCCTGTGCTTCCAGAGGGTATCTACGCCTCCACTCATCTAGACTCTTCTGCCTCCTACTTATACAAATTTTCAAACCATTTCTTTCCCAGACCCATCAAATTATTCAAGCCTTCGCTGTCCTTTTTAACTCAGCTTTATGTCCTGGCCTCCAGTTCCCCAATTGCTCTGCCACTCTAAACCTATCTCATTCCCAAATATATAAACCAAACATCTGCATTCTTCTCTCTGCCTGCTCTCAGAGTAGGTCTCCATCTCCTGACACTATGTGGAAGCTCTTTAGCAAGAAAGTAGCAGATCCAGGGGAGGATCAAATAAATGTCAGTGACCCCTATCCTGAATGCAAATGCTCAAAGGAAACCATGCCCAGCTTGAAGCAGCACAGCCCTGCAAAATACTAAGAGGAAATAGTTGATGCCCTGAACAGAAAACATATCCACATTGCTCTTGATAACGTCTAACACAGAAAGAGGTTAACAACTAACAATATCTTATGCCATGGGATTCATTATAATGTCAAAAGAGCTGGCATTTCTGGGACAATGGATGTATTAGTGTGGCATATCTTACTACACAAAAGAAGGAGGTGGATTGCCGGAGCTTAAATGCAGGAGGTCTTCTGCATATTTAGTACACTGAACACTACAGAGGCAATGGTTTTGTTTTTTTCTTTTTTACTGTGGGATTATCAACTTGAGTCTCTAAGAATAAGAACATCTCCCAGAAAGCACTAAGATCTTATCTGTCATCTTGGGAATTGACAAAAACTGCCATTGAATTCATCGCCTGCTAGAGAATGCTCATGACATGACAGGATCAGACCTATGCAAAAATAAACACATACAAATAAAGCAACTACCTGAACCTCCTGACTTCCTTTATCAAAATCACAGCTGTATGGCTCCAGATGAAGAAGTAGAGATACTAGTTCTCTTATTAATTTTTCTATTTCAAAAAGTGTGGAAGACTGAGGATTGTAACTTATCTGAAGACAGAGGACAGGAGGAGGGAGAAAGTAGAATGATAACATACCAATGAAATGTTGACAGTTTTCTATTTTTTGCCAACTGTTGCTAAAATGATAGACAGCGATTTTTATGAAATGTATAATTCAAAGCAAATTTGCCTAGATAACTGAGTTAAAAATGCTTTATCTTTCCTAACAACATTATGCAGCAATCAGTAAAACCCAAAGTACATAATACAAACTGAAAATTCAAGAAAACAAATCTTTTCTTTTCCCCTAAGTCAACAAATTTTCTGAGCCCAAATAAAGTTCTTGGCTTTCTTTCAAATCTTCACAGTTTCTAATCAATAGTTTAGTCATACGATGAAAAATTATGTATCCATACTCTTCACAATTGACATTTGCTAACTGTCTCCAAGGTCGCATTGATTGCCAGTTGTTCAGTTTACCCAACTTCTGTTTTGAGCCAAATAATATGATCTTTGTTTCATTAATATTTAATAGTAATTTAGATTGTGCCACATGATCTTAAAGCTCATTTAAATCAGCTTGAAGATAATATTAAGCTTTCTTTTAGTATAATCTATTACCATAAATGATTGTGTCATCTGCATATAAATGGTGAGTTGAATATGATAATGAAGTGCAAAGATTATCAATATAGAATGACAAATGCATCTGACTTAAAATAAATCCTTCTGGGACCCATTTATTCTGTTTTTAGTAGTAAAAGATGCATTGCTTAAATTCAAGTATTCTACAGAAAACATAGAGTATTTGGATCATGAGACATTATATATAATATTTATATAATTTTTATATAAAAAATTCTAAATTGTAGAACACTTTTCAAATATGGCAATTATAGATCATATAGATCTGTATAGTTTATATAGGGGTTTTTTTACAGTGGGCCCTGATTAATTATTAGGGTTTTTTTAAAAAGTGATTACACCAAAGAATGTGTTTTTATTTAGACCTGGTTTAATTTGTATTTGCTTTTCACTAAGTGGTCATTTAAAATTAGTTCATTTCAATTATCATTAAATGCCTTGCCTGTCGAAGAAAAGTACCTGAATGCAGTTCATGGTAAAACACTCAAAGCAGTTTCCTCTATAAAAACAGCTGCGAGGGCTGCAGGGAAACGCTGCTTGGCAATAAGGGTACATTTAAAAGAATTAAATTGTCAGATTCTCCAGACTCATGGGTTTAATTACAATCAGTGGACAATTTTAGGGTCAAAAGAGGCTATTACAACAGTGAGAAATACTAATAAATACATTAGAAATTGTTAAAAACACTTGAGGAGAAAGTAAGTGCATTTACTAGCAGATATTGCCTAAGAACATCATATAAAATAGCCATGACATGACACTGTGGAAAAAACAGTGAGACGAAAGAAACTACTGAAACTCAGCACTTGCTGAGAGCTGGGAGAGCAGGTACACCAGATCCATGAGCACTCTCTTTTGCTTTGCATTCAAAATCTTCCCACTGAAAATTTCAGGTGTTTTGCTATCCCAGTGACCTTAAAATTTAAGAAATTTTACATATTCGAACTAATCATTTAGCTTGGATGCCATTAGTTATGGAAAAAGATCCAGGGTTATTCTGGTCTCCTAGGATCTCAGCTCAAAAGATCTTGGCATTTGTTCTGGCAGATTCATCTGTTGCAATAAATTGGTCAAAACCAAATCTGGACTAGAAAGTGGGTTTTATTTATTCAAGAATGAAATCCTGGAAAAGCCTTGTAAATGTGGTCATGGAAGCAAGAAATGTGGGAAGTAAGACCAATGTACACAAAGGATTGCAAATTAAGAGAATGTCTAAAAGCAGAAAATTCATTCTGCAGTGTGATTTCTAGGGAATCTAGTCCTCAAGCATATGCAAAGAGCTTTGAGAGCCAACAGGACTGCTGGGTGCCTACAGTACACTTGCAGATGTTTAAGACTCTAACTTGTGTGGACCAGAAAGGAATTTTCTTTTCCTTCCTTAGTCTGTCATTTGCTTCTGTAAATGGGATGACACAAAAATCAGGATGTAAACAGACTACAGCTGTGTTTCTAGTGATGTAAAATTCTCAGATGAATGGTGTCCTGCTCTCACACAAAGGATTAAGCTATTCATCAGATTTAGGATCAGCAGGACATCTGTTCTCCAAGTCAGATTAGCAGGGATCAGAGGGGTTTTATTTGTCCTAACAGTAATTTAGAGCATGATCAGCTTCTTGGGATCACACAGAAGTTAATTTTATAAATATTTTGCTAATGCACAGACCTAGAAGACTAGAAATATCTTCCACTCTCCTGCTTTCTGCATGTGACACAATACAGGTGCAGCTTGTAGACTTTTACCACAATCTTAAATTTCTCGCACGTGTTGAGAATTATGATGTCTGGTGTTACAGAATGATTTATGGATCCTTCTGAACTAGTATCTACTGTATGGTTGTCTGCTAGAGCGACAAAGCGAGGATTCAGTTGCCCAGATGCTGCCTCCTGATCCTGCATTCCTGCTCACTTTTACATATGTACATGGAGTGCAGGGCGCTCATGTACACTCCCTGCTATGCCAGGCACCACAGTACATGATAAGCTTCTAAAGCTGCAGGTCCCAACTGTGATATGTGAGTCTGCATCACGTCCTCTGCAGCTGATTCACAGAACCCATAGAAAAATAACGTTTACCAGATTGCCAGCTCTATGTGGTTACACTGGTGTCCACAAGAATGAGGCCTGACAATTGCCCATAGGTTCAAAGTCTGGGAAGGACTAGTACTCACAGTTTCTACTTTGGTATGCTGAAGATATTCTGCTCATACGAAGTAGCTGCATCTGCTGCACTTGCACAGCTTCAGCCTTCACCCCTGAGATGCTAGGACACCTTTATTAATGTGCCCCATATCTCATAGCTCAGATGAGGAGTATAGGGATTTCAGTTCCCTGGCTTTACTCCAGGATAGGTGTCAAATCACTATATTCCTTCCCTAGGCTCTGTATCCCACCTACTAACTCATTCCTCTGGGACTGAAACTTGCTTCTTCTGGTGAGAAAAACATTCTAAAAGGTAAGGCCAAGAAGGATAGGATTCATTGTCAAAAAATAAATTACACTATTCAGTAGTTATTAAGATCCTAAGTATATTAATCTGCTAAGTGCAGAGATGCCCGAGATACAAGAAAATATAAGACCACCTGTATAAATCAGACCGTGCAGGAAAACTTCCCACACATATAGCCCATGAATTATAAGGCTACATACGTGTCAACAGAGACACTATTGTATAATAGATGTAAAAGCAGGAACACAGACAGGCTTTTCTCTTTGTAGGGGAGAAAAAAGCAAAGGTGCACAATCTAATATAGAGAGATGGGGTTTAAGTCCCTTCCACATTTTCTGTATCAACTATTTTTCATTAAAAATTTGAATGCAGCTCAACTTCATCTGGAGCACAAAGCAGTGTGAAAATGATGAATGATTATGGAAGTAGAGCTATTTATTCTTTGACTTAGATTTGGCAATAATGATTGATTTTTAGTCTTTTTAGCATCTAGAGTTGCAGAATTTTGCTTAATTCAGGTTTTCCCCTTAAGAATCAGCTAGAATATTGATGATAATTTTGAGGGGAAACAAGTCACCGAAACAAACAATTAGAATTTGTTTAAGCTCACTATGTAAAAGATTTTTTAGGTATAATCTGCAGAAAGGTCAAAACTTGCATTAGCAAATTTAGCTTTAAAATGAGGAAAGCCTCTCACCCCTAAAATTATAATATTAGCTCTTAAAAGGGAAAATGCAACCAAATGAGATTTTCTTTTGTGTATTTTAAGTTCATATTCAGACTACCTCAGTAGATACTAAAATTGCTGTTGCCTCATGATTATCTGGTGTCTCCCTAAATTAGTTTGGTAAATCTCACTTCAAACTCACCACAATCCTTTGCACTAAATGACAGGATGTACAGGCAACAAAAAAACATATGGGTTCTCAAAGGCCACAATAATATTGTTAGTAAGATGGAATGACTGTTCCATTTTGGGAGTTGATGAGCATGCCTCCACCATACAGTTAACCCAGGCTCTCTAGCCTGTAATCCACAAAGCTAACCCACTGACACACTTTATAAGCAATGTTTAAGTCCAGATGGCCTTTTGTAGGTTAGAACTTATTGTCACATCTGTAACTCAGACTCAATGGTGGGTAACATACAAAGAGAATGAAAACGGAGCTGGAGAGAGAAAGAAGGGGGAAACTTCCATGTCCTTGGTCTTCCCGCCCTGTCTCCTGCAGCTTAATGGATAAGTAGTATATTTTCTTTCTTCATACAAGACAAATTTTTATCAGATAGGTAAGAAGAGAACAACTTTTTCTAACTGCCCTCACCATCACATCCAGCTGTGAAGGAAGGATGATTTTAGCAGTTGTGTTTTCTGTAGGTTCACATAACTATGGCAAAGAAATCAAGGAGATCAGAGAAAATAGAATTTCATTAATCAAGGTGAGTAAAGAGGAGGGCTTGAACAAAAGTTGCAGTTCTCTGAACAGCATGAAAAACCCTGATTCTCATGGTAGTGGTCTGGAGACACATTAAGATTCAGAACCAATCTAGATGGCAAGGACAGGAAAAAGGAAGAGCTGGAGGCGATTTGCAGGCTACAAAAGCTTCAGTGACAAAAGGTTAGGGGTACTGGGACAGCCTACTAATCTGCTCATCAATGTACAATTTCTGCTTGATGCTCTGAATATATTTTGTACTTTGATACTCAGCAAGCCAGTATGGATAAGAACTACTTGACCATGGTGGAGAGCACAAAACTGGGCCATTAGCTGAAACAGCCTTATTCTAACAGGACACAGCTTTAGCCACTGACCACTAGTGACCAGCACTCTCAAAAGTCAGAACCCACAAAATTTCAGAAAAAGTAAGAAAAATATGCAAATTGGTTTAAAAGAAAGTTTGTACCACAATGGGTTTAACACATACAGGGGCAACAGCCTTCGCAAAGAGAAGTGAAGGCTGGATATTCTGGACTCTGAAAACACTGGCCAAAAGTCAGAAGACCTTCAAGAATGGGAAGAATATCAAAGAAAGGATTTATTTTTTCAGGTAAGTGTTCCTACTCATAGGTCAGCAATTCTCACATACTCTCTCTATGTGACATAGATCTATTTGTCTTGCGTCTATCTGAGCAGAGCTGAATAAAAAGCAAAGTCATCAGTACCTTTTCCCTCCCATTCCCAGAAAAAACGTTTGTGGACACAAAACTAGGGATGGCACTTGGGTGCTGTCAAAGCTCAGTTTTAGTTTAGAAACAAAGAGGTTCATCGGGGACTGGGCCTGCTGCAACTGAGAAAGAAAAAGAAGCAGAGGACTGTGGAAAAAGCACCTACAGCTTCTCAATTTACTAAGCTCCTCTCACTGCTACAAAGACTCAGGTTTATCTCACAAAACACGGACATGAAGGAAAGACTGTTTGAGTGGCTGCTAAATGAAATACAGATAATATCACTGAAAGAAGGCAAAACATGCAAAATGTGTTCTTGTACCTCCACTAACTTACTCTATTCCAAATTCCCTACAACAGGTGGCAGAGCCTAGATGCAATGTATTTTGTACCTTGCAACAGCTGTGAAGAGGATACACACTGAAATGTTAAAGAGATATTACTTGTTGCAACTGTCTCACATGACTAAGAGCAGTTCCAGAATTCAAAATATTTCCTTGTTCTGAAGTTAAATTGGGCCACTGTGACATTCATTCTGCAATTTAATACTCAAAGGCTATGACGGACAAACAGATAAAAAGAAATGGGAGCAGAAACCTGAAACATTTTTCACATATTTGATAGGGTATTTTTACTATATTAAGACCAGGTAAAGCAGCTTTTTAATAATTTTAGTACAGACTTCAGGGGCCAGTTCTTCAGCTAGTGCAAGGGGATATAGTTCCATTGACTTTAATTACGATGATTTACATTGGTTGACAGTCTTTGTATACACACCCTATATAGTTCCATGTTTACAGCTTCATCCAAACCAAATTATGATGATCAAATTAGAAATCCAGCTAAAATGTCTCTTAACTGACTTGCAAAGTAGAAGCCAAATCAGCTGAGTAATACCAGGCCTAAAACTACATTTTTTTTTCTAAATAATCAAGGGAAATCAAAGGGAGAAAGTGGGTGAGCGAATAATGATAGAACCAGTGAACTTCATTTAGAGGCCTTCAAGGAACCATCTCTTTTTATGCAACTTGAACATCATATATACTTTTTCTCAAATTAATTCTGAAGGCTACCCATAGAAATGCACCAGTTCATTATCATGATCAGGAAACAATGCAACATATACGGTATCTTAGAGAAGACCATAAATACACATTACAGTAACTCCCTTCTTTGTCTATATAAAGCTCTTCCAAATTCAAGGACCCAGAATCATAAGAGCTCAGGGGTTTTGTGTGCTCCTTTTTCTTTTTCTTTTTTTTTTTTTTTTTTTTGTTAAATAAGCATTCTAAATCTGCTTTTCATTATTGGCAATGAAAAAGTAAGAATCAATACATACTTTCAAGAATGTAAAATTAATTTTAAATATGAAACTGTGTATATATATAACAGTTTATCTGCCTTCTATGTTACAAATAAGTCTAGGAAACAGTCCTAGTACCCATTAATGTTAAATATAACAGCTGTTTTCAGAGATTAAACATCCTACAATTTGATGAATATAATACATTTATTATATTGTGTATCTATAAGATGCATCATAGCATGGTCTGTGCATAAAAGATCAATGGATGCTTCTATTTTAAATATTATTTTGAAGGCAAATATATTTCATAATTTAATTCAATCCACCTTAAACTGGAAATATTTACTCACTGCCCAGAAACCAGTCTTTTAAAAAAAATTCTGTGGATTCAAATTTTGCTTCTACCACTACTTATTTTCCTACTTCAGCCTATTATTAAAACAAGTAGATTTTAACAAGCCCTACAGGCAAAAAGAAATGTACAGATACGTCAAGATTTTTGTATACATAGCTCCCATCCGGATATACATTTATTATTACTTCTTTGGTATAACATTTTTACCCTTCAAAAAGATTTTTTTAACTATTCCTCACTAAAAAAATGAGTAAATGTAAAGGCACCACTGAAATTTAGTCTTGTCAGCTGTAGCACAGTGACATCCAGGGAATAAGTGGTAAGGACACTGAACGAGGAAAGACTATGGGAAAAATTGTGGCCACATGGTCTGCATGAAACTCAACCCTCATAATTTTGAAGCACACTCCCTGAAATCAGGAGAAAAGGAAAGAGTGCATTACAGACCTGCCAATAACATCTGTTGTTATCTAATGTCTCCATTTTAGTTAAATAATGTGTTTGTTACCACAGTTTCCACAGCTTACCTTTTTCAGGCAGCTTTAGACTTCCAGCATACACTAGCCTACCATACTCTCCTAGAGCATACAAGGCTTGGTCTGCTTAGGAAGGCAGACTCCAGGTGGAGTTGAAGTTCTTCTTGTCCTGCTGTCAGTATGGAAAGCAGTCAAGTCTGGATTTCAGAAGAATCTGGAACTATTGCAACCTCCCATGTCTACATAAATAGCCAGTGTGACTACTGTGCTTCAGCCCATAGCCTGTAGACCAAGCATGGTCCACAATGGGCATGTGTCAGGACCACTGCCAACAGCATTTCAGTCTGACACGCAACTGGTGGCTGTCCTTGGGTAAGATTTACTCTCTTGTCTTCACTGCAGAGGGACACAAGCACAGCAGTTCTGACACCACTGTCTTCTTATGCTGCCATTACAACCTGAACCTGATTTGTGATCTACTCACAAACATCTTGCTCAGGTAGCACCATGCATGTTCACAAGGGGAAGAGCCACAACACAAATTCGAGAGAAAAACATCATGGACGTTTTTAGTTTTCAATAAAAGTGGAAGCAGGACGGTGGTAATGGCAGATAACAGGTTACAGATTATTTGCTTTGATCCCAGGTATTTCTACTTTATATCCAGTACAGTCTGGTTAACAGGCCACTTGAAGAGTCTTGATGTGCAAATGGCCTTAAAGTGCTTAAACCAGTACTTGCCCTTTTCCAGACAATCAAACTGCTCATTGATATGCTCCCGTCACCTCTGCAGCAAAACAAGACCAATTTCAGAATCTGGGAAACAGCACTTTGAAGAGACCTTTAAAGTAGCCTTATTGATTTACTGGTTGGACTCAGATCTTAAATTTCCTCCATTTAGTAAGCTTTTCTTCAAAGTAATTCTGCTGCATTTAGTAAATTATTTCATTTATATGTTTATAATAAATTATTAAAACATCTGAGAAAAAGTAAAGGTTCCATTAAAATGACACAGCAGATTCAATCTTAATACCTATGAATAGCCTCCAACATTTTAGCAATAGTGCAGTATCAGCTTTGCACTAGGCTACCATTCAAACAATCTTAACAGTATCCAGACATTCACAAATCCCACATGGAATCAGACCAAATTAAAACCTGCTTACAGGTCATCAGATCAGCTCTCAAAGTTTTGTAGATTCCCAGCCATGCAGCCTTTCCCTGTGGACAGGACTACCCTCTCTATCATGCTGCTTGCAACAAGAGCTTCTCCACATCAGGGAGCTCTGGGAGGCACTCTGTGGAGTTGCTGTGGACACCAGAACATTGGACCAGACTCATTAAGGGACCCATCCTGATGTAGGGCCCCATTGCTTTCACACATCCCCTGTATACATAGTACTGAAAAATGAGTAATACAGAGCTCCTCTTGTACCAGTAGCAAAGAATTCTCAGGTGCAGTTCCTTGAGCCGGCATGTTTTTTTCCAATATAATTTATCAAAGGCTGAAAGCTAGATACCCTAGAAGGTAACTGTGCTTAGCATCTTGAACCTTCAGAACCTCCAGCCATAAAACTAGCATAAAGGTTATTTCCCTAACTCATGGGAACGTGAAAATCAAAACTGCAAGGCATTCAACTTACAAGGTAACAGGGATAATGAACATTCTATAGAGTACTGCATGAAAAAATAATCTTGGCAAATGAAAGGTTTTGGTTTAGCACTCCCTGGCTACTCACAAATTAAATATTCACTGAAAAAGGTGTAAAAGGTATAAAGGCCAAGAAACCTAAAGTTTTAACAGGCTGATTATATTCACTTCAGGCTTCCACTACCCTAGCTGGGTAGCCCACTTAGGATGCTGGTTAATCTTATATACAGTAAAACATGCACTGCAGGACAGTGAGTGGAATTACGGATTAGAGTATCAGCTTCTGAATTCTCTATTGTTAAGTGGGTTTAAAGTGAACTTTATTGTTAGGTGGTTTTAAGGTGGGTTTTTCTGTGTCTAATTTCTGAACTATTATGCACATGTGCATTCTTCTAAAACTGCGAGGTAACTTGGTTCACTTGTGAAATTGAAATGTAACCTTTAATTTTACAGCCTGTACTTTAGAAAATTATGTGTTTGAAAGGCTGAGACTTTTGGAAGGTGGGAGTGGTACACTAACCACATAAGAAGTGGAAAACCACAAGAGAATTCTTTGTCCTGTGAATAATGAGTCAGGAATACAGTTATGAAAAGCACATAACCCACTCTTTCATCAATGTGCAGACTCTCTCCTAAAGCTATTCTCATCTTTGGCAGCCACTGGTAAAATGCATAGACATAAATTCAGATCCAGCATAAACAAATGAAATGTAAATGTCAGTGTGGTTGTAGCTACCTCCTCTAGAGTTAATTTTGCCATGGGATTAAGCTGAATGTAAATAATAGGGAAAGTATGGCACTTTGAAAGAAGCATGTCAATTTAAATTAATAGGCCTACCTATTTTATTTGACAAACCATGATCCAAGTCAGATTATCTGACTTTCTGGGTAACAAGCCCTGAAGACCAGTGAGTATTTGCCTTTTGTGACACTTGAAAAATGTTTGCGTTTGCTACCCAGCTCAACAACAGCCCACTCCTGAGCTCTCATTGCCTGTCCCTTTGGTGCCTGGTATACCTTGCTAAACAGAGCATCCCCAGAAGCAGATCTGCCTGGGAGCAAGGTCACATAGACAAGTAGATACAGGATGACTGCCAGCCTCCTACGCTCTAGGGGTAGATACTTTATTCAGTCTGTGTAAGCATGTACATAGGCACTCTCCCCCTCCCCAAACACCACACCCTGGAACAGCTGAAAGAACAGGCCTTAACTCTGCTGTAACTTGTCCAGCATGTTTGGTTTTGTAGCCTCCGTTTGACTCACACAAGGTTTAGCTCTGATTAAACCTGCTGCAGCTGGTTTGCTTCCCTAAACAAGACAAAAAAATTATTAAGACACACTCATCGGTGCTTTCTAAAACTTCAAAGACAACCTTGAATAAGCAGGACAAGTCTACACAGCTATAAGTATTATTGCATGAATATAATCTTTCTATCTTCAGGAATTAAATATTTAAGAACCATTATTTATAGCACGTGGTGGTGCTAGATTGTTTTAAGTCACAGAAAACATTGTTAATAGCATGTCTTTCCTAAAATTAGCATAAGCCCTCTTTTCCTTTTCCTTTCAAAACTGGGGCTAAGTAAGATCCCGTACAAATCTCCTTCTAGGTTTGGGTTTCAGCTCTTTAAGAAATTTTGATTTGTGATTCCTGCAATACTGTTCAGCTTGATCCTTTTTTCCAAAAACTTTGCTGGGAAATACACACACATGGAGTTTTTCAAAAGGACTGTTTTGACTTTCTTGCTATATACTGAACATAATAGTGTACAAATATAGTCTTTGGGGAAGATGTGGTTACAGATGGACATTCTGGGCCACAGATTGGTCTAGCTTGCTTTGACCTACTGATTACAGCCCAAGCATGCCTCATTCCCTTTTATTGGTTGACAGTGCCTTACTGATGGCCTTTGAACAGAGGCTTCTGCAGCACCAGATGAAAGAAGAGACGTGGGTATTTTTAAAGTAATTGTTTTATATAATAATATAAGTAGCAATAATATTTATATTTAAATAGCTAATGTTTTAAATTATAAGATATCCATCTCATGGCTATATACTTTGAAGCTGCACACAGCATTACTAGGAATGTTTTCTCAGCACATGTAAACCACAATTACAGCTTTTACATTACAATATTCATATTGAAGCCTATGACAGTTATCAGACAACACACTACTAGAAACTAACATCTCTGACACTGGTAGTATAGAGCCATCAGCATCAACAGAACAAAATCTTTCTTCTTTCATACTGTTTTAAGGCAAGAGTATGAGAATTATACAAGGAGAAACACACGACAAAAGAAGGCTCTCTGGATGCACCAGAGTGCAACAGTGGTTGGCAAGACCCATGAAGCTGAAGCAACTGCTGGCACTGGGGGTGAGCCTGCATTACCCATCTTTCTTCTCTCAGTGCGGGGTAGCACTGGACATTACAGCATGAATGAATGCAGACCTATCCAGCAGGCAATAATAAAACAGAGTGAGATCAAATCAGAGCAAGAATATAGCCATTTTATCCCATTCCCCTAAGCACTTGATTGTTAAAGCTGCTGTGATTGCCTTAGGCAAAGTCTGACCCACTGACTCTCCTGAAATCAAATATGGTGATACATTTTTGAAAAGTACAACCTCTACCCACACATCTCAGACACTTTTCAGGGACATTTGTTCAAGTAAACTACCATGGAATAAGCACAATTACATTTCCTCCCACACTATCCTGCTACTCAGTCACATTCTGATTTAAACTTTGGAATCATTTAATTTTTATGCTGGTTGTTCATTTTATAATCCAGTTGTTATATGTTCCATTTTCTTTACTTATTTCCTTTTGCAGTCATCCTAGGATAGGGACTAATTATTTTAATAGCTCTCATTACAACATGCTGGTGCATTTGCTTTTCTCTTTTTAAACGGAGTTAGGTTTATACAACCTCTTTTTTTTTTTTCCTTCACACTAAACCGCAAGAAAAACGGCAAACTCTGCTATGGGTTATAGAAATAAACAGTGCTTTTTGCAAACTTTTCAAAAACACATCAGAGAAATGGGAGTAAGTGTGAAGAAACGGTTGGAAAGATTCAGGCCCAAGGAATTGAAATATTGCAATATTATTGCATCTAACTACATCTCACTGAAAAAGCTTTAAAGCTAACAAATGCTTGAAAATAGGACCACTCTGCAAATAATGATACTAAATATACAAGCCTGAGAAGGACATGTGGGGACCCCTTATAATAACAGTAAATGTTAA
>JAWWEE010000122.1:29581467-29610857 GCA_035221455.1 Xenops minutus | reverse complement strand
GTATAGTGAGCCTGCAGCCAAAGTACATTAGTACCAGTGGCATTTTAAGCCTGATAGCTCATTCATTTTTTTACCCATTTTGTACTTCTATAGTCCATCTTTCCTCAAGTTGACTATGTGATACATCAAAAGACAGTGTTGAATGCCTTGTTAGAATAAATGCACTGCTCTTCCCTCATTAACAGAGCCAGTCTTTTCAACACATTGACCTCCTACAGTTTGCTCCTCAAATTTTATATTGTTCACAGCCCCCTTCTGAATGTTCACATGCCTGGAAATAGTATCTACAAGAATTTGCTCCATAATTTTCATGGCTTAGGGGGGCATAAGACTGTCCAACTTGTAGTTTGCCCAGTGTCTTTTTCTGAAAATGGGTGCACCATTTCATTCTTTGCAGTCAACAGAAACCTCCCTTGATTGCCACCTCTCAAGACATGAACTTAACTTTACAATGACATGTGCCAGCTTCATCAGCATCCTTAGATGAAATCTATCTTATTTGATGGATTTTATACATTCAATTTACCTAACATAGTCCTTAACTTGGTCCTTCCTATAAGGGATAGAAACTCTCTTTCCAAAAATCTCTGTTGCTAGGCACAGAGAGCTGGGAGGCCTGTACATGCTTAGCTGCTGTAAATACACACACAAACACAGACACTACATGCATAGTACTCAATCAAATGACAACTATATATATAAACCTGCTTACTTGTCAGTGGTAGTAAACCAGACAATTAAATACAGCAGGAGACATACTTATAACTGCTTACAGCACATGAGGGGACTTTGCCAGCATGAGGATACTGGCCTAAAGGAGCCCTGTTTACCCAAGAACAGAAAGATATGCCTACAACCCATCTGACTGCAGATAATTTTATACTTAGCTACTAATAAATGCAACGTGGTATTCACAGGGAGCTATGCTAATAGTGGATGCCTGCAATGAACTCATTGTCCAGTCAGTGCATCTCACGCTGAGGATATGAAACCAGATTTGGGCATTCGCCAGTTCAAATTTCAGTTTGAATTCTATGCCTTTTTCTTGTTTTCCAAACTCTGCTACCCTGCATGTGTGCTTGTGTTTGAAGCATGTTGTCACTCTCTGTCTTGATGCAGCTGGCACCCCAGATCAGTTCCTCGATGCCCAATTTGAATGCACTTGAAAGGAAAACCACAGGGCAGAGGACATGGTTGTCTCTCTAGCCTGCTCAATTTTGGCTGAGCCAGCATAGCTTCATCCCAGTGGAGTTCCTTTATTTTTTATCTCTTCTCTGAAAACCATGGAGATTTGCAAATATCCTGTGTACTAATTTGATTTTCCAGTGGCCATCACAACATCGACATCATAATTAAAACCATCATTTCCTGAGAAGCACTCTGAACCTTGAAAGCAGCCTTTTTTTTTTTTTTTTGACTCCTAAAATTTAGTCCAATCTACCTCCCATACTCAGCTTCCTTTCGATCTTCCTCTGCAGAGATGTACTACTGTAGGTTGGTGATTCTGACCAGCAAACAATAAGCCTATCAGCACTTGGACTTTATTTGGCTTTTGCTATAGTTCCTCACAACCCAGCCTGGAGTAAGGCACAGCCCACTGCACATACTGATAGATTAAAAGAGATCCCAGTTTTGTACAGCTTAGCCGAAAAAGCGAATGATCACCACTCACTGCAGGAGTGACTGCTCTATTGAGGATGAGGCTTCCAGCACTGATTATGCCAACAAAATCCGTGGCAGCCGAACAACTCCTGCTGACAGCAGTCGATGAACTTAGGCCGTTGCTATCACTTACATGCAGCAGTTCTGAAAAGGGGGTGCAAAGTAAAGCCCTGCTTTCCACCACCAAGAGGGACAAGCTTCCATAATCCCAAAGTTTAAAGACAATAATATCCTGCTATGTCGTGACACCAAGTTTAGCAGTGGCAACAGCAGTTCTGAAGCAAGCTCTCCCTGCTTCTCTGCTCTCCAGAAAGCCTCTTTTTAGATGCCAAGGTGCACTAATGCCCTGTGCCTGAAGCTTCATGTCAGTTCACAGTATTAATGAAGCCATTAAGGGTTTTAATTTTAGAGAGTGCTTTATAGTTTTGATATCTGGTCAGCTTCTAATCAGGTACATCTACTGCGAGGAAGAACTAAAAAAGGATCCTCTCTCTCCCTGTTCATTTTGTCTGCATGTGGTCATGCAGGGTAGTTTTATCTTTATTTAAATACTAATAAAAAGAGACAGTTCCATATTATGAGTATCTCCTCATACTTCATGCATAGCCAACATTTTTACATACTCACAGCCAACTTGAAGGCAAACAGAAGGACCCAGTTACTAACATTTTTCATTAAGAGCTGAGTGAGCATCCTTGCCTCCTTAGTATTAAGTTTTGTTATGATTTAAAGGACATTGAGTTAAGATGAACTGCTTGTCACTACTGTGCCACTACAGGAAAAAAAACCTGCTTGTTACACTGAAATATTTAATGACACTTTCCATTAATATTCAGTCCTTTGTTCTCCCTTCTCTCTGGTTCTGGCAGCAATTCCCCATGACCACTGCATAAGGTTTCATTAGGATACTTATCCTTGAGAAGCACTTTCATTTGCCATAGAAATGACTGGAAGGATAACTTAGTTGTTCAGCAGTGTGGTCTTCTCTCCCACCCCCTTCCTACTCCTTTTATTTAATTTAAGGAAAACAATAAGAGAGACTTAACTCCAATTCTTCCCCTCTCTTTCAGATATGATGAAAATAAGATAAAAACCCCTGTCAGGTCTGTCACTGAAATTCCAGTTTATTTATTAGGAAATACCATTGTTTTCCCAAGGGAGCATGCTATTCAGCTTCTCCTGTCATCATCATATACTAAAAGGGAGAGAGAATTACCTACATTTGATCGATAAATTCTTTTGTGCCAATAAATGTGAAGATTTCAGGTAAGATTTTTCTTGTATATTATTCAGGAGAACAATTTGTAAACAACCTTCTTACTGGCTTGTTTTTCCCCTATAGGAACCTCTGTGTACTACTGCCAGTACTGCTCAGAGCATCTCTGGGAGATATAATAAAGAATTCTGACAACTATTTGGACATCTCTTCTTTCCTCCCCCACACCGCATTTCTTCTTTTTGCCTATTCTTGTCTAAAAAAAATATGTCCTCTTTCCCTTGGCTATATTTTACATTCTGATTTTTTTTTCTTGTTTGACCTCTCTTCTTTGTCCCCTCCCCCACAAGAGTTTGTGGGCCTTTCTCCCCCCCCTCTCTCTCACTGTCAATACCATTACCCTAGGGACATCAAGAAAATTTTCACATGTAAACAAAAACATAAATCCTTTTGTTTCTCTTCTCCTACTTTCTTCTCTTCTGTATTTCCCTTCTCCCCTACTTCCTAAGTACTTGTGCATGTTTAGCCACCTGCAGAGACTGAGGGTAAAAGACATGAAATCAGAAGCAAACAAAACCTCTGCTTGCTTTAGCTTAGTCATTAATAGCACCATTAGCTTATTGAACTCCAGGATATATCATGTCACAATTCATGATTCAGGGTCTCTCAATTGCTCTTGCATTGTTTATATCCTGAGTCAGTGTCTTTCAGATAATTTAGGCTTAATCATTCTTCTGCAACAACAGTCTTATGGGTTCTATTTAATCAAACCTATCAGTCGTGCTCTGAGACATCTTGAGGTTTCAGAGGCATCACTGGACACTGGCTTAGCATTTATTTACTCATGGGAGTAAAATTGTTATTTGTGCTTCAGCTTGGTGAAAATGCTAAATGACAAGGAAGCTGAACAAAGTGAGGTATCTGTATCTGTTATGTTGCTTCTGAAATAGCGAACTCAACCCAAGAGCAGAACTATGGGAATGAGAAAAGAATCCTGTCTCCAGACAACAGCCATGAACCAATCACTGAGTTAGTGTGCACACTTTGTCTTTACTCTGTGACTGGACCAGCTCAGACAAAATCAAGTAAGTATTAGTCATTAAAACCTTAAATAAGTGAACCCCCCCGTCCCCCCCCCCCCCCGCTTTTTCTAAGGTGTTGCCACAGCACCTGTGAACTGAATGCTTTTGAGAAACGTTTTACAACACAGATGACTTAATTCTTATGCTCACCCTTCCTCTCTAATTGGGGTGAGAAAAGAAGATGTAATCCATGGGCAGGAAGATGAGTCAACACCACCACATGATTTGTATACTATCATAATGAAACAAAGAATAAAAACCTCAATCGCCTAATCTTGAGTTCATGCTTGATCTACAAGTCTACTTTTTGCCACTTCAGTCTTGCAAAGGCACCGAAGCAAAACTGTGGGGGAACAGACCGCATGCTGCAGGGAAGAACAGTGCCCTTAATTCTGGATTTGTTTTTAAAGACTTAAGAATACTAAGGGAGGTTTCAATCACTTAGTACAAATGGGGATTTGAGGGTTATATATTGTTGGGGTTTTTTTAAAACACAAAGTTTTGTTGTAGGAAACATCACATCTAAGCACTGATTGGCAAGGAAACCAGGCTCTAATGTGTTGTCTGCCAATTCAGACACACAGTCAACACAGATAGACATGTATCCTCTACAGCCTAAAGGAATAAAACTGAAGAAAATTTAATCTTCTGTTGTTGTTATTTATGAAAATGGTACTTAAGCATTTTTTATCTGGTTTTGATTGGATGGAGGAGTATCACATATGACTTGGTCCTGGCTCTAATGCTCCTGGCAATACTAGGAAGTGTATTTAATTTAGATGAGAATTAGTAATTTCCCAAATCTATTTTATATCACTCTAACACTTTTTAAAAGATTGGTCAAATCCAATTCCTCCACAGTTCCACCTGATTGACAACTTTTAGAAAAGTATTACTTCAAAACAACATCCTTTTTCATACTCTTTACATATTACAGCAGATGAAAAGCTTGGTCCTGAGAAAGAAATCTCTGCTTCTATATCACATGCAACCTACAGATAGCTAAGCCGTTTAATTCACTAGTATCTGCAAATTTCTCTAAAACATAGAATACTATTCATTTTGGGATTATGGATAGGGAAACCAATAAAAAAAATAATTGGGCTTCACAAAGTACTTGCAGCAAAACAAAGAAGAGAACTAATACCTGAAATATAACAGCTGCCTTTGGATCCTACAACCACCCTTTGCTAACGGGTTTTCATGCTCCTGATTCATGGTGTTAGTAAGCACATGAAATAGCTTACACATGTGTTACTCTTTAGGAGACAACTCCCTTTTCACTTTCCAGAGAATATTGTGGGTAGCTGTTTCCTGTCCAACACTGTTGCATAGTCCTTGGGATCTTCTCACCAGCTGGGATCTTCCCTTGCACCCTTTGAATTATAAGTACAGTATTTGTCTGGTTTGCTTTCAAACCTTGTATGATAGGCATACATATCATCCCCTTCTTCTCTTACATCTGCACTAAGCCTGAGGTCTGTTTGTCAACCATAGAGGGCTCAGCATCTTGAGGTATCAGACTATATTCAATGTTCTCTTGCACAATCCATCACAGCTATGAATTGACAACTCCTCCCAAATATAAGGGATAGTACAACTCTGGTTTCCAGTATTGGTTTCTTTTCACATCAGGCATATTTGCCTGGAGTCTGTTAGGTTGCTGCTGCTGTTCAAAAGCTGCTGCGATTTTTTCTGTTCTTATAAAGTCCCACCTTGCCTATGGACCAGGCCAAGACAGTTGTCCACAGCAGTAGCCAGGAGAAATTCAACAGGTGGGGATGCTACCTTTAAGCAGAATTTCTCTGAGCTGAATCTCTGATCCTTTAAAAAGTAGAGGAAGTTGTTAAGGAGGGTGTCTGCTTCATATACTCTCTAGATGCCTTTGTTCTGCTGCTGTGAACTAAAAGTTGTTCTTCGTTTCACATTTTTTGTGTCCTGGAATGAACGAAAGCAAGCATGCAGTGCTTTTTATCACCCCTAATCTAATAGGCCTTATCCTCAATTTCATTTGCAGCTGACTACCACACACTAAATGTTCCTAAAATGCACATCTCAGCATTTTTCTGGCAAACTCCACTGCTTTTTAGAAAAATACCTGTTTCTGTCTTCAGTTACAGAACTAAGAGAGCAGCACTTCACAAACAGTAATATGAGCACACAATGGAGTTCACAGCCGTTTTCCAAAATAGGTTTTGCCACATTTGCTTTGAACATGTTTTGCTGTTTAAAAAGAACATGCTTACCGTTATTTGAAGGGATGGAATTAAGTGTTTTTGAAGTAATTGGTCTGGGTGGAAAATAAAAAATGCCATTTAGGAAACAGACAGGCCACTACTTGTTTACACATCTGTTCAGAAACAAGCTTGTTTATTCACACCACCAACCTTGATCCATTGCTTAATAGCGCAGTTGAGCATAAGGAATTCAGCTATCTACCTGACCAGCATGCTACTAACCACTTATAACAGTGCCTGCCACTTTGGTTGGCCAACAGGTAACAACAGCAAGTAAGCAGCACTCTGAATTTCTACCTTAGCTGTGGTAGTGGTGTGTTAGCTTTATATGTTAATTTCACAGGGTTTCAAGCAATGCTTAGGGTTTCAAGCAATGCTGAAAGTCTCATAACCATGAGTTGTGCAAATATGTATTTAGTGACGCTTTATGGCAAGTATATATAAAAGAATACTCTTCAGCTGTTTAGTGTTTTGAATTAATAAAATTCATATTTTTCTAAGATTTTAGATATTCTTGGAAACCTGTAGTCTAGCTTTAGAAACTGTAATAGTTTGAAAAATGAGGTTCATAGGTTCATTTGTCACAATGCCAGAAACAACTTGGCCCATTAAAATCATGCCCATACATGTCAAAGACACTGTCAAAGACAAGAATTACTTGAGTGAGATGCTGAAACACTGGAAACAAAGTGAGAGTATGCTGTGCTCTGACTACCAATACAGAAATAAAATACTTCTTTCAGAGACAATGGCACTAATAGGAGAGAGGCTGTGAATGGACAAGCATATCTGAGAAAACTTTATGAATATTAAGAATAGTAAAGTAAGGAATAGGTTGCTTAAACTGTTCTCAAATGCCTACACTGCCATGCTATATCACAGGCAAATGTCTTTCAAGAATACTTAGATAAAGCTGAACATGTTAAGGAGCAGAGGGGAAAAAAAATCTGACCTTTCCTGGCAGAAGTTCCAGTGAAACTAACATCAGCTCCTTGCCAGTGTGTTCTGCCTGCCTTATCACTCCTTATCCCCTGCTCCACCTGTCTCCAGTATGTGTACCTTCTTTCTGGATTCATGCATCCTCATCCTGCAGTCCAACCGGCAGACCCAGTCTCCCTGTGTCCTTCTGAAGCCCTGAAGGTACCTTCTGCCAGCAGTGCCTTAAAACTGGGGTAGGACTATGAGAGGAAAAATAAAAAGAAAGTAAGAGTTGATGCTGAGGCCTCCCACCTCTGAGGTATGGAGAGATACACTGCTCCTTCACCTTGGTTTTCTTTCAGACTGTGTCCCTTTGTTATCTCCTGGTAGCACTGCTTTCTTCTGAAAGTACAGTCATGGATATGCAGCCCAAGCTAACAAGGCAGAAATAGCTTTTTACTTTGTGCTCTGTTGCACATCTTTGCTTTGGTATCAGGCTCCTCACCAGGAAGAGCTGATGGGCTAGGCAATCTCTCAGTATCCAGTCCAGCCATATTTCCATTATTCTCTTCTCCTGTGATTTACTAACAATAAGCTAGACTCCTGACAACTGAAAAAGAGACTGAAAGAAAGGAAATATCCCTAAAATAAGTGTGTGGAGAAATTAAAAAGAAGAAAAGTAAGAAAGTCTTAATTTATAAATAAACACAGTGTCCCAAACATTTTAATATGCCTGTTGAAAATTTGCCTAGAATCCCGAATTTTCCAAGTGCTGAGTACTTTCATCTGCCAGCAATTGTTATGTTGGTATTGCAAGTCCCATCACTGAATTAACTGCTCTAAAAAGCAAGACGTATTTTTCCCTTCCAGTGCCTGAAGTGACTGATGTGGATACAGGTGTTTAATTTTAGGCACACAGACTTGAAAAATACAAGTGATTAGTTCCAGGGTTAGTTCCCAGATAGATTTACTGTAGCTAGACAAAAAAACCACAATCCATCTGCTTTACATTTTACTAAAAAAGTAGACAGGTAAGATAAAGCTGGTTTAGTGAACTACTGAAGTGCCTTCACTCTGCAAAAACACCAGACCCTGGAACACCCCCTAGTTAACAGACATCTTGGCCTTAAATCACATAAATCCACCCTGGTCTTTTATAGTAATATGAGGCACTTTTTATATTTAAGTATCACATATCTACTCTCACATATATATGAGAGCCTGGGCAGAATTAGAAAGAGCTGTGACCACTGGATTCCCACTGAGCAAAACTATGGCTTCAGGCCCCTGTCTTTGCTTACTAGGAAGGGGAGCAGATGCCCTTACTTTGGCCTATGCACCAGATCTGTGCTACTAGAAAACTCTCTCCTAAAAACCTTATCCCAGCCTTAAATTTAAGAGCTTCTTTTATCTTCTCTAGTTCAAAGTATGACACATGCAGATCTTCTCCCTTCTAGAAACAGGCTTCAAATGCTTTGAGACACAGACTAAGGTGGCAAAGTTAACAAGTGTGGTGTGTCTTGCATACTGCTGTGCTGTATTAATAACCAATAATAATTTACAGCCCTTCAGTAGGGAAAACTCTGACAGATCAAGCAACCCTGAAGCATTTGAGTGTGAAACCAATTGAACCTCTCCATGACAGCAAGATTCTCTAGGGACTTGTCTGATTTATGCAAAAGTTACCTGTTTGGAATAGAAAACAACCTTTTTATTCAAACACAACTTTACTCTGTACTGGAAAGTGTCTGGCTTGTGTGCTCAGCAATTGAAAGGTGGACCCCTGGTACATTTGCCTGTGCCCCATAGAAAAACGTTCTGACTGAAGCAACTCCTCTTGTGGAGCTTCTGTCACTGACTCACTGATCAAGGGAAGGCTCTGGATGGGGCTAAATGCCAGCTAGGAAAGCTTATTAATCTATTTTATAGTGGTATTTTTTTCAGGAAAAAAAAACCAACAAGGGACACTATGAGAAAATAGCAGTGACACAGGGAAGAAGCATGTTTAACTCTTAACTTTGAAGGGAACATTTTTTTTTAATCCTCTTGAGGGAATGCTTACTTTTTCCATCCAGTTTAATAAAACCGATCACAGAGAACTAATTTCTCCTAGGTAAATAGCAACTGGTACATCAATTTCCTGCCAGCAGCTGCAGTTTCAACAGTTTCAGTCTTTCATTCAAATGTGTGAATGCTTTGCTTAAATTGCACATTTCTCATTTAGTGTACCTTGAAAATACATGCTGTCACTCATTCAATCTCTAAGAAGAGTTTGGCTGTGCTGTGGCTTGCATAAAGCAGCACTAGAGAGGATCATTCAAGTAGATAAGAGGAGACATTAGAACACACCCAGGTAGAGTTTGGGAGAATTAAAAAAAGCTTCTGCCTAGAATCATGGGTAGTAAATGAAGCATCTGAAAGCATAAATTCTAAATCAGCTCACCAAATCAATCTGATTTCTCTGAAGAGTTAAAGGTCAACTACTTGTGCTAAAAAATAAATTATTGCATAGACTCAAGGAGCTTGAAAAGATAAAGGATGTCTCTCTAAAAAAAAATCCAACCTGGAAGTCTTAAACATATCAATGAATTAATAGAAATCTTCAGAAATATCTACCTTGCTGGCCAGTTCCTGTAAGTAACATTTCTTTTTGTCCCTGACTGCTTCATTATATGGATGGAAGAAATTATATAGGAAGAAACTAGGATGTCATTTATTTAGCATAGCTAATATTTCTTATTTGTAATTCAAGGGATACCATTTCTCCTCCCCTCCAGCCTAAGAGCCATGTGATTTATGCATGCTCTTACCACTGGCTTCTCTGGGGATTCCAGACCTCCTCATGCTGACATTTTGCAATCAGCCCTTAGCAGAGCCCAAGACCAAGTTCCAAGAGACAATGTCTTGGATAAAATTAAGGCTTTTCAAAAATTCCCAACTGTGGGTTTGTATGGCTTTACTCTTTTTTTTTTCCCCACTGGAAAATGCCCATTCGCAGAAATTTCATCTTTATGCAGAGTACTCAAATTTGGAAAAATATGCAGATTAGGCTGCAAATAGTTCTGTTTTCAAAACAGTTACTCAAAATAAGATCAAATTCAAAATTTAATTTACATTTGATTTAATATTAACCTAGTTTCTCCATAATGGCACTGTTTGAGGAAGGCATTTCACAGACCTTTTTTTTTCCTCCAAAGTCTTCATTCTTACTTTTGCTTTGAGACGAGACATGCTTTGAAGACATGAAACTTCTTACAAAATGGAAAATCCAGTTTTTGCACTTTCAGAATAAAGCTAGATATTAAAAAGATGTGGTGTTTTCCTGCCCTTGTTCTTCTTTGATGTGTACTGTCTACATGTGTATCCACATTATGGATGCATCACAATGCAAACCCTGGAAGCCAGGGACTTTCTTATCCTAGCAGTATTGATAGCTTATCTGAAGCCATGGTTCATTAAGCATAGAGTTTGTGATCCTATAAAAGGGAGTAGCAGCTAAGAAGTGAACACATAATTAGACACATCACCATGACAAAACTCTCCAGTGCACATCTATTTCCTTCAAGTGTTTTTCTAACATGTACATTTATACTGTATCTGATTTCAACTAGTACCCCACATTTACCTACCAGATGGCAGAGTTCCTAGGAAGAATAAAGACTGAAGATCTGATGGTGTGACCTCCCAGAGGCAGCATGACTTCATGTTTCAGCAAGAGTACTGCATGCAATAGAAGCGTGAACAGAGTTCACATGGTAGGTATGGGTACACTCTTCAAGGATGCCATCAGTGATGTTTCAGTTCCAGCTCAGTCAGCAGGATGCTCCTTCTCAGCTACCTCACAATGCCTTTTCACACCATTGGTCATCTATGGAGAAATCCTCCAGATGAGAACAGGTGGTTCTGGTTCCTTAATCAGTCTGTAACAAAGTCAAAAATAAAGTCTTCCTACTAAAGCCTCTTGCTACTATGAACCAGACAAAGCAAATCTCATATTCCAAGCATGGAAACCAGTCATAGATGGAGACATGCAGCTCAGAAAAAAAATGAAAACTCAGGCAGATCAGTAGTTTCACTTAGGAGAAGTTACATTTAGTAAGAAGTCAGAATTATTTCTGTGTCTGATTTTGTCCTTAAAAAAGATTTAAGAGAACGTGCAATTAGTGCCTTAATTATGTTCACTTTCCCTGCTAATAGCTATGTGGAAAAATCTTTTCATGGACAGACAGAAAAAGAAAATATTTCTGCAGATCCAAAGCTTCTTCCCACTGACAACATTAATACCAAGTTCAATATCATTGCAGAAGCATATGAGATGAGGGGAAAGGGGAAATAAAGCATTCAGAGTCCTGTCACTAGTAGGTAGGAACAAATTTTTTAGAAAGTGTTTGGTAATGTTGGACAAAAATAGTTGCCAATTAGTTATCAAACTAATACAGACACATAATTTTAGCAAATTAAATTAGTAATTCAGAATTACCATGGATTAATGGTACCATTCTGTAAAGCCCAATCGCTTAGTCTTTCTAGTGGTTTGTTAACTACTGCTAACAGTAGAGACAATAGGCCATAAAACAACATAATGTATTCTAACATGGAAGTCGGCAAGCATCTATACATGAGGTCTAAATGGACAAACTTAAAAAGGAATATATTTATACAGATTCAAAGGTTCTTTCCACTACCATTGTTAATGCCAAGTTCAATATCATTGCTAAGACATACATTTTCTCCATCCTCTCTGTATGGAGAGTTTCATTTGTGTATGTCAATAGGAAGCACCTTAGGAAAAGGTAAAGTGCTTTTGTCTTTCTTAATGAATCTAGTTTGCTACTTCTGCAATGGCAGATTGATGCTTCAGTGCCCTGTCACTCTTGGACAATTCAGTGGCATTAAGGTCACTAGAAGGAAGTCCTGGAAAGACTGCAACAACTGTGCTCATTAGAAGAGGAACAGCTTCCATGGCAAGAAATACAATATTGGTAGCCAACTGGAAGAACAGGAAGAAGATACTAATGCTTACCAAACTCATACTGGCACGCTGTTTTTCCAGCAAGGCTATGTAGTCCTAACATTGTGTTAGGACACAGTAAAGAATTTGTCTTCAATAAAATTTGTTTTAGCAACAGTAATTTGGTGTACAGGTGCCCAAGCAGCCCCAAGAAACAACTAAAAAATCAGATCCATCTTTTTAATGACCAAAATTAAAAGCTCTGAAAAACGTAATTTTTTCATAATATTCTTCATTTGTATGGAACAAAGAACCACTGAATGTATAGAAAGGGTCAGGATTTTCAATTTTCAAAAATTTCTAGCTAAGAAGTGCTAACAGAGTGTCATAAAAGTATGTAAAGATCCCTAAAAGACTGGACTGAATCACACTTAAGAAAGACAAAATGTGGGTATAAGTCTGACAACAAATTTTGGCAGCTGTCACAAAACTAGGTAAAGCTCTCATAACACCTTCATGGTTGACAACACTAAATACATCTTGCTACATGTAATATACCCAAACCATAAAGCAAAAAGCTATGCTGTCAACAAAGTGTTCCTTTCTTCTAAAATGACACGCCATCATTAGCATCAGTGCTGCTAGCTCTGAATGATGTGTTACCTACTGCTCTAGCTACTGAGCAGAGAGAAAAATGGGAGAGACAAAAGGTTCCCTACAGTTCTGAATTGATCCTATAGTCTGCCCTGGTACACGGAAGGCAAACCTTTGCAGGCACAAATACTGATTCAGATCTTTTAGTCTTCAGTTTCAACCTGAGCATCTGGAACTCCTTTAGGCTGATTTAGAGGCTGAGAAGCTCATGGCTTCTGGAGATGGCTGCATTAATAAGTGTCTCTTCAGAATTAAGAGCAACTGCTTCTAGATCAAGCTGTGAGTCTTTCTGACTCTTCTGTCATGTGCTGTTGGCAGGAACAAAGGACTGATTCAAAACCTATGTGCCCTTAAAAAAGCTGCAGAATAAAACTAGCTTGAATATACACCAGAAATCCAAGAGAAAAAACCCCACCTGCTCTGGGCACTTAAATAAGCAATTCTCTCATGCTACAACACTAAGCTGGAGTGTCAAACATAACTGATTGTTACCGACCTCTATTTCTCAAACACAGCACTACCTAGGATAACAGAAACAGAAAATCCACAGTAAACTAAAATTAAAGCCCATTTTCTTACAGCTCTTAGAATAATGGTATTTTGATTTATTTTCTTCACCTGCCTTTCTACTAAATCACTTAGTGGAAAAATACAGTTTTCTATTTCTCATTTCTTTCTTTGTGGCACACCCAGTCATGGCTTGCAGTCACCAGTTAAAGAGTTCCATTGGCTGGTGATGCCCATCAGCAGCTCTGCCTGGTAGGGGAAATAACTACCTGTCTTATGCACAAGAGCCTCATTCTAGCTTCAAGCCACAAAATGCCATGCTATTTCTGCACTCTTTCCTCCAACCATAACATTGCCTTTCATATCATGCAATCATGTGGTTGCCAAGCACAGTAGTCCTTTTTGTTGTTTTGTCTTCTGCTGTTCACAAAAAGCCAGCTATCTTTGCAATGAAAAATCTCCTATTTGGCTGTAAAGATATCCTGAGAGAGCTCTGCAATCTCTCACCAGCATCCCAGACTCAAGATGTCAGGTCTCACTGAACCATGAAGGCAGCTTACCAGCAAACTAGATTTTGCAAATAATGTTTGCATATAAAAACCCACCGAAAATTAATGGACTGTTTCTCCTCAATAACATATTTCTCACTCAGGATGCAGTAAGTACTGTCCTGTCCCTTTATATCCATATAAAAAGTTTCATATATAGTTCAGGCACAATAATTGGAAAAAGGGATGCAAATTAGTCTCTTTCTCCGATTAGCTAATCAAATTATCCTCTTTCTTTAGTGGTTATGGTACAGAAAATCTCTTCTGATTCTGAGGCCAAAGGACTACAGCCACATTGTGTAATGCAAGGGGAACTATGTAAGAAAATCATCTATTCCTAAGAGACAATTTTTTAGTCCTCTTTATAATACAATGAGGTTATAAGTAAACTAGCAAGAGAAAAAAATAGGAATTTAAATTATATCTGAATAAATATTTTGTTTCTTCTCTGGTAGAAGATCTCTCAAGAAAAAAAAGAAAGGCCCCACGGTAGTCAAACATTTGTAGACACAAAGCAGTAGCTTATGCAGCAGGTCACATTTTGAGTTTCTTATTTTTTGGGCCTCTCTGAAAGATTGCTTTCTCTTTGCCAGCCAGGCCTTTGATATGCTTATCATGCACTTAAAGCTATTTATGGGTGGATATATAATCCTGTCTAAACCGATTAGAAAAAATTAAATCAATCCACTGGCATCTACTATATTAAATCATGTACTCATTAGGAAACATTTCTGGGACACCAAACCTACCCATTAACAATCTTAGTTGGGGGAAAAAAGGCTAGGGTAGAATCCCAGACAAGTTCTCTTTCTCCCTCTCTCACTTTTATGAGTGAGAGAATTTAACAAGCAACTGTTTTCCAGCAGTTGACCGTGAAATGGATCATGTTTTATTTATTCTGCACAAATGGCAAATCACAGCAAAGTGTAGCCTTGGGATTAATCAGTGGGCTTTTATCACTGGGGCACCAGTTGGACTTTGGTTCCTCTCAAAGTGCCTACAAATCACTCTGATTAGATGCCTGCCTGAAATATACATCATTTGACTTTGCTGGCTTCAGGCATAATAACTGGAAGACTGTATAAAGGGGGTGAGCTTCAACAGGGTGGGTCACTAAGGCTTGATATAAAGGGTGAAAATTAGTGTGTCTGAGAGAAGGCTAGTGAGTAACAGACAGCTATGCTCTGAAAGTCTAATCTAGGAAAAAAAGAGTTGCAGAGCCTTGAAACACTGAGCTGCTCTGATTCCTGGATAAAGTCCTGGCACTTTTACAGCTGAGTGCTGGTGGTAGTGCTGGGGGTCATACAAACTCCAGCTTTCACATCTCCACTCAGTAGAAGAAAAAGAACTACTATGGAGAAGAATCAAAAATCAACACAAACTTTATTGGAAAATCGGTAAGATTATTTGGAACTGATGTCATGATATCAGTTCTCTTCTATATGGCAGGCAAAAGCACCTGGCCTAACAAATCTACCCTGGAGACGTTCAAGCCTGCAACATCAGTCAAATGTCAGTGACTTGCTCTTTCTGGAAATGTAGGCAGAGGAGGACCTGAACATTTAGCAATCCTGAAAACAATTTGTGCATTTTCTGGTCCCATTAAAAGGTGCCCAACTTTGGCCCAACTCAAACATACGAAACATGTGGGTTTAGATATGCTGAAGCTCTTATTAAGGAATTTAGGTTTTACTACATTGCATTTACACTGTGCAGTTCCCTCTCCACTGATGTTAATATGGCAGGTTCAAAACTCAGTTGCTTCATTTTCTAGTTCCCAAATCCAGATGCTTCTCTACACTACCTGCAGAACTGGTGTTCTGGCTGTGGTGCTGTATGACTCTCCATTATGACTCTTCACACTGAATAACGATTTACTGCTGCTACTGCCAGGGAAAGCAATACTAGTTGCAATTTGATAGTAACTGCATCAACACAAAATAACAAAGGTTGTAAATCTAGCCCCGAAGCTTTGGATTCAAACCCTACATAGCATGCCATGCATCGTAATGGTTCACTGAAATAGTATGTATTCAATTATTTGAAATGTGCTTCATTTGATTGCTACACGATACATAAATTTGCAGAGTCCATTACTGGCATTTGGATTTCCTGTGTTCCTGACTTGGCTGTATATATTTTCCCTATACATATCCTATACTGTCTATGAATTAAAAAATTTCTTTGGCTCACTCTGGATATGAGGTATACATTAATGTAAACCACTCTCATTTGCAAAAGTAAGTATTACAGTAATACTACTTTTTACCTACTGCATGAACATGATGGATGTCTTTTCTCTTCCTTTTACACATTATCCACTTGATTCCTTTAGCCTCTTGTCAATACCCATATTCACAGCAGCTCCTTCTGTTCACTGAGCAGAAAGGAAAAGTATTTTTCTTTGAAGATGATGTGAACATCGCTCAATGAATCATTCAGCAAGTACTACCCCAGCTCAGTCATCCTACGGGCCATATTAGACTCAGGACCCTTGAATCTATAGCCAAAATAAGCCTTAGTATAAAGTGTCTTCTGTAGTTAAGATAAGCAGTAGCTTGCAAAGTATTAAGGGAAAATCCTATACTGTGATCTGAGGTATATTATAATAGGATCTTCTTAATATTCAATAGAGCACTTTCAACACACTTTCATTTTAAATACAATTAAAGTACTGCAATCTCATATTTATCTCTCTGGAGAGCCTAAGAATATTTTCTCCATTGTACTGCAAATGGAAAAGGATCCTCTGGTGTCCTGACACATTCCTTTGGAGATTTTCAGTGCTTTAAATCAAAGCACCAAAACAAGAGTTTATTGTGGCAACTCAGAGGGAAGCTCCATCGCTAATATCCCGACTCTCTGCAGCTGCTCACTCAGCATGGATGTAACCTGGTTATTAACAGTAACAAATGGGGACTTCCTTTGGAAGAAAGACCATCTATATGTCCACACTGTATACTCTTTACATGTATCCATAAGTGTCCATAAAAATTTGGGGGAATTTATATCCAGATGCATACCCACTCATATACTCTCATACTTTATGAAGTTTTCAATACAGGAAATAAAACATCTGAGGTGAAAAAGACCATCAAGTTGAAGAGTGAAGAGTTCAGAACAGGCAATAACAGAAGTCTTAATTCACCTCCAGTCTACAGAGAAGTTATGATATAGTTATTTATTATATGCATAGAATTTTTCAGTTGGACCCATATCTCATTCAGCTCTCAGGATAGACAGAGCTCAGAGAGTGAGTTATAACCTCTTGGTTATGCTTACTCAAATTTCAGCCCTTGGCTTTATTAGTTACACAACAGTCTTTCCTATGCTGACTACAGAGTTGCTAATTTTCTCCTGGTGTTTCTACAGTAATCTCTAACCACCTCAGCTACTCCAGTCAATTGTATTACTGTCCCTATTTTTCAGACAAGGGAACCAAGGTCAAGCAGAAGTGAAAACCACAAGAATTCATAGCCTAAATTGAAATACAAACTTTGATTTATCAGATTATATAGCATTTTAAAGCACTTTGTATTTCAAAGTAAATTTCCGCTAGACATCAGCTGTGGTTGTGATAGCTCAGCACTTTTATAGAACTGAGTTAGGTTTGTAGAAAATAAGACCTATAATAAGTGACAACTAATAAAAATTTAAGAAACTTCCCCAAGTTGTTTTGTTATTCAGGAAGTGAATACAAGGGATAAGAATGGCATTTATTTGCTTTATCTGTGACATCATTCTTCTAACAACTCCCTCATCCTTTCACCACACACCTCATTTCTGCAACAATGAACTACACAGCTTTCATTCTATGTGCTTAATGAGGCTGGAGCCTTTTGGAGGAAAAAAACATGTAATAAAATAGTGCATTATAGTGTTTATGCACATAAATATCAGTTTAAGATTGCAGAGAAAACCGACTGCAGTATTTTTTAACTTTTGACTTCCTAAGTTTTGCAACATTAGCATTGTTTTAATGTATGAAATCAGAGTAAAAGTGCCTAGGTTTTTAACATAAATTTCTTTATGCAGAACAATCCTTAATAGTGAGAGGTCTAGATATAGTTTAGTACCAGCTTTTGTTGCTTGAATTAATGATGCCACAGAGGTAGCAGGCCATTATTTCTCAGGAGGGCCAAGTAGTAAGCGTGTTGGGAAGACAGACCTTTAAAGCAGATTTTATACCCATTTGCAAATAGTAGAGGATACTAAAATTAAGAGCTCTTTAGCATTTTCCAAGTGTCTCAAGTTTTAGGGGGAATGTGCGCTCATGTATTACTTCCTTCTGCACTTTTTATCTTGGTATGATTCCTGATACATGCAAGGAGTAATTGCAGAAGTTGTGATCAATCAGTGTAATCCTGACACTGCACATATTCAGGGTCATCAAAGCAGACTGAATTTACCCTAATTGCAGCTTGAGTGGTGCACGTTTCGACAAAATTGAAAAATGCTAGAATACAGATCTTCCTACAGAAAACATAAGCGCAGATTTTGCCAGCAGTACTACCTGTAGCAGATCAAATACACTACTTAATCTACAAAAAATAAGAAATCCAATGTAGGAAAACAGAGAGGTGTGTTTTGGTATACTCCAGACTTAGTTACTTTGGTATTTCATCAGAGATGATATGAGGTCCCCTTAATTTTCATCCAAGTGATTTCATTCTGTTTCTGAAGTAGCACTGCATCTAAGATGTTATAAGAAAACCTAGGCAGCAATAGTGAAGTGCCTGCAGAAGAATTTTATTTTTTTTTTAAGAGGGAGAGAGAGAGAAGAAAGCAAAAGGGAGCAAGTCTTGTTCATATTTCTGGTAAAGCATTCATATTAGAATTAATACTAAATTTTTGCAGTTTATTCACTGCTGTTCTGGACAGATTTATCAAGGGTATAGGCATTCTTAACTCCTGTAAACAAATGACTTTTCAGGTACATATCTGCGCTGCATGAAAAATATGGATGGTGCCATATTTTAACTCCAGTACTCAGAAAAACATCCTATTAGATTATCACAACTTAACTGAAATCAGAACAAACAGGATATATGATGGGTTGTTGGAACATAATTCAAATGCTTTCCTTCATAAATGCGTAGAACTTCACATAATGAGACACATGCATTTTCTAATAAAACCATACATCTCAAAGAGAAAACAATCTACCTCTACTTCCACATACATAAAACATCCATCTTAACAGCTGGCGAATGCTGCCAGGCAGTGATGTGGGCCATAAGGAGCTTAGCAGTTGCATTCCTTTCCTGCCTCTCCCCTGCAAATACTCTTGGACCCAGTTAAGCAAAGGAAAACAGAGGCAGATTGTAAGACAAGCCATGGGGCAGTAAGTTATTTCTGTTGTAGAAGTATGTCTTTAACAAATGGAAAATAGTGGTATGATACTCGATACAACTTCATTTTCCTCTCTAAGTTATGGAAGCATCCAAAGTAGGATTAAAAAAAATCACAAGAATGCGATACTAGCCCTCATCCCCAACTAAGAGCAATGGGGAAATTAACCATTCCACTCAAAAGTACTAAGATACTCTGACATGCATTATTATGTCCACTGAAACCTGTAGTCTACAGATATGTGTATTTTAGATGGGGACACAATCCCAAACTCGGCAGGGGCACCAGACCTCCTACGGGGGCAAAAGCTTCTTTGCTGACTTATGGGATCTTACTCTTCTATGCAGGGGCTGTTCCTACACAGAACCATCAGGAACTGGCTGAAGCAAGGAGTGGCTGATCAGTACAAGCTGCTCCTGCCCCAGTAGCAGCAGCTCCCACAGATCCTGTAGGCACTCATAGAACCACCGCCTGCCAGGGAACGGTGGTAAAATGAAGCTTTTCAGGATAAAAGAATGGTGGCCTGGTGTACAGCCTTCCATGCCCCACTTCAAATGCTACCTACAGCCAAGTTCAGCTGGCCCTGAATCTCATCCTCTCTCCAGATGGTGATTAGTGCCCACACATTGGTCTCGAGCCATAAGGCAGCATGATCACAGGAAGGCCTGTAGCGAGATGTTCGCAGTTGAAAAGAAGCAGAGCCAATCATTGCAGAAGGAGCAGACAGCTGAGAGAACAGCATGAAGCTGTGCTTCATGGTCTGAGCAGTGCTGCCTGTACAATTAAGCAGCTTCCAACAAATCTGACCTCTGTTCAACCGACTGCAGAAAGCAGACAAAAAGTATCCTCCCCAGGAATAACTGCTCTGTTCTGCTACTACAATGTAGAAATTGGCTCTACCTTAGGGGTTGTTCCACCACTGAAACCTGTTCACCTTTATAAAGCACAGCAGAGGACTTCACAGTAGTTTTTACTCAAAATCTAACCCATCTGGCAATGTGTTTATTAATAGAATGACCCTCCATGGATAACTATAATGCGTAAAAAGAACTGATTATGGTCAGGACACTGGACTGGCATGAACAAGGCCAAGGAGTAAGTGAAGTATTAACACAGTTAATGTCTGTGTCTGTATCACAGGAAAGGCAGACAGAGATGTGGGTTTAAACACAAAGGTTTCTAAGCACTCTGATCACACACCAAAGGACTTCATCCATCTCCCAGAAACACTATTTCCATTTCAACACTTACCAGTTCCATTCTTCAGCTGGAATACAGTTGACATCATGATACTGTTCATTACTTTCCTTACAAATCCACTTAATATTAAGTTAAGTGCAAGGCGAAAAACTTGAATTCTACCTATAACTCAATAGGAGGGGAATTAAGAGACAAACTAATACAGTATGGGATTTTTAAAAGTTTACATCATGGAAAAAGTGCACAGCATTTTGGACTTAGCATATCTTTGACCACATGCTAATCTCAAATCCTACAAGATACTTGCAGTACCTGCTGTTTGTTCTGGATAGAAAAACAAGTTATCTTTTGTCCATTATTGCCATTTCAGTCCACATTCTGCCAAAACAGTTGCTCATGGTATGGAAAAGAATCAGGAGAGAAAATAGACAGATAATGGTGGCTGTGAAGGCAGACAACAGGTGAAAACTGAGAGAATGCAGCTATGTTACCCTACCCAGACATTAAAAAGCCACAAGATATAAAGGCCCACCCAAAGAAAAATAACAAAGCAAAGCACAAAAACTTAGCAAAACACAGAGAAAAAAAGAAAAGTGTGATTAATCAAAAAGGCGCTAAGAATTACCCAAAAGAAATACTAGCAAAACAAATATGGTTTCATTACAAACTTAAATTCCTAAATCAGAAGCAATTTTGAGTATTGATGAAATAAGTAAATGAATACTGTATGAACTCCATGCCTCTGACTATCAGGACATTTTTAACTATACACAAAATTTTAGACTATCATTTGCCTCTCTTTAAACAATCGGGACTGGATTCCCATCTGTGGTCAAAGCTTGTTCGCGTCTGACAGTTACACAGGTAAAAAAATGAAACTGCCTAATATCTATACTTCCTATACTATACAACTTATGCCCTTTCCTCAGAAAACAAGACAGAGCTGCTGATAAGCCCTGCCTTCCAATGTCAGGTATATCTGAAGTTGTCTGGTGTACTATTTAAGGCTTCCATCAGCTAACAGCCCCATGCCACCTGCCATCAATCACCAGAAAGCAGTTTACAGAGCAAGGATGGCTTAGACATTTTAAAAAGGACTAGCATATCTTCCAACCTTTAATGTATTTTATGCCATAATTTAATCTGATGTTTTTACCTGTAATTTGTAACTAAAAAAAGACAAGCTTCTCAAATAAAGCTCACTTACTCTAGGAAGCCCTTCATGGGGCTATAAGCTGACTGGTGACCACAGAATACACATCTCCTTATACAACACATTATGTTCAGTGTGTGATGTGATATGGTATGATTCAACAGAAGCTTTGCTCACTCCAATATGAAGTATCTGTTTCTATGGATTCAGATTCCAGTCTGTGCAGACTTAATTTCAAAATACAGTTTGTGCTTTTCTGAATAAACAGGTTTGAATTAAGCCCGTAACTCAGCCTTTATAAATTCAACTATAGCACATAATAGGATTATTTACCACTTTTATAAAGTGACAAGTGTCTGCTACACAATATTTGGGGAATTATGCAGTTTGAATGCCTTCGGTTAAAAGCCATCCTCCAGCCTCCGTATTTTTATAAGATCAAAGCTAGTATTTCTCTGTTTAGCCCTCATTCAGAAAGATGATGTCAAATCTCAGCCGGAGTTTTTTTGCATTCAGACTTTAACAGCCACTGATTATCCCCTATCACAGTTAAAACTGCTGGAAGCTGTTTGGAAAAATCCTCGTGTAACTTGCTTTCCCTATGCCTTCCTCAAAGTGCTGTGAAGGATGCCAAGGTAACCTCCAACCCAGAAGGGAGCTCAGGCAAAGGTTCCCACATAACCTCTGATTCTCATGGCTGTGATGGAGACCCCCTTGACAATTAACACAACATGATTTTGTACTTGTTTCTGCAAGAATTCTCTGCACATACAAATGAAAGATGGGAAGCAGGTAAATTGTGATGCTATATACGCTTCTAAATTACTACCCCTTTTCCCCCCATACATTCAGAAACACAGTACTCCTGTTGAAGGGACTAACAAAGGATGGGAAGGAAGGCAGGTGATAGAAGGAAATACCTTTTTATCTCCATACTTCATGCAGAAGAGACTCATCTCTTTTTCTTGTACAAGTGTAAGGAGAGGTGGTAGAGTTCAATGTCTAAAGCAGATAAATTTTAGCCAGACAAATCTCCTGTTAGGCTACAAAGACTAGCTTTCCATAATACAGGGAAGAACTCTACAGATATCTTATTCACAACATCTATTCCACACAGCACCATGACTCATGTATTTCACACACACATGCACATGTAAAAATCTTACAGAAATGTAATGTGCCAAAGGAAGAAACGAAGGTCTATGAAATGGCACTGGATTATTTAGATAATACTTTGAGCAAATCTGAAAAGGCTCATGATTTATATTACAGAGCACTACAAAACCCAAACCAATCAGCTAAAAACCCCAACCCAAACAAACAAACAAAAAAATCCACAAAAATCAAACAATAGACAGCTGTACCGTTCTCAGATCAAATTTCCTCCTAAGCCTAAATAAGACAATGACAATCTAAACAGAAACACACCAGCCAGGTACTTAACAATTTGGTGTCACAAGGGGCACCCATGTACTTTGATTTCAGTTCCTCTCTAGTTGCAACCATTCTAGTGGACTCAGGGGACAACAAAAGGCAAACAAACCTTGAGACAGCCACCGACTGCAACATCACTGTGCCTCACTGGGCAAGAAGGAAAAGGGGGAGGAAAAAAATCCCTGCTGATCCCCAGAAAAACACCAGGAAGCTGTGGTGCATAGGAGTAATACCATATAAATCCTCAAGGAAACAAGTTATCCAGATTCCTTACAAGAAAGATAACCTTTCTGCCCAGAAAGGAAGATAACTTCTTTCTTAGACTGAAGGGAAAACAAAGACAGTCAGATAACCAGGGACCCACAAAAAATAATTCTTTGTGTCAGACATATTCTTTTCTGGTTATCCACTTAAATTTCAATAAGGTGATCAAGACTCATTTAAAACAGTTGCCTTCACAGTACTAGGTGGAAATGTTGATCTGCTGGTGGGTAGGAGGGCTCTGCAGAGGGATCTGGACAGGCTGGATTGATGGTCCAAGGCCAATCATATGAGGTTCAAGAAGGCCAAGTGCCAGGTCTTGGCCCTGGGTCACAACAGCCCCATGCAGTGCTGCAGGCTAGGGGAAGAATGGCTGGAAAGCTGCCTGATGGAAAAGGACCTGGGGGTGCTGGTCAACAACTGGCTGAACTTGAACTTGTGCCCAGGTGGCCAAGAAAACCAACGGCACCCAGGCTTGTATCAGGAATAGTGTGGTCAGCAGAACTATGGCAGGGATTGCCCCTCAGTACTGGACACTGCTGAGGCCACACCTCGAGTGATGTGTCCAGTTCTGGGCCCCTCACTTATAAAAGGAGATTGAGGTGCTGAAGCATGTCCAGAGAAGGGCAACAGAGCAGGTGAAGGGTCCATAGCACAAAACAGCATGTACATTTAGGTGTCATGATCCATAGGCTGCTGGAACCATCTAAGTGTAAGGTAGAGCTAACTGAGTTGGGGATAGGACATCCCATATAGTCTTCAGCTGGAGAACTCCCTTGGCTACAGAAATCAGAGCTCGTTCACCAAGGGAAACACAAGGCCTTCCCTTTGCAAAAGCGTTCCTGCAGTGACATTATATAGTGGGGCTGGCATCAATTCCCCAAAGATAAACAATCAGGAATATTTCAGAACCTCAAATAATTAAGCAAACAAGAAGCAAGCAATGATCCAAGCATGCCAACTGTGAAAACACATGAGACAGATGGAGAACAGAGCTTTTCAGGTGGAGATCTGTCTATGGAAGCATTAGGAAGACCTGCAGCTCATAAACATGAAACCAGAATTCAGAAAGGAAGGATAAAGTATTAAAGCAGTGGATATAATATACACAAGATTTATTTTTGTTTGTTTGAAATACAGATTTTTAACTTGTAAATTGTATTGACATGCAAGAAACAGCATTCCTTTGAAAACCACCCAGGTGGATTATGTTAGTATTGCTGGCATATAGCACAGTGACAAAATGAGCAGCGATTCCCACAACTGCTGTCATATAGAAGAATTCCTAGCCTCAGGGCTGATCTGTTAAGTCCTTTCAATGCTAAGTGACAGTAATGCACACGAGTTGCATGCTCGTATCCATTAGGATACAAATACAAATACCAGAAATGAATTAACTGATCTGAAAACAATTTTTGATACTAGGAAACCAGCACAGTTGGATCCAGGAATCAAAATCTGAAATGCACAAGAAAGCTTAATGGTGATGTCTAAGAAGGACTCATAATACAAGATGGTTAAAAGAAAACAAAAATTTAAAAGGAAAATCCTCTGCCTAAACAGTTAGATGGCAACTTCTGTGTATCACAATGCTTCCCATAGTCCCATTTTCATAAAGTTTCTTTTGCGTTGTCCCTACAAGCTCTGTCATTACATGTCCTTTCAAAAGTCATTTCTCTAGAAAGACTTATGCATGAACTGTTCTTGTTAAAATGTTTAACACTCCAATTAAAACAGTATGAATAAAAGAACATTTTGTAACTCAAGGTTAAATCCCAAGCGATTGTGTGATCTTAACTTCTAGTTCTTGCTTTTTTTTTTTTTTCCTAATAGTTCTTCTTTCTTTTCTGCAATCCCTTCTTGTTCTCATCTTAATTTAAACCCCGGTCTGTCAACCTTCTGTATGATATCAATTGTCAGTAAGGTATCGCTTGGTACAAATCAGTGTCAGATGAAACCCTTAAAGAAAAAGATGCCTGTTTTGAGAAGAGCTCTACACGCATACAGCCAGGTAAGTCATGAGCATACAGTACTAAAAAGAGACACCTAAGACTATTTTGTTGCAGCTTATCTGATTAGCAGTTTTAAATCAAGAAATTCTTCCATTCTGACAGTGTGCTGTAACAAATTCTATTCAGCACTCTCAATCCCATAATCCAATGGACTGCAACACTTGCAGAATAACTTTAATAGAAAGGATATAAAATTCAATCATGAGATGAATAAACTAGGACCTTTCACAATAAAGTATGTAAAATAAATCCAGTGAGAATGTTCTTGGGCCAAAGCTACTCTCTCATTCTTTAAAAAGAAAGACATAATCTATTAATTCAGGTAAACATTTATTGTCTAGTCAGTCCCTCAGGTCTTCCAAAGTATCTCATGATAGAAGGCACCTGTAAAGGCTGAGAGGAGTTTCATATGTAAGCAGTACACCACCAGAATATCCTTCCTAGAATACTAATGAGAGTAAACAAAAACCCCCAACAAAATAAACCCAGATCCATACATACGCTGCTACAATTACAAAAACATTTTCATGCTTATAGCAGGAATTAATTGCAATAACCTTTCTCTAATAAATTAATAAACAGAAGTTAGGTTTAGGATTTAACTTATTTCCGGAGTTCTGAATGACATGTGACCTATACCTGAGACTGTTACCTCTATTTTCTCCTTATTGTGCAAACTATTTCTTCTTCCCTTTTTTGACTAATAGTGCCATCCTATGACTATCCCCTTGCTCTCCATAAATGCCTTCTTTCACCTGCCTTTAAAACTCCATACTTCCTTTATGGTCTCTAATCCTTGATTCTCATGCAGCCTCTCTCTGCTTCTTCACCTACAGGAGGTGCAGTCTCTTCTTGTTCATTGGGTTCATCTTCTCTCTTCCTCTCCTTTTCACTACCAGATTCCACCCCATGATTGGCAGTTCTAGTTAGGCCATAACTCCTGGTCAGCTATCATAATTCAGAGACCAGTTAAACAGCTCAGCCTTCTAGAAAGCAACCCAGACCTGCATCAGCAGGGCTTAAAAAACACTGATAATATCTGTGAAGGCTTCTCTTTGAATCACTAGGTTTGTCAGGCCCCAAGCTACTCCAGGAAAGACAATGATTCATCTTCGACCTTTGGTGTAGGTGCAGGGGAAGAAATCTTGGCAATTACAGTCCCAATGCTCCATTTGCAAGGCTAATTTTGGAAACAAAATGAAAAGGGGGGGGGGGGAAAGCATGTGGTTTTACAAAAGCTAGATTAATCCTTACTTTAGTAGTCTGCAAAATGGCCTTTTTGGACTCCAAAGCCTGGCTCTACACCAAACCATAGAGCAATGAATACTAGAGGTTTAGAGTAAAAAAGTAGAACTGAGAAAGACAACAGGATTCAAACTCTGTGTAAGAATATGAACAGGTTTTTAAATTAGCACATACACAAACACCAAAGAAAATCTAAAAACAGAATAAGAAACTACTTGCTAACCTTTGTTTTGTCTGGGTCTTACTTTTGTTCCTACCTTCCTGAAAGGTGGAGTCCCTGCTATTGGTCAGAGGTTTTTTATGGGAAGTGAGAGAGAGATTATTATCATCAAGAAATGCCATTGCCATGCCAGAATGGGTATAGCTGAGTATTCATCATGCTGAAAGATCCAGTTCCCTGCATCTAGACAGAAAACATTACTGAAAACAATTACAAACTCAGAATGGCAAGAAAACATTTAGGATGTATGGGCTTAATACTGGTAGTAGGAATTTCAATCAAAGGTTAAACAAATTTGTCTTCCATCCCTAAACTCCTTCAAAAGTAAACACACTACAGCACTTACAACTTTCCTTCTGGGAAGACAATCAGAAAGACAACCAACTGCATGTGTCAGATGTTATGCACATCACTTGGCATCCTCTGGAAAGCATTCAGAGAAACTATGGTGATGAGTAAGGCATAAAAATTTTTTTAAGATTGCTAAGAAAGTAGTAGTAGCAAAACCTTGCTTGGAGGGAGATTTCTTGTGGTTTAATTAAAAAAAAATTAAATTAGAACAGAAAGAAACAAATTATAAAGCCAAATCAGATTAAAATGAAACTAGCATTTTGTATGAAGGAGAGCTGTTTTTTTCTGAATCTCCTGAACTTAGCCAGGTCAATCTTTATTAATTCTGACAGAATTGCCTGTATTAATCCCTAAGCTCTTAAAAGAGATGCATTAGTCTTGATTCTTTATAGATCTGTATAGGAATGATAAGACAGTGATTGTTTGCAGAAAATTAAGTCCATATACAGCAATAAACTGGTATCAATAAAGTTTTCCACAATATGAATGTGTGTCTGGGTATGTGAGCTTGAGACAGCAACATCAACCTAGACTAACCTGGCACACAAAAATAGCCCTGGTTTTGGTTATATTTCTTTGAAAGCATCTTTAGACTTCCACAGAGAAAGGCTCTGCCTACAAGTAACGACCGCGCATCTATACATATATATATATACACACACACATATGCAACTACTGGAATTCATGTCGTGTAATTAAGTAATTTTATAGACTATTTAATAAAGATGTAAATGAGAAAAAAATTGAGAGAACACCACAAGGTTAGCAAAGTCACACCAGCGTGAAAGGTTCCACTCCCAATAAGACATCGAATATAACAAAAATAAGCAACTTTATTGGTGACTCTAAGAAGATACAAGGGAAATTTTTACTTTGGTCTCAAAAGACCTTAAATTATATCCTACTGAAGTTACAGTAAGTTTTTTTGTCTCTGCACTTAACTGTGAGGGTAAATTTCACAGAAGATATGAAGTTTAGTAAGTAGATCTAGGAGGAACAACCAACATGTATAACTCAAAAAAGAGCCCCAAAACACCAGGACATTCAACAGAAGTTAGGTTTACAGCTGTTTTGTAGGGATTTGAAGATCAACAGTAATTAAGAGATAGTGGGGTTTTTAGAAGATCCTAGTAGTTGAAGCTTTGAAATTTTAACCGTGAGGGAATTAAGTGATGAAAGAAAATTAAAAGATTATTAGCAAACAAATAATTAGTCATCAAGCAAGATTCTCCCCGCAGATTTTCCTTTTAAAACAGGTCAAACAAACAACAACAACAAAGTAGAACTCTGTAACAGTTCCAGAGATGAAAACATTTTCCTCAAATGAAATGCTTTATACAAAATTATATATACAGACAGTGGGCTGTACTGGGAGCTGTCACTGAGCAAACTCATAATTCAAAACTTCTCAAACTGCAAAGTACTAACAGGAGTACTGGGGCAGGGAACACTCCAGAATCTCTACAGGGAAAGTAAAGGTCCCATTAAAGGTCTATTGACACTTGCCCAGCCAGCTTCTCTCACATGGGAGACAGCAGGGTCAGACTGGAGAGAGGCATTACCCAAAGGCCAGGTACACAGTGGCAGCTGCTCTTCAGAAACAAATGGATCCTGCTCAAGCAGGTTCTCATAAAATGAACCCACACTCCAGAGACCTGCATGAATTCATGACTGGACCTGCGGTCAGGGAAACAGTGCAAGGTATTACACTTCAGGCATTATACCTCACTCCTGCATGAGGTTTTAGCCTTGAGCTAGTATAACAGTAAACTGATCCTGTTTACCTGTAGACAAGTATTAGCTGCATCTGGCTGTGCCAAAAAGACATATGGATTTCCAAAACTAGGGAATATAACCGAGCAGAATGGTAAAAACTGCTCCTTGATTATGATTAAGAAACAGTAAGTCCAAATGGATGTCATAAATAGCTCTGTGCTATAAAGGGAAATTGGGGCATAATTTTTATTTCTTTTCTATTTAGTCATCTCTCCAAGCTTAACAATTGTGCTATTTGAATTTCCTAAATAAACATTTTTATTTGCTTTGACCTACCATCAGAATTGGAAGAGTGGGTTCAAAGTAAAGGCCAAGAATTTATCATCATCATCATGTTAGTGACAAGATCAACACATAATCAGGCTTCTGGACTAAATAGAAACCAGTGTAAAGAAAGTTCTTCCCAGAAATCCCCTGTTAACATGGTACTGAACCTAAACGCTAAAGAAAAAAAGATGGTACCTACTAAAGATCTTAGAGAAAATGCTGCCAGGAATGCCATTGGCTAATGACTGCCAGGGAAGTGCCCAAGGTGGCTGAAAAGCTGTCTGGATCATTGGGCTCAAAGGTATTGTCCAACAGCTCAAAGTCCTGCTGACTGTCAAATAGAG
>JAWWEE010000122.1:29504357-29580564 GCA_035221455.1 Xenops minutus | reverse complement strand
TTAACATTTACTGTTATTATAAGGGGTCCCCACATGTCCTTCTCAGGCTTGTATATTTAGTATCATTATTTGCAGAGCAGGTCCATGACTAAAAAATTTCAGGTCCCTACCAATGCAATATTTTGCCCTGACCCTGTGTGATGTGAATCCTGTGGATGCTTAAAAACACAGGAGAAAAGTCCTCCCCGATCATAATAGGCTCAGAAGGCAGTCTCACAAGTCCTATGAGGAGCAGCTGAGGGAGCTGGGGTTGTTTAGCCTGGAAAAGAGGAGGCTCAGGGGAGACCTGATCCCTCTCTACAACTGCCTGAAAAGAAGTTTCAGCCAGGTGGGGGTTGGTCTATTCCCTCACGCAACCAGCAATAGGTTAAGAGAACCCAGTCTTAAGCTGTGCCAGGGGAGGTTTAGGCTGGACATTAGGAAGAAGTTCTACACAGAAAGAGTGATTGGTCATTGGAATGGGCTCCTCAAGGAGATGGTTGAGTCATTGTCCCTGGAGGTTTTTTGAGAAAAGACTGGATGTGACACTTAATGCCATGGTCTAGTTGACATGGTGGTGATGGGTCCTAGGTTGGACTTGATCTCAGAAGTCTCTTCCAACCTAATTGAGTCTGTGGTAATCACCAGGGACAAGGTTCTAAACCTGTTGATAGCAGAGATAAGGTCTCAGGTAGAATAAAGAAAAGGAAATCCTGTCACAAAGTATCAATTTACTAGGAGTTTTCAGCAGAAATTTCAGAACAGTAAAGATGAATCATCAAGTCCTTAGATTTGGATTCTTGCTGCCACACAAAAAAGGATCCAAAACACAGTTCTTCTCAAATCCCAGAAATCACAAGGACAAGTGAAATACCACAAAACTTATACTGCCAAGGCCAGGAGATTAAACAAAGCCCTATTATTTCAACAGCATAGCATTTTACAAGAATATGTAGGGTTTCTCCCAGTACGGCCTCAGTTGCCAATGTCTGGCTTAGGAAATTTCCCTGAATCCTTCTAATCCCACATATCATTCTCATTCCCTTTGAGAAAATGAACATGGATACAACTAGTCTGTTCAAGAAGAACTTAGCAGAATACCAGACTCTGTACAATAATAAACAGCATCTCCCATTACACCAAGGCCCTATCCTTACATCTCGTAAATGCCAAGGTAATAGCTGACAGAAACAATTTTTCCAGTTAGTAACATCCAAGAAGAAAGCCAGACAATAAAGGGGCAAGTTTCACAACAAAACCCAGGCATGAACTTTATCGTTTACATGGATCAAGTTGCTGAAAGCTCCAGTTTACCATTTCAAACATATGATCTGGTCTAATGATTAAGCCAGACTCGATAGCAGATCCTGAAAAAACGCACCAGCCATGACACAAAACCCTAGGCCAGCAGCTGCTGTCTGCCTTATTTAACTATGGGGATTGCTACCAAACTCCACATGCTTCTCTCTGGTCACATTTCTCTGTAACCACCAAGACAGAGACATCTTAAACCTGACAAAGCCTGACTATAATAAGCTGTCCTCAACACCACTCTATGTCCTAGATTTAATATAAAAGATAAAAGACACGGTGAGGCTGGCCCAAGAGAGCCTGCTAGGAGCCAGCATGATTAGCAGAAGCATTACAACATAGCAGCCTAATTGAGGGTTGAAGCATTGCTGTTATTTCATTCAGCAAAACTGTTTTCAAATGTAATAGTTGAATAGCTGGGTTAAGTGCATTGCCTATGTGATGAACCTGACAAGAGGAACCAGCTGGAAGCTGAGCTGGAGCTGAAGCTCTTTATCATCACAAGTGGAAAAATCTGGATACCATAGGAGACAAACTGTCACAACAACAGAGGGACTAGGAAGATCAGAGAGTAAAATCTTTGCAGGTGTCTTTTGGCTACAGTCCAGGAAGATTCAACCTAATTCAGCTAGGAAACGAAAGTAAATCCACAAACTTACCTGTGAATCTGTGCAGTGGGTACATTAGAAACTAAGGAGTATCATTGAAAAAAGGGGAAATACAACGTGAGTAAAAGATACAATCGGAAAATGTTAAAGCTCCTTCATACTGAAATGAGATTCTGTATTCTTTTGAGGTATATGCACATCAGGTAACAGTTCAGCTCCTTTCCTATGACATATGTTAAAAAGAGCTCAGGGCAGGCTCAATACATGAGTAAACCAGTTTCTATCATGTGTACTGACAGACTGGTTGAACTTATTCCTGGGCTCCAGGAATTTGTAAGACTTTACCATTCTCAAGGCCAAAGAAAGTTAAACACAAAGTCATCCGAGCTTCAATCATTTTTAAGAGGATTAATACACCTTTATTGTCAGAGCCTGTATGTTGCTCTGTCAGACAATATCTAAATTTACAGCGAAGCCTAGAAGGCTCACTCAGAAGAGCTGTCCACCATCCTGCAGTCACACACAGCTCATGGTAAGACAACTAACTACACACAAAACTTAACATACATTTTGAGAAAAAGACACATCAGTGAGGTTCCTTACTTCTTTTGTCCATTCCCACTCCCAATACAGTTTTCAGAAGGCATTATTATTAAGTATACTTTTAAAAGCAAGGCTTTGAAAGTATCATTCAAGGTGGTGGATCAGAAAAGCCATTGCATAGTCTACTTAAACATAGTTTCCTAAGCAGAAAATCTGCTTTATTGTTAAGTTTCCCCTGATACAGACACAGGCCACTCCTATGCAGTGACTGGTAAAATGGATGGGTAAAATCATCACATTAATATTTTCTTTAAGACATTGAACAGAGACCACCTCCTGCTGACATGGCTACTTAGGAAGTAAAAATCTGAATGGGTTTGCAGAAATGGACATGAGGACGCTTCAAGGGTGTTTGTGTGTTTTGCCATGGCTTCAGACTCCAGAGCCATGATGAAACAGACCCTCAAAACCCATTGTCATAGTAGCCTAGAGCTCTTGTGTTTGTTCCCACCTTAAGGTAGTGTCAAAGGACCACTAAGGGCAAAACAGCAGTCCACAAACCATAGCTGGGTTCAGAGCTCCAGAGAGGGAAAAGCTGCTCTTCAAAAGTTCTCTGCATGCTCTCCGTAGTGTTGTTGTCTTAGACTGAGTGCTTTAATTTGGAGCAAGACAAAAACAAGAGAAAAGATGTAGGGAAAAAGAGGCTTCCAGCTCACTGAGCTTAAACAAACGCTTGGACTTGGAGCAGATCTCTGTAGCTACTCAGTAAATAAACCTCACACTCGGTTTTGAGTTCTGCGACCTGAATACAAACACCTCAAATACTAACAAACCATAATAAGCTTACATTTAAGTTTAGGACTCCTCTCAAGTGGAAAACAAAGTCATACCTGAGAACAACATATAGCAGAAATAAAGAAGATGTACTCTTGCTATTTCAAACAAAGCTGCTGTCTTTAATGGATCTTACAGCTTTACAGAGAGTTACATTGTTTTTTTGGTTTTGGAATTTTTTTTTTTTTAATAGTGCCTGGAAAGAAAAAAAGATGTTTTATTTATTTTTCTTACAGGAAACCATGTGCTGTCTGTATTCCAGTTACAATTTCAAGTCAGCATCACAAAACAGATTGCTACATCTCAATGTGAATCAGCAATGAAGCCAGTCATTGCTGTGAGAAGCTAAAATCTAAGAAACAGCATCAGAACTGAAGAGAGATTCTAACGTTCTCAGTGCATGCTGGCAAAGTACACAGTAGTTGCCCAGCTGTATTCTTTACACACTGTGTACACATACCAAAAATTATATACAAAGGCCTTCCTTAAGTTAATCAGCTCACTCCATGAGAATCGCATTCAGTAGACAGCACAAATTACTTACAGGAATAAGTTCAAGTCCCCAGAATTCAGACAAGGAACGTAACAGGCACGCCCACAAAAGGATAAAAAGTGACTTGTACTTTGAAGCAAGCTCCTAAGATACAGTGAAGATTTTCATTTTTGTTTAATCCTTTGCAGAAGTCCCTGCAACTAGAATATTCTCACAGTTACACTGAAACATATACAAACAGAGACTGTTCAAAAAAATCACACTGAACAAGAACATATAGTCAGAACCAGGGACATCAGTCTGGAGGTATTTTTCAAGCACTTTACAAACCAGCACACTCCTCCTTCGTGTCACTATTCTACAAACATTCTTGTTGCTATAATGATCAGCAACTATACACTCCATAATTCTATCAGCTCAAGACACTAAGCAGGCCTAGACTAGGTGAAACACCATGCTGTTATGTTGCTTGGTGCAGCCCCTACAGTACACAACCCTTCTCTGTCTGATCTTTCACAAGTTATCTGTCTGTAACCGAAACACGACCGACACAGCAAGTGTGTGCGTTGGCATAATTTGATTTCAGGTTTCTCTGCTCAACAAAACTCTGGCAGAGGGGAATTATGTGGAAAGATGAACAGAGAAAAGTCCATTTGTTTATGCAGTTTATTTCCTTAGTTCAGGTATTTATAGGAAAGACCAACCCGCTGAAGCACAAAATACCAAATACCTGTGCTTTAAAACTCACTTGTTGAAATCACACCATTCCATGACAGGAGAGTATGATCTGCTGTTCTTGGAGTTACCAGTCTTAAGTATTCCAATGTACCTCAGTCACTAAAATCAGGCAATTTTTTTCTTTCATTGAGTTCATGCCATCCACTTGTTCACCTCAATTCAATGCCATAAGCAGAAGCCATAAGCCACTAAACTACTCAGAAGTGTTCATAAATTGCATATATATCTACCAACTACTTTTGTTAGATTTACCAGGCATCTTGCAATATTACAGGAGAATAACCTGCTAATACACTGCAAACTGAGTGCATGGGAAAAGGCAAAAAAAAAAATCCACAAGTGACATCTATCATCTCAGTATGCTTTCTCCCTGTGTAAAGCTAACAGAATCATAAGCTACTATTGACACTGAGCCAGCTGAAAATGTGAACTGCAGCAAGGGACATAATGCAGATAAATGTCCCTTTTTTGTGGTTTAAAGAGCTCCATAGGCTCTTTCTACTAAATCCTTTCATTAATTACAGTGTCTAGTAGAATCCAGCATTTTTGCACAGGCTAAATCTTTCTTGTTGCATATTGAGCCTGCTTTCCCCTTCCCCATGAGCTTTAAGAGAGAGTGGTTAGTCTGTGGCAGAACATGGAATCTACATCCAGACACATGTTTTGGACAATAAAACAACTGTGGGCTACAAGTTGTACCTACACTTACATAGGAATTAGTTCCAACTTCTCGTAACTCAAATGCACATTTTTATATAGCAGTACACTGATTACAGTTGCTGTTACCATCTTCTTCTGGAGCTAGATTTGCTGCTATTTTAAGGTCTAGATGTACGATTGCATCTTCTGAGACAGCGAAATCATCATCACTCAGTCTTCTTTTAGGCATACACATTACAGGAAGGTACAGTATTTGCTAGGCTTCATTTGTATAATTACTGAGGCTTTTGGCATGGTAGTTTAGATACAGTTTCTAAGACAGCAACAATACCATTGGGAGGAAATATTCCTTCACCATCACATGCATTTTTAACTGGAGACAAGTGCACTGGAGACAATATTCACGTTCATATGCACGGCCTTGCTCTGTGTTGCTCTCTGTTGTAGAAAAAAATGATGATAACTTTTACAAGCAGAGTTGGCTACTGGTGATTTGATACTATAATACTGTCAGTTATAAACAGACTTCGCTCAGGTGAATGTCACTATTGCAGTTGCCCAGGACTGACTGCGCAGGCTGGAGCAGCAACTCTTCGGTGAAGGGAATAGCGAATTCTGGGGAACTGATCTGTTAAGCACTGCTGAAGGAATATGGCAGAAATGTGGGTGTTCAGTGTTCTGTTTTAACAGTCATTTGAAATGAGTATGGACAGACAGCATTAAAAATCAGCAGGTTGTGCCTCAGCTGCAGAATTACTCAGTGTGTTGTGATTTCTGGAAAGTAGCACTGACTTCAGTGGACAGAGAAATGCCCCAAAACAAAAGGACATAAGGAGAAGGAAAGGGAGAACTTCTGTAGTCTAAGATCTGTCTTGTCAGCCACGGAGGAAAACTAATCCTATTTTTATGCTTTTAGAAGTATTTCAAGCAATTAAATCCTGTTTACTTTAGTGCCAACCAGCGCCTGCTAGAGTCAGTTCTTCTCTACTGCAGATTGTATTCTCTAGCCTGCCAGTTTCAAGGTCACACAGTATTAAACTTACAAATGCATTGGCACAAAAAAGGTAATAGTTGTTGTCAACAATAGTGACATATCTTCCTGAAATAATCCATCTTTTAATTTTCATATTCATTAGAAAATTGAAATGATTTTTCAGTGTGTCATGACACAAACCAGAGCCTATAAACCTACACATTTCTCAGTTAGGGAAAAATTATACTGATCTGTGAGCTGCTTAGAAATCTGATAACAACTAAAATAAGTACTGTCATCTGACAGAAAAAGGAATCCAAGACATAGAAATGAAAAAAAATCTTCAACCTTAAATAGACATGAGACATGCTTGTACTGTACAGCATTTTAGGATTTGGACAGTATGCACACACCCCTCTGTCTTGGAGGGTCTAGTGCACAAAGCTCAGTATGGTGCATCCAGACACCACCCGGTTACAACATAGTTTATTTCTTGAGTAGTCACGGTTTAAATGCAGACTTATGTAAATTTTTAATGTAAACATTTTAATATACATTCAATACTTCCTTCTTCTGATCTTTACATGCCTCTGGTGGTACAAGTAAATCTAACCAAATCCATCTTCCGTCTTTTGACATTGTGAGGTCAGAGACTGTATGAATTCAAATCAATGATAAGCAATTGTTCTTGACGTGAAGTGAAGCAAATCAATGTCAATAATTACAGCTCACAGAATCTGGTAAATTTACCCTGTCCCTTTTGAGTGCACTTGATAAAGTTTTTCTTCTGTTTTCAGTTTAAAATATATTGTTTGGATTATATACATTTGCTTTTTTTCCCCATTAATTGAATGAGTTACAGCTATCTAAAAATCATTCCATCTTGAAACTAGAAAAACACAAGACAGTGGATCCTTACCTCAGTAACCTACTCCTCTTCAGAACAACTAAACATTTTTTTCTGTTTTGATTTGGATGTTCAATATATTAAATTAGCACTTTGTTCCCAAGGAGCAGAGGCCATTGTACAGAGTGAGATTTTTTTTTGCTTATGCAATGGTTTTGATGCCTAAAGCATTTTAAAAAATTTCCTTGCCCAGGAGGTCTGGGATGAAAACCAACATTTTACAAAGGGCCTGGGATAGACAATTCAGCTATTTGGGTTCATATATTACCTGTCCTTCAAATAAATCCTTAAGGAATTTTACCTATCATTAAATTTTCAGCTCCCATTTCTCAACCTTTTCCTCTCCATCATTGCTATTTTTTTCTATATAAAAGTATTAAAGTCCATAATAACAGAACAAAGCTTGGCAGACTCATTCTTTCTGATTGAATCTCAGGTCATCATTTCATGGTTGTTTTGTATAAATACCTTTAACTCACTCACACTGCATCTCCTCTGATTTTAACTCACTCAGATTACTGAATTTTAAATGAGGAATGTGATCTGGGATGGTTTAGCTTTTGACTGAAAAGTCATGTTTTTTTCTTGGGTATAGACACTGCTTCCTGAACGTAAAGAGCTATGTTGCTCTTGTATCTGTTGCAATATGAATCCAGTACAAATCCCATGACTGAATACTCCTCTGAACTATTAGACCTAGATAAGTTTCAGTCTAAAAACAGCATCATAGTTTCCAATAATGCTTTATCAGAATGTATCTTCTTCAGAAGAAGAGACGATTAATTATTGATAGAATGCACTATAAACATGATGGCAAGCCATAAAATTCTTGCTTAATTTCTTTTCAGGAAAAATGTACAACTTCAGGAAGATTTATGAACCCAAGGTAAAACTAAGGGAAACTTCCAAATTGCACTGATTTTCATTTTGATGAGTTCTGAAAATATCAACCTTCCCTCTCATCAAGATGTCAGTCACTGTGATGTCAACAGCATAGATGCTCTGCAGAACCCAGAGTATAGTTAGTGGAATTAAACCAAGCCAACCATTTTTTTCAGAGATACACCAATTTAAGCAGAGAGAACCACAGAATGCCACCAGAAGCAGATTCCTATTGATGAATGTTCTTATAAAAGTTTTGATACAGTTAAAAAAAATGGGGAAAAAAAATCTTCTGCTTTATATCTGATTCAGGTCATGTTACTAGGTTAGTAATTTTGTATGGGAATCTTGAATGGTCTCCCTGCGAGTGTAGGCATAGGGATTACTTCTTTCATGTTGTACACATGGTGCCTTTGAGGAATGTTTCATTCACTTGAAAAACTAGTTCTAGAAGCAATGTCTTGTCTAGCATTCTGCCCCTTGTCTTATTGCTTTAGAAGGAGAGGAGGAGAGGTAAAACAGATAGGGATAGCTTCCTAGTACATTTAGTTTTGATTAAAGACAATATTATTCCATTCTATGTGGTAGGCAAAAAATTCTGCTTTATTAACAGTCTACGGCACTCTAATGAACTCTGGCAGAACACAGAAGGAAAACCAGGTCCCCGCTGAGATCTCTGAAGAAGCCAGAGTCAACCAAAGCTAAAACACAGGCAAGATGTTAAGCAGGCTAAAACTTGACTACAAAGAAAAATGAAAAGCTTATTCTAAGGAGAAGTTTTCTATTATAAATAATTATAGGACACTTTCCGTACACGCTTATTAAACATATTTTTTCTGCACCACAGAGTTAGATACTATTGTCTATTAGTATAAACATAGCGTCACCAGTTAGTTTTGCCTAAGTAGCCCCCACTGGCTTGTTTAAACTGGAACATTCCTTTTTAAAGAGTCATTTCTTTTTTAGTCACTTTGCATGCAGCGTGAAACAGTGCATGCTCTGCTAAAACATAGAGCTGCACAGGAGGAGGCCAACTGCATAATAATTCTCGAAGAGACTGACAATAGCTGGAATTAAATTATATTTTCATTTTTCTTATGTGTTTCAATCTGATTTGTCTTAATTGCGTGTTTGCCACATGTTAATTATCAGGGCTTGACACTGTACAGTTAGTATTTAGTAGGAGAGTGATTTGACTAGGAAAGTGAAATCCAAATAAATGTTTAGCAACAAATTAGATTTGCAATTAAGTAAACTTTACTGCATTACTCATAGATGCAGAGTTTCTAGAAATGACCATCATAAACCACCATGTCTCGGATATCCTTTACCTAGTGGTCCCACAAAATCACTAAACAAAACCTACACTGCACAAAACTCTACTCATTACATAAAAGCCAAATTAATAGTTTAACACAAAAAAAAAAATCCACGCAGAAACCTTCGAGCTGAGCCCTGTTGTTACTGCGCTGTGTAAGAGTCCTGTCCTTGGCCTATAATAGGAGTGAACCCACACACCCAAAGCAGCACCTGCATTTCTCTGAAGTCAGTGAAGCTGCACCTCTTACAGCAGCTCTGAGTTTGGCTCACCAGGATACAAAATACACCAAGGAGGTGACACGAGCAGATCTCAAGTGCTGAAAGTAACATGCTCATACATTCCTCAAGTAATTAGAAATTGGACTAAAATGTTATTAAAAAAAAAAAGAAGGAGGTGAGAAAGAACTTGCTGACACCAATTTGTTTTTGAAATATCTTTAGGCAATATAAAAGGCTTCCCGTGATACTTCTATTAATTGTCTCTCTCACCCAGATCTTGGGTGTTGACTAGCCTCAGTTTCAAATATACTCCAGAGGAAACACTTTGCACATCCTCCCTGGGTGCATTCTTTTTGAGGTGGGTGTGCGAGGCAGTTTGGCAGAAAGAGTTTGCTGTAATTAGACAAACACTTCAGGAGGAGCAGCTGAACAGGTTTTCACTGAGCTGCTGCACCTACTTAGATTTGTGCTTCTGCTAATAACAACCCCTACCAGCTTCAACCCTAAAGATCTGAGATGCAAAAGACAGCATGAATAATTCAGTGAGCACTGGGTCCTGAACCCACCTTTCATAAAGAGAGAAGTAATGCACCTCAGGTATAAAGTTTTACTCTAACAGGGCTTATAATCTTTTTTCCTCTTTCAGTGCTTTGTTACTAAGTGCTGTGTAGGTGTGAAAAGCCTTATTACCATGTAATTTTGTTGGGATCAGACTTCCAACTACCTGCTTTACTTCATATTCATTTACAAAGAATGATCAAAATCTGTTTTATTTCCTAACAATAGCAAATTTTGCTATAATTATTTTTAAATGGCAAATTTAAGGAATAGCGCCCTAGTTAATTCACACATGGCACCTATCCACGCACGAATAAAATGCCATATTATTTATTACCTTTCTCATAATGAACTTTGCGATAAACAACTGAAAAACTAATTTGTTTTTTGACAATGCCGAACCTTTGAATAGAGAAAATCACAGAGTCGAACACAGAGTGCAGTCCTGTGTGGTAAGTGGTCTCCATAGCAACCAATAGATTTTTATGCTAAGTCTGGCCTTTAAAAACATTTCACGTTTACCACCGAGAAAAAGATGGCCTTGATTTAAAAATGATACAACAAGTATCTTGAATGTGCATGCTTTCTCTCCTCTCTTGCAAATAAAATTAACAGACGTCCCTTTAACACTAAATCCTCTCAGCACTGTGTGTCATCATTGACGTATGTGTGGGCCTGCTTTAGGCTTGGAATTTTTTTTCCCTTGCATATCATTGCAAGGCTTGAACCCCTTTCCCCCCCATTTTCCCCTCCTTGTTTTTCTCTATCCTGAACAAAAATAGAACATCAAGTTCTTATCTCAGGCAGTGATCATGGTGACAGTGAAAATATTATTGCATGCTTATCTATGGCAGTTTCAATCACACAAGCTTATAATAACTTGCAATAATGGAAGAAGTAGTAAGTATAGCTGCAATGCCTGCTACAGTCTAATTTACTTTCACTCCACATTCAAGCGACTGAAGCCCCTAAAAGGGAATGTATTTTTAATAAAGATTCCAACTTAAGAATGTGTGTATGTAATTATCGACAACAATATGTTATAAAGAGTTGCATGATTATAATCATTAGCACTTAATGAGAATTTTGTTTGTAGCACTGGAATTTGAGTAACAGGACATAGGGACAGATGCAAAGAATTACAACTGAACTTATCATTATCTTGTCAATTCTTATAACCTGAAAATATAAGGTACATGACTTTAACATTTAACTCAAAGCAGAGCTTGTATGCTCAAGCTATTCCCCTTGGCATGGGTGTGGGATGTCTGCTTTTCGTTGATTAGGAATGCAGCCTTAAGAGTTTTGGATGAGTAGGAGGGAAAGATACAGAGATCATTTGTTGCTATTCCTGTAAAGGTAATTTCAACATGCATTCAGTCATCATCATGACAGTAATAGCACTTCATACATAGCCTTTCACATCCCCATCAAATGTTTGGTCTCTATGCTCCATTCCATCACAAATGCAGTATAAGCATCACTGTCTAGACACACTGATTGCTTTCTCCACAATTTCTTTTGTCCAAGGTACATTTCCTTTTCACTGTAACTTAAGAAAGGTCCTATGTTGAGCCTCAGTGAAGAAGCCATTAAAGAAGAGTCAAGTTCTGTTTGCCATGAAATAAGACAATATAACGGAATTTACTACCAGTTTTGTTTCTTTCTACTATATGCTATTGGACTTCAGTTTCTCCAAAGGTGATCATCAATGCAGCAACAAGAATTAGAGCCTCCACTGTGAAGGAAGCAGGCAACAAAACAGAAGCTAAAAGCTTCTGTATGAAGAAGCATGATCCCCATTGCATCTCTACAGAAGATAGAAGTTTGCCCCCTCTAGAAAATAAATGTGCTACAAATATAGCAAAGATACAGACAGCACAGCCATAACAAGGCCAGAGAATTCTTAGGTACTGTGGTAGAGAAAGGCAGGGTAAACACCTGCCGTTCATTTCATTTCTTGCATCAGGATACACTAAACACACTGTACCACTGAGGGGACTAATTAATCACAACAACGTGCTATGGTATGTCAACGAAATCTTGCCTATGGTGAATGTTGTAGCATTAGTGCATCATCACCACCACCGCCACCCCCTCCTCCTATGCTCTTTTCTTTCACACAGATGGAGAAACACCGTGCCAGAGTTATGATTAGCATAGGGTTGGAGTTATCAGAAACAACTGAGCAGTTCCTGACAGACCACTTTTCTTATTTAGAAGAAAAATCAGAAAGACATGTACTGCAATTTCATTGCAAAAGGAGGCAAGAAGCAAGCAGAATGCTCCAAGGGAGGGTCCTATCTGTCAAGTGCTTCCCTTGATTCCTGATCTGCAGACACATCTCCAAAGAACTAGTCACAACCACGGTGAGCCCTAAGACCCCTGTTCCAGCCCAAGCACAAGCAGCATCACGACGTTCCTGGGAGCTGTGCTCTCGCAGCCTGCCTTCACAGCCTACTTCGAACGGAAAGAGCAAGTATAAATACTATGGGATGCAGCAGTATTTCCAACAAGTTAACAGAAAAAACTTGGGATACCACTGCAAAAACATATCTTATGAAAAAACAAAGAATAAAGATTATGTTATCGTATTAGCATACCTCCTACACAGAATTTCCTTCACATCCTCCTAGAAACTCTTGTTTCACTTTTCTTTTTTAAAGCACTTACTCTTATCATCATATGTACTTTCAGCAATTCTGTTTGGATTGTACAGACCTTTCATTTTCCCTGGTTCTCCAAGAGGAAAAGTTTCACATGGCCAGTTTTAAAATGGAAGAGAATTGGTATGTTCTGAATTAAGTATTTACTCTTTACAGACATCTTCCTCTAAAGCAGGCATTTCTAACACTGACTCATAGCTAGTCTAGTGAATAAGTCTGAAGGTATGTGTTTGGGGAAAGCAAAATGGTTAAAACTCCTGAAACTTTCACAAGGCAGACTCATCAGCCTTTGTTTTCTTGTTCCTAAATGGAGATGCAATGAGATTTTTTCCTCAGGCATGGCAGCATACTGATCATATTTGAAAGTGGCAACGTGTCATTAAATACCTGTCAAATATCCCAGCTTCCACAGTTAATTACAATATAATATTCACTGCCTTCAGAGAAAAAGATGTCAACATATACTTGAATTGGGGGATGAGAGGGAGCAAAACAGTAGGCACAGCCACTAAACATCAAAGGCTACACACTACGTAGGCAGACCAAAGGTCCACCAGCTGTTGCCCAGGAAAAAATAGTCACTCAGAACTATTTTGATCAATGTTAAAAAAGCTTATAAATGGAACTGACTTAGAAGTTCTACTTTTTTTTTTATGCCACTGCCTCTTCTGCACAGAGAAAATGTGGTTGTTCTGACAAAAACAGGTGATTGTTTTACATAATGAAATATTCTTCCCTTCTAGACCCTATTAACTTTTACATATAAGCTGTTTTAATGTAGATGTGTCAGGAATCTGAAAATAATGCCTAGTGACAGCTCTAGGATTAAGCTCTTCTCACTTAGTTAGAATTGCTAACTTTGATTGTAAATTGCTTTTAAAGAGCAAAGCATATACTGTAAGTCCTCCCATGCCTCCTACAAACTGACATCAACAAGGCATCCGGGACAAGTGTATGCTAGTAATTCATCTTAATAATTTGTCAGCAAAGCTGTCCTAATAGGATGTGTCTTTCATTTTGATTAAAATGACCCTCTGAAATGTGGTCCTCATAGAAGGTTGACAAGCAGAGGCAAATTTTGAACAGTCTGGCACTTCTAATTTTATCTCTGGAAACTGAAAGTGCTGCTAAATACTCTTACATAACTACTCCCTCCATTTGCCTCTCTCTGCTTAGTTTCCACATCACAAGGAACCTGTTCATACCTTTTTGGTGGTCAACAATCATAAATAGCCCTCTTTGGTCATTGTGACATCTTTTATTTTCTGCCTCCATGGCATGATTTCTAACATTACTTGAGCATGTCAGTAATTCAAAACTGTGTTTAAATGAACTACATTTTTTCTTAAATGTATAGCCACAGCTATGAAAACACTTTTCATGCCATCTGGAAGGTTTTGATATTGGGCTTCTTTTAATGTATGAGTTGATGGGATACATCATGTTGTCTAAGTATTCAAATACATTAAACCCTTTAATACTAGATTTTGATTGTGCCACCATGACATGGTATTTCTTTAGGAACCTCATTTTTCCCATGTCCAAAGACCTATCATCCTGAATTGGTAACATAAACAGATCTAACATTTTTTGAAAGGATGTAAGATCACAGATTTAATATTAAAGTTGTCAATACAGGCTTTCAGAAGGCCTTTTAACTGAATTTTTCTCATTAGATCATAGTATGTTTCACTTTATGATTCCTGTCATGCATAAAATGCAATTTCACTATTACTATTCTAGATTAAGGGCACAATTAGAAAACATTGATGGAACCTTTAGGGGCTAGTACTAGGTATCAGGTAGGCCAAAAGCTGCATCAAGGAAAGAGCCATGGCTTGGACAGGCAGCTGGGAAAAGAAAACGTTGCCAGTAGGTTGTCAACAGGAAAACAGTCACGGAGTAAAGAGCAACATCAGCTGAAAAATCCATGAAAAATTCACCAATTTTTTAGTTTTTTCAATTACTTCTCACAAACTGTTAGAGAGAAAAAATGGGTTGTAACACTTCAGCTAACTCAAATAATAATAATAATAATAAAGAACAAGATACACTAATATTTTTGAGGGAATTATGCAAACTTCTTCCTTCACTCCAGTTTTGGAAGGGGTAGTTGGTAACTTCACTCATGCCCTACTTAAAACAATCAGAGAGTTTGGGCACATTCCAAGACAATGTGACATAGTCCATAACCTGTTTAGTCTTGAACATACCCATGTATTCCCTTTTTTCCCCAAGTTTCTAATCCCATATTTATATATTTTCATCATCAGCCTTAAAAATAAAAATTATGAGAGAAAACATTATCCCACAGATTCTGATTTACTGTCTTGGCACATGAAGGCTAATGATTAATGAGGTTTTGAATACTAATTCCATACCAGGAGTGTGAAAGTATGGGAGACAAAAAGATAAGAAACAACACAGTTCAGGTATCAGCTTTAGTAAGATTTGCCTTTCTAGATAGATCAGCCAAAGACAGTTTGAAGCATCGTATTCCTGTGCTAAAACCTCAGTTGTTCTCTCTAATGTGCAAGACAGTTTCTTAACCATCTTTGAATCAATTGGGGAGAAATAGTTCATGTGTAACAAATATGAGGAATTCCAGATTCCCCAACTCTATATTAGATAATGACATGTGATTCTCAGAATCAGGCTAAGTACACCTCAACCTCATACTACAATAGTAATATGTTACCACTCTTCCATAGTGTAGCTTTCCCTGCTAAAGTACTGGGATCTCAGACTGTAGTTCTACATATCTATGCAGCATAAAATGGGATTTATGCCAGAAGGTAAAGGAAAAAATACTTCCTTCTGTCTCCTCCAGTGTCACATTCTTGTTCCAGCCTTCACGCTGTTCATTCACTATAGCCAGCCTTTCAGGATCTCAGATGAAATATGATGGGAAGGGTTGGCAGGGGGGGGCAGACAGAGGTGGTGGGAGAGTTCTAAGGACAAATGAGGATGTTCAGCACCTTTTAGTCACAAATGTGCCAATGAAGGGTAAAAAGCTGGGAACACACAGCCAAGGTGAAAGCAAAATCAGGGCCTACAACCTGCCATAGGAACACACAAAACACCGCATCAAGGACAGAGTGGGCACAAGAAGAACTGAGCAGAAAACTTCATTTTCTGTGTTGTTGGTTTTTTTTGTTTTGTTTTGTTTTTTTTTTGTTTTGTTTTGTTTTTTGTTTTTTGTTTTTTTTTTGGGGGGGGGTGTTCTGTTTATTTGTCTGTTGGGGGGGGTGTTTATTTGTTTTTCATAATGGCAGCAGTCTAATGTTAAGCTGGACTGTCATATCTGTTTGCAGTCTTCCAGTTCTGAATGAACGCTGGGATCAGATTTTGGATGAGTACCTAAAGAATTCAATGCAATGTTCTACACCTGCATGGGTTCCACTTATCTTATCTGGCCTAGGATAACAAAACCCACCTTGAACACTGTGGGATATGTTTCTTGTCATAAATCACACCCAGATAGTTGAAGCAATAAATCAATACTGTTGCAATCCTCTGCAAGAGAAACAGGAGGCTTACATAACCTGCAGAGCAAAAGGGGAAACCTGCCAGCCTGCTCTGAACAGGACTCCCAAGCATCAGACTCACAGTCTCCACAAGTTTCTTCACTCAGCAGAAAAAACGAAAAAGTTAAAAATGCTACTGCTACTAACACTTCACCTCCCCAACAGAAACTGTGTTTGTGGTGTATAACTGTCAGACTGGCACCAACATCCTTGTTCTTCAGAGAAAAAGACAGGTTGTAGAACGAAGTAAACCACTGAAGGGGCAAGGCAGAAGCCAAGCATATTCTGCTCCAAAAGGGCAAAAAGGGAACAAAAATAAAAAAAGTCACTGATTCTTTCCACCTTCACAGATAAACTAAAAGTGCTTGTTGCCACAATCACTCTGCAGAAGCCCAAAATTTGCAACGAGAGAATAGTAAAGCAGAAGAACTGATGTTCTCTGAAGCGCCCAGTCCTTTAAGTATCTTTCCAGTAAGTTAAACAGAATTGTGTGAATTTGTTTTCCATAAGCTTAAAATAAAAAAGAAAATAACCCCCCCACTCCAGGTGATATTTAGCAAGACTGAAGCATTTTTCAATTGAATTTTATCAAATGGCTTAGGGGTAAAAAAAGCATGTTAAAACATCATAAAAGCTCAACTGTTTTGACAACATTTTCAAAAAGCATTTTTAATTATTATTCTGATGCATTTAGAATTTTTCTTCCATTTATATTAAAGAAGACATTGAAATATTAAAAACTGGTCAAAGGATAAATAAAATAACTTAATAAAGGTTCATTTAACCCCCTAAGTAAGTGAGGTAGATTTTAAAATTGTGAAGAGATTAAATATTTGTCATTATCCCAGCTCCAGCACACTACTTTTTTCTACCTCTCTACCACAGAAAAGCTAGGAACATTAATCCCTGAATTGTGTTAGCAAGAAGGTGCTTGATCCCCAACACTGAAAGTACAGAAAAAAATTGTCCTTTACATTGAGAGGCTGAATACTAGGAGAAATATTAGCTCTGAGAGCATAGCATGCGAGGGCAGAGACAATTCATGTTTACTTCAGAACAAAGCATGTAAAGAAGAAAGAAAAACCTTTTCATCAAATAGAATGAGCCACACTGGAGTTCAGAAATCAGTTTTCTGGTTTTGGCTCTACAATTCATATACCCTGGGAATACAGGCAAGTTCTTTGAATTTCTGACTGCTTCCATTTACCCCCATTTTTTAAAAAAAATATGCTCTCTCCTTGACAAAAAAAATTCAAGATGTACAGATGAAACACCCTGTAACAGAAGATTTTCTGCATTTTGCCTAAGATCCAGAGTCTAAAAACCTTCTGTAATTCACAGTTCAGTGAATTATTCTGAAACATAAAAGTTTTGGATAAAAAACATTTGCATTTAGATACGTTTAACCTTACATTAAAACCAAAAGATGAATAATACTTTAATGCTCCTGCCATATTTATTAGCTCTGCTCAAGGTGAGCAAAAGCTCTTGGGAACAGCTGTGCCAGACATTTTTCCCCTTCCCTCATTCACTATTTTTTCCTTACTTTAACTGCAGGAGTTCAGTTCTAGCACTATTTTTTCATACTAGGTTTTTTCCCTCCTGGCACAAAAATCAGAATGCAGCAAAGACATAAGGGATGAAGGAAAAAAGAAATAAGACTGACTACTAAATTAACTGCATACAGAATGAAAGAGACAATAAATTGGTTGTTCAGAGATACATTCTGACCTATTCTATCATGAATCTCTACATCATTTTAACCCAAAGTTTCTCCCCCAGAGCTCAGTCTAATTATTGCTTCTATTTGTGTTCACAGAATCATTTAGGTTGGAAGCAGCCACTTGAGAGCATCTAGTTCAACCCACTGCACCAGCAGGATCAGCAAGAACAGGTTGCTCAGGGAGGTGTCCAGCCAAGTTTTGAATATCAACAAGGCCAGAGAGTCCACAATCCCTCCAGGCAACCTATTCCAGTGTTTGACCACATGTACAGTAGAAAGGTGTTTTCTTGTGCCCATTGCCACTTGTTGTATCACTGGGCACCACTGAGATGTGGTCTGGCTCCCTCATGTATTCCCTCCCATCAGGTATTTGTATATACCTTTGTGAGATGCCCTCGAGCTTCTGTTCCCCAGGCTAAACAGTCCTGACTTTCTCAGGCTCTCCTCATAGTACAGATGGTCCAGTCCCTCAATCATCTTCCAGTTCTTGCTAGACTCACTCCAGTCTATCAAGATAAATCTGTGTCTTTCTTGTATTGTCAAACCTAGAACTGGACACAGCACTCCAGATGTGCCCTCGCCAGGCTGAGTAGAAGGGAAGGATGAGTTGCTGGCAGGAGTCTTCCTACCACAACCCAGGCTGCTGTTGGCCTTCTTAGCCCCAAAGATGCATTGCTGGCTGTCAGCCTGCCATCTATCAGGACCCCGAGGTCCACTCCTCTGCAGAGCTGCTTTTCAGACAGTCAGCCCCCTACCTAGGGTTGTTCATTCTCAGATGAAGGACTTAACAAAAAAATGTATTAGATCTCATAAGTGGTCTCCTGTCTTGAGCAGAAAATGTTTTTTTCATGGTATTCACCTACTCCAGAAGATTCAAGTTTTACAGTTGTTAAAATGTAAGGAAAAGAAGGGTGCCTTCCTTTCTTCCTCACACATACACAAAATAATCTATTCCTTCCCTCTGTTCCCTGAAGGGTGTGAATAAGAAGGTCTAGTAACAAGAAAGTGCAGAATTTATTGAAATACCTAATGAGAATGAAGAGTTGCAACCAGAAGGTTGCAGTTGTTGAGCACAAACTCCGCTGTACATTTATCGCTGGTAGGTCTTGCATCCCGCTACTCATGAAACAAATACAGCATCATACATGAGGCCTGGGCTCTGCTGCCTTTGCAGTGGCAGTCCTAGCAGTAGCTCATGCATAAAATTACCTTTGCTGGTACCCCATTCTGATCATAGAATGGGGCTTCTAGGTGCATTATATCTCAAAATGTACCAAATATCTTTGCTTACTGCCAGACCTACACGCTCAGCTTATAATTTGAAAGTCAAGGAATGTTAATTGTAATAATAAGGTGCTGTAGGGGTAGGAGCAAGCTGTCACCTGCAAACCTGGATGCATTCAGGTGAGCAACCCTGGTGAGCCTCATAAATATTCAGCTGATCATCAGGAGACAGGACAAGGAACACACCCAGAAAAGTACTAGTGAACAGCCATGCAAATTTTATAGCTACTTTACTTCTACATACTCTCTAAATACTGTTGAGGCTCAGTTACCCTATCATTTAAAGAACTCTGCACCTGAAGAATTTACTGTGCTATAGGGAATGGTATCTACACAAACACATGATCATGTCAATCAGCACCCAGCATATGCTAGACCACAACATTCCAGCATTGTAATAATTACATCGTTTGACCATATCAACTAACAGTTTCTAAAGCTGCTAATAATTAACAAAACACATGGAGACATCCTATTTCAGGTGACATGGTCTAGAAGTAGAGATTTCCTTCCTTTAGTTTAGTTTAAATTTAAGGAAGAAAATTGTTTACTAATTTTTTTTTTGCAATACTTTTTGAGGTAGTGGCATTTTCTAGGGACTATTAACATTTTTATGGTGACTGATAAACACATACAAGAGTAATTTACTAAGCTATTTGGTAACATATGGAAATTGAATTAATCTGTTATAATTGGCCTTTCACTTTACCATATATTTAGCTGTCCTACCCTTTTGTAACCTGATGAAATATTATCCAAACATCGAATGCTGCTTTGGTGGATGTTTTGGCTAAATAGCTAAGGATACTGTAGCAAAGAATTGTATCAGATTTCCTGTTTACTACGTCCCCAAGACAAAATTACTGTTCCTGGTATTTCAGTCATCTAGTATTCCTGTGCTCAGGAATTTTCCCATGGCTGTTCCTATTACAGAGAGGTTTAAAAGACAGTCTTTATCAAGTTGGCCATACATTACTCTGGACTTTACTACCACAAATCTACACCTTTGGCACAAGAGGTTAAAGTATCTTCATGTGATCACTGCAAAGATAAAGCTTGAAGGCAAATGCAAGTATCAAAACCCCACATTAATTTCATTAGTTTGAGGAAATACAAGTTCTTTGCTTACTCACCGAGTATTTAGCTGATGGTCTACATCTCCAATCATGTCATTTAACAACAGTTGTTAATGGCCCTCCACACAGGGATGCAGCGACTAATGCAGAATTTGCACTATGCATGAAGGCAGAGTTTGCAGAAAATTTCTAAGAATTAAAGAAGCAAATGCAAAGTATCTTTTTTAAAAATTACTTTGAACTACTGTGTGGACTCTTTTATTCAGAAATAAAAATTGCTTCTTAATTCATGTCCAAATTTTGGCCAAATTCTGAGGAAAGTGATCGCATTAATGTATTAGAAGTCTGATAACAACTGCAGCCCCATACTTGGGCAATTGTTCAGCAATCCTGAGCAAATTAATGTAGTTGAGACCAAAGAGTCATATCCTTCTATCAATTGCCAGATCTGTTATTCTTCAAGTTCTCACAAGCTCATACACAAATATATTAAGTGTTGTGCTGCTCTATAGGCAGAGAAAAGAACATGTTCTGAGGTTGGTTCAGACAAATTATTATCAATTCTCCTTCATGTCAGCGAAAATAAGAATTAGCCTTAGCAATGGAAGAAGATAGAACTTTTATAACATTTTTCTGCTTCATGTGCTTTTATTATGGTCTATGATCTTTCAGAAGTATTTCACATACGCAACATACCTCACTTTTTCAAGCAGCTGTATGGGTATTAATATTGAGGTCAACAACACAGAATTGCAAACTGGGTGCATGATCCACCCTGTGTGTCAGGCCAATTTAAAACACACACTGACAGCAAAACACCAGTTTCATTAGAGTTAAATTGTCTATATTCTATATAATTTCACATGTAGTTACCTAATTCCAAAATAAAGTCTTACATAGAAGGAAACAAGTCTTAGCTGCGAATATACTTTGTACATTTATTTTGAAAATTCACAATGACATATTTTGGATCATAATTTCTAAAAGCAGTGTTGAACTCACCCATACACATCAGAATTCATCAATATAAAGAATTTGCAATATACGCATTCAAATCAGAAATGGCAAGAAAATCAAATATAGTCAGATATTTTAAGACAGAGCAGCCGTACTGTTGCCCATAAAGTAACTATGAATGCAACATCAATTCAAGACTTAGTTACATCAAATGATATAATAAATTACTTTGTTAGCATCAGACTAAAATGTCTATGGTGAACAGAGCCCCTTTCTTAACTAAGTAGTTATTTGGCTTGTCACTTCCACAGGAGGAGTTTGGAATCATGATACAGTGAAGTTTTAAAAGGACTTGTGTATTTGGTATATAAGCCAAAGCAAAGAACATTTGGATTACTTTTTTAGGTGGTTATACTCTCATACTGCTACAAGACCCTGTCTAAAGAGACAAAGAACCAAATATGCTAGGTATTGCACAAAGCTTTCATATTTATGAATTGCAGTCTGTAAGACAAGAAGCAGATGATCAGGTTGTTAAAAGATCAGGACAGGCAATTTAATAAGCAGTACTCTTGGTTCTGTGAGAAAGTGTTACTTTTATAAGCATCTTAAAGGAGAACTTCAGACAGGATTTGAAATGTGATAAGGCATCTTTGTGGATAATTTTATGAAGTATCTTCCAAACAGAAAGACACTCCAGAAGAAAGCAGAGAGGTGCTTGTGGAGAAATGAACAAGTGACAAAATAGACCAGCAGACCAACAGGTGCCTCAAAAAGCACATTAAATACAGTAGATAGGAAAGTGGATAGCTCTAAAAGTCTTGAAAGGGAACAATCAGAAAAAAAGATTCTCTAAGTTGGTTCTACTAAGAAGATAAAGTGTTACTTTTCAAGGAATTACTCTTTCAGCAGTAGAAAATTCTCTAACAGTATCACATAGTTTTTTCCTTCTGTACATCTCTCTTCTTTAAGAGGCTTTACGAAAAGGGAGATAGCCATGAGTCACTCACTTTCTTTATTGGACTCAAATCGTTATGATTTGAAAGAGAGATAAATGGAGGAAGGCAGAAAGTAAAGAATACTCTCCTGCCTCTAATGACACCAGTTAGGGCCTTTGAACAGTTCAGGTTGCTACGGCCTCCAAAATGCACTTCCACAATCACCTGGTTTGAAAAGAGATCTTTTTTTAAAAATAACAAAAAAAAAAAAAAAAAAAAAAAGAGAAAATTTAGCAAGGCAATCCTCTGAAGTTCTGTCTTGGCTTAAAGCATAGACAGCAGAACAACCATCACTTTCACACCTGTAGCACACCTATTGCAACAGGAATAATGTATTACAGCAGAACTCAACTGTGTTGGGTTGCAACCTGGCAAAGACCTCATTACAAAATAATTGGCCTAAGATGAGAACTTAGCCATTAATAACTTAATTAATGGCTTAATTAATTAATCCAAATTCCAACAAAGTTACAGTCTAAGGCTGCATTGGGACAGTATCTAGCATGCCAAACCTTCCAATGCAACAAGTAATGACACTTGAGGAATCAATTAGTTTAATTGGGTCTTGGGGGAAGTTTGGGACTTTTTTCTTTGTTTGTTTTAGAGATTTTGGTCTTTTTAGTTATTGCTTTCTTGTTGTGTTTTGTTTGTTGGGGTTTTTTTCATAATTTTAAATTGAAACTGCTGTTTTAATTAGTGGTTGATATTTTGTTTTCCACAAGATCAGTGGAACTGATGCAAGAAATAGTTGAGGTACCAGCAGCAGACAAAAATCCTTATCCAAAAGAATGGGCAGCAGCCATGAAATATATGTGCAAACACACTATGGGGCACGGCAGTGTGAACCCATTTCCCAGGACATGAATGTCGGGGGAAGAACATTTAAAAGCTAAAAAGCCACTATGATCTGCATCCTACAGCTGTGAAGAGATGCATTGCTGACATTACCTCTGGGGTTTCCTCCCAAGAATTACACCAATTACTTAAGAACTTTCAAAGGATTGGCAGAGATCATCTGGGTCTTACTCTTCTTTAAAACCCATATTTTACTACCATTAGAAAATGGTCTAGCAGCCATACCTCCAGATGGGAATAACAGTAATTCACAGACTTTTTTGTTTATCAGTAAAACATTCTTACAGTAATGCCAAACGGTTTCAGGACAAAATATATTTACAAGGAATTAATTATCCCACAAGTATACAGAAGAAATTAAGAGGTACCAAGAGTTTCAGTGCCTTATGAAAACCAATGGTCACAATATTCGCTCTTGCTTATCTCTCAAGGAACCACCCACAGCAGTACCCTTGTCCCCATGTATTAATAGTTTTTGGTTTCCAGTGTTTCCTAGTGTGACTGATGTGAAAGTACCTATGCTGGAATTTTAATTGCTTTGCTTCAAAGCTGACAACAGATCTGGAAGCTTAATGTTCTTAAAATTTTGCCAGAATTTTTTGGCACAGATGGGCAGGACAAGACATGACTGATTGATCATGTTATTGCTAAATAAGAAAGGGATAATTTAATTTTAAAATTAATTCTAAACTTCATTTCTCTTTACTGAAGTTCCAAACACGAGTCACTTTAAGGTTGGGGCGGTGTATTATTTTTATTTTACTTTCCCAAAAGGAAACAATTTAAAAAACAAAACAACACAACACAAACAACCCAAAACAACACCACCTCACCAAAACAACACCACCTCACCAAAATACTTTGAAACTTTTAAAAATAGAGGTTTAAACAAATGTGCAATTATTAACCCACAAAACAAATGTGTATTTAGAGTTTTGCTGTGCTGATCACTTGGCATTTTCTAAGTGTAACTAGACCACTCAGAAGCAGAAAGACCAAAAGGGAAAAATTAGTCTTTTAGAAGTTATTTATCCTCCAGGGGCAATAGCTAGTTAAAATGCTGGTTAAAATTTTAAGGAATAATCCCAAACACCTGAGACAGCACTAAACCACTCTCTGGAAAAGACTTCCTCCCTTAACACTGTTTACGGATTCTTATAAAGTGGGATGGGTGAATAATCTCAACTGTGTCTATTCTTACATATGTAGTTCTTAAGCCATAGGCATTTTGAAACTGACATTCACGTTTCCCTGTTTCTCTATTGAAGATATGCTTCTATGAATAAAATAATGTTAATTTAATGAGAGACTCTACATTCACCTTCTATCTATGCTGGAACTGATTATCTCCAAACACACATAATAAGCCAGAACTAAATACAGAGAGATTGACTTACGCTTTGTTGACACTTTTTCTTCTAGCACTCAAGATAAATACATGTTCATGCTTTGGTCTTTCTTTGCACAGGTTTTTGATGCTTCTGCACTGTTCTGAAATGCACAGTTTAAGATTCCAACCTCTTTGGCCTCTCTGTTTTCAACAGTTAGGTGTATATGAATTACCAAATACTACAAAACCACCAAATATTTTGTGTTCAGATTTTTGGACACATACCAGCTGCTTTGTGGTTTTTTCTAACTTGTAACTCCTGATATCTGGACCCCTGGAATTTCCTCTTTCATGGGGAGAATCTTTCAGTAGCAGAAGATCACTGTTGGCAAGAGACACCTAGGATTATGCTTGTAACGGATGTTCCTTTTCACAGCCAGTGTGGAAAAATACATCAAGTTGATATCTACATATTTCATTCCTCTAGGTTCCATCTGGATCCCACTGAGCACTTGTTTCTGAGAAGCAAAACAACGTGGGTGACTCCACTAACTCCAAATACCTTACTGCATTGGCAAAGGGCATTTCCCACAGCAGTAAGAGATATAAATGCAAATTCCCTCAAGATAAATTAAAAACCCTGGCTTGTTATCTCGCTGCATGTTTTATCCACTGCATTCACAAAAGGTAGCATTGCCATTGGGCATCTTCTCCAAAGATTGTCCACTTGAAACTGTTGAGGGATGCAAATAAATTGTCCACCCTGAATGTACAGCTGTACTAACAAGTTAAGAACATGAGACACTGCCACAGCACCCTTATATGCAAGAGAATATGCATGCAAAGGTAACCCTGAGGATGCACTAATATGATAACATTGTGAGTAGTAGAAATAAAGATACAAGAACTGAACGAGGTATCAGCTTAATGGAATGATTAACCATAGCAGAAATTACCGGGGCAATGCTATCTGAAATAGCAAACAAAGGTGTAAAATCCAGGAAAATCGGGATCAGTGGGGAAAGTGTAAATGTTTCCTTTGGAGGAGGCAAAAGTGGTAAAGAATCTGCAAGTGGAAGAGGGGGGGAAATTACTATAAAAGACAGCAAAATCATCTTGTCAGAATTGACCACTATACCTGTCAAGTACTGTGCTTGAGCACCACAGCTTGCATAGGTCAATAAAACCACTGCTGCCATTATGCCTGCCTCTGACTTACTTGCAGACTCCCAAGCAAATACACGTATTTTCCTCAGCATCAGCAAGGGAATTCTTGGAGCACTCTACCTAACATCATAATAGAAATACTTCACCTTTTCCTCTCTTACAGAAAATATTTGCAAAAATTGACAAATGCAAGTCAAATTCACTATGTTGCAAAAATTTCAAACCATATTTTTAGCAAGCCTAGTGCTTAGCAAAAATAAAAAAAAATAACTACTCTAACTATACTAGTCCTTTTATAATTCTCTGTGCATGGAGCCTTCTACAGAAGATGTGTAAGCTTTGTTACACAAGAAGTTTTACAAAGCTTTTTTTATAAGCTTTCTAAAGATATTGTTTATTACATTCCACAAAATGAGAGCTACTTATGATGAGGGAGAGGAAATGGATTGCCATTATATGCTTAGCAGCAGACCTGTCACAGATAACAGCACCGTTCTCAAAATATTGACACCAAATCCATCTCAAAAGGAAACATTTTCTACTAGGATAAAGAACTCAGAAAAGTCCAGGGACCAATCTAAACATGACTATACCATTCTAAACATCTCAGATTCACAAAAAGCAGGCTTTTAAATCTCAACTTGCTCTTCCACATGACCTTTTCACCTTCTTGGTTGGACAAAACCTTTAGACTGGATGACTTGATCTTCACAGATTCTAGACTCTTCTGATTTTAGATAACTATAATTCACCCATTTTCTCCCAGGAAGGTAATTTCTGCTTCAATGCGCACCTTAGGCACTTTAAAGCTTACATGAGCCTAAGTCAACACTATCAGCAAAAGGACCACGCACAGCCTTTTGTGTCCCCTCTCTGTACAGCTGCCTCCTTTTTGGCACACATATTCAGTGAGCAAAATATGGGAGTTGTCCTAAAGAAATGTAAATAACCTAGGATGATTTTCAAGCTAGTTTTTAAATTCAGGTCAACTCCCAGACCTCATCCATTGCATAGCCCCACAAATATTTGCTTAGGTACAAGAGAAAGGGCTCCTGTTTCTTCAAGATCAATGTCAGTTTATGTCAACTTTTAAGGTTCAAGAAGTCAAGAATCAAGAATTGCCCTAAATGCAGGACACATAAACAAAATACAACAAAAAAACTCAGGCCAGCAAAAAGCCTAAAAAATCCCAAACAAAACCAACAAACAACAAAACAAAATCCCTCAAATTCAAAATTAAAACAAAACAAATAAAACCAACCCAAACTCACTTAAAAATTAGAGTTATTCTCAAGAGATTTGAAACCTACTTCTCCAGATTAAAGAATTTTGCACTAGTGATGCCTGGACTGAACTGCTTAATCTGCAGTTGATATTGATATTGAACTGCCTAGTCGAATTTACACCACTCATCATTGTAACCAGGAGAAACAGATGCTCTTCTTGCCTACCTTCAAAGTTTGCAGTATTTTAGCTCTTACCAATGGTTTTGTATTAGTACAGCTATACTAAATACCAAAGCCCAATTAAAATTATATACAAGATGCACAAACAAACTACATCTGAAACATGTTTTCTCTGTTAATCAAAGGTTTTTCAGGCATTTCTGCTTATATCACATCTAAGCACCTTTAAGACCTGATTGTCAAAGGTTTTACACTTACAGGTTTACAGGGAAAATGTGAACAGACATCAGAGGAGAAAACCAATTCTCAGAAACTTCTTTTCCTACAGAATTAAGTTTCACCTCAAATATAACACACCCATTTAGGAATACTTTTTAATACCACTACATTTTTTTTTTTAATCCAGGATTTGTTACATAATCAAAACAGAGGCTGAGCCTTTTCTCAGCAAAGACAAAGACATTTTTATATATAACCTAGTCCTATATTTCATATAACTTAACCATACAGCATACAAAATTGAACACTCACAAAAAAAATAATTGGCACAGCGGAGTAAAACCCTGAAGAATTCTTAAATGCTTTTATATTTTCTGCCATATCGTGGAGAGTAGCAGATGGAGATGCCATAAATGGCAAATTTCAGTTTACAGAAACTTGTTCCAAAAGCCACAGAGGAACTCTGTTCTAACTTACCACAGAGAAACTGATGGTCTTGCCACTGAGTTTGTGTCAGGAGAACACACACAAGAATTTCCCATAACACTTCTCTCTGGAGGAAGTGTTTCTTTATCTGATCAATGTGTCATAATAGTAGGTTAAAAAAACCCGAAAAGCAATGTGTAATTCAGTTTGCACAAACAATTCAAGAAATCTCTTTCCAGATGTGTGGGAAAAAGTTCTCAAGCCCATTCAGGCTTTGAGCAGCTCAGCTCTTGCCATAAATCACAGCAGACTCACAACCACTCTCACCTATGTACAGCTGCTACTTATAGGTTGAACACACTACACAGATCCTTGGCTTTTTCCTCTTTCAGTTCCTAGATAACATCTACAAGAACACTTAATGTAAAAAGGAAATCCTTGGTCTTCAGATCCAGAGCTTTCAGGGCTTCTTTCTCAGAGAAAAAGAGGTCTGTCTTTTCTGAACAGAAATAATGGTAACATTGCTCAGAGAAAGGAGATACCAATGGAGCAAAGACTTAAAATGAAAAGGAGAGTTACTCAAGAGTGTAAAAGCAGGAAAGTGAAATGTTCCAGTCAGGTCCTGAGGGAGGAGTTGGGATAGTCTGAGTCTTATGCATTGCAGTACTCCTAATCCATGGCTGACTCCAGCACATTCAGAAGAGAAGCATCTCTTACCACTGTGCACAATACACAAACCCAGGCATTTTCATACTCTACCAACATCACTACATCAGCAGAAGTTCACATTATATGACTCCTTAAGGTAACATTAGAAATACACAAATCCCTAAAATACAATACCCCCTCTGTACTGCTATACCACAATTAAAACAAAGCTTATTCAACCTAATTTTTTCAATAAACTAACTTTACAGAAACAGATGCTTCTTCATAACCAGTGAAAAGGCTTCTTAATAGAATCTTAAGTAAGGTATTGTCTCTTCTAAATCAACAACGGCATTTTGCATTAGAATAGTGCAGTATCTAACTTTTGGTCGAAAATAGTCTTTGAATTTCCATTTTCAACCAAATACAACTTTTAACTGGTCTTTAGAATTTATTCCTAGGTACTAACTTCAAGGAAGAAAACTCTCTCCCACTCAAAGCAAATACTGCAGTCTTTTACCAGCACTAATAGATGCTTTACTGAAGAATGCTAGCCATTACTCAGATTCACTTCCTCCAAACAGAAGATCTTAAATTTTGGCATTTTTGAAGCCCTCCAGCCATTAGGCTGTATGTTTTCTAAACACACACACCCCTCCTTTTTCCCCCCTGTGTTTTGAAGTGGAAAAATAATCACTCAGCAGCAGCTTTCAGCTGGAGCCAGGTCTTAAATAAAAATATCAACTAAGACATAATAAGGAAAAAAACCAGAAAAATTAAAAGAAACAGGAGCTGGCAGAAAACAAATCACAAGTTAGACAGCATTGTTTCTGTGACTAATATTTAAACACTGTAACAGTTTACAAAGAAGAGTAACAAGGAACCTGCAAGAATTGCAGTACCAGTAAACGCATAGAAGTCATTGTTCATTATGGGAGCCTCACAGCCAGCTCCAGCCTCCTCAGCAAGACACTGCCAGATCCCTCATGCTGAGCCGACAGGAATTTCCATATTTTAAAAGACCTTAGCATGGGAATCAAACCATAATAATTATTTGCCCTTTAAACAGCAAACACACTCAGGCACACAGAAGAAGAGGTTATAGGTAGTAGAAACAAGTGAGTGTTAGGAAGCGTGCCAGCTACAGCTTTTCTGTCAGAACCTTAAACATGGAAAGGCACTTTAAGAACCTGTCTAGAAAAGAACAAGAGCCCAGCACTCAAGCAGAGATAAGATAACGAGTAATTTTAACTACTTGCTTGATGTAAATCGCATAAAAAGTCAGCTGATTAGATCTAACCAAATTTCAGACATCCTGCAGATGCCGAAATAAATAGCGAAGAGCCATTTTCCACAGGTTCAGAGTGCTGCCTCTGCAGGGCGGCTGAGCTCAGCCCAGCTGCCAGCATTGCTCAGTGTCTTTACAGACACCTTTTTTATTGGAGAAATTTAGGACAACGCTTAGAGTCATGTCAGCTTTTTTTATTAAGGTCCTCACAGAGATTTGTTTGACACTATGTATTTTCCCCAGATCAAAGTATTCTATATGTATGTTAGGCAAAATAGAGAGCATGCTGTACTTTTCCCTCTTCTCTTAAAGTTTGAAACAAAGCATTAAGAACCAAGGTGTGATACGTTTATCTGTCAAATAAAGATCAAAGATGATTAAGAGCCTCTGGCAAATAAAGATCAAGGATCGTTAAAGGCCTGTGACAAAGCTCATGGTACAGTCTGTCCCCATCCAGCTTTGAAAAGGATTGATACAGAAGACCTTACTGCTATTACAAACCAGAATTTTTTTGAAGTTTACAGTCATTCCCTTTAAGATCCATGAACTTCAGTACCTGTTCTTCCTTCCTATGGTAACTTCTGCTTTTTCTTTTCTCTGATCTTCTGTAATATAGTATTTAAAATGTCTCTAATGGCTAATCAGTAGTAGGCATTATTAATGATATTGCTAATCTGAAATGTTGTATTCTTGCTATAAAGCAAAACAAACAAAAAGTCACAAACAACCGAATGAAATAATTTACACTTCTGCCTGCCTCCTTCTGTTTGCAGCCTAATCGAAAATCAGTCTCATAGTTTGAAGGTGTTTAAGAAATGATGTATGAATTCAGCTCTATGGATATGAGTAAGTAAAAGTTGATCATAAAGAAAAGAATTAATCATGGGGCAGGAGGGGAACAAAAAAAAAAAGCCCATCAACTCTAATTTTTACTGAACATTTGGATTACAGTAGAAAAGAAATACTACAGAAATGTCTCTAGACAATGCAGTTTGGGAACCCTTCCTTATAGCCAGGGATGCTTCAGAAGATGACAAGGCCAGACTAACTAGAAGTTATCCAGCTGAACCCCTTGCTGTCAAGAAAAGGTGAACAGTGAAAAATGAAGTAATTTGTAACTGCTGTTTACATTTTTTCTAAGGTAAAAAACACCAGGCAACAGGGTTTTGGTTTTGACTCTTTGTAAAGAGGGATCTCTTAGGGGATGCTTGTGGGAATTCTAGGACTCACTGCCTCTTAAGAGATGTAGCTGTGATCCACTGAGGAGAGTGAAAGCATAAGAACTTCCAATCCTGACAACATTCCAAGGAAGACACCTCAGATTTAAGATTCAAATACTTCATTTCACATCCTTGAGTGGAGGAAAAAAAAGAATCAATCAGTATCCAGATTATTTTTTGAAAAAATTTACTTCAGCATTACTCTACAGAATGATATGGAGTGCAATTTCATCCAGATTTCATTTCTTCATACAGAGTCAACCACAAAACCTAAGACAGTTCCATATAACTACATTTGAAGGATTTTTCATTCCTATAAAGTCTCCCTCATTTGAAAGCATTATAGTCACTGCAGCTTAACAAAAGAGTTAAGAACTGCTCACTTAACTATTCTGTATCACAGAACCACAGAATATGCCAACTTCCAGCATCTCATTGCCCAGTCTGTCTGTACATCCAGGGTTGCCCCATCTCAGGTGCAGAACTCAGCACTTGCCCCCTGTTGAACTTCATATGGCTGGTGATTGCCCAGTCCTTAATTTGTCAAGGTCTCTCTGCAGGGCCTCCCTGCCTGTGAAGTCCTGACCAGCAGTGCTCCTCAACACACCAAAGTGGTGCACAAACCAGATTGTTTCACAGTAGGGGAGGAGAAAATTTAATTCCATTAATTAGTTCCATTAAAGCTAATGTTTTACCACTAATATTAATAAAAACAGCTACCCTTGCCTTTCATTTCAGATATTTCCTCTGGTTTAGCACCTCTAGTAGGAACTGTATCTCTAAGCAAGTGTGCTTACTAAGCACACCGAATGTTTGCCATTCATCAAGGCTTGTTTTCTGCCTATGCCTATCATAGGCACGACTGCATATTGCAAGGAAGTTTGGCGTCTGAACAACTATTGTCTCTGCATTTGACTAAATGAATCTCATTCAAAATTTCCTAAAAGTCATTGAGTGACAGTTTCAGGCTGAATACAGTGAAAACTGCGGATGAGGTACCCACATCTGAGTAGGAGTTTGCATACAAATAAAGAGCAGAACCGTGCCAAAATCTATTACTAGCTACAAACCACACAGCAACGTCACACTTTACACAGATGCAATCTTCACTGGTTCAGCTAGTAATGATCTGAATTTTCACTGCATATATATTTCTTATAGAGAGGCTCTGTATTTGTGTAAACTCCTTTCTCCTCTGTTTTCGTTGTTTGGGGGTTGGGGTTTTTCGTCATCTGTTCCACTCTTTGATTTCCTCCCACATCTCGTCTAGACCACTATTCACAAGAAGAATCGTTGAACATGTATGGGAACCTACCTTAAAAAAAAAATTGCTCTGCAAAATCCACAATGGAGTCAGATAGCATCTTTACGGACAAAGCCTTGGAAATCAAACTTTGGCATGAATTATAGAATACCGAAGTACATTGGAGTAGACTATGTGCATCACAATTCAAATTATTCTTCTTTTAATGCATTGTACACTAATATGAAAATTAATTTACAGAACAGACAAAACTCATGCAACTTTGGAAAAAAATAGAAGCAAATGGACATTAACTCTCAAAGAAAATAAAACTCTCCTCACTATTAAAAAAAACAGAGATTTTTAAGGTAAACATATTTTTTATCAAACAAGTAAATACAGCAAAAATTAAAATCAAACCCACTGGCTTATAAGCTTTAAATGGATTTCTGTTAATATCTATCTTTCAGACCTTAAGAACCCTTATTTACCTTAGTTAAGCCAATAGCATATTGCTCAGAAATGCCTTTTTTTTTGTGTGTGTGGTACTCAGTGCCAGTACTACAAAACTTTTTAAGCATCTAAAAATATAATTAGGCACTTATATGCAGATTTTCAATTCCTGTCTTAAAACCAAAAAATGCCATTTTTTCTCAAGTCTTTGAAATAAAGCAAAAGTAACTGGCAGGAACCTGCTCATAAAAGATTACTCTAGTCTGTAGATAACAGACAGCAAAGCACCTTTTGTGGAGCTGCTGGCAGGCAGCTATGCTCTAGAGGAGAGCAGAGATAAGATAAAGTGGAAATAAAGACAGAAGCTACCACAGTAGTTTCTATTTGCTCTAGATGGCTCCTTACACTGCATGTGAGTTTCTCTGCATTGCCTTTCAGAGAGGCTTTCTTTCTCTCTGTTCCCTGCACACTTTTTAGGTGACTTAAGCACATTCCTCTAAATTCTGAACTCTGTTTCCCATGCCCAATATCTAAAAATTAGGCCCTGAAGAACATAATCCAGAAGCTCTTATTGAAACAATTAATATTTTGCAAAAACACCCCTTTAAGTGGCAACAGAGGAGCTACATTTAGAAAGGTGGAGAGGAAGAGAAATGAACTATTCAGTGATTGCACATTAGAAGCGACACTACATCTTTTTTCATCTAGAAGAAGAACAGAGTCAATGATTTAGCTTTTTATCCAGAGGCAAAAAAATGATTAAAAAATGGAACTGGACATTTCTTAAGTAAAGTGATATAACGTTCACATAGAGAGCATATATATTTATAATCACTCAGTCAAGTTTCACATGGGGCAGGAAGTACCATAAACACAGCTACTTCTGTCAAGCAGTAAAGAACTTCTATACAAAACAAAAAATAAACAAACAAAAAACTACAAACACCTTGAGACAGCTGAAATACTCCCTCGATAAATATTGAAGGTTCATTTTACACCTCTGAGATGTCATTTTGTTGAATCAAATAGATCCTAAGTCTCAGAGGTGAACTAAAATTTCAGAAAAAGTGCACGTCTGGGACTGTCTTAGATTTAAAAGGTTTTAAAGTGATTTAGAAAATCACAAGTGTTTGTAATAATGTTGAAGTGTCCAAACTGAGCTTGAGAGGAAGTGAATCACAGTCTTTTTGTAAAGTGTTCAGTGGCCCCTGCAAACACCACCAGTACATAAAATTCAAATGACATTAACTCCTCTTAGAAAATGGGGCTATGCAACTGCAGCAAAATCCATCTCCTAATCAACTAATATAGTTATTGCCACAATGACTCCATTCATCCCAAGATATGAAATCATACCAAACAGAAAGCCTTGCTTCTTTGATTTGTTTCCTGCCTGCAGGCTGAAGTCTTGCACACACACAGTGCCAGTGACCTGTCTTGAGCCAAGGCTTGTGGACAGCTGCCTGCTGACAGGCCATAAGACAGTACTTCTGTAGCATTCAAGTTCCTGTGTTCGATGTCACAGCAAAAGGGAATGTTTCTGATTAGTTCAAACTTAAAGTACTAATAATATTTTGCTTCTGTATATAAATAACAAACCATTACAGTGACAACTACCAAATTTCTATGTTTATAGAAAACTGGCAGTTCATAAATATTAAAGTATGCTGTTAGCAACAAACTACAACATATAGCTGTTATTTTTCCTAAAGATAAGGAAACAGTAACCATCGTTGAAATAATTCATTATTTATAGATCTTTGAATTTTAAAGCCACATGACTGCACTACAATTTTTTCATTAAAATTCAAAAAAGCATGTTTGTTATCTCTTTGATGAATGTGCTAAAGGCATGGAAACAGTAACTATTGCTGACAGATTTCCCAATGATATAGTGATATTTGCCACTTAATCATCAATACAGTTTTTTAAATGAGCCCTAATGTTGCCAAATAACTATCATGTAGTTTCATTAAAGTTAAAACATAGGAATGCTGTCACAATTGAAGATTGCAATCAGCCACCTACAATCTGCATCATGGAAGTACTACAGGGGGAGAAATACACTCCAAGGCAAACTTCCCTTAGGGCTTATTACAGGAATTTCCAATGCCCCCAGAGTTAGAAAGGAACACAATCAAATTTGCTATCTAGTCAAACCATGCCTTGTAGGTATTGTCACAGCTCCCAGAGTCCTTCAACTAATTTATATGACTTTTGCAGTCAGAATTCTTTCCCATTCAATCTCAGCAGGTACTACACACATAAGCTGTCCTCAAAATAATTTCCTTCTTGCAATGCTATTAGTCAGAAAGACCCTGACAGTAAAACATGAATGGACTAATAAAAAAAAATTACCCAAAAGTAGTTAAACAAGCTATACAGAAGAACTAAACTGGAAAACTAAGAATATTTTCTGCAGTCAATCTCCCCTTGCTATAAGTTTAGATGTTATAACAACAGCAATGTGGCCATCCTGGAGACTGTTTTCTATACAAACTGTAGAGGATTCTCATATAAGTGTTTTAAAATAGGAAGTTGGGAGGAAAACGTGCTTTTATCAAGGTTTGTTCAAAAAAGAATTTTCCATCTTATCTCAAAAATGACCTCTCCATCAAACCCCAAGTGGAGTTTTCTTGAAAGATTTAATGAAGTGAGAGAGATTAGAGACTGGGAAAGATACACTTTAAAAATTTTACTGGCAGATAAATTACACTAAGACTACTCTATGAGGCTTAAGATGACTTCTCAAGTTTTCAGATTGAAACTTCTCTGCCCTTAGGTACTCTCCCTTCCCTTGCCCTGCTGCACACACAGAGGATTTGAACAAGTTGTGTCTATACTGCCCTGTTACACTGCTCAGGTATGTTTTTCAAAGCCCACATCTGCTGATTCCTCATGATGTGCTGGTCTTGAAACATCACTCAGGGTAGCATAAAAGTTGCCTTGTTGGAAATTGCAGAGAAGAAAAAAAAAACCTCAGGACCCTTCAGTATGCACCCTCAATCACCCTGAATTCCTTAACATGCACTTCCCATTATCCTTGCACCTCACTGTACCTCCACTATCAGATATGGCACCCCTCTTCAAATACACACCTCTAGTTGGCCTGATGTTGCCACACCAGGAACAAAGTGACAGGGGAATCCAGCATATCACATAAGAAACCTGCTCTGGATGCAGTGCCAGCGGGTTACACATGTACTCCTTACTGGAGCTAGAGACCTCATTTCTACAGCGACAAAGGTGAGCCACTTAAGTAATCTGGTCACAGTGCCCAGTTCTACATCCTCCTACTCATCAGCTTTCACAAAAAACAACGCTCAAAGCTGAAGCTCTTGATCCAGCACTGTTAACCAAGGGCTAAGACTACTGCCACAACTGCCAATCCAAGCCTGCCCAACAAGCAACAGCATTCCACAGATGGTTTGCTGAGTGAGGGTTTGTAACTACAGCACTCTTGAAGGAACTGGTAAAGTAACTCTTAAAATCCTCTCTGCCATCTGAGACTCAGAATGGAAGTTGTTCCTAATCTCTCCTGCATGGAAAGCAGGGTGAACTTAACAGGTTGCTTAGATTTCAGTCATATGTGGCATCCAGAAATCACCTCCACTACACAAAACATGTACATTTTCTATGGCTTTCACTGTATTAAGAACAGTGTTATTTCCCCATAGATACTAGGAGAAGACTGCAGAGCAAGGGAGCTCTTTCAGGCTAAATAACAGGGAAGCCTCCCTCCATTTGCCATTAGGATGAAGACATATGGATAGCATCATATACTCTTCCCAACAGTTACTCTCCTGTATTTTCACCTAGCGGGCTTTTTTGTTTGCTGTGTTTTAGTAAGAGTATCAGTAACGTTCAGCTAATAAGGAACATCAATTTGCTTCTAGCAAACAAACATGCCGGCAACAAAGGCGAAAATTCTCATTAATCTCTAAACACAGAGTTGACACTTGGAAAATACCATTTATACAGTCCTTTATGTCAAATATATGAAGTATGGGCAGCTTCAGGAGTGCTTACAATGTTCTTTTCAAACGATCAAACCTTGCCAAAACTTGCATGGGTTCATATTTTACAATCACCTCGAATACCAGTCTGGGTTGTCAAAATTTTTTAACCCAAATGTGAGAGAATACATGTTTTGTTAAAGCCAAATACCTTTTTTGTGTGTTTTTTGGTTTTGTTTGTTTAATAAAGTTAGAATTCAACTCCAAATTCTATATATGTGATTCTTAAAAAAGCTACAAATTATTTTAAAATGCCAGAGAATTCATAACAGGAATCTAGAAGCAAAATCAGCAGCTCATGGTATGTCCAAACTTGTATTTTGGGGAATTTCCTTTAGTGAAATCTCTGAAACACTGGAGTATTTTAATCTTTCACAGAAATATGAGAATGACTGTTGTCTTTGTCTTGACAATGAGAGAGAGGGGCAGAAGAGGAGATATAACCAATGGAGTGCTTCTTCCATATCATCCTCTTTCATGTAATTTCCTCAGATTCACACAGACCTCAGGAGATCACATTCAGGGATCACATTTCTTTATCTTTCTAAAGGAAGGGACATAAGGCATTTGTGTGGAAGGATTTGTACGCAATTCTGTTAAAGACAATTGGGGAAGTTCTTTTACTTCTGCATACGAGATAACTATGTCCTTCAATAGCAGGCACAGAAAATTCTGTCAGAATCTGGATTTGTGCTGAACTGCAGCCAATATAAGGAAGATTTATTTGTACAAAAGGCAACTGTTAGCTACTAAAAGAAAGTATGGTGGCAGTTGGTAGTATACAAAGCTCCAAAAGAGAACAGGTCAGAGCACATTATCATTTAAATATCTCTAAGGAATTTCCATAATCAAAAGCAAGAATAACCTGCAGACTGTGCTCAGGAGTCTGCGGTCAGTTAATGAAATCAAGCAGAGTCTCCAAATTACACTGCAAGGCCAACCTGGCAGCCTCAATATCCCTGGGAAAAAAATTAAAATGGTGCAACATAAGCACTTCTTCACTTTGCTTGGTGAGAAATATTCAAGGTATTTGAGTTATATCTATAGCATGTAAAATGCATTATAACAGGTAAACACTATTTTAGCAACAGAGATTGTTACTTTTCTATGGATTTACCCTTTTCCACTGTTCAGATCAGCAGCTGATTAACTCAAAGGTCTGTTTTCTCTAAATCAGATGCTAAGACAAAAATATGAGGACTGCAGTTATTTTTTTTCTCTCAGCTCTGTGTCACCTGCCTATAAGATCTCACATTATGTTGCAGTACACAACATACTACACAACATATTTGCAGCACAAAACTGTTTAACCGCCCACAAGCTGAAATAGCATATAGCATACAAGAGTTACTTCACCCCTCCCTTATTTCTTGCAGATATTTCTTGAGTAAAGTTTCTAAGTTTTGTTTCTCAGCTGAGCTTCCTAACGTTCAAGGAGACTCAGAACAAGGATCTTTGTCCTGAAGACACCTCTGATTTATCTAGTTTGAAATTTCTGCCAAATAATTGGCTTCTCCCTCAGGTTCCGCACATCAACTAAAAACACCAAAAAAACCCAAACCATAATTTGAGTCCTGCAAATTCCTTACTCAATCTCACAATACATTGTTGTAAGAGCAGACCTACTAAACCTCTGAAGAGATCAGTAAATGTCAGCACAAAGAGAAGCAGCAAGATGTCCTACAATATTTAGGTTTGAGTTGAAGGTGACAACTACCCCCACTCAAGAGGGCACGCTCACAGAAAGTCAAGTCCTAGATCATGTTTGCACAGGGACATGAGGACCCTCCCTTCTTGGAGATACTCAGCACTTTACTGAACAAGGCCCTTAGCAATTTGATCCAGCCTCTGCATTGGCTCTGAATTGACTAGGACCTTTGACCATTTGACTTCCAGAGGTGTCTCCCAATCTGAATATTTCTAAGATAAATTTACTCAATGCACAAACCTACATTAAACACAAGTACAAGCCTGGGTGGTGCTGGATGAGTAGAGATACATTCATATATGCACTAGTTCTATTCCCTGGGATGATTTTGTGCTTCAAGAGCATTGCCAGGTACTCTAGAGTTGACAGCTCACAACAAACCACAAAATACAAAGAATATTTTTGTGATTTTGGACAAACTACAGAATAACCTATAGCTACATCTAATAGTGATCATATGAGCATTACTAATACCTTAGCTCTGCAAGTCAGAATAATTTTGAATGCTTATTATCCACCCTGATTTCAGAGAAGGATCTTCACTGTCTACAGGAAAATCTGCATTTATCCATTCAAAATTAGCATTCAGAAGACACCTGAGGATCTCCCAGCTATTTACCAGCTAGCTACCTTTTCCTGATTCATCATGTTGAAGCAGAGCTTCCCTGACTGCAGAAAAAATCTGGTCTGTGCAAGTTGCAGATTCTTTGCTTTCCTCAAGGCCAAGCCTGAATTCTGTACCATAATTTCAAGACACTATGTAGAATAAAAGAAACATGGTTGGAAAATCTTCCCTAAGGAGGAAGAAATCAATAACTTTAGATTCAGATTTTTACAGAACTTGTGTACATTCATGTCAGTTAATGAGCTGATCTAAATCAGATGAGGAGAATCTGGTCCCGAGAGTCTCACTTTCAAAATGTAATGTACCATATATTTATCAGAGCAGGACTCCATTTTGCTAATGTTTGTTTATTTTGTTACCACAGCATTTAGCAAACTGTTTTCATGTACAGACATTTAGTGTTATTGCTTGTTAGGCTGTACATGGAGCTGTAACAGAGCTCAGAGTTTGCTACATAAAACTACTTAGGCATGTTCTCTAATTTTATCCTGGATCTCTCATACAGCAGTCAGTTTGCAGGTTGTATGCTTGATTCAAAGAAACGAATAGCCATATAACATGACTATATTGTAAAATGCTGGACAGGTGCTGGCACTATGGCCTTGGGAAAACACCCCTAATGGCTACTGATAGTTTTAATCACATTGTCTCTGATGACCTCTCTTAGTCTAAAGATCTACCCTAACTGATTTTTCCCTGCATTCCTTAAGATTGAGCCTTTCTCAAGAGCTCCTTTCAAAGGTCAGCCCTTTATGCCACAACTTTATGAAGGTCTTTAATTGCAAAACCTGCTGGACAAAGGTCCGTCAGCATGGAGGCTCTTTGATTCCATACCACCTCAGGGGTCCATCTCCCAGTGTCATACATACCTACTTTACTTATTCTTCTAGTGACTTCCTTAAGTTTCTGACTACCTTTGGAAGCATACTCTCCCCTCAGCTTTGAGGCAAGATGCTAGAGAATATCTTGAGGGAAGGGGGTTCAAAAGCCACTAGATCCTCATTCTTCCCAAATATATGGGAAGATCAATGAGATATTCATTGTCTACTGGAATTTAGAATAATCTTAAAAAAAGAAAAAGTTACCTATGTATCCATAGCCCATTATGTCAGCTTCTCATATCTGCTATTTGTGCCTTCTCCCCTTGCATAATTCTTCCATCCCTATTAATATTTTTTAAGTCTACTGAGATTCTTATATTGAAAAAAGGAGAATCGTCTTATAATTTAAGACATATAATTTGCTATGTTTTTGCAAACTGAATAGAATTCATTAGAGACATACATTTACCACCAGCTTCTGATCTTCCCACAATTACCTATTCTTCAGAATATCATAATGAGGATTTTAATAAAAACTGCTTCCTATATGCTGAAGCATTAATTCTTGTGAAATGGAAATCGCCTTATCTAAAAGAAGATGAATAGAGTGCAGGACATCATGAATTACCTGTGGTAGAAAAAGCCTCTTGCAAAAATATCAGGAAACTAAGATGCTTGCTATAGTGTCTGTTATAATTTTTTATGAATGGACTTATTTTATTGGTTTCATTTTCTTTTCTGCAGTTTCTTTTATAGCATAAAGATCCATCCAATAGGAAAATGATGTATGTCCTGCAGGATTCTCAATGTCCTTCAGCTTTCCTTCAGATCTTAAAAAAAACAAGGATTAAGGGTCCAGCACATCATAGTGCTCATTTGCATTCTTCCAAGATGAATCCCACATATATTGCCAGCATTATGCTGCTGACTGTATGGAACATCAGGAAGTTAAAAACAAGAGAGAAGTCTGAATGAAAATCTAGTGTCAGATTTATCTCAAATCAAATCTGGATACATATCCAAATGTTTTAAATTGCCATACTTTTCCAATTAACCAAAACAGTAAATGCATGATATTTCAAAATTGTCACAGATGGTCAGTGATTGAGGAGACAACCTCATATCCACATAACACAATTTATTGTTTTCAGAGCTCGGTCAGGGCTTTCTGATGTCAAATAGGACACGCAGAACTTGACGCACAAAAAAACCCCAGTCATCAGTATTCAGTGGGGTTTTTTTCTGGAGCTCAGGAAAGAACTTTAAAAATACAGAAAGTCAGTGGTGCAATTCTACATCATTATTAAAAACCTGTGAAGAACACAAAACTGCACATACATGCAGCAAACCTAAAAGTAAATGCAAGAAACGTTTCACACAGAAAAGCGTATGCTCCCTCAGTCCTTGAGAATGAAGATAGTTTACAGCCTGCTTTGAAGCCCAAATATCTAGTGAGTACATTGTCTCTTCAGAGTTCAAAGTTATGCGTGTTTAGAAGCATAATTTTCAAAGTCACATTGCTTTATGACTGTTCATATGTCTAAAGACTAATTATCTGTGACAAGCTGACCATTAGGGAAAAGCATTCATACACAACATGACAGATGTTTTAACACAAATATAATGCCATCTTAATAATATATTTAAAAAAAAAAAACATGACAGGTTTAAGTTTCAATTCATTAGAAATGTTTAAGACTACAGTAATCATTTTCAAACCATTGAACCCTGTTAAGCTAGGAATAGAGTATTCCTTCTTTTAAACAATTATTCTACTCTCAGAATCAAGAAGGTATTACTTCTGTGCACTGCAACCTGTTTCCTTTCTCTATTCAGCCTTTTCTGACCAAAGGTTTTACAACTTTTACTTTCAATTACCTAGAAAAATGAGAGACAACAGGAAAGCAAGAACATATGATTTCATTTCAAATGTTTTTGCAACCAGCCACATACAATAGTCCTCAACCCTATAATCCTTAATTCTGACAACATGCAAAATTGGGCTTGTATTTCTATCTTGGAGCATAAAAGCTGGAAAATCTGAGGGGAGAAAAAACTGAAAAAAATTACACCAGATATTTTCCTTTCATTTGTGTCTTTCATACCAAGAAAATGAAGGCTTTCCATAATATTCCTCTAGCCTGTCTTGCTCTACTATATTAGGGAAGTTTTGCAAATGTGACTTATCCTAAATTGTGTACTATTCTGGATGCATGAGATCTTTCAGGACAGCCTGATGAGGACGTGCATAAACTGCCTCTCACCTGACTGTCACAGTTCGGTATCTGTACTACCATTAGCCCAGCTCATGTCATAAATTTCAGCAGCCTTCTAAGGAAATATTGCAGCATCCTGCAATCATTGTAAGAAAGCAATAGTTACACCTTTTCGTTAAATGCATCAGCTAAGCTCATGTCCAGAAACTACAGGCATGACCAAAAAATGTCATGAGTAGCCTAGGCAACATTACATTGTTGTAAAGATCATCAGGAGGGGTATATTATGGCTAATGCTTATCTGGAACACGTTCTCCTAGGATTTTGATTTGGAGGGGGTTTTTTGTGGGTTGGGGTTTTGTTTGTTTCTGTTGCTGTTGTTCCTTTTTTTAAGACTAAATGTTCATCTCCACAGGCATATTATTCAAAGTCTGGTATTTTTGTTCAGCTCTTAAGCCTATATCCAAAAGACATTGGAAAAAATATTATAGGACTATATAAGCCAATATGAGTTTATCCTGTGGTACTTTCTGAAAATGTTACATATTTCAGGGTCTGGAAAAATCAACAGTAAAAAACCCCAAAGTGTAGTATGCAATATTAATGCCAACTATGATTTTGTTAATTCCTTAAATATGTGTTTCTTCTATGGAGTCTGGCATATGTGTAATAAGCATGAACTTACCTAAATACTATGCAACAGAAAGTATCAACCATATTATACAGTAATATTGACAGTAACAACTGCTTACATAGGCTTAAAAATTTTTTTAACCCCTGTTTACATGTGTAGTAGTTCCAAACAGTGGAAAACTAAGGTAACTTGGCAACTTCCATACACCGAAGCAAAGCTGTGCTGAGACTCTGACATTCCCTTGGTGGGAGAAACACATGCAGAAAGAGAGTATAAAAGCAACATAAGCAGGTTATAAGAACAGCTTCCCTGGAATATTTATTATCATTAGGAGTCAGTTATGGGACTTTTCTGAGTAGCTTATTTCCTCCAGATCACCACGTTTTATAGCACCCAACACACAGTCCTTCCTCAAATTGTCTTAATCTTTTTTAATCCTTGTATAGCTTTTCTGAATGTTAGAACATCCTCTGACAACTGAAGAAATCTAAAAATGTAACTACTCATTGTGTGGAAAAAAACCCAAACTTCTTTTTGTTTATCTTAAGTATTCAACAATTTTCTAACTTGTTTGCTATGGAAAATAGTGGCAACTTTTTATCTTTTTCTAATTTTACTGGTCTATATAGTGTTCTCTGAGGCTGACTCTTTTCTGGGAAAAGCTTTAGTCTTTTCAGTTTCTGCTCATTAAAAAAAAAAAAACTATTCCATAAACCTCTTCATCTACTCCAGTTCTACTGCACATTTTTTAGAGTTAAGTGCAGTTAAGTACACTTTTACTTCATCCCGTTTCCAACTCATTCATAAATATGTTAAATGGCAAAACTCCAGAATCAAAGTGCTAGAAGGAAGATTCTCAGTTATCTCTCCATTGTGAAAGCTGATTATTTTTACCTCAATTTCATTTTCTGTCTTTAAGTGACTATTCATCCACAGGAAGACCTTTCCACTTCATCAAGCTTAATTTCTTCAAGAGTTGTATATGAGGGCTCTTTTCAGAAGACCTTTGAAGAATCTCAGCATACTGTACTAAGCAGAGCCCACATATTCATGCTCATCGACACAATTCAAAAACTCAAAGGCAAAAAAATCCACTTGATTGGTGAAGTATAGTTTTTCTTCAAGGTATATGTGCGATAAAAAAAATCCCTTTTATAAACATCTTTATTTTAATCCATGTTTATAAAATCTCTTAAAACTCCTGATTGGATAGCTTTTGTCCTTGATATTTTCAAATATTAATTTTACCTTTTCTAAATTATAAAATTATACATTACCACTAAAATCTCTCTCAATAACAGTTCAACAGGAGTAGTTCCTCAGACCTGCCTCCTGTAAGCAAAAGTTCCACTGTGAGAACATGTCTCTACTGTCCTGACCACAGAAGTGAATTGTAATACACCTCAACTTCGCTGCAGACACTGGAATGTAAATAACATCATGCTGTATCTTAGATTAAAACAGACTACACTTCAGTGTCCTATTACTTATTAGGTTGCATTTTTTTCTCTTTGATCCAAATACCAGTATTCAGATTTTCTGTATGACTTTGGGGGGGGGGCATAGACAGGTTTGGGAGGGGTTTTCAGGGGGAAAGGCTGGTGTTTTGCTGCAGGTTTTGGTTGGGTTTTGGGGGGAGTTTTTTGGGGTGCTTAGTTTTTATTTCATTTGTTGGGGTTTTTTTTCTTTGAGACAGCACATTGTATGCTTACGAGGCAAGCAAAATGACAAGAATAGTGTAATCACATTTCTGGTATCAGTTATAGTTACATAGTTTCAGAGCAATATTAATTCCAAGAGTTTCTCTAGACATTCATAGGTATAATTAAGACCAAAGTTTAGTAGCACTAAAATAAAACGAAAAACCCCCAAACAAAAGTCATACAGTGAATTCCAACTTTATTCTAAATTTATCTTTGTATTAAGATGGTAGTTGTACCTTTAAAATCAAAAGGCCAGAACTATCTCATATCCTATCTATCGATCCACCCATAAAAAAATAATCTAAGCGTTGCTTTAAAATAAAAAAAAAAAAAAAATCTGCTCAATCCTCAGATAAACTCACAATCAACTCTACAGATTATTCTTTATGTGCCAGTGTTCAAAAATGTACTTGACTGAAGCCCTACACGATCAGGCTGGAAGAGCTGTGTAGCACCAACAGAGAAGTCCTACACCACTGCCCCATTTCAGCCATCACACAGCTGAAGATTTCACAGAATCACACAAAGGTTTGGGTTGGAAAGGGCCTTAAAGATCACCCAGTTCCCACCTCGCTGCCACAGGCAGGGATGCCACCCACTAGACCAGGCTGCTCAAAGTCCCATCCAACCTGGCCTTGAATGCTTCCAATGATGGGGCAGCCACAACTTCACTGGGTAACCTGTTCCAGTGCCCCACAACTCTCACAGTAAAGAATTTCTTCCTTTGTATCTGAGGTTTGTACCTATAGTCCTTGGTTCAAAGCATACATCCCAAGATGATCACCCTTCAGTTACAATTTATTCTATCTTGCAAAGAACTAAGGATAAGAAGGAAAGAAGGTCTTACATAAAAATCTAATTCTTGAATGAATATAAATAAAAGTTATAAACCTAATAGTAGTTGCAGTTGTTCCCCCTCCTGAGATCAGAACTTTGGCTGTGGCAAAAAGGTAAGGATATTCTATATGAAGTACTTTCTTCTTCCTCTAATCTTTGCTAGCACTTCTTTCAGTGCAAGATGCCTGTGCCCTCAGAGCATAATTATTTCAATACTCCTTTTAAATCACTTTAGTTATACATTTTTTACTACACTGAGCTCCAAATAAACACTCAGCTGTTACCTTTGCATAGACTGCTCTAGGAACAAAATTCTTTGCTAGGAACTATATTAAGGTACATCTGAAATTAATGCTTGTCAGCATTCAAGAGGCTGTTCTACAAATTTCTGAATCACTGCGTTAAAAAACTGCATCATTGTTCCTGTTTTTTTCCCATTACTGTTTATATTTTCTAATTTTACCAATTAGATGTCCTTAAAAAAGTTGTAATTTAAAATCCCATTGCTTAAATTCAATTGCATCAGCAGTTGAATGATCTCTCAAAATTCTGGAGTCAGAGGTAACCAAGTTTAGGTATTTTTCAGACAAATTGGCAGAGGATTAATTAAATTTCCGACATTTTTGTTTGCTTGTTTTGAACCCAGATAAACTTTTGCTCTTTTTCAGTTGACTTGCCTTCTAGCACTCACCAATGGAAAAAGAGAGATCAACATCATTAGCATTCTTTGTACCTCAACTGTATATTAATACACTCTCCTTATTGTGTGTACAGAATTTTTATATAGAACTTAAGGAGGATTTTATAGTAGCACATGATATTTCTGCAAGAGTTTTATCAGAGGTAGAAGTGAATGAGGGGGAGTTTTATTATTGCACAGCATCTTTGACAACTATTTTTTTTTCTCCCAGCTTTTATCACAGAAATTGGTAATAGGCCCATACATCCCATAGTAGCAAAGGCACATTTTGCCACTAATATAAATAGAAAATGAAGTGTTGGATTTTATTTAAGGATGTTTTATTAAAGACCCTTGCTTATGAACATCCTTTTAAGCTGTTACTTATGTATTCATGCTTAAATCTAGGACTGATTTTTTTTTTCCTTTTTATTTATTTATTAGAAACTAACAAACTTCCATGCCTTTCCCAGTCCAGCACATTTGGAACTTTCTGTCAACTCAGTAACTCAAGCTAATTTTGCTGTACTAACTATAAATACTCTACTCTGACCACTGCTCCTATGGTGAGGCCACAGCAACAGGACAGACAAAAGGAAAGGGGAAATTTACACACTCCCTACACCTCTTTGGTTAAGACAAGTAGCTAATTCTGCTTTTCTAGAGTTGCTTGTGACTCTCATTCTCAGGGGATATAATAATTTCTTGCTTTTCTCAGAAACTGAAACAAATCCTCAATACTACTGAACTGTTTGAATTTCATAATGCTTCTTGCTTCTCAAGAATTTTTTACTGTGTATGTGCAAAAGAGAAAAGCTATTGCCCCCACTTTCTCTGACAAGGCAGGTATTAAAAGGCAATTCTGAACAATTCTCATTGTATAGCTAAGCTTTTTAGCAAAAGGGAAAGCATAAGCAGCTCACAAAATGAAATCTGTAAGGCTAGTGTCTCACTGACAATTTAAAACTGCATAGTGACAAGGACTCTCACTGCAAAACTTTTTTTACAATAGTGTATATATGTATATAAATAAAGACAAGTCAAAAACTAATGCACTAAGAATACAGAAGTAGAATATCTGGAAAATAAACTGCATGCAGTGCCCGTTCCAAGCACTTCATCACAATATAAACGCAAGGTTAACTGATATAAAGACAATGGTCCCCAGAAGTTTTCTCTACAGACCAATAATTTGTCAGCATAAATGATATTAGTGTCCAGTGGATGCTGAGTTTGATATTTGTCATTCCCCAATGGGCAAAGCAGACAAGGTTAATTCTTGGGATCTGGTCCTGCACATAAGTGCTCTATGCTCCCTCCACAATATACTGCCTTAACCAATAGTGTTTATGACCGTGTTTGTCATCTCTTTCTGAGACTGAGCCTTTTAATCTTGAAGTAAAGGAATCATCTCTGCCTGCAATAGCTAAGGCACATATATTTTCATGCTATAAATACCCAAGTTTATCACTAAATTTACTCCAACGTCAGCGAAGATAAATCTGCCTGGAAGTGGCTGGCTCCATGAACCTCTTTGGCTGTCTCTATGGACCTGTTGGTGCAAGTCCAGAGGACAGCCATGAAGATGATCAGAGGGCTAGAGCATCTCTCCTATAAAGACACACTGAGGTTGTTCAGCTTGGAGAAGACTAGGCTCCAGGAAGACCTTATAGCAGCCATCAAGTGCCTAAAGAAGGCCTGCAAGAAAGTTGTAGAGGGACTATTCTCAAGGGTTTGTAGGGCTAAGACAAGGGGGCATGGCTTTAAACTAAAATAGAGTAGTCTTAGACTAATTATTGGGAAGACATTCTTCGCTGTGAGGGTGGTGAGGCAGTGGGAGGGTGCTTGGACTTAGATTACTTTTAAGGTCCCTTCCAGCCCAAACCATTTTATATAGTTCTGTGACTTTATGAAGGAACCAAAAGATGTAGTTAAGGAGGACATCTACAAAATAACTCAGTCCGAGTATTCACCCTGAAACCTCCCCATCACTAGTAAGGTTACAAAGCACAGGGGATTTACGGATGTGACAGTCCATAAAACACCATTTCTTATAACGTTATTTACAGCATTTAGTATTCACTGTGCTAGTGATGTATGTCTTGGTTTGAGACAATTTGGAGGAGCAGACACCTCTAAGAGAAGTCTCCTCCTTTGCATTCAACACCTCTGGTTTCTCCAGTACAGCGAGAGACCAAATATGCCCAAAAGTAAGTGAAAAAATAACTCTTTACCAAGAAGAATGCTAATAATAATACTGACAAAACTGGGTTAAACCAAACAATGAGGAGACGCTTCCCAAGCCCTGCCCACAGGACAAAATTGAGATGGTGGCTGGCCTCCCCCACCCAGAAAACACACCTGGACACGGGACAGAGACAAGATGGGTGTCCTTCCATGTGGTTCACCTCCTCCACACCTGGAAAATTTTGCAGGAACAGTTGGAGAGTCAGTGCTTGCTGTCAGCTTGCCTCTCTCCTTATCTTGTTCAACATCCAGCTTGTAGCCTGAGGGGTTGGATGTGCACACCTTCAGCCCCTGGCCTGGGTGCCCAGCCTGCACACTTTAGCAAAGCACACTGCTGACTGAGCCATCAGCACCAACAGTCCAGTCTCTCACAGCACCTAGACGGTCACTGCAGGAGGTCGAATGTTTGAGTCATTAATCACTAGCAGTTCAGGCTCTTTCAAGAAGGCAAAATGCCAAAAAGCCAAAAAGGTTATTTGGAGAAAAGAGAAGGTGGATACCAGAATTTTTGTGTAACCCAGGACACTCTACAACTCCTATGTGTTTATGAGAGAAAAAAGTGAATATTACATCACAAGCCAAAAAGGATAATTTCCAGGACCCACAGAAGAAGTCAGTGTTTCAGAAGATACACACAGGATCCTTTTTCCTGTAGCATGTGAGAATTCTTAAAAATATTAACTAATTTGGGAATTAGTGCTTCCCAAAGAACTGGAGTGTCAGCAAAATGAGCATCTCTCATTTCTTTCACCCTTTACATTAGGAAAAGTCATGACAGAGAAAATTCACATAAGAATTCTGTCAGGTGCTAAGAGATCTCTCCTGAATCTCATGGCAAAGAAATAACTCCAGGTCACAAATTAGAATGCCTTGTCTAACTGATCAAGAGTGAAAGGGGGTAAAAAGGCAAAATTGTATTGTGTAAAGTCAGGATGTTTTGTACTCTGAGCTCTTTGAGTATACTTGTGGCTACAGACAGTTGAATTAAGAGTATTTTCCATTGCTGATAGTGCCCTTTCCAATGCTGCTTAAATCCTTTAAGTTTTCACGGTTTGGCTAATCCTATTTCTTTTTATATCACATTAAGCCTTTCCATATGTCTTACGAATAGTGAAAAGAATGAACACACACCTTGCAAAGACAGCAGAATAAGTCCCTCACATGAGGAGAAATGAGCTGGCTAGAATTCAAAACTACATTTACCTTCAATACCCAGCAGTGAAAGACATGGTTAAAGGATTGGGCAGTCTCCAAAATACTTTCCAACTCCATCACTACAGCTCTTGGATATGCTAGGTCCAATCAACTGCCTAAGCAATAGACTTTGCACAACACCATTTTTCCAGTGTTTTGACATCAGACATAATAATACCTTTACCAGCCAGAACATAAACCTTTCAAACACCATTGCTGCTGAATACTAATAAATAAATAAATAAAATCTAAAACACACACCACTTGTGGATGTGCTAACAGACTTAACTTGAAGACAGTTTTTCTTTCCCTGCCATACTACGCTAAAGCCATGCAGTGCTGCAAGCTGAATAATTCATTATTTATATACCTAACCAAGCTTTTGTGAACAGCAAATACCTGGAGTTTAAAAGCCAGTATGCTGCATTCCATATCACAAATTAAATTTAAATAATTATATTCCACTGAATGTGTAGTTAGACTCAAGAATTTGTGTAAGATAGCTCTGAAATACTTTGTTCAGCAACAAGACAGTTCAACTGCTATCCAGAATACCATAGTAGACTGTGTTCAGGACTTAATAGATGCATCAGTATGTGACCAACTCATTCTTGGCAATTCCGCTGAGGCTGAAAACAAGGACAGGAATTAGTGACAGTTTGGAAGGTAATTTTTTCTAGTGTCAATGCTTCTTCACCAAGAACCAACTGGTATGACCAATTCACTCCACAGTGACCAATTAAGCCAATATCTTCCATCTATCAACAAATTAATTTGTGGCTACTACTAAGACTGAATTTAATTGGGAAGCCTAAAAATAAAGCTAACCATACTCCATTTCCAAATTCCTAAACTATCAAAGCCATCATGTTTCAGACACAGTCATCATTTTGCTAAAGCAAAATAGTACAAGTTATTAATAACGTAAGTGAAAGAACCCTGATAGTGTTTTCTTCAAGTCTGAAGCTTCACCGGCTGAAAAATGTTACTTTTCTGCACATATAACTGAACTGCATAGGCCAATCTGCTATTGATGTTTCAAAATGTAGAAAACTAATTTTCCTAGAGATTATTTTTCCCTCCCAGACCATAAAGCTCTTTTTTTTTTCTGAGCCACTTAATAGATATGTTTCTCACAGCTCTATTCAAAACAATGTAATTTTTTGTACATTTTGAGATTATAAATGTCTCCTTTTTGTACCACAAATCATCACAGAAAAGTTAGTGTGATATGCTGGGACAAGCCTATACTATTAGCTCTTAAATCAGTAGCACTGTACCTTTCCTTGTTTAGTGCTCTGCTTATTAAGTTCCAGTAATGACAATAAAATATGAGTCCTACAAAATGGATGCTCTGTTATTAGCACTGCATTAATGCAAAAACATCAGTGTTTTATTAATAATTGCTTGTATATAAAACCCCCCCCACAGCACCCAGATCTGTCTTTTTTTGCTTTTGTGTGCTCATTTATGTTGTTTATTGCAATTACTGCATGGGAAGATATATCAGTTGCACAAACAGCATCTGAAGCCACACTTCAAGCTTGCTGTAATTGCATTTCTTCAATTTTAGAGATTCTGATTCTCAAAATTACAGAAAAAAATACTAAGAATTGTGAAATGGGTAGTAGTTCTCTATGGGCCCAACTCTTCTCAGACTGAAATAAATCTACTAAAACAAAGGAAATTAAATCTGCAGAAAGCTTGAACTGGATAATCTAAGCCTATTCCTGTACATTTATTTAAACAGTTCAGACACCCAGCACCTTGTATAAGAAATTCCATCTTTATCCTGAAGGGTCAGACATTTATTTATAAACTGAAAATAAATACCTCCTGGGAAAAATACTGGTTTGGTGTATGTACTACAAACAAGTCTCTAAAGCAGTGAGGTCCAGTTATACATGGAATAAACTGAATTTAGACTATCTAGAATGAAGACTATGCAGAAAAGACCACCACAAACTAACATATATAGGAGCAGCCGGGATTCAGACAACATACACCAAAGCAAGCAATTTTATCACTTACACACATGGTCAGTGGAACAGAGATGAAATTGAAGCTGATTTATTGAATAATTACCTTCACCATCAGCATGTTTGAAAAACACATATGAGTTCAGAGATGGCAAGAAGGGACTATATGAGGGGAGATTTATAAACACCAGTCATAGAATAGGTTTTGTTTGCCCGGACATTATTTGTCTAGAACTTAAGGGATCAGATTTTTATTTTTTTTTCTGAGAAAAAGGAATAGGGAGGTGACATTTTAAATATGTAAATAAACCATTGTGCTAATTAATGATCACATTTATTGTCCACTTATTGTCCTATACTCAGTGTTGGTCCTTCACTGCAGATAACACAAAACTTGTGCCCATTCTGAGCTTAGGTTGTACAGTCACTTTTTCTTCTCTTTTGCCAAACTTTACTATTTTAATAGATTCCTGCAATGAGAGAAATCCATATCCACTAAAGTGAAGATTGAAATATTGTCTGCATTTTAAGTATAGAGCATGCTACATGTGTCAGTTTTACTTCCTTTTAACTAAATTGGTGGTCTAGGATTATGTGGGACAAATAAAACCTAACAAAATAGAAACCAAACCCCAAACAAAACCAAAAAAAAACCCACCCAAAAATAAGGCATTTCTTTGAAGCAGAAATCTGTACAGGAGGAAGATACCAGGAGCTGGGCCAATAGTTGAGATGTTTTTCTCCAAGACAGGCAGAGTTACGCCACTGTCTTGAAAAGATTTAGACGTTCAAAATACATTCAAAATTGAAAATTTAAACATTGAAAATACATTGACTAATTCAGACGTTGAAAATGCACCTGAGAAAAAGGAAGGGGAAAGAGTGATAAGAACATAGGTCTTTATGGAGTGGTGACTGAAAACCCCAAGAGTCCCTTTGGGTTTTTTCTGCATCCATACTGCTAAGGATTAAAAGGAAGATTAAGGCAAAGTCAAAACATGCTAAGAGCAATCAGAAGTAGAGGTTAAATAGTAACAGCCGGTATACCCTTATGGTAAAAAATCATAGTCTCTTTGGAAAAGTTTCAATCACTCTAATCAGCTCCCAGTCCCTGGCTCCCAAAGGAGAAAAGTGTAGAAGTGCAGGCCACTTTTATCGGTACAAGAGGCCAAACTGGAGGGACACTCTCCATGCCTAAGTTTAGCCCAGGAGGAATTGCACTGTTTCACCTAGAGAGATATTAGTTGACTTGTCACCTGCAGGCTGAGTTTAAGAGAAGGAGAAAAGGGAAGGACAGTGTCACTGTGACCACAAACTGTTAGCCTGCTCATTTGACCTAGAGCACATTGAAGTCATCTTGGGGAACTGAAGGGAGGCACTACAGGTCAGATATGCACTGTGATAAGCAAATAAGTACAAAAATACCTAAAATAACACATTCCTAAATCAGCTGAGCTTTGAACTTCTTCATTTTAGGGTTTTCAGCAAGTACCCAAAGTCACAGTAGTGAAAACAAGCAAAACCAATTACTCTGGTCAACCTGAAATTCAAAGGTGGAATGTAAAGCGAAAAAAAGGAAAAAGAAAATAGAACAAGTTGGGAAGAAAGCAATTTGTTCTAGAGATTGAACGCACTGCCAATCAAATCTAAGAGCTCTTCAATCTCTAATAACACAAAAATGCAGAATTCATTTAATTTTTTACAAGGTGTAATGAACAAAATTATACTTACTTTTTTACTTTGAAATATATCTTAGCTTAAGAGTGTTCTACACATTAAACAATACAATTTGAGAATTAAATTTTGATGTGCAATAAGCTTCATTCAATTACTTGAAAAAGTTTCTGTGTTAGAGATTAATTTTTTTCAAACATTTTATAACTCTGACAGGCAGGCATAGCTCCACTCAATATGATAAACACTGTGTCCACGTATCACATTTTTCAGCTCCATTTCAACAGTAGCAACATTGCAAACCTTATCTCACCTATACAAACCAAGTATGACACACCTTCAGTTGCCTATAAAAGCACATTTATTACCACAGAGTAAGTGAGAGAATTAAACCACATCTGGCAAAAGACACTAACAATGCTTCTCCCATTTAAAGCAGCAGATGGTGATAGCATAGATGAAAACACATTTGGCAGGATGAGGAGTCATCTGTCCAGCTATTGAAGCCACACCATTAGTGGCTTGCAAAATTGTTTGATTGTGTGAAATGAAATCAAAACAACTAATGCTTGGGAATGGTTTGACTGCTCGACTACTGATTATATGACAGCAATTTAGACTGCCTAAAGTTCTCAATAGTGTCCTATAAAGCCTCCTTTTTAAGATACTGCTTTTCTTTGTGCAGTTTATTTGCTTTGTAAGTGATAGGCTTGGATGTTCATTCTTGTCCTTTTATTTCCATTTCAGCAATTTATGAAGGCCCCATTTTACAAGACCAACTTTGTTCTATACTGGCACCATGCTTATATTAAGCTTCACTGTGCAATTATTTCTGTAATCTACTGCCAGTGCTGTCATCATGCCTGGGGCAGCTATAATGTACCACCTTTCATATAAGGGATTCAAAGCACCATAAAATCAATAGAAGAGTTTCCTTATTGGACAGTATAGTATGATAAAACAAGCCCTAGAGATATGCAGCTCATTACATATTGGTTTTTACTAAGCTGTTCTTAATTTCATGTAAAAATCATTACTTTAATAAACAATGGTTTTAATTTAAAAGTAAAATTCAAATATATTCTGTTTGCACTGTAACCCAACTTCTCTACATTAAAGCGGATGCACAATTGTCAATGAGATTATGCGAAGTTCTATGAATACAGAGTATGTGGAAGTTATAAGTATGGTATTTCAAACCTACATAAAACCAAACACACACCTTCGCAAATACCAGTGTCATTTACATGGAAGCTGTAAATAAGGTCCCAAGAACCTGTCTTAACAGCACCTATGCCTCTGATTGCTCGTAGTCTCCCTCTCCTCCCTGTCCCTCCAAATAACTCCCTCAGCTCCCCCTGCATCACTTTCTCTGCTCCAGTGGTCTACACCTTCTCTCTGGATTACTTGAAGATGAAGGTTTTACACTACAGCACTTATATGAAGTACCCTTAAGCACAGCTCCCTTTTAATAAACAGCAAGAAAGCTCTCAACAAATAAGCAGAAAATATCTTTCATTGTAACATAGACAGCATCAAGTCCGAGCCCATTCCTGAAATACAAAGTATGTCAAAATTCTTACATTAAGACAAACATGTGAAACTGCGCATGTCCTGTTTGATGTGATATGCAATCCCCCCTTAGGAACAGAATGAAACTCTCCCACTCATAAAAGCATACCTTGGCAGTGAATGAAACATTCCCCTCTTCCCACACATGCACACACACAACCGGACATCGGCTTTGAAAGTCAGGAACACTCTCTGCAGCAAGGATCAAAGGAACCATGTGGAGAAAAATGCAGAAGATGGAATGACAGAAATTCTTTGTGGATTTCAGTGAGAAATATGAGTGTTCCATCACTCCATTTCTGAAGGCACTTTACTTGGGCACTCAGAACAAACCACTTTGACCTTACATGATCCAGAACAGTAATTGTTGGTTTGATTTTCAAAAACCACTTTGTCTAGCTTGAAGTCATCACTAGCTGTTTGACCTTACTTAAAAAGCAGTCGTCACACACCTACCATTGATATCTACACCAACTAGAATGGAGACAAGCAAGGGTACTGACCTACAGACCCAGGCACACAGCCAGGGCAGCTAGTGTAACAGAGCATTTCTAAGAAAGCGTGCCAACACTGCCCTCAAGAAACATTTGGAAAGGCTATGTGAAAGGCAGGAAATCCTCAGCAGACATCAGGAACTCCCAGATGGTCATATAAATCCGAAACCTGAATCAGAGACCAAATCAAGTGGAGCCGAAGGTTCTAGCCATGTACGCTTAACCTGAATCATCAGGTTTCCAAATCGTATCTTTCTGCTACTTCATCTTACGCTGCAGAATCTCCAAGTACACAGTTGGTTTAAAACACAGACAAATAATCAAACTGCTAATCCATTGTTTATTTCTGCCTTCCAAAAACTGAAAAATAACTTAATTGAAGTCCACAATTTACTTGCTGGACAGTTCATTATTTCTTATACATGTCTTCTCTGGGTTGTTCAGAGTGCATAAAAGTTGCATAAGCCCTTAGTGTCTATATGATTCATTAGATAACGTAACACCAATCAGCCTTCTCATAAGCAACTAGAAACTTAGCTGGATTTCCAGGGCGAACGCCCAATACAGCTAAATGAGAAATCAATACAGCTCAATAGCGTATTTTGCAAGACAAGTGCTGCTTCTGCTCCTGACCCTATGTACCTAGCTTAACACAGAGATATCCTACCCCAGTGGAGAATGTCTCACCTACATTTGCAGCAGAGAACATACTGTACAAGCAGGCTAAAATGTCAACTCAGTCAGATATTTGATTGCATGTACTTGATAGAAAGACAGAGTTCAATTTCCCATGCAACAAACAAGATGTTCTCGAGAGACTTGAATATGCACTTGAGTATCAGTTAGCAAAGATATTGCAGCTTATATAAAATGAATCACAGTTCAACAATTTAAAACAGGAATATTCATAATTGTAAAGCCAATTCAGTATTGTACAGGGTAGCTGTTGAAGAAATATTCCTGGAAAATAGTACAGCTAGAAATAGAATTATAGACATTATATATAGGGACCACGTTGATCCAAGTCTGTTTGTGCACAAAAGGGGTTGTGAGATGGAAGAGAATCACAGAGGTGTAAAGCTAGTGGTTTTAGCTAGTATATCTTTAGGAAAGGTATTATTTTCTTTAGTCTGTATTATCAATATGAAGATCTGCTCTTGAGATTCAGTGTACAACGTACCAGGGAACCCACAAAATTCACCCACATGTCACATCCAGTCTGTGGTGAAAGGCCTTTCTCACTGTTCCACAATTCCAGAATACACAGCCTCTTGCTATGCTGTGCTGAATAACATCATCTCAGGCTGGAGCAATGAGGAAAATACTCATATCAATACTGAACTCACAGCACATAGTTTAAGAGGTTTTTCTACTTTAACAGAGGACAGTGCAAAGGGGACAGACTGGTTTTATTATAAGCTATAGTCTCTTAAAAATTACCAGACTGTTACAAAATAAGAGGCCTTTATAAATATCTTCTATTTGTGGTTTGTCTAAAGTTATTTTTAATGTCCCCTCCTCATGCACAGCATGTGTAACAATTATGGTACTGGAACCCTCACAGTTAGAAACTGAGTAATGTAACTTTTGAGCCTTTGCAGCCATCTTGACATGAATCTCAACGGAAAAGACAGCACATGCATTTCTATGAAGTGTATATATTCATTCATAGTTTTTTTTCCCCACAAAAATCTTCACTGCAGCCTCTCTGTCATAATACAATACATCTTGGTTCCAGTTCAATAGTAAACATGCTTATGCCCAACCCATATAAATTCTGCACTTATATCAATAAAGTTTTGTATCCTCAGCCATCATCTCCACTTCAGTCAGTCAGGCAACACCAACATTGCCACTTCCCTGCCTTTCATTACTCATGGTGTGAACTCATGCTTCTCCCCCTTGCATTCTATCTCACAAAGGCTTTTAAGGCAGGTTTCACATACTCACCTTAGTTTTCTAAGTCTAGCAAAAGACAATTTCAGGGGATTTTATACTTTCCTGAGCTTTTCATGGGGGAAACTTCATCAAGGTACTTCCTTTTTCAGAGGTTAATGTTACATGTCTAAAAGAAAAGTCTGTGAAAGAGTGAGGATCTGCAGGACAGACCTGTTTTCTACCCAGGTAGGATGGGGAGAGGAGAACTCAAGTTTGTGGACGTGCTAAACTGTTCTCTGGAAATTTCAGAGAAAAAAACAAGTCAAAGAATAGTGCTGATTTTCTTAGGTAGCTTAGAAGAACAACTTCTCTTTCCCAGTGGGCAGCCAGGTAGGGAATTGGGTCTCCCACAACCTCAGGCCCCTATGAAAATACTACATTGAAGTCTTTAATCACATTAATAAACTGGGACACCTCACTGAGCTTCCTTTGAAAGCAAGAAGATAGATAGCTAACTTAGGAAATAAGAGTATGAAATGATAAAGACTGATCAACCCACTTGCTCAGTAAAGCTCTAGTAGGCATGAATGTAAGAACATCTAAATTTTTATGATATACCATAAGGGTATATCACATGACAGGTCAGTTTCATCCCAAGGTCAGTAGCAGGTACACCCAAGTTGGCTTTTTTTACTGATGGTTTTTGTTCCTGAGGCCATGCACTTCCTCAAAGTTATGAAAACTTATCTGGAACCTGCTTTTGAATAACTCAGAAAATTGTGTCCAGCCTCTAGAACTGCTCTGCCCTCACTGTAACAGATCTGAGTGAAATTTTTATCTACTAGTGATCTTGGGAAGAAATTTAATTCGGAAAATATCTAAAAGCTTGAGTGGGTTTTTTTGGGGGGTGGGCTTGCTTTTGGTGTTTTTTTTGTTTTAATCTTTTTTTTCTAATAGCAAACCCTTGTGTTTAATACAGAATACTCAAAATAAAAATGGTATTAATTATATATAATCAAATCCTATCTACAGATGAAATAATCAATTGTCTTCAAATTTCATTCATTTACTTTCCATGTTCTTTTAAAGCTATTTGAATGTGACCCTAGGGCAAATAACAATATAAAGTTGGCAGTAAGAAAATGCTTTCACTGTCTTACTTAGCATCACAGTCAAGAAATAGCTACACTGGCATCCTTGCCAACTAGGTTCATACGTCAACTGTTACTCAGATTATTTGGAGGCAACAGCCCAAAGAAGCTGTCCTAGTAAGGACTGCAAATCAGTGGATCCTTATTCTTCATTTTAAAAATACTTTAGAGTACAGTGTGAAGGATCAAATGAAATAAAATTTGGGAAATACTACAGCTATATGGATCCAGAGCAATGTAGCATCTAGATTTAGCAGACAATTTTCTTTAAAGGGTTTGATCTGAAAACCATACAAAAAATCCTATTAAAAAAAAAAAAATCTACATTAAGAATGAAAACTATAAGATTTGTCTCACGGCATCAGGTCCCCTTCCCAGCTCCAGCATACACAGGTAGCTTTATTCATGGTTAAAATACAAAGGTGCAGGCTCCCTTTTTTGGACCTGTTTACAAGAAAACATATAGATCTATGCATCCTCTTTCACCAAGGCTGTTTGAGAGACAGGGCACTTTAATTTGAAACCAAACTAAGCTCATGTGGCTAGCTCTGAGAACAGGCAGGGCAAACCTGAGTCTGTACCTTACATCTATCCCAGAGGACAGCAGAGGAAGGATTAGAAGAAAGGCTGTGTGAGCTCCCCCATCTCAGTTCACTGCTTTCCTCCTGTCCTTTACAGGATCAAAAAGATGCTATTTCAGATTTGACAAAAAGATATGTATATCCTTCTTTTGATCTCTCTGGATTATAACTTTCAGTTCCTGTCCTCCCACACATACCATTTCTGCCTGGTGAAACCATGCCAGTACCACTCAGAAGACTTTTGCACTCCTACAGACCAGAAGCTAGACATGCATTTCACGAAGATTAAAATACTGAAGTTGATCTTACTACCAGTAAGACAAATGCAGTATTTCATATCAGATTTTTGAGAACAAATGAAAACCAGATCCATCCCACTAGGGGAAATAAGAATGAATGCTCTAGGACAAAACTCAGCAAGGGTGGTCTTCTAAACTAATGGTGCTGTGGTACAACATATTAGAAGAGTAGCACAGAAACTAAAATACTGTGCACAATTGAAACACATGCAAAATATTCCAACTGAATTTGTTGCAGTATTTAAAGATCAAAGATAAAATTATTTCAGACAGGATGCTTCTTTTCCAAACAACATGCTTAAGATTGTAAAAAAAAGAGCCTGTTTCAATTAAGATTTTGGCACTGGTTTTTGAACATCACAAGTTTGTTAATTTTATGTAAAGCAAAATAAAATTATATTCTCAATGGACTTCAGCAAATTAAATGAAAATATTTCCAGCAGCTATCTTGAAAAGGGATATCATTAAAGCACTGAATTCAATCTTATCTGTAGTTACCACTTAAACGTCTAGTCACGACACATTCATTCAAAACAAAATAGCAGATTGTAATGTGGGCTGATATCTGAAGGCATTTCATGAGCATACTCAAGCTGAAGTCTGGATTTTACATGATCACTAGAGATATTACCTTTGAACTACTTACAAAAACATTTAAATGTCTTTGTTCTATCTCTGAATTAGCATGTGGCATTAGAAAATTCAATATGATTTCTTACCATTTACTTCCCTTGACTAGTTAGCCAAACTAAGATGTAACACAAAACTGGAGATTATACCCCTTCAAATAGGAGTGAGGGTAGAGGCAAGAAAAAAAAGATCATTCAGCTATTCAAATTACAAAACTTTGAAATTTACTGTACAAAAATCCCAGGTTATGGACATGACAACTACATCTATTCTTTTTTTGCTGCATTAGGATTATGACTTGCCTCCGTTTGTACTGGGAACACAGATAATTCAATATGTTGTTAAATGAAAAAATAGCTTTGACACTTGTCACTTCACCTTAAGCTAGAAAATGAGCATGGTTCTTAATCAGAACAGATAAAAGTACTGTACTGTTTGATGAAAATTACAATTTTTAACTGGCTCTATGTAAACCATTCTAAGCTAATGCCAAGTCCTTGATGATAAGTGCTGCTAGGAAACATTGGGCAACTCTGTGCATGCAGACGGTAAATTATGACTTCAGCGGAAAACAGTTCATGAGATTATGTACAGTTACAACACAATCAACTTGTTTATCGTTTCTCACATATCTGCAATGTTCATCTATGTGTGGAGCACAGATAGCGTGCATACCATTTAAACCTTTCTGTTCAGAGGGGTCCAAATCCATAAGGATTTGTATGCCTTTCCTTTTTAAAAGGAAACAAGACTAAATCACAATCAGCTTACAGTCAAGCTTTGTTGGTTGGTTTTACGATTCCATATATAAAAATTAGCTAGATCTGTGCTACTATAGCCACCTGCTGAAATTTCAACACCAAAATAAGATCTATAATTGGATATACAAAAACAGAAGCTCTGAAATTACAGCACAACAGGTCTAAAATTTGCAGCAGGGATAGTAAAATCCTGCAGCAATGTTTATGTGTGGCTGTCAGTAGTTGCACACCCACAGAATCTACTATTAGCAGTTTTAAAAGGCCAGAAAATAAAAAGATGCCTCGCAAACAATCTTCTACTTTTAGCAGCTTTAATTGTCTGTCCTTGAAAGAGCTTTTCCCTGTTTCTTCTGTGCTTCAGGAGGAATGTATGAACCCCTTGCTGTATAGAAGAAACGTGTAGGCCACTCCCATCTTCTCCATAACATGTTTAGGAATCTAGGTAAATTAATTTTTCAAGGTTTCCTCAAAATACAGCTGAAAAACACTGTTGTATAAGATGAAAATAAAACTTTTAGCTAATAAATTTTTAAACAGAACCTACTTACATTTATTGGCATATCATATATTTCTGTGATGATTAAAATCCATATAGAAGGCACAGGTACAGAATGCTCTAGTCTCTTCTTCATGTACAACCTTAGCTTGTAGTTTTATTTCCAACTCAGCATTTCATTTTTTAATATCCCACTGCAGCACTAATCCTGACAAAGCTGCTTGCACAGAAATACTGGCAGAAGTGAAGGACAGAGTTTTAGGACTTTAGCCACTGCACCACCTAGATTCAACCAAATCTTGACTCAAAAATACTAGTGGTTAGAATTGTAACAGCTGCTCTGCTTAGCAGTCCCTGGTTGCTACGCCACATAGGCATTTTAAATCCATTGGGGAAGAATAAATTAAAATACTCCTACAATCAAGACGTCTCATGGCATGGCTCTGGCATATCATGGCTGTTAGAGACCAGATTTTTATCTCACTGAGTTGTTTGATCAATGGTTCCAATCAACAACCTTGTCTGGGGGCGGCAAAGGGGGCAGGCATGTCTCCATGGCAAAGCCTGCAGTGTCCAAAGGCACATGGCACATGGGGCACCTGGCAGTCAATAAGCTCATCAAACTACTGTTTTGATTTTATTTTTTACTTCACTTGGTAGCATTTAGAAGGTTTTTTACAAATCTTCAGTCATGGTAGCATTTATGTTATTTATATGGAAGCTTAAGCCTCTAATCTATTTCTTCACCTTTTTATCAGTCAGATGGCAGAGCAACTGTCAGTTCCTGACGCTTATAAAAAGTACATTTTAAGATATAGTTACTGTCTGAATAATTTATGAGCCCTAATATCTTAGCAGTAGCAACATAACTTTAAGAACAACTTTTTTTCATTTCTAGGGAAACCAAAGTATTATCATGGCCATGTATCAAAAACTGTATGTTAGAGAGCTTAGAGATTTATTACATCTTTGTTCTTTCATTTTGGACCTTTTTGGGCCCATTCCATTGCCAGAGGGACAATGAGCACCATTCACTGAGCACAGCTTATTGCCAAAGGTTAAATTTGCTACCAGTACATTTTCCACTGCACACATCCCCATCTTTGGCCCAACTCTTTTCCCTCCCCTCCTCCAAAGTCACAAAACAGTACTGCCTCGTTCCATACTAGTCTGCCCACAGTGACATTTGTGCTTCCCAGCCCCCTGCTACTCCTTCTTTTCAACTCAGTGGCACATCTGTTCAGTCACCACTTGTTCCAGCTGTCTCCTTTACCTATGCCCTGTTGCATCAAATCACTTAGTCCTGGATCCTGTCCCTGCAAGTGACAATAGGGAATGCTACTTAGAAAACACAGTCAAGCCTGACATCGCCAGCAATCCATTCCTCTAATACTTCCTCAATATCAGAAAGCATTGGTTTAGAGATGCTAAAGGATACATCCTTGCCTAATTCTTTGATATCCACTTATTGACCTGTTGTACGCAATTTAATCTAATCACTTGCAAACCTGCTATAATTGTCTACTTCTGGAACATGCCATAAGGAGTTTGTAGACATTCACTACCTGCTTTCCAAAACACCAGGGCTTCATATAGTACCACGATCCTGCCCTCCATCTTATTATAAGCACTCCATTTTACTGGTTCTTTTGGCTGCTGCACATTCAGCCAATTTCAGCAATGTCTCAGCTGCCTCTCAGATATTCCTCTTGTGTTCCAACTGCTTGTTCTGAGCTGGCATTGTGTGGGAGTGGTTTAAGTTATTTTTATTGAGAAGCATTAGATCACTTTTATCTGTTCTGAAGCTTGATGTGCCATTTTCCTTCCTGCAACCCCACCCCAATTCCCAGCACTTCCTAAGGTCCTGCTGATGTTCCTCAACATTGGCACACCAGGACTGTCTTCTGAAACACCCTTAGCAACTGCACCCTTGGAGATTTCAATGTTTATCTCCTCTGACTCACTGACAGTGATTTCTGAAGGTTCCTTTCTTGCCTCTTTTTCAACCCAAGAAGTGACTGACTACTATTACTCTTAGATGCTGTAGCAAATTAGTTTCTTTAATCATTGCTGTGAAGTCTTCACAAGCCGTTCCTCCAATCCTATAAGGGTAGGGTGGGAAGACACTACGGAATTTTGTCTCCTCTTCTAGATCATGATACTCAGGTTTCCTTTGCACCTGTCTCACTCAACTTCCTTGAGCAAATGAAGAACAGAACAGCAACACACTGAACCTGTTGCTTCAAAAGTGAAATTAACAAGGACAGGAAACTGACTACTCAGATACTTGTCCCTCCCTGCACATCGGTAAACATTACATTGTTAAAAAGAAGTGGTCATCTTTCCCCAGTAGCAGCTTTGATCAACACTTCTATTTCAGGTTGTGAAAATGAAACAGGCAGACAAACCAAAACATTTATTCTCACCATGACTGAAACCTCTTCTATTATAAAACTTGCATCAGTCCTCACCAAAAACAATCCTAAGATTAGGCAACACTACATATGGATATCAACCCCACCTTGTGACAGCACATATGATAACCACACACAATGCAAGGAGTCCCGACAAACAACTGTGTCCTTTCAGGAAGAAATTTTTAGAAAGTGAAGTTGTGCAGACACACCTTTGCATTGCATGCAATAGAACTGAATGATGTAGTGCCTTGTGTGGGGGGAAAAAAGACCCATAGAAGCAGGGTGGGATAGAAGCAATTCAGTCAGCGTTTATTGCAAACTACTAGGTAGGAATTTGTTAACTTGGAAGACCTGAAAACCTGGGGGTTTCCCCCCCTCACCAATTCTGTACCTATACAGTCAAATTGTATTTGATCCCTTTTCTGAGAGGAATGATCTGGCTTTGTCAGGAGGAAGAGCATGTCCTCCAAACATCCAATATTTCTTTATTAAATGAATTTCTGTACAAGACTAAGACTTTTCCTTTAAACTCAGACAGAATCCTACTACGACCGTGTCATTGTTTGCCTTTTGCTGCAGTAAAGTAAAATTACAGGTACAATATATCCATTGAATGTATCTGAATACTCTTAACAGTGTTGCTAGTGAGATGATGAAATGGCTGAATTCTTTGTAAAAGCAACGCTTGAAGAAAGTAAAAAGGAATGAAGAATAGTGTTTACTTCCTTAATGACATTGTGGCAGAACCTTGCGGAGAGTGATTCTTTCCTTCAGTGGTGTCTCTTATCAGCAGCTTCATCTGTTTGCTATGTTTGCTTCAATTGGGATGTGCACTTGCCGCTTGACTGGCTCGATGACCTCAGCTACAATAGCTATGGGCAGTAAAGAGTCAGGAGTTTATAATGCCTTGTTCTCTTTCTAAAATGCCAGCTTCAATTTGCCAAGAGCCAATGGTTCATATACATACAGCACATAATTATGCTTTAAAGGGTTATGGTTGAGAGACAAGGAAAAGAATACATTGAAAAACAGGAGGGAACTATTGTTGTGAAGCTGTCACTTCTTTCAGTTCTCACTGTGAAACAATAAAAATGTCACCCCTGTATCTCTCAGAGACAGATTTTGAGCATCTTGTAAACTAAGTCTTTCTTCTTTAGTCCACCAGATATTTAAGCATGTAGCATCCTCAGCTCACCTCATTTTGGACAGCCACTATAGAGCACCTGAAATTGCCTGTCGCGCCACTGTTATACCACATTTTATTTTTTTTAACTCTTCTTTTGTTGTTTTTTTTTTTTTTGTTTTTGTTTTTTTTTTTTAATAACTGCATAAGGCTCATTTGGGTGAGTAGTGGTTTGCACTCAAGCAGTTAAATGAAATTTAAGATTGCTACAGAACTTACAAAGCATCATTCTTAACAAACACTGTTTAACAGGAACATTATTATTTTGGGGAAATGATTCTGAAAATAAACTCCTACGCATGTTTAATGTCTTCTTTCCTTTATTTTTATTCTATGCAGCAGGAAGAATTTAGAAAAAGAACACAACCCAAAACAATGAAAGACTTGATGCCCTGTAATGAGTAACTGTGTGTAAAATTGCTTTTAAAATAAATAAATAAAAATCAGTCAAAGAGTTCTTCAATCTACCATATATCAATAGATAAAACATGACAGAAGTGTTCATTCAGAAGAACCCTAAATTAAATTTCAGTCTAATAAGGGCCATTTGTCTTCCTGATGACTCATATCCAGGAATGAAGAAAACACAATGTAAATTCGCTTCGTCACAACCTCTTTTTCATTTCTTATTTGCTGATGTATATCACATTATTGAATTTTAGAAACTGATGAGGAGAAGAATTGGTGAGTGCTTCACTCTGCAAACTTTCCTTTTTTTTTTTTTAAATTAGCATATTTGAATATGCTCAAGTTTCAAATAAAGTTGAAGTATTTCTTTAATTAAGCCATTTTAGATCTTAAAGTTAACAAAAAGACACCTGTGAAGCCTAAGCTAGGCTGTATTTTCATTCTTTGTCCCATAAATCTGCAGTTATATGCCTACAGGCCACACCAGAAACTACAAATGGCTCTTTTATAGAGCAAGGCAGATGTGGAGCGGTATGGAATACCACACTGCTTTTAGGAGGAGGTGCACATCCAAATCATGAGCCACATGATGCCTAGTTCTCCCATACACAAGTATCCCCTTGTATTTCAGTACACAGCAGAACTGTGGAGTGTGAGCTCCTCGAATTTGGGACTGGAAATACTTTCTTTGGCTGTCAATCAATGCAGAAGCCAGAATGCACTTCACGTGCACATTGTTCATCATGAGGAACCCAACATGCCTAAGATGCTGCATTAACAGGAAAGTCAGGCACTTCTACTGTGCATTACTGGTTTCTGTTTACATGATAAAAGTGGGACTTGTTTGGACATCCTGTTTGCAGTCTTTAAAAGCCCACAACCATCCTTTTAAAACTAACAACTGGTAAGCAAAGCTAATTCTTCTGTTGGTCAACTTAATAGTGCCATTATGTGAAAACTGCAATATACTGGGTAGAGATTTTAAATTATGTTTTTCAAGGTAAGCAAAAGGAAACAGTGAACAACTAATGTGACAGTACAAAATGTCAGGTATCACTCATGCTCCGCAAACCTGTATAGACAGCATTTAAAAGCCAAAAGCTATACTTAGAACTATGTGACAGTCACTTCTACCCTGTAAATCCATGATTTATTACTCCAGGGGATGGAGTGCATTTTGCCAGGGGAATTTCCACAGTCAGAAAGTACCATTTAAAAAGCAGGTACCAATAAAGAATGAATACCTAGGGCAGGGGGTGCATGAGCTATTCTAATCAAACTCATCAACTCAATTTCAATTGAGCTTCACCTGCATTTACAGCTACTATATGCATGCCAATATTCAACACTGTGTATGCATGCTGATACACAGTCATGTACTCACACGTTCACACACACACTCTCAAACACACACACTATACAAGAAAACCATGAGGAATCAATAGGGCAAAGTTCATATAGTCCCTCGCTAGGTCATGGAGACCAAGATAAATATGAAGGCAACTGCTCTATACAGTGAAATGTTCTGCTCTGGGGCAGCCTCACCTTGGATATTGTGTGCAGCTTTAGGTGCCACAATAAAAGAAAGATATTCAGCTGTTAGAGAGCATCCAAAGGAGGGCAGCAAAGATGGTGAAGGGCCTTAAGGGGAAGCCATGTGAGGAGCGGCTGAGGGCACTTGGTGTGTTCAGGCTGGAGAAGAGGAGACTGAGGGGAGACCTCATTGCAGTTACAACTTCCTTGTGAGGAGGATGGGCAAGGACTGATCTCTTCCTTGTGGTGACCAGGGACAGGACCCAAGGGAACAGCCTGAAGTTGTGTCAGGTGAGGTTTAGACTGCATGTTAGAAAAGAGTTCTTTACCCAGAGGGTGGTTGAGCACTGGAACAGGCTTCCCAGGGAAGTGGCCAGGCCTGGAGTTGGACTTGATGATCCTCATGGGTCCCTTCCAACTCAAGATATTCTATGACTCTATGATCTAACTTATGAGGTATCTTAATACTATATAAGGCATCTTCAGTTAATTTAACTTGCAAAACTGCCAACTGCAGTTAGATCCATCACAAAATTAATTTTCAAATCAATAATGAACTATAGATAAAATTACACATTCATCAATATGAAAGTTAACCTACTTGACATTTATATTCCTAAAACAGATAGCTGGCATGTGTCTTTTCTGTGAATATTGACAAGTCAGAGGGAAAGCACTGTTACAAGATTTTATGGTCAGTGCTACAATAGATGATTTTGACTGATAAATCAAGTTCTAGACATGTGATCTATTTTTATACTGCTTTCTACTACATCCTGTGATATGTCACATCTTTCTGCCTCAGTGTCCCCAGAAGGGAAATATCTACTTGCCTCACAAAGTAGTGTAAAACTGCATCAATTTATAAGCCTCATAGAATCTAGACAGTATCAATGTAAGTGGAAGACATTCAGCACCTCGCAATATGTGGTAGTGCCTTGCAGGATCAAATCTAACTGTACAGCTCTTTGAAGATCCAATAGATGGTGGCCAAATGCAATCTACTTGAAGGCAAAGTTTACTTTTACTTGAAGGCAAAGTTTACCTTTAAAACTTAGAAGGGAAGTGTTACATATACTTATTAATATTAGTCAAATCATCACCTATGCCACTGGTTTACAGAATAGCAATCATGGTAAAATCTCCAGATTTTCAAATGATACTACAATTAGAGTCAGATCAAACAATGAAGAGCAATACAATCAGATTTCAAAGGATTTGAATCATTTTGGTAATAAGACAAGCAGATGGCAAATGCAGTTGAGTGTAAAATAAAATAATTAGTCTGGGAATATGTGCTAAAAGGAATAGTCATGTAAGAAAAAGCATTTTTTGGGGAAAAAAAATTACACTAGAGAAAGAGGAAAGGAGACTATGACAACAGTTGTAGTTTAACCCCACCCAGCAACTAAGCAGTCACTTGCTCACTCCATACCCCCTCTGCCCCAGGAGGAGAAGGAGAGCTGGGGAAGAAAATAAACCTAATAGCTTAAGACAAGAACAGCTTCATCACTGAAACAAGGTCATATATAATAACACTAATTATAACAAAATATTATAAAAATAATAAAGCAAGTTTGCAGACAATACCAAGCTGTGTGCAACTACCAATGGCTACAGGCTGTTCAGAAAAGACAGGGGAGGAAGGAGAGGCAGAAGTTGTCCTCTACATCAAAAAGTGGATCGGGTGTGAAGAGCTGTCCTTGAAGAACAGGTATAAGCAGGTTGAAAGCCTGTGGGTAAGAATCAGAGACCGAAGCAACAAAAGGAACTTTGTGGCTGGTGTCTACTACAGGCCACCCAATCAAAGGGAGCCTATGACAAAGCCTTCTCACTTTAGCTACGGAAGGCATTGTGCTTGCAGACTACTGTCCTGCTGAGGGACTTCAACCACCCTCATATCTGGTGAAAAAGTACCATGGTAAGCTGTAGATAATGCAGGAGGTTCCTGGAATGCATGGAGGATAACTTCTTGAGACAGGCTTGAGATAGCCCTACCAGAGGGGATGGTTACTGAACCAGTTGGTCATGAATATAAGCAATGTAACTGGGGACATCAAGATCCAAGATAGCCTGGGCTGCAGTGATCACGCATTAATGGAGTTTGCAGTCCTAAGGGATATGAGCCAGGTAAGGAGTAAAGGTAGGCCCATAAATTTTAGGAAAGCAGACTTGCAGCTCTTCAGGAAGAAAGTCAGCAGGGATCCCCTGGGAGACTGCTCTCAGGCCCAGAAAGCCAATTGTGTCCTGGGCTGCATCAAAAGCAGTGTGGCCAGGAGATTGAGGGAGGTGATTCTGTAGGTTATAGCAAAATGGGAATCAGCCTATTCTCCCAGGTAACAGGGGAAAGCACAAGAGGAAATGGTCTCAAGATGCACGGAGACCTCAGGGAGGTTTAGATTGGGTGTTAGGAAAAATTTCTTCATGGGAAGGGTGGTCAGGCATTAAACAAGGCTGCCCAGGGAAGTGGTGGAATCACCATCCTTGGAAGTGTTCCGAAAATGCAGAAATGTGGCACCTGGGGACTCTGTTTAGTGATCAACAATGTTAGTTAGGCTAACAGTTAGACTTCATGAACTTAGAGGTCTTTTCCAATCTTAACAATTCTATGATTCTAAAATGGGGTCAATTAGATATAAAGAAGTTTTATAATGAGGGTGCTAAAACAGTGAAACAGGTTGCTGAGAGAGGTGGTGGATGCCACACTCCTTGAAACATTCAAGGTCAGTGTGGACAAGGCTCTGAGCAACCTTATCTTGTTGAAGATGTCCCTGGTCATTTCAGGGGCGGTTGGACTAGATGATCTTTAAAGGTCACTCCAAATCCAAACTATTCTATGAATATTAATAATAGAAATGGGAAAAAAAACACCCCATGGAGGGGGGAAAACCCCACAAGTGATGGACAATACAACTGCTTATCACCTGCAACCAATGTCCAGCCCATTCCCCAGGAGCAATTAGACCTTTCAAGCCAACTCCTCCCAGATTATGGGCATGACACTGAATGGCATGGAATATCCCTTTGGCCAGTTTGGGTCAGATGTCTTGGCCATGCTCACTCCCACCTCCTCAATGGCACAGCATGCGAAACTGAGGATAACTTAGGATAAACACTACTTAGCAACAACCAAAGCATCAGTTTGTCATCAGCATTATTCTCATGCTGAATCCCAAACACAGCTATGCACCAGATACTAAAAAAAAAATTATGTATTTTATTTAATTTTGTTATTAGCTTTATTAATTCTAATTCTTAATTTATAATTTATCTTAACCAAAACACTAATATATTAGCTAATTAAAAAAATTAAAAAGGAATTGGTAAAAGGAATTTATTAAAACCTATAAGGTATAACGTACATGAACTATTTTTTACAATCAAGTGATCCAGTAAGGAAATTATTTAATTAGGTAACAGGACTGACTAGTGTGAAAGTGCAAGTATAAGCAGAAGCATTCAACACCTAGCAGGACATATTTGGCATCACACAGTATTAAATCCAAAGTCAGTAAAGTTCTTTGAAGATCAAGTACACTAGGATATAACTAAGGCCTTTTGAAGTTTGAAACCACAAACGAAAACAAGCCAAGACAAAATGGGAAACACTAACCTACTTGATCAATATTCAATATCCCAAAGAAGAAATAACTTAGGGAGACTTATCAGTCTCCCTATTGGAGTGGATTTGTGTATGACATCAGAAATGCAAGGTTCTCATCTAAACTAGACAGCCCAAGGACTGTAAACCTAGTTCTGATGACTTTATTATCAATTGTACTAGGCTAAGTTTCCCAATTCTGTTCTAAAACAAAGGTCCCTTTTCCTAATACAAATTTCTTCTAAAAGGTTGTAAATTTACTTTTTGTTAAAACCTGGAAAACTTACAACCAGCTGCACTAGTTATATACATCACAGATCACAACAGCACAACAATAATTTCTGTAGAAATAAAATCTTGACTGCAAGTACCATGTTGTCAAAAAAAGACAGACCATGACAGCAACAGAAAGTCTAACAGATCTGGAATGCAGCTATGTAAAAGCATTGCAGGTTTGTCAGTTCTGGTACAAAGTGATCTTCTTAAAAATTAATATAATACAAATGTGAAGATGGAAGGCTAGGTTAAAAAGAAAGATTTGTGGAACACTGATTAACACACACTGCTACTCAAAGAATGTTATTACATATGATCACTGACACTTCAGGACAATGAACGTTATGAAAAAGAGCACAGGCAGTCATGACCCATTTTCACTGGAAAAGATGGCATGGGTATATGAAAAAACCTCTATTTTGTCACAACTACTACCTCTTGTTATTTTTCACACCAGTAATAGGCAAAAATATGTAACTAAAACAAAAAAAAAACAATACTGTTTGTTCCATCAGACCTATTCAGAGGTCCACACAATTGGAGCAGGATTCAATTTGGAAGTTACAGGGTGGAAATCAAAATAGGAAAACAACAGAAAAATCTATAAAAAGCAGACAAGTAGGATTAAGATATCAATAAATATTAAAACCCCCATTTCTAATCCCCAAATATCATTAGTTCTTATAATAAAATGGCAAAGTTCTTCCCTTACACCATTAATTTCCTTTCTCATCTTAACCTGCTAACTTTATTTTGTGCTGGCGCTATCATATGAAAGCACTTTGAGTGCTTTTCTCTGATTGCACTGGCAGAGTTATATGAACCATTACCTATCATTACCTTTATTTCAAACCTGTCACTTCTTCCTCTTTGTAGCCAACAAGCTGTAAGAAGGGAAAAAAATGCAGTCTCTGTCAGAATAAAACACATACAGAAATGAGCTGAAAGGAGCATGTGAACAAAGGGGAAGGGAGAGTGAAGAAAGAGAGATAAGAGACTTGATAAATCTGCTCACTCTCTGCAAAGGACATTCTACTCCACTACCATTTAAAATTAATGAATAAATAAACCCATAACACTAACACATAATGCATGTGGCTTCTGCCCATGACTCTTCTTTATTCTGCCACACCTTGTACTTAAAATACTTCACACATTCCACAAATGTTATCAAATAAAAATAACATTGATACTACCATCTCATGCATGGAAAAATGTACATAAATTGAGCTTGGGTACATGAGAGAAGATGAGCTTCCCTCAAAGCTGTGTGTATCTTACAAGGTGCTTTTCAGTGAATTCTTCATGAGCCACACAATGAGCAATTAGTGCTAATTAAATAGCCCCTTCTAACTATAGTGCTGCCAGTGACACATTAACGACCTCAAAATGCACTTGGATTCGGAAATCTTTTCCCTCCGGATGTGTGCCAGGCTGCCTTACCTCTGTAAAGCTGTGGCATGTTCCAGCTGCTACCGCACATGTATGGAATGTCATTCCCATTTGCAGGAACATGCACCATTCGCCAAACACTGGAGCAGCCATTACAGAAAAGCACTGCAGACACAGCTCCGAGACTCAAACATGCCAGTAAGTTTTGATTTATCTGCATGAAACACCCAGAGAAGCCACATGCAATTGCAAAGTGATGGCATACTGACAGGCAGACCACCACGAAGGCAGGCAGCCAACTTAATGCAGCAGAAACATTCCAGAAGCTTATTTATCATGCTCAATGCTCCAGGTTAGTAGCATGCCTGCCTCTTAACATCTCAAAAATAAATATGGACGTAAAAAACTGAAATAAAACCTTAAGAATCAAATCCACCACTACCACCTCTCCTCTCTCATCTAACTCATGTTACTCCTTTCATGTAACACAATGGAGCCAATACCAGAAACTATTGCATCCTACTGGCTCTCAGTAAGTAGAAGGCAAAGGAACACACAAAAAAAAAATCCAGTTATCCTTGTGAACATATAGTGGAAACCACTGAAAATGACCAGAGGAAATAATATAATGAAGTCACAAAAAGAGAGCTAAATTCACAGTCATTCCTAATTTGCCCATCACCTACAGACTGAACTGCAAACATTCATCTAGGTATTCAATCAAATTGAATTAACAGTCAATGAATTCTGAAGTATTTGTATTTGGCAACTTTTATCTCCAAAGCAGAAGATGGAAGTATGTGGAATATGTGTTAAAGAATGAAGCTAGAGCATCTGCCATAGCAAGCATGCAATTGGGCAGCTGGAAGCATCTGAAGCACTGGCTCAAGGAATCTATCAAAGAAATGAACAGACGGAAAACTTATTGGACTTAACAACAAAGGATGTGCAAACAGTGGCTGAACACACACATGGATTGCTAAGCCCAGCTCATACCTCACAAGTCAGTTGATGGCACAGAAAGGATTCAGATTTCCCATTTGATTTTGAAAATACACTTATACTCTGTAGCCCATATATGTTCCTCCTGGGCTGTGATTTACAAATACCTCAAGAAAAGAAAACCTGATCTGTAAGCAGACAGTAATATTTTTCCTCACACTTGATTTTTGCTTGTAGGACCTCTTTTCTCCTTCCCTCTCTCTTGAATAACACAGTGCAGTTAAAACACAAGACTTTAATCAGTTTAAGGAAGCGATTTTGGTGGGGTTCAGAACAGTTAAAGATATTTCCACTGCTTTTCTAAGATCTAGCTAATGACAGAGTCAAGAATGTTAAGATGTGGGGAGTCTTCTGTGACTGTGATAGAAAGAAGCACAAAGAAAAGCTGTTCCAGAAGCACATATGGTGCAAGAAAAAAATTTGAAGAATAAAGTTGTAGCTTAAAGCAGAGAAAAGTTATGATGAAGGCAAGATAAATTTCTTGCAGCTAATATGCAGATTGTTGCAGACTCTAGAAATCACAAGTTAGTAAGTATGAAAACTAAAATATAAAAATGACATTTTGCATTCCAACCAAAACAGAATTCAGATTTGAATTTTATTTTTATTTAAATACATGAGTATGTCCACTGAAGGATACAGACTGAGTACAAAAGACTCAGGTAAGCTCAGGTATTTTCAATTAAAAAGGAAAAAAAAAATCTTTTCATGATTGGATCCAAAAGGAATCACAGTAAGAGAGGGAAAAACACCCCAATTCAGAGGAACAAAGAAAAAACCATGGCTAAAAGAAATAATAATGAAGAAGGAAGAAGTAGGGGGGTGGGGAAGCAATCCCAAAAGCAGGAAGAAGTCTGCAAATTACACTGCAATGAAGACACTGGAATTTGTTCATATTAGAGTTTGATACATGTGAAATTCCAAACACAGCTAGAGCAAAATGCAGCCCACTACAAAAAAATTAAATCTTTAATTTCCACAGAGAAAGATCCAAACATATCAAGCTATTGTCTGCTGCATTACATACAGTCAGAAAATATCAAGTCATCTTATTATGACCATAATTTCACTTGAATTACAATTGCACCCATTGTCCAGGGGATAATTTCCAGAGATTCTATCAGTGCTTCAGAGGATTCAGAATCTAAAACAGCAAGCAGCATACACATGAGAAATGGGAAGATATTAAAGCATATCCAGCAACTGTCAACTTCTTCCACCAGCAAATCTATCTAGAAAAAAAAAAAACCTTATCTAGTAGAAAACTCGCATTATCCCAGGCTTGGTGAAAATTTATCATGTATTCATAAATGCCCCCTTTTAAAAAACTGCACATGGAGAAAATGAGCACTGCCTCAGATTCCAATAAGGCTCTGCTGAGTAGGTCTGCACTCACATCATGCACGGTCATGAAACCAAAGCATCTGATGGACACAAATCTAATGTTCTGAACTTAAAGAAGAGCATGAGAAGACAGCAACTAAGGAATATGCTTTTCAGAATTGCTCCATTTCATAGCCTTTTGCTGAGTGGTACATCTGCAGCTGCTACACACACTTGCACTTTCTCTTATATACTGCAAAATGGGATAATGCTGGCTGACACACAGCAATCAAAACAATTAGCTGTTTTTGGCATTTGGGCTCATACAGAAGCAAGTATGTTAAAATGCTGCCTTGCAATCAAAAGAGAAAGCCCAAAACATAATAGGTGCAAGTGGATTGTATGATTATTTCTTTCAGTGAGCACCGTTTGTAAAGAAACCTCTAAGTTTTTCCAACGAGACCTATTTGAAGACAGTGTTGTAGGAAAGTTGAGACCAGGGAGGCACAGGTTGTGCACATGATGTTTCTCTACAACAGTCATGAATTTACAGCTGGAATGCTAAGTGAGAAAAAAAAAGTCAGCTGAACTTCTCTTGTGCAGCTCTTGTTTTCTGGGAGGCTGCAAACACAGTATGCGAAGTGGCATCTTATGGATGAAAGGAAAGCCATAGTCATAAATATTGCCCCTCATAGCTACTGTTACCATGGTGCCTGTGCAAATCAGGCCATTCTCCTAAGCACTGTGAACAAAAATGAAGAAGGAAATAAAAGTCCACTACCACAACTTGAGTAAGATACAGCAGCTGGCAAAAGAGGAAACCATAAGAAAACAGTGGGATAGCAGTGGTCTTGGCATAACACAGCTGCCTACCCTGTGGTAAACTTTTGTAGGCACCGCAAATAAAGAATCTTTTTAGAAAGGCCTTGAAGGAGAGGAGTTTGCAGGCAGCTCTGCACCTGTTTATGAAATCATACAATGATAGCATTAAAAAAAAATTGTTGAAAACTTAAATGGATTATGGAGATTGGCAACTGAAGACAGACATAAATGTTTTAATAATACAGGAGATGAGATATGTGGGAGAGAATAAAGAGCCTTGAAAACAAAAGACAAACATCCTACATTTAATGTGACAGGTTAGGTGAAGCTAGCTGAGTCAAGGAAAGAAGTGACAGAGGTCGAAGAGAGCTAAGGAAATTATCTTCAGATAAGCAATTATCATTGACAGAAGTGGATCAAAACTGTATTGCCAAGGCTAGAAGTGTTGTTCGCATAATCAAGGTATACAAGATAAAGGTATGAGGATGACTGGAAAGGCTAAGGGTTCTGTTTCAGCTATATCAAGATTCAAGAGGTGCACATACAGGCCAAGCAGATAGCAAACAAGCCAAAATTTTAGTTTCATCACCGAAGTTGTAGAATACTTCTGTATCTTGTCAGCATCCAAAAGATGTGTGCATTTCCATTCAGAAATCACACCTTCAAAAGATGAGATTCTAAAAGAGAGAGGACTAAAAAGAGTAAAGCTTTTGGAGATTATGGATATGAATTCGGATGGTTTTGACAGAAGGGTAAAATGAAGACTCAGGAAGTACAAGAAGCATTCTCCATAAAAACCATGACAACACACTTAAAGGGAATATCATTTGTTGACCTTATTAATTCTTTGTGTGAGCCTCACTATTACTCTGTATGCATGTGTGTGCATGCATTAAAAACCACAGAGAAAGGAGAAGTATAGCCAACAATGGAAAAGTAACAAGCCATGGCCACTTGCAGAAGCATTATTTTTTTCAAGTGCACACAGACAGACAAACAGAACCTGAAGCCCTGTAGGGGCTGAGTCAGCCAATCTGATAACAACATCTTTATTATAATTTATGAAAATTTATTGTGATCAGAGCAGTGATAACACATAACATTTAAAAAAAAAAAACCACACACACAACAAAAAAGTGTGCCATGTTGTTCCTTAAGAAAAATAAGGAGTAGAACTCAAAAACCAATCTCATCTGAAGTCCTGGAATCATGAAGCACATCTTCACAGAATCACAGAATACAAGTTGGAAGGGACACAAAGTTCATGGAGTCCAAAATCTTGGCCGTGCACAGGAGCATCCCCAAGAATCACACCATGTGCCCGAGAGTATCATCCAAACACTTCTTGAACTCTTGTCAGGCTTGGTGCTGTCACCACTGCCCTGGGGAGCCTGTTCCAGTGCTCAACCATCCTCTCGGTGAAGAACCTTTTTCTAATATCCAGACTAAAACACCCCTGACACAACCTCAGGCCATTCCCTCAGGTCCTGTCCCTGGTCACCACAGAGAAGAGATCAGTGCCTGCCCCTCCTCTTCCCCTCACA
>JAWWEE010000122.1:29440940-29503579 GCA_035221455.1 Xenops minutus | reverse complement strand
CGTTCGCTTCGCTTCGCTTCCCTTCCCTTCCCTTCCCTTCCCTTCCCTTCCCTTCCCTTCCCTTCCCTTCCCAAATTATTAGCAGGTATTTTGCACTCTGGAGAGAGCTGAAAGATATATGAAATAAGCTGATAATTAAAAATTATATTCCTTTACTAGAACTAAACAGAGGGACATATCTTGACTTGCATTTAACTGACACTTCAGAAAGCTGAAAAAAAAAATCATATGAAGTATACTGCAGGGTTTATAACAACTGAACATATTTAACCACACTAAACCAGCTACTTAAAATGGCTGCACTGGGTTCACCTAATTTTTTATATTTAAATCTCTAATTTGAAAAGGTAGAGACACCTTTCTATGAGTGATGATAGCTGAAATCTCTCTATATGTTGACAAAGACTAATACACAATTGTCCCTCTTGGGTGGTTCGCTTTGAGATTCTTTTTCTTATGCTACCAGCCACACTCTTTTTGATGTATTTTGTATGGATTTTTTCCTGTATTAAAGCGAAAAGAGGAAAAAAGCCCTTTGATCTCTCACCACAGCACCCAGTGATCTATTCAATTTAAGAAAGAAACCGTTATCACACATCTTCTTTGCCAAATGTGTCCTCTTTACTGCAGCTCAGATTAAAATTTAGTGCAGTCTTTTGACTGTTTATAGTGCCTTCCCACCAGATCCTGAGCCACACACATGATTTTCTTGTTTGTCTATTTGCACCTATGTGCCTGCAAGGTGAAACAACTGTGTTTTGTTAAGATTTCCAGGCAGTAATGGTTTGAAATGGTCTGCTGCAGTACCAGGCTGCCATCACCACTGTGATTACATGGCTTTTTTCATGTCCCTCAGAAATGCCTTCCAGAGGATGTCTTAGCCATACCTCAACTTTAAATTTCTGATTCCTTTCTTCCAGTAACTTGTCTTAGATGGAAATTCTTGTCAAAATACAGATACTTCAGTGTACCTGAGGGGTCTGCTCAGCCTTTCTGCTAAAGGATGAGCTGGTCGGTGTTTAAAGAGCCGATTCCTAACCTTTTGTTGTCTTCTTACCCCTTGTTTTCCTTGAGACTCCACTTGCTTTCCTATCCAAAAAATAAAATTAAAAAAAAAAAAAATCAGAGAAAAGTAGTTGTTAAGAAACACAGGATTGGCAGCTGTGAAGCTTCAGAGCTCTCCGCAGAATCCAGCTGTGTAAGTAGCTGCATTGCAGATGTTGCCTTTCTTATCTCCTACTGTGTATCTGATCTTCCACACTGGAAGATCTAAGTGGGAGGAAATGGAGAAAGGCAGTTTCTTTTTCATGAACATTTACTCCTTTAGCTTTAAAGATTGTCAAATATGAATGCTTAATGCTATGCACATCTGTTATCCAGAAACTGGGAAAGCACAACATCTTGCAAGACACAAAGGACACAACTGACTTCTGTTTCTTAAACTGAATTTCTGTCAAATCCATTCCTATGATCTGAAGGATAAGATTTTAACATTGTCAATGCCCTCATAGTCCTTGATATATTTTTTTGTATATACCATACATATCAGATCAATGTGCCTGTGCTGATTTGTACATAGAAACTGAAAGGACAATTTCTGAAAACTGCTGGTTTAAAACCAAAAGAACCACTGCAGCTGAAGCTACTCTACAACACTAACACTTCTTTCAAGGGTCCTCAGTTATGTGCTTCCTCAGGTCAATACTAAAGCAATAATTAATACTCTCAAGCATAGGCAAAAATAGACAAGCATAAACAAACAAATTAGTTTGTTTCTTTGTGAAGGATAGTTATTTGTCTCCACAGGAATAAGAAGCTAACTTTTCTAGAACTTCCACAATATACTTCTTAGTTGCTACACTTTAAGAAGTCTTTTCCTAAGGGAAAGCCATTTTTGCTAGCAACAAAGTGAAACAGAATGTGAAATGTCTCATCGAGTAGTATTAGACAAGGAAAGTGCAGTAAAACTTCCAGTTCAAACACTCAGAGCACATTCTATCTGAAAGCATTTTTACAAAGTTTGCAATGCAGATAAAGTGGCACACTAATGAAGAATGACTAGCCTGACTTCCATTAGGGTTTTCCCTACATTAGAAGTAACACTCTATTACTTTCATTATTTAAAACATGTTTGCTTTAGCACATACAATTCAGTAATGTGAACAATGAAATCATGATTTGTTCAAGTACACTACAAAAGTGATAGTGTGTTCATAAGAAACCATAGACAGAAGTGAAGACTATATTTGTGCTTTTGCACCACAAGCATCCTAAGTATGTCTATTCAGCTTGTATTTCCCTCCTTTTGTAATTGTTTGTACTAATTAATTCTGGAGTGAAATCCATAAATATAGCATTAACACAAATCCCAAGTCACGACTTACTTTGGTTTCTCCATTATGTCTATTTTATTATCACAAGTAAAAATAACAACATCAATATTTTCCTGTTAATAATAAAATAAAATAAAAATAAAAAAATAAAATAAAATGTGTACACAGGAATTGATCTTTATAGTAGTCATTTTTCTCATACATGCACCATGAAGAATGTTAATCCAATATGATCATGTTTCATTAAAGCGTTTGGAGCTTCCTGGTAGTCCCTGAAGTCCACTTTTCAAATGAACACTGCTAAAGCTGCATTGAGTTAAAACATGAACATCTTCCTTGTCTATAATTTTACATACATTAAAGGATTTGTATATTCAAATTACAACATGCTTCCTTAGGAAAAAAAGCGAAAATGGTGAGTCAAATGGAAAAGGAGCACCATATTAAATGATGTGGCTACACTGAAGTAGTTAAGACTACAATTTTAAAAGACATTTAGCATCTGCAATGTTTAAGATGAGTAAGATATAACCTTTCAATGATAATCTTCAACAAAATCCCACACCTCCTTAAAATGGCAAAGTGATGTCTGTTGACTACAACATGTTTACCTTATGAGAGAGCTGACATTAACGGTGATTAATGTCTGAAGAACATTTCTGTTGTTTTCTAACCCTGTACACAATCTAGAAGCTTTGTCATTAGCTTCAAAGAACACAAGATGAAGCCATTAAATCTTATTGCGTTTTATTTGCAGCCTCACCTCCCTTTTCTCTTTTAATCATGGGATACTCTAGCTATTCCTAGACATTGGATAATTAATTAAATGGCCACAGGATGTTTTAAAAGATTTATTACAGTGTCTACTCTAGAGAACATACCTTTTATTACCTATCAATACCTAAACATTCTGACCTATATTCATATGGAAGTTGTAGTAGATTAATCAAACAAAGTTTCATCTAAACTTGTCTAAACACATATGCCACAGAAGAATATTTGCACCTAATTACTAGTGATGCACTGACAAGCTCTCAACAGCCATCTTACTGCTTCTCCTGCACTTTAAGTACAAGTCCATTCATCTGATTGTGCAATTCTATTGCCCATCACCCAGTCTAAGCTCACTGCCCTCAAGGGTTCAGACACATATGTGTCCAGTCTGGAAGTCACTGACTTGTGTTTAGCTCACAAATCTGTAGCTGGAGAAGGAGAGTTTGTCTGATAAAAGCATGTTACTGTATGCAGAGTCCTTATTTCACATGTAATTAGCCTGCTTTACGTGTGTTGATTTAGAACTTCTTTCTACTTCAAATATGATTTTCTGAGTACTGCTAGCAGTCGACTCATTTCATTACCTTCTGTAGAAGGTAAAGCAACATTGTCCTACCTGCTACTTTTGCCATTCAACAGTGTTCACTTTAAAAAAAAATAATAAATTTCTTCATTTACAGTCTCCAGTGGTCAGACAGCTACTAGAAATTTTCAGCAGGACTTTCCTGGCACGTTTGCATTACGATAATATAAAGGTGCACATAAATCATCCATTCATCTCTAAATGATTATGTTTAGAGCTGATTAGCCAAGAGTAGAGTTTATATGTTACAGAAAGCAATGCTCAGACTGGACCGAGTTAGTAAAGACTGTTAGGTAACAGTCACTAGAGAAGGGATACTTTCCTGATATAAATATCAAGATAATTTATATTTTTATATAAGTATTTAATGAACAAGAATATAATGCCTACTAAAAAAAATAATATAACCACGTTGCACTGTAGAAAATTCCTCCTAATCATCTGTGTCTATTCACATTTCTGCTGTTAGTCAGGACTAATCTCTGGAACAGATGTTTTTCATTATTGTTTGCTATATGATTGTCTCACTACTAATATATGACTACTAATATATTACTACTAATAGTAATAATTGACTAGCTATTTTAGTCTGGTACATAACTCAGATTAAGAATTTATAAAATTTCTGAGTCAAACTTTCCAGGACTTTTTCTATATACAAAGGTTTAATATGCTAAGAGATAAGATTTTTTTTTTTAATTGTATTATTAACTGGAGGTATCAGTTGTTTGTCACACTTTTTTTTGTTCTCAGCCACAGAAATCTGATGTTGTTTTCTTTTATGATTCAGTTATTTTGTTGCCTTCAGCCAGAACTGGGATTCTTTTACTTCAGAAACCTTGATATTTTGTAGGTACTAAGTGCTTTTGCTTTGTGCATTTGGTATTTTTTAGCCTTTGAGATATTTTTAGCTTTGCATATTATAATCTAAAATATCCAGGGAATGGGGAAGACTGTGGTAACAGCTATAACTGTTAGACTGACCTCCTGTAGACTTCATTATTAGACACTTCTTTAAACCAAGAGGGAAAGTAATGAGTAAGCTGTTCACACAGTAAAAATGCTGCAGCAGCAACCATCAGTTAAAATATAGAAAGATAAAGGTTTTCTTTTATAATCACTGGACACTTTGCAAGCAAATGACTCTGCCTCCAGTAAGCTGTTGCCCAAAATATATTTTCTTGGTCCAAGTTAATGAAAAACATAGCAGCATATATCAGAGTTGAACACTGTATGGAAAAAATGCAGCCTTTTCTAAACATCAAACTTGATCCTAAGCCTGAATCCATGACAATTTTTCACAGATACTCCAGTGAGATGTTTCTTAGCAGCTGCTGCTGAAATTGAAATAATACTTGTGATGGTTTTAGGCTGAACTCTTTGGAGAAACTTTCGTATGGCATAGTAGAGGTGGGAGCTACACTCTAATTTTATCTTGACAGATTGCTTCACAATCCTCAAGTAGGTGCACCATTGAAATTGTAGGTGTTTTCTGAAGTACTCACTTGACATTTAGGCAAAGTCTTCTGGTATGGTAAACATCCAGACTTCATCTATAATGTATGGACCAAGTAAGAAAGAGATCTACAAGACCAGCAGAAAACTATGACAAACACAAATGTTAAAAGGAAACTAAGGAAGTGTTTTAAACTACTTTTTCCCCTTGGAATTTGAAACATGACTCCGCACTTCATCTGCACTGGAATATGATTAACACTTCAACAGACAAGAGCGCACAATTTACAGATCCTCTTCACTACACATCCTAATTGCTGCTTGGTTGAGTCAGAGAGCTGGGGAGGTTTAACCAGTTCTCTAACAGCATTCCTATTATCTCCTACATTTTCTGCAACATCCACAGAAGCTTCAAAGCAGTGGAGAATTTGCCTGGTTTTGGTTGAGATGGCATTTGTTATTCCCTAAAGAGGTTATACTCTTTCTTGAAGTTCAGACTAATTTGAAGTTGTGATCTATGGGACCTTTCTTAACATTTTTTAAGAATTACTATTCTGCATAGCAGTCTGATGAATTAATTTGAAGAGCTCTGTCCCTTGGGCACATACAGAAGACACTATCCAACATTTCTTTAGAAAATTTGCTTCAATATTTTTCAGTATAAAGCAGTGCACAACGTATGAATCTTACTATTTTCATGATTCATTTGAAGCAGAATGCCTCTTTTGCAGTGTAGGTAAATTGTCCATATCCATCTTTTTAAATATCAAAAACCCTTCACACAATTACTCTCTCAATCCTATTACAATTGCTAATATGGTTTCATCGGTGGATAGCTTTGGATGGCTATTTTGGCATAAAAATTGAAATTTTACAACTTTCCCTTACACTGATACGAACGGGTAATGTAGAGAATATAATACATAAGGAAAATATGATTAAAACTACTATTTATAACCTTTGTGAAATATCCCTATCCATCTGCACCTCCCAAAAATCTCAAAACAGACACTTTATATACGTGTCTCCAAAAGCTTCCTTATGCTCCATACTTCAGGAAACACAGGCAGGCTATGCTCATTAGGCATGTGTGGAGCAGAGCAGAAGGATGAAGTGTTCATACCCATGAGTCTGATTCCTCTGACTGAAAACTAGACTCTTCACTTACATTGCTCATACGATGTCCAGAAAATCTGTAGTGCTATAGATACCTACAGTAGGCCTTGGTTTTTCATTTCTGTAATTGGCCAAACACTCAATAGGGTTCTTTTTTTTTTTTTTTTTTTTTTTGCCTTTGGAAGAATACTGCATTCTGTCCTGGGTTACAAGTTTAGAATCATAGAATAATTTAGGTTGGAGGAGAGTTTTAAGATGATCAAGTCCAACCACTAACTAATTGTCCCATTGATTCAGCCTGTCCAGGTTCCTCTGTGAAGCCTTCCTGCCTTCCTGCAGATCATGATTCCATCTTTACATTTGTCATGGGTTTAAGATGCATAAAAATATTTATAGCTTTCTAGATCATATTCCTCTTCCTACAATGAGGAGAAAGTTTCCTAACATCTGATAGATACAAGGAAAATAAGTGTGATTTGATTTACTCTAAGAGCAATTCCCTAGAAACTTTGCTTTGACACACTACTGATGAAAACAACACTGACACAAATTAGTAACATCTGCAAAAAAGGTGGTGAGAAAGACTAGATGCAGCTGGTAGAGTTGTCATTAATGTATTTTAAGCAGTTTTGTTATAGATCTACCCTGAAAGTTTGAAAGGGGTAGGAGACTCAGTTGCATAAAATTGTCAGAACTTGTAAACTTCTTTATCATCTTTGGAAGTGAAGAATTCCACACATTTTTATAGTAGCTATTTTAGTATTGTATACAGTCACCATTTAAGCTTCCCACAAAAAAATCCAAAATAACCTACTTGGAAATTAGTGTCTTGAAACTAAAGAATTTGATTTTTAAAGAAAAAGACAAACTGAGAAGATTTTGTGCCAGGATTGCTTCAAAGCAGCAAGGGTAAAATCTCCCATAAAGATGCTCATACTCTCTATCTCCCATAAAACACCTGCTGAGCATATCCAGGAGGGCTTCTCTGCCGGGGACCAGGACTGCACCAGGGGGGACCAGAAGAGCTGGACACTGAAGGCAACCTTGGCACAGGCTGGGCTTTCACTCACCAGAGCATGCAGCATTCATTTTGGGTGCCAAAAGGGGATAGTCTTAGTCCAGCCAGGAGCAGCACAGAGGACAAAGATACATAGTGGACACCAAGTCCATGCAGGAAGGGGATTAAGCAAAAACCAAGTACGCCTTCATCATGCCTTAGAAAAGGAAATAGCAGTCCTGAGCTTAAATGGTTCCTGGGGCCTATGGGCAGTGGCTGGGGATCCCAGGTGAGACTGTTCAGGGCTATTAGGGCATCTTGGTGCCTGCCAGAGCTGAGAGGAAGATTGGTCTTTCTCCCTGCATGTTTGACCTGAGCTTTCATCCCACCTCTAGGAATTACAGTGAGAAATTGCCAAAATTATTTTTCAGAATCTGCAGCAAATCAGTTTAGGTCAGAAAATTTTACCTCAAAACTAACTAGATTAATTTTTCTAATTGCCTACCTGAATACATCTCCTTATTTAGCTGTCAGTCACCTTCTACTGCAACTGCTGGCACCCAAGTGACAGTCACCATTGATGGATAAGATCCTGAGGAGGGAAAACTTCATATCTCTCATTATACCATCTCTGCATATGGTTGCACCTGGTTCTGGGTCCTGATCTACAGGCACATCACTCATCTTTAATAGACTTACACTTGCAACACTCATTTAAAACAAAGAAGTGCTAATGATACCTGGGAAAATTCAGCTTGGTTTATTATTATCCATATAAGGTTCTACAGAATGTCAGTGACAAGTAAGGGACATGAACATGGCAGGGAACGGACATGACCACATTAATTCCCAAGCAGTAGATCAAGATCCTCAGAAATAAGCCATCCACCTATTACATTTGGATTTTTTATTATTTACTGTTGTGATATGAAGCCAGTCTAAGACTGAGTCATCATGCTTCACTTGCTGTTTGATTGAAGCTACAGCATTTTAGGTTTGACTGAAAATTTTCTGGGATACTTATGATGGATTTTTTTAACTTTCTGGCTTGTGAAATTCATGGACGAGTTCAAAAATATAAAGCAATGAATTTATGTGGCTGAAGTTCACACGTGAATACTTTCCATGCCCTTCTCTGGAAGGCCATTTTGAATACTGCCCTAAATTCCCAGGTTAGACTTTAAGGAAGGAGGATTTCCAAAACCTATGAAAGTACACTAAGAGAAAACAAAATTATCCCTTTCTCACAATTTTTGAGAAGATGGTTAACATTTCACTGCCTGGACTTTCTTATCTAAACTGCAAGAAAAATGGAGCTTGCCTGTAGTATATTTCCCATAACCACTGAAGCACAGTGAACAGAAGAGACTGACATTTTTAGTATTTCCTATATTAAAGAAAATAAAAGGAAACTGTAAATTTCTAGTACTTACTTTTTACTAGTAAATTCTTGTCAAAAATAGATATTTAATTTAATATACCTTAATAATTTAATATATCCATACACTAAACTGTGAGGAAGACCCTGTTCGAGGGTCAGCCCTCCCTCAGTTGCGTGTATTTGATGGTAATGCCAGTGATGTATATGCATGACAATAACTCCACACTGTTGTTCATACTGTCCAGTTTCAAAGAAAAAATACTCCTTGTCTTCCAGTACAAATCAAATTTACCAAGGTTAGCTTTGGAGATACTACAGTGTGTAAGCAACTGTTGTACATGTCAGCTAAAATATTGCTGTGCTGAAGGACATTATTTTCACAAGAGCTTTGCAGCCTGTTTGGCTGGCACAGTGTTTGTTTCACTGATCTAAGTTATAGTGAGCCAATGCAGAGATGCGTTTTGTGGTTGACATTCATTCTCTGGGTTTGGGGTGGAAAGGGGAAACATGAGATTTCTCTTTCACCTTCTATGACCACTTCTGTCCTTCTCTAATAATTTGTTTTATATATTAGCCAATTTCAGTCAAATCTGACAAAGGGGGTGAGGTCTCAGCAGGATTCTCTTCCTGATCTAATAAGAGACAGGAAAGAAAAAAAAAAAGAAGTAATTTTCATTCAGATATCAGCCAGCTGATTAAGAGCCTCAAGCCTACCCACTGTGAATAATTCTTACCCAATCTCAGCACAGCTCAGGGAAAGATAAATAAGGAACAGGAGAGGAAGCAGAGGATCCTGGGAGGAAGTTTAGAAAAGGTGACAACAGGCATCAGAAGGTGACCTGAGGTATTTATTTCCTTTAAATGGGAGCAAAGTGATAAGTCACAAGTCTGTTGGAAATGCAGCTCTCTGCTCACAAAACAGCTTGTTTTCCTTGAAATTACTTACAAAATATTCTCATCACAACTAAGAATTAAATTTCAATTAGCTATTGAAAAAATGTCCTTTCCTCCAATGTAGGCACATGAAGATAATTTTTATTGAGACTGATTATCTCACGGTGAAAATTCAAGGGAATTTAATACTGATATTTATTTGTGCAGCTGCAATAATGTACATGGGTTTCGTATGATCATGACAGCATTTCTTTCTACTGGTATCTCCTGTAAAGATGGCCAGAATGACTAATCTTCCCTCTCTTACTCATTGCAAATGAGAACTGCAGTCAGTTATCTGCTGTAACCTTGTTGTGACAAGGATTGTCACTCAGAGATACACAGATCCTTCTGGATACAGTGCTTCAAATAGAGTGCACTGAAATAAATGAGAAGAGTCCCAAAGGCTTTGATACATGTCAGTTTTATCAGTGTTCTAACCTTAAGGCTAAAGATATTTTCTACAATTCCCTTGCTTTTGATAATATTAAAAATATGGAAACAGAATAAACAGCCAATTTTATAAAAGTATGCTTTTAATGCCACTAAAGCAAATGTTTCTCCAAATGGTGGGAGAAACTAAACATAGAATGGAAAGACTAAAAGAATTTGTTATTTCCCATGTATTATTGTAATATTTAGCTGGTAGGATACTAAATTCAGTAATTTCTCAGGCAAGTTAGAAACTTGAAATATAGTAAAACTCCCTTGTTTTATTCAAATTGCTAATATTTGGAATTGATTGCCCCATGATGTCTGGCTGGAAGACTATGTAGCTGCATAATATCTACAGAACTAGTAATTTTTTTTCTTTTTGTTAATTGTCCTGTATGCTTCTTGGAAAGTCTATCCTTTTGCTACATAAAGTATTCTGTACACTTTACACAATATTTACTACTTGTATTCTTAATCATCAAATATTTTTTCCTCTGGATAAACACATTTTTAAATAGCAGCTTAAAATGACAAGTGAAGAAACAAAATGAAACTCTTAAGGGTAATCAGCATCCCCTTGTCAGGTTCAGTATCAGAAATATATTTAAAAAATATTTTTTTAGGTAAATAAAGACTTCTGCATGTTCTTTATAGTCTGCTCATAGCTCAACTATTCAGTCTTATGTATGTGCCATAAAGACCCTGTGTCACATATGTCACTGCATTCCATTCCCTTGCTTTCTCTAGGACTGTGTAGACAAATACTGTATAGAAGCCTAGTGACAAGTAAGAAGAAATACAATTTTCAGGCATAGTTCTTTATTGCCTTTTACCTTTTGTTGAGATAGGAAGAAAAATGAATCAAAAGAAGTTTAAAAACCACCTGGCTTAGTAATAAACTAATTTTGCCAGGATTCTCCATGTCCTAGATACACTACTGCAGGTCCAGTACTGAGGTATGCTGCTTAATTTAAAATTTCATATCATGGTATTCAAAATGTCATGATTCTATTTTTAATTGTATTTTTCGTTTGGTTTTCCTTTTTTTTTTTTTTTTTTTTTTTTTTTTTAAGAGGAATGAGAGGAGTGATCTGGATATTTGCATTTCCTCTGTATAAGGTCTACTTATGCAGGGGATGGTACCTGTAAATTACGGTAAGTTGTGGCTCACTTGAGGTCACTGAAACTCAGGAAGCAACGAACCACAAAATCCTCTGGCAATGATCAAGCATTCTAAACGCTGTAACATCTTCTTCATTTACAGATCTTTGCAAGGAAATAACGGTGTGCCTTTTACCTATGCCTTTGGTGCGAGTAGAGAAGGCACTTTGGGGCTTCAATTCCCATGCCTGATATGCCCCAGACAGGACTGAAAACTTTGAAGATTTACCTTCTGTCTGGGACTCTTTAAAACCTTCTCATTCATGTTCCGTGTTCTTTGAAGCTCCTCCACAGTTCCACGGGATAGATTTATTCCTTGAAGTACAGCAGTAAAACATTTCCAATAAAATACAAGTACAAAACATTTCCATATAGTCATCAGGCATCATTATCCATCTTTTGCATATTGTAAAATTATGGCATAGATATTAATGACTTGCCTAAGACCATAAAAAATTCTGAGGCTGACTTAAAATAGTCTAACTCTTCTCATTTCCAGGCATCTGCTCTTTGCAATGAGCAGTTATCTACATAAATTCGTGTCTAGGATTTTTTTTTAACCATTAACATGAGCATTTGCATGAGTTTGATACAATGTTAAATTCCATATATTATATAAAGAAACTAATTACAGTGAAGTTTATTGTGGTGCATGGAAGAACTTACTACTTCAGATTCAGCCAGGCATTGCACATGAATTGTATAATAGATTCATTTCCAATAGATGAATGTTATTTAGTGGAGCTTTTTTACATTAAATGTAGCTTTGGGAGGTCTGAGGCACAATTACAGCAGATTCCATGGGAATTTTGAGACAGGGAGTAGAAGAAACAGATGCTGTATGTAGCTTCAAAAAAGATACTTTAATCAAATATGATTCTAATTATGCAACAATGATGAGGTTCATCACAGAAAAAAAAAAGGCCACAGAAAAGATTTTTTCTGACTGGATAACAGGCGATATATATAAGTACCAAATATGTACAGTATGGTACAGAAAAGTGCTGGATATGCTCTCAGATATTTGACCCACAGATTCCATAAAGCTCTTAAGAATCTTTGTAAATGACTTGGATGCAGAACTGGAAGGGATACTGAGCAAGTTTGCAGATGGTACAAAACTGGGAGGAGCTATTGGCTCCCTTGAAATCAGGGAGGCTCTGCAGAGAGACTTCAACAAATTAGAGGGCTGGGCAATCGCCAACCATAGGAAATTCAACAAGGGACAGTGTTGGATTCTGTACCTGGGATGCAGCAACCCTGGATGTTTGTACAGACTGGGGAATGAGATGCTTTAAAGCAGTGTCATGGAAAGGGACCTGAGGGTCCTGGTGGATGGCAAGTTGAATATGAGTCAGCAGTGCCCTGACAGCCAGGAGGGCCAGCCATGTCCTGGGGGGCATCAGGCACAGCATCGCCAGCTGAGCGAGGGAGGGGATTGTCCCGCTCTGCTCTGCACTGGGGCGGCCTCAGCTTGAATACTGTGTGCAGTTTGGGGTGCCACAATATAAGAAAGATATTGAGCTCTTAGAGAGCATCCAAAGGAGGGCAGTGAAGATGGTGAAGGGTCTTGAGGGGAAGCCATATGAGGAGTGGCTGAGGGCACTTGGTCTGTTCAGCCTGGGGAAGAGGAGACTGAGGGAAGACCTCATTGCAGTTACAACTTCCTTGTGAGGAGGATGGGCAGGCACTGATCTCTTCTCTGTGGTGACCAGTGACAGGACCTGAGGGAATGGCCTGAGGTTGTGTCAGGGGTGGTTTATATAACAGAAAAAGGTTCCTCACCCAGAGGGTGGTTGGGCACTGGAACAGGCTCCCTAGAGCAGTGGTCACAGCACCAAGCCTGAAAAGTGTTCAAGATGCATTTTGATGATACTCTCAGGCACATGGTGTGACTCTTGAGGATGGTCCTGTGCGAGGCTAATGTGATGATCCTTGTGGGTTCCATCCAACTCAGCATATTCTCTGTTTCTGAGCACCTTCTTACATGAAATCATCAAGATTTCCATTAAAACAAGGTAAACAGCCTAAGAGTAAAACAAATTGTGAATGGGAAGCAAATGGAGAGGCTTATTGTATTCAGCTTTTTATCTTCACTTTCCTCAGTTCTGGGTTTTTAATGGGTTTGGGCTGGGAGTCGTTCTGATGTGGGTCTTTTGTAAAGGAACAAAGGGAGGTAGAGACTAGATGAAGAATGACAGAAAGACACAACATTTCTGAGCTACATTTGAAAGCAGATACTGGGAAATAGAGATTTGGATGTGATTAGCTTCTGGTATGAGGAAATTGCCACCACAGCAAAAATAGCAAATTGTTTGAAAATTAGGCTGAATTTTTCAATTATGAAACAGTGCCAAGTATTCTGGCCACAGATGACCAGAAAGGGCTTGTTTTCAATGAACACACATGATTTCCCCCTCTAAATGAACAAGAAGCCATCTTATAAAGGTTTTGTTTTGAATGAGCAAACCTAGATACATTATTTTTTATTATTTGCATTGCTCTGGTATCTAGGAGACCTAATTAAATAACAGGAGCCTGCAGTGCAAGGAGCTGTACAGATACAGATCAAAAGCCCACTCTGACCTCTGGGAGTTCTGTCATTCTTGCATAGCTTGGACAGTCAGCAGAGACCAAGCTTAAATTGCTGTGTGGCACCAGACAGAAAAGCATGCCAACAGCGAGGGGAGGATGACACTGGAGGAACAGGATGCCAGGGCAGAGCATGGAGACAGGCACGTACAGACATGGCACCAGTGCTGACACCTCGTGCTACAATGTGGAATAGCAGAGAGGGGGGAAATGGCACCATGATACTGCACCCACTGCATCAGAGATGAAAGTAACTATAAAAAAGCAAATTATTTACCTGAGCTCTGTATATTGGAACAGCTACTCCAATCCCCTTTCAACTGAAAAAGCTTCCTCTAGAGTGATGAAGCTCTCACATACAAAAAACAACTCCTGCTCAATGGTTCAAACACTTACCAAAAAAAAAACAAAAAAAAAAAAAAGCCAGCCAAAGAAAACCCCCCCAGAAACTAGCACTTGCTGTCACCACACTGATGACTCTGCTGTACTTTCACAATGGACCTCTCAATCTCCCTGTACTGGTCTCAGCAATTTGGGCTCTTTAGTGCCAGGACTGTTCCTTGCTCTGTGCTTGTGCCGCATAGTGTGACCTCATTTGCCCCCTTAATCACTATGCCTTCCTCTGTTTGTTATCTATGTAATTAACAGGACAGTCTACCTGTAAATGGAGCACTCTGGTTCCTCGAAGTGTGCTTAGGAGAGACATCCTCCTTTGGTCCAAAGGGAGATGATATGCTTTCTGCAGAAGGCGTGTCTGTTGAGAAATTCTCAAAGTCCTCCTCCTCTTCTGCTGGAGAGACAGGGTCAGGAATATCCAACTTCTGCTCCTCCAAGCTTGCACTGTTTGGATCCAGTTCCTTAATAATTTTGTCATACTGTGTGATGAAATCCTCACCATCTGTGCTCAACAGTCTTATGCTTAAGTTACAATCTGCCTCCTGAGAGGAAATCTTCAACTCTAAGTCTGGCTGTGGATCAATCTCAGTCATTTTCTGGTTTGTTTGTTCTTTCATTACACCTTGAGTTGAGCTTGAATTTCTCTTACTGTGCTCATCCAAGCCCATTTCCAGCTGTGTCTTTGCAAGAGGCCCATTAACTACTGTCTGGCTTTGGACCTCACGATCTCTAGCTGCATTTAAAGTTTTCTCCTTGGAGCTGTCATCATCTTGAGTATCCTTCTGGGCACATAACCTGTAAACCATAACATCATCCTGAAAGTCTGATTCCTCTATGTAAGAACCTTTGATGAGCATAATGGCGTTTTTTTTCATTTCTTGAATGTGTTTTGGTGGCTCTGCAGGTGGCTGCATTTCTGTGCTCCCCAGATCATCATATGGTTGTGGTGAGCTCACATTAGAACCAGGGGAAATCCCTGTGTCATAGCTATCATCCCATTCTAGCTCCAACTGCATCTTGTCACTGAATGGAGTTACTCGAGAGGAGCTGCATGTGCTAGGTGTCCTTTGTTGGAGCTGAAACATGGGATGTTCCATGTCTGTACTGTTTTCTTCTGCAAGAGTTTGGATAAAGGTGTCTGGATCAGGGTTTACTCCATCATACAAGGCAGACCAAACCTTACAATCTTTCAAGCACTGGATGATGGCTTCCTGAGCTTCACCCAGGTACTGCAAGTAGCTGATGTCCACAGCTCTTCCATATTCCACAATGCAAGTAGATTCAGAAGAACGTGTACCAGAATCTAGAAGTAAATAAGATGACTCATACCATGAGTACTATATGTAGCAAGGTATTTTCTCTAGCAAGGTATCTACTAAGACACTGCAGAGTGTTTAACCCCAACCATCCAATAAGGCAGGAAGACAAAAGCATAACAATTACAAGATTTGCTCATAAACACACCTGACTTGTCCCTATTGCAAAGACAGAACTGTAACTCAAGATTTCTGAGAGAGCAGCCTGCATTCAAACCTTAAAGCAGTAACCATGCTGAAAGCAGCATGAGTTCCTGTCATGTATCTGTACATTGTTTTCATTAATGCATATTCAAGCTGAATAGCTGTTAGAATAAAGTTTCAATAGACCTGGACATATGGAAGGAGTTAGCTTTCTAGTCCAGGCTTGCCCAGTTTATTGTTGCCTACCACATTTCGTCCCCCTCTGATTCTTTCCCACTTCCTCCCATGAGCCGCTATCAAATTAAATGCACTTAACGATCTGGTCTTCCCCTGAGCACCAATTACCTTTACTTTGTGCTGCTTTTGTCCATAGAATATAATCTTTTCCTTGGCTTTCAAGTGTCAAAGTGATTCCAGTGGAGCAGCAGACTGGTGTCAGGGCCAGCAGTTTTGCAGCAGATACAGAATAACAGTCTCTCTCTTTCACAGAGCGCCGCTGGCTCAACATCATGTGGTTGCATGGGATCAGGTACCTGAAACAGCAGTGTCTAGCATTACTTATCACCTTTTCATGATAGAGAAAGCAACAACGTACAAAATTCCCTTCCTACGCTCCTGCCTTCTCCAAATTAAAAGAAACAGCAAAAATATTTACAGTGATCCATTTTCTAAACCTCTCAAGAGCATGGAATCCTGACTCTTTGTATTGTGATGCTTGGTTTAACGATGAACGGTCAAGACAAGTAGAGACCAGTTGCATCAGAATAGGGAACCAAACAATCCTTTGCAGGTTAGATCAAACCTGTTGCAAGAAAGTATGGAGTAAGTAAGTGTGGGATGGGCAGATGTCAAAGGCCAGAAGAATGGATTGGTCCAACTATGAATGACTTCTGTCTCAGAATCCTCAGTTTATTTGTTTTCCTGGGAAATCCAGGGGGAGGTAGTTTATGTTTGTCAGGCAAGCAACCAGAAAAAAAGGAGGGAAGGGTCATCAAGATGTTTTACTGCAGTAGCTCTCAGGCAGAGGAAGGAAGAACTTATGGGGAATACAAGGAATAGAGGAAGCACAATCTCACAATAAACTTTTGTAGAACACTTTTGTTTCACTTTTCAAAAGCACTTTAGTAAGAGCCTCAGTTTTAACTGGACTGATGTACTGCCATTTAAAATGCAAACAAATTCTAAAAGATTTCCTAAATAAACAAAAAAATTAACCACAGCGCTCTACTGCTAGAGTAGTGTACACAGAGGTCCTAAGAGCATTCATTCCCAGGTCCAACAGCCAGACCTATAGGAAATTTCACTTTAATGCCTGTCTGTGGAGGCACAGACAGTATCTGAAACATTCATGTGATCTACAGTGCTAAAAGATCAAGTTAGTTACACCAATATTTCTTATCTAATGCACACACCAATATTACAAGTAAATATCTTGAAGCAATGTATAGAATCACCACTTAAAAACAAAAATAATCAATGCATTTAGTACATTATGTAACAATCTACCTACAGTAGTTCAGGATCTGAAGTATTCTCACTGAGAGAGAAATCAAAGAGGTGGAAAACAAAAAAAAGGAAGGTGGAAGCTGCAAACAAGTATATAGCTCTGTATCACAGTGCATAATACACTAGAGAAAACATGCACAAGAGAAGAATTATACATTCAGAAGCAGGGAATAAGGAGGTGATAAATATATTCTTAGCTTCTTTCACTTCTGTAGAAATAAATCACAGGAAAAGTCTTTTGCTCTGAAGATCTCAGAACGTAAATCACACTACGTCAGGTCTGGTAGACTTTTGTCAGGATCATAAATATTCTTATCTCTGTAGTTGCCTGGATTTCTGCTCTCTTGGAGAACTTCCATCCTGTTCTGCATCCATAGGCAGAGACCATATGTCCCAGAGTCAGGATGAAGAATGGAAAAAGGAGCTTGGGCTTACCTCAAAACTAGCTGTAACATCACATCTTCACAATGCAAGCCAATGAGTGTTCTGAACAATGCCAAAGAGACCACACAGAGCTGGAAAATAATAAATATTATCAGTTTTTGATCTGGAAATTGTACCTTTAATCTTCCCTGCATACCACATTACAAAATGGCTCTGCTAGAACATCATGCTTTATAAGATACTCTTAGTATGATATTTCATTTTGTCAGCACCCCATGGGATTTTTTTAAGTTACCTAGATCTATACACATATCTTATTTCATTTTAACAAAATACCATCCAGAGCTTTCCTTCAAATAAGCAAAAAAAAGAAGTAACTTACAGTCTTAACTATTATTCAAATTTATTAATTTAATTTAGCATGAATTGAACCCTGTAACTTCCAATACAGTGTGTTAGTTTTTACCTCTGACATGGAATTTGAACCAACTAAAGGTCTTTTCTGAAAGAAGAGTTATAAATCATCTTAAGTTTCTGTTGCTCTAAGTATAAGGAATGATTAGTGTTCTGCACATTAAGAAGCTGAAAGGTTCTAAAAGTATAGCTTAAGGTACTGGCCACAGACCAGGACAAAAAAGTCATTTTTTGTCAGAATCTACTCCATATGGCGTGTTCATAATCCCTGTCTTACTGGTCAGTTGAAGAGCTGGGAGCTATGGCAAGGCACAAAGATCCTTTCTGTGAGACCAGGAGAAAGGACAGGATTCCCCACTGGAATTGCATGCTTTCCTTTTTGGCAAAGGTCTGATTAAATATATCTGTAACTAAGTATTTCAGTAGTCACACTCAGCAGAGACAAAAATCATACCCCTTCCGTGATAGGCACCCCCCTTTTACACTGGCTGTAGGACAAACTAGAAACATGGACTTCTACAGGCTTTTGTGTTCATTAATTAGACATACAACACTTTCAAAGTTATCACACACTACATTTCTACCCACCAGACACTTGCTAGACTGCAGTTGTGCCCAAAATGGTAGAAGCATGAGCTGTACACTTTCACAGACCACACTATCTTAGTATCCCTGCCTCTTAACATTTATTTCTCCTGTGCTGCTCTCTCATGGAAACAGGATCTTACAGCTACCTTAGATTCCTGGACCAGGCTGACTACTGTGAGAATTATCTAGCATAAATTAACCCTTTCCTGAAGTTCCAAGTTGTGTTTAAATCTTGTCTGTCCCTATATTAATTATGTAAATATATATTTGAAATTATAATATATGAAATTAATACCACTTTTCAGTAGCTAACAAAATAAACAGATTAGGACAAAGTAAGGAAAAACCTACAGATATTTCTCTACCTCATTTTTTCAGTCACTCAACATAATTTGTAATTCATTCAGGATTAAATCCATCATCATGCCTGGGTATGGTTTCTCTTCCCCACAGTCACTCCCCTTACTTCCTCTGTTAAAACGCTCTGTTCTAGCTGTGCAACAGCACATTGCTGTGCTCCTGTCTTCAGCCCATGCCTTCTCAGGAATGTCAGCTTAAAGACTCTTTGGGTCACCATTTCCAGTTTTCTTTCAGATGAATAACAATGTGATCAGTTGACAAGACCAGATGAATGCATAGATTTCTTCAAATATATATACATACATGTACTTCCCCTAAATTGGTAGGTGTCCCTGTGAAACAAATAATGAAGTGAACCTCACTTGATAGCCTCTGAAAAGTGAAACCTTCTTTGCCTGCCTTTCCTAGTTTGGTCACTACATCAACAGAAGAACCAAAGAAAAGGAATAATGCTCATGAACTGGCCTGCTGAGAGGCAAAGCAGAACTCAAACTTACTGCCCTGCCACCACTCTCCACCGCCTGTAGTATGAGTCAACAGACAACCCAAGACTTCATATCTACAGAAATAGATGAAGAAAGTAAAGGACATGAGAGAAAGAAATACCCACAACTGAAGTTCTTAACAGGAACAGGGGGGCAGAGTTGAAGAGCTTTACAACAAGCCTTTGGTGAAGAAGTCAGATTCTTGTATGAAAGGTGTGTTTTAGCCAGGGGAGGGACCGGGAAGAAAAAGAGGAAATCTCATTTCCTCTGTGAAATTTAGAGGGAGCCAAGTACAACTTTCCTTCATGCCATGAAAGTTCAAAAAACCCTGCTGCTGCCCTAAATTATCCTGTATTTAAGAAATTTCAGTTTACAGAAAAATATTATTCATTTGTCTTTGTAACCATATTGCAAAACGTGAATCTTCTGAATAAGTAAAACATAGTCTATTTTTATATTTTTGTAAAAAAAAATAAGATTTAAAATATGCTCAGGAGACAAAGAGGATAGTATTTTTAAAGTCCTGTAAAAACAACAGTTCTTTTTACAATTGCCTGGCTGTGCATAAGTTTAACCCTGTGAATTATTAATCAGTATTTTCATCAATAATAACGTATGCAGCTTTTGTGCTATGGAAACACACAGAAGGCTGCAGTTCTGGCTTTTGCACTTGGCCAATCTGTACTGCAGAAAACTCCTTTAGCATCACAGAACTATTTTGGCTGAGATCCTGTGTTGCTCAGGGCTCCAGAATTCTTTACAATTCCCTTCTTGTTTGCCTACGGAATAGTATTAATGATTAGTAGAGACAACAGCATTTGCATTTTTGTTGACAGAAGCTGTTTCAGTTTTCATAGTTAATCCATCTTAGAGATGCACTAACAGCAGCATATATTGATATTTACATGCACTCACATTTCAAAACAATTGTCACGAAACTACTGTCCCTAATACACAAATTTAATGCACATGCTGTTGTTCTGGCTTCTCTAAAACACTACTGCCCATTCTATACATTCACTTGCACTAAAACATTATTCTTGATTTCATCCATGAAGCTGCATGTCACGGAAGAGTCAGCCAAGGCTGCCAGCCAAGCAAGGCTCAGAAGGGTAGTACAGAGCAACAAGTAGTCATTTTCTCAGGCAGAAGATCCAGCTATGAGCAAAGGTAACTACTCTCTCTGTCAGCTGTCTCTCCAGCCACTGTGGCACAGAAGGGGCTCAGTGCAAAGCTAAGATAAACCTTACTGCACAGGGGAGTGCAGGCAAAGAAAAGCAAGCACTAGCCTGACCACTTGAGCAAGAAGCACCTTCTTTTAATCAGAGAAAGCTGGCAATGTCATAGTTAAGTCAACATCCTACAGTAATACAGACTACGTTCCTGAGAAATACCTCAGCAATAGCACAGTTAACAACTGGGAGACACCAGCTGCTTGTCTTACCCGGAATGGTGTGTTGATTCTGCTAGTAAGTGTATCTAGGATATGCACATTCTCATGTCGGTGCAGCAAAATAAAGCGGAGGAAAATCTTGAGGAGGGCTGGTTCTGAAACACTGCGCAAAAAGAGATCCAGGTACGCAGTAGTAGTCATCACCTCTTCCACAGTCACCTGTGAGCAACAGTAACATAAATGCAAACATAATGCACATACAAAGCATCCATCCACACACCACAACTTTATACCTGGTAAACACTCGAAGTTCTCCGTCCATAACACTGCCACAAAAACACTGAGGTCTTCACTCCTAAATTTGCAAAAAGCATGGTTCTGAATGCTTTGCAAGCATTTAAAACACATTTCTTACCTGTCTTGCTTCCCCAGGAGAAAGCATCCTTCCCCAAACTGACACCCCAAATCTCACACATACAGAAAAACAAAGAACCAAACCATGTTAGAAGATCCCCACCACCCTTCTGTCCATATCACGTCTTTTGCATCACACTACTGCCATCCCACATAAACATTTTCAGATTTTGTAATAACCTGCATCTAAACCAATCAAAAATAAATGTCAGAGCACAATCAAAGCACAGTACAAAGTCATGGTCCTAGAGCTTTAAAGAGAAAATCCCCATAGATGTCCAGAATTTTGTCATAATTTTCCTTCCTTTTATTTTGCCACAGCACAATTCCTCATCTTTCTAAATTTTTAAAAGGAGTATGTATACACATATATACACACATAAAGCCAAACCCAAAATCTTCACTACTGACTATTAGTAGATCAAAATTGAATTCAAATATCCATGTGACATTTGCATACCATAACCCATGCTGCTCTGCTTACTGCAATCCTTTGGAGATTATCTATTCACAGCATACACTGGCAAAGCACAGAAAATTCCAAAGCCCACCTCTGCACCATGTACTGCTCTTGCAAATTCAGCTTTTTAAAAATAGTTACCCAGGAACCTAATAAGCTTAAGTGCACAAAGATAAACCCTTAAATACAGGAATCTGCCTATATGAAAGCAAGTATTAGATATCTTTTGTTTACCAAACTTAGCTGGATAAATGAAAAAAGTGACTTTATTTAAAAAAAAAACAAAAAACAACAAAGCTGTCATTTAAGAGCTAAGAGGATTTAGAAAATATTCAGAAGGGCAACATTTACGTAACATGCTGTAAATATTAAAACCTCTGTTCCATTATGCTGCATGTTAGCCGTGTACACAGTAATGTCATGATGCAAACATTCTCTTTAAAGCATTTAAGATCACAGGCTGCTTCTGGCTGGTTACACAGAACATAGGAATGGGGTATGCAGCCCACAGACTTTATGAGAGAGAAGCTCTAAAGCGAAGGTCATTGATTCACTCTCAGTCTGAGGCTTTATTCTAATGCTCAGCTACACCATCCTTAATACAGTGGGCTATTACCTCATTTTGGCATTAGAAAAAAGCATCAGTGCAGTAGAAATAGTTGAATTTTTCACGAGGAAATAGAAGCAGCTCAGCTCCGACCAAAAACTCTTTTCTGTGTTTTATTGGTTTTGTTTGGGGTTTGGTTTTTTGTTGTTTTTTTTCGCAATAGCCAAAAGGTGTGGGGACTTGTGGTGAGCTTTCTGTTGAAAGTTAGTGACTGTTGCTCTGAGAACTGGCTTATTTCTCTTTTTTCTTTTTTTTCTATTTTTTTTAAAAGCAGTTGAGTGGTGAAAAGCAAAGCCCAAGAAATCCATTATGTGACATCATTATGACAGCATACAGTTCATAGATGAGTTTAAACCCTCTGCCAAGGAAAGGTCAGACAGAGGTAATACATCCTTATGTCTCCATGTCACTTCTTCATCCTTTATGAGGAAAAGGAACCACATTCTTGGCCTGTAGGTTTCACAGATGTTTGCTGACAGAATGTATATGTATAAAATGCTGAGGCTCTAAGTGAAAGCAAGAAAAGCCAGCAGATTCACAAGGGCAGTGACCATGTTCTGAAACTGATACTCTTTGGACAACTCATTCTACATTTCTAGCAGAGAGTGAAAACCATATGCTTTTCAAAGTGCATATCATGAATGAAACACAGAGCAGAAGAAAGCCAGCTGGAGACTAGTTTAGAAAAGAGATGCTGAATTCTGAGAGCATGTTCAGTTTTCCCAACAGCTTAGGGACTAGACAAAAAAAGAAATCATGGTTAATAGCTAACACTTCACTGATACCACTAAGCAGAGTTACAAGAACCAACTAAAGATTAATGAAGCCCTAATGGTTCACAAAGGAGTGACTTACAAACTTGTTAAATTGTAATTTGTTGAATTAAATGGGTTTTGTGCAGCTACATTTTAGTTACACTTAATTTTTAGTTTTTCTTGGGATAAAAGTTGCTGAATCTGCTTAAACATTTTCCAAGAAAGAGAAAAGATGACTAAGTTTTGTCAAGATTTAAATGGATTTGTGAGCATCTTTTTCATTTTTCAATGAAAAAACACTGCCTTATCCACAACATTCCTTCAAACTTTCTCAATAAATGAAGCTAGGGTCTATTTTGCAGCCCACCTTGCACCATTCAAAGCAGCCAAGTTAATGCTGTGCAAGCAAGTTTAATACTATCATGTTCTAGAAGTTCCAGGCTCTCTCAGCATGCCTTGTGTGCAACTTACCCATACAAACAGCAAGGAGGCCATCCTTCTGCTTCCTCACAAGAGCAAATCAAACAAAAATATTGCTTTGGGGCATTTAAATGAAAGCCATGTTTGCAACTAAGGAAAAAGACTGCTTAACCTGGCAAGCAGATGCCTTGTGCTTCTACAGTCGTATCTTATTTTGCCACCCTGCATTCTGGGTTTGCTTCTCCCTTTTAGCATATCTGATGGTAAGTGTAACTTCTGAAGATTTGAGGCACCTAGAGAAGTATTCAGGAAAGCCAATTTTAACTCTGTGAGGCTAATTTTCCTTTTACTCCATGGAATACATTAGTCTGTTCTGATTGAGCCTCTAGAGCTCTCGCTCTTTTTGCAATTAACTAGAGAAGGACATTGGAGAAATCAGTTACACTAGGCAAACCCCAGCCTTGGCATAAATCCTTTCAATTCTGCACACCTTCTCTACAGATCACATCATACATAATACATGGAGTGTTGAAAGTGAGACTAGTTCAATTTGTGCAGTTATTATTGAAGATCTCTGTTTTCTAAGATACCAAAGCCATGCTATTAAGCTTCATTCAGACTACTGGCTGGTTGTCTCTTCTTAAACAAATGTCTCGTGAGACAGATTTGGGGAAGAAGGGAAATGATTTCTAATAAATTCAAATCAGTACTTAGGTAAACAACAAAAGAATAAACGTTCCCAGAGAACTAAAAAGGTACTACCTGTATCAAGTATGTCCATTACAGTCAAATCCTGAGTCAGCTTCACAAAAACTGTTATTGTAAACACTGATTGCAGTATCATTACTCCAAGTAAGCTTTTAACTAGCCCTCAGAATTGAACATCTTTGATAAGATAAAAAGCAAGCCAAAACTTAGACAAACCTGATAATACTTAATTTGAAAATTCTCCACCTCTGATAATTCAAATGTCAAGAAAAATACCAAGGGGAAATCAATAAAATCAAGACATGATGGTTTTCTAGAGAAGCCCTTTAAGTAAGTAAATTTCAAGCTATGTTTTTGATAAAGCTATTGCAGCAATATTAAAATCCACCACTTCCTCAACAATAAAAACAGAAACCCACTAGCAGCACTCCTTGCATTAGATCCCTTCTGCTAATGGTAGAGACCAGGGATACCTCTGCTCCTAAGATAAAATTACAGGACTGAAAATGAAAAATGAGGAAAAGAAATCCGTATATCCAGTGCATTAATCAGACCAGTACTCTACCATTTTTATTTTATTTCATTATTCACAGTTGTAATAATTAAGTTGTTGGATTTTTTTCAATATAAAGTGTCCATCTAAAGATACCATTAAAAAAGCCTCATCCACATGTTTTTCTATACAACAATAAGATGTCACAGACCTCTTTAAGGCGTAAATTGCAACAAAAGGGACTACCTGAGAGTCTCCATAGCCAGAGAGATGCTTGACTGAAGGTTATGGAAAAGAGAAAGCCACTTTTAGCCATGTAATCCCTTCTCTAATTATGTAATAATTTTTGGCAAAACTTTTCTTCCCTCCTCTGATGACTGATTAGATGGTGAGGCAGAACACTGTAAAGAGATCCAGCTTTCACAAGTTACTGTGCCAAGTAATAGCAAAGAGCTAGAAATTACTGTCATTGTGCATTCGGTTTAATATATTACACTCACTGTGTTAAACCAATTGCACTGATTCTTTATTACTGGCTATTTTTCCTTTGGGAATCACACAATATGTTTTCTAATTTACAGCTTCATGTCCACTTACAGGAATATGGCTACATAATTCCTCCTTTCCATCACATTTCCCTTCTTACAAGGACTTCATATTGCCCATGAAAAGACCACAAATGTTCTTATTAAAACTTACTCTCTAAAACCAGGAGCAGTTTTAACCTGAATAAGCCTACCTCACTGACAAAAAAATTCCAACCATTTCCACTCCCTTCTGTTAATTTTCAACTTCTTACCCTTTGTTTATATAAGCAAAAGGGTTCACGCTTCACTTAGCTGCCCAGCGAATTGGATCAGGGAACTGATTCAGATTAAAACTATCAAGAAGTAAAGGTGAGTTTTAACCTCAATCAGTTTCAAATATGAACAGTTGTCCTGGCAAAAGAGAAAGTGACAAGCAGGATCAGGGACAGGGAAAGTTTGCCTATGGGGAGAACCAAAAAATGCCAGGTATTTCCACTTTCCTCAGCTTACGTTTATAAAATGCTTCAGTTTACACCAGGTTAAAATTCAACTGCACTGCCTTGTTTGATGCAAAAAGTCAAAGGCACCTTTATGCAGACCCACACCACAGCCAGTAAAGTGGAGTTTTGTGCTATTACTGGGCTTCTCCAAAGCACAAGACTACGCAAAGTTTTCCAGTGACACTTGGTCTACACATTTTTACAGCAGCTGTCCAAACGCTTTTCAGTAATGTGAAGGATGGTATTATTTCTAAATGGGAACTGACAGTCTTGCAGGATATATATAAAGATGCTCCTTCTAATCTGTACAGTATAATTTACAGGTCGTTTCCCCCTAGCTGAGCTGTGTAATCATCAAGCAAGTATTATTGAATTATCACAGTAGCATGCCATGTTAGAGGCTTTCCTTTAGATGGGTTAGTGTGCAGTAGATTTGAGGTCCATTTGACAGAGCTTATTTGACAGGATCATGCCAGCACTTCCGCAGAGTAATTCTGTTCACTTGGCCAACAGCAATGTTTTACACTAAAAATCTGGTAAAATTTTCCATTATTCAGACTAAACCAAGCCTATTCAGATTAAAACAAGCCTTCCAAGTAGAAAAATAATTATATGCTAGTTAGCAATTAAATGCCACGTAGTAAAGCAGTAAATGCTGACATTAAAAATTTGCCTTTATCATATAATTTGTCAAATTTTCAGTGCTTTCTTCAATAAATTGAAGTACCACAAATTACATAAACATTCGAGATGTACTGAATAGCTCTCTTTGTGTACCTAAATTCTCCGAATGCCAAACCAAAATTAAATCCTATGCACTTACAGTAGGAGAATGTGTGTAACCAATCTGAACTGTATAAAATATAATATAATATTTATATATACCAATGTGGCTCCTAATTACCTAGCACGTGGTTTTGTCTACAAAATATATATCCATATTAAAGACCTTCTGAAAAGGATTTTGCTTGTATTTCTACAATAGTGCTGTAACTACCTAAAAGAACAAAATAAATAAACACAGTCTACTAACAAATATATAAATGCTAAAATAAGGCAATACGGCCTCTAGCAGAACCAGTAAAAATTACTTCAGTGGGGTTATTCTGGATTCACTCTGGGACTTCAATTAGGTTTCAACTGAGGAGAAAATTAGTCTTATTTGATTACTTAGACCCTCATATAATTTGTCCCCAAAAGACCTTGTATTTGCTTGATGGAGCTCAAAGAGGTTAGTTTTGAAAGTGTAGCAAGAAATAGCTAGCGAAATATGTCACAGAATTTAATGGTATGGCTCTGTACTTGAGCAGAATTATACCTTTCTCACAATTGTTTTTTTCTTAAGTACCAAAAGTTAGGGAAGAACATACAGAACCACATAATTTCAAGATGTAACTGATATGCTATTAAAAATTACCAATCCTTAATTAAAGAGCTGAGTCTGTAAGCCTTCATTTTCTTAAATCCCAGACACACCAGACAGAATAAGAGATAGTTTGGGCAAAACATTAAATAAGGGACTGTTACTACAAAAAGAAAACTACCACATTAACATTTTGTTTAGCTCTGTATCTTTACAGACAAAACATCTTATTCCTTCTGTTTTTAAATTAATTTGTGACCTTGCAAAAAGAAACATCCCCCTCAAATAATGTCATTGAATTACTTTTTTTGATGTGTCAAGAAACTCCTATGTCAGAAGTAAGGTAGTTAACTCTTCTGTAAAAAGTAAAATAACATTCAGACAACCAAAGGACAAGGCAGGGCTACCCATCACAGCCAGTTAATGCATATCCCCAGCTACATAATACAAGTCTGGGCTGTGCCTACCCATTCAGCATGTGCAGCTTTGGAGATACGAACACACTTGCCAATTGCTCATTACGCGTGTAGGTGGGATAACCCACACAAAGTGACAAGACTCGTACAGACGAGGTATAAATTAGGCTACAAGAACATGCTATATTTAGGATACTTATCTTTGAGAAATGAAGTTAGGGAGTCATAAGCTTGAGAATGTTTGGGTTATTTAAGCACATCACAGTTAATCTTCTACATAAATAACCTTCACAGAGCTCACTGTGAAAAACAGGTTATTTCCAGCTAGCCAGCTTGCCCAATCAATTTGAAACTTCCTTAACTGGAAAAAAAACTGAGCTAGAGAACTCTTTTCATATCCATACTAGTTGCCTGAGATAAAACCAGAAAAATCACACCAAGCAAAACATATCGGTCTCCCCACCCCCTGACTTTTCATAGAAACACATCTCCATCCTCAACAGTCTTGTACTGTTTTATTCACACAGTGAACTGTGTACATAGTAAGTATTTATAGGGAGACAATCTGCAAAAATTTAAAAAAGGCAGAGCTTACTACACAGTTCCATAAATGTTACAAACATTTAAAGATCACACATATGCATATCTCAAAGTTTTGGACCACATACAGAAATTGTTAAATACTTCTAATGAAATTCTACTTACTGAAATTCTTATGCTAGTTTTCCCGAAATCTTGTTTGATAGTCAGATGTTTTAAGTTGGGAGAAGAGAAGAAAGTCAAGAAAAGAAGAAAAGAGGTCTGAATGGACAAATTAGGAGCTCCTACCAAATCTGAAACATGAAGAGACGGGAGCTGGGAAAGGTGACCCAGGAGAAATATGGTAACAGTGCCTGAGTATGCAGGGAAAGGATTAAGAAAGCCAAAGCTCAGAGGGAGTTCAAAAAGAGCTTCAACAGTATAAAAAAAAAAAAATTTATGAAAAATGCATGGTCACTGCTGAATGGGGATGGGGACCTGGTGACAGAATACAGTGAAAAAGTCCCAGGACTGCAGAATAGCTGGGCTTGGAAGAAACCTCTCGAGATCATCTAGTCCAATGTCAGTCCTGACTGAAACCTTCTTTGCAAAAACAAATGAAGTCTGTGTCTTGCTCCAGTGCAACCTCTTTCCTCAAAACATTAACTCTTGAAGAAAAACTAGAATTTAGTACAGAAAGATCAGCTATTGTAGTAGTGTGCCTCCCCAACAGTCTTTCAAGAACAGAGCCAGAAGCTCAACTCCCTTTCAATTTTTACATTATGGTTGAACCATGGGTGCCAGATTGAATATGGGTTGTTAAGGCCTGAATGACACATGAGGTCTAAAGCGACTTCTTTCTTCTTTCCTTTCCTTCCTTCCTCCCTCCCTCCTCTCCCGATCACCAAGACTTATCAGAAGCAGCTGTTCCACCCCAGTTAAACTCTAGAAATAAGATTTATGGAAACACCTTAGGAAGATGCACCAATAATTACCGTCATCTCTTACCACCCTTTAACATTTCACAGATCTCTCTTCCTAATCAGGTATTTATACCACATTGCATTACACACTGTATTTGAACTCACAAGCCAGAATGAGTCAGAAGAACCCAAACTGAATGACTGAATAAAAACTAAAATCTTCAGCCACAAGTAGACTTTATGATATCAAACCAACTTCAAGTGAGTTTAAAAGAAAAATCAAGATTCATTTAGTATTGTGTTAAATGAAAGAACTTCTGTTTTAAAAACCATCATGGTACAGCTGGTCTTTCATTTTGGCCCTTTCCAATATTTTATTAACCTAAAGGTTAATTACAACACTTAAGTCCCCAAATGGGTGACACAATTTTCAAAGTCCACTCCTCAATTTAGCAGGGATGTTTAATGGCAACTAGAAGTTATTTTAATATATGAAAGAGCTGTTACAGCATAATCATCTGTCTTAGCACACAGACGCATGCCCCAAAAACAAGTATGTAAAATATTTATTTTCTGTTAAATTAACATGGAACACAGCAAAGAAAGACTGAAGAGGTCAAATGTGCCTCTACTTACTAGGTTCCTTTTGCTATGGAGTTTTGGTCTCACAGATGTGAGAGCCTTGTATCAGATCCACTAGATGGTGCAATCCATCTTCTCCATTAAATGATTTGAAGTTTATACACAAGTAGTTAATTTTTAATGAGAAAAAAGTCAATCTTCATGCTAATCAAGGAAAGTTTTATTTCTGGAACAACAAGGCACCAAACAGAATGTTGGGGTTCAAGAAAGATCTAGGCTTAAAACTCTCATATGTTAGCAGCCAACATCCATATTTTCAAGAGAACTATGATTTCACCCAATTTCAGAGTATATAAATGAGGTTCAAGAATGTTTTCATCATATGAAAAAAAAGTCATCAGAACAGCAATCTTTAAATGATTTAAGTAACATCAACAGGGAAGTAATCAACCCAATAGAGGGTTAGCAGATTTACTGACTGATAAGAATGGCTTTTACAGGCATGGTAGTACTCAATCTAAGATTAGTCTTGAATACTTCAGAGATAAAAACAGAACTCACTAAGACTAGAATCCATTCTGATGCCTCCCTTGTTATCCATAACCTTGACCTAAAACTGGTTAGGCTTTTCACTTCTAATTCCCAGTCTTGGTAAGGGATTAAGTCCAGATACAGAAATAGAAAAAAATACTGCCAGGTAAGGAGGTGAACTATCTCAGTGACAGGCTACAGCCTTGATCTGGATCACAGACAAATTTTACTTGAACCCTCACCAGGTTTCAAAATATTTGAGGTCTGCTGAATCATTGAAAAAGACTCTACACTGCTTGTGACTTTCTTGGAGACTATTTATTATGACGAATTGTGTGCGCTACTGAAACAAGCCATGGACAAGAAAGCAGGGTATGGTGTTTCACTGTCCTCTCAGAAAATGGAACAGCTGCAGTGCTTTCTGCTTGGCAGGCTTAGTGAAAATTAAGAGACCTTCAAAAAGTAATTTGTTGGTTATTTTTTAGCAGTTTTTCATGGATTTTTACTTTTAGCAGTTCCTCCTTTTTTCTCCTCAAACAAGGTGTTCTTTTACAGGGCAATGAAAACTGTTAATTCAAAGATTCATAGAACCATAGAATGGCCTGGGTTGGAAAGGACCCTGAAGATCATCTAGTTCCAACCCCCCTGCCGAGGGCAGGGACAATTTCCACTAGGCCAAGTTGCTCAGAGCCCCATCCCACCTGGCCTGGAATACTTCCAGGGAGGGAGAATTGACATAATTGACATATTCTGAAACAGCTGGAAATGCAAATTCTTGCAGCCTACCAAAACAAACAAACAAAAAAAAATTAAACAATTCATTAATATCGGTGAAACATTTTGCAGGGGATAACTCCTAAAATTCAAAGAAAACAGAAAACTCTTTTCTTCAATGTGACATAAATTGCACACTAATACATCAGAAAATTGGTACCAGACTCCTCTGTAGGAAAATGGGTCTACAAAATACGATAAAGAACTGCAAAACAATAGCAACTTCCCTAAAATTAGCATCACATTTATTGACTGAACATTTTCCTTGCGGGCATTTTCCTTTTGGGAAGTATTTGGAAAAAAAATGCTCATGGAAACATGTCTGCCATGATGAAATGTCTAAAATGTTATTGCTTTTTTGACAATATGTGAGGTTGGGACAACAGAAATATTTTGGTTCCGATTCTGAACTGCACTTAAGAATTATAAACACTTTCAGAAATACCTATATCATGCTTAACAAAGCATAGAATGAAAAGATGGAAGTTAGTCCAGAAACTTACTGAATTGCATGGCAGACACTTCTGACAGTACATTTAATAGCATCTTTACACTGAGATGTTCCATAATGCCCATTATAATTTTGTGTCATGCTTGTACACACCACTGACCTTATGGAGTGCAGGAGCCATTACTGGTACCAAAAATCCATTGTAAATGTAATTCACAAGCTGGTTACGTATCAAGGGATGTGCCACCTAGGAGGGTGAGGGAGAGAAAGACACAGAACAGTTTCAGTGAGATTTAAAACAAGACAGGGCTTGGATTACTATTATCCACTACCAAAACCCTTTCCCATATAATGAAACATGTTCATTTGTCCTTCTCACCAGCATTTCCTATTATTCAGGTTCTTAAAGGCTGTTCCTTCTACAAAAAAACTGTTTAATTACAGTAAGTCTGCCAAATTTAGAGACAGGGCTTTTCAATCTTTCTGCATGCTGACAAGGATGAATGGGTGGACAGAAAAGTGTGTATACCCATGTATCAAAGGAAGATTTGAGATTCTAAATTTAGCTCCCACAACCTCGTCAGAGTCACTTGAAGGTGGATTTGCCATTGTTAACTTGTCCTCCTACAAGAAGAAAAAGCAGAACAGCTGCTTTCCTATGCTTCAAGAGCAGGTAAACCAAAGCACTCGCTAGCTATGAGGTAAAAATATACTGTTCACATGCCCTTCTCTCAGCCCCTGTAAAACAAACAGAAATAGAGCAAAACCTACATTATTCATTCAATAGGATGGTTGAGAGCTTAAAAAAAACCCAACTGTTATTGGAAGACAAAAATTCACTTTTATAATGAAGCATACATTTTGCTTTGCAATGAAACTATAGTATCAATTCATGTATATCAAAGCAAAACAAAATTCCATTCAGAAACTTTCAAAGTCAATATATTCTGTTTGAAGTTCACATAAGAGACTGGAATGTCACAGCCTACATGTGGCCGTAAATACATTCTTCCACTTGCAACTCTTACCAGACCTCATTTAATTTGGAACCCTTAATTTGGAAGTGGAAAGAAAAGGGGTGGCCCTTCCTTTGCTGTAATCCAGGGAAAAAGTAGTAAATGGCACGAATCTTGGCTACACTGCCCCTTTTTAATCTCTGGCCAAAGTTTTTGGGTCAACACAGAGAAAGCCACACCACAAAGACCATTCTGTGCATGGAGCAAAAATTCCTGCAGTAAATGAGCTTTCAGTTCAGCTGAAGAAAGACTGTACAGACAGAATCAACCAGCAGTCAGAAACTGCTCCTTCTGCACGCCAGCTGAAGATTCTTAACGATTTTGAATTTGAACAGTGATTTTAAAATAATTTGTTCCTCTTTAGTTTTTTTGCAGGAATCTTTATATTAATTTTTAAAATACAGGTATCAAATATGATCTCCCACAAATGCAGAGCTATAGAATAACTCTGGTTAGACACCAAAACAAATAGTCTCCTCTTCATGATTAAACACATGTAAAAAAAATTCTTCCATATTGCATTCGAACAATGACAGCTACTACTATTTTTGCTTGTTCAATGCTTTAATAGTCAGTTTCTTTACTCCATTTTGTATGTGTTGCATTAAAACATATCTTCTATTTAAGAATAAATGTGACTAAACTTTCAATTCTATCCAGCACATTTCTTCAAATAACACATAAAGCTACAGTTTTTGTAGAATTTGTATCATGTTTTAATGAAAAACTGGACTAGGGTTCTAGAGGGTTTTCTATCCTCAAAAACTATGTAACAATAAAAATCTGATTTTAGATTTAAATCAGAAAAAATAGTAAGGAAGCAAAGCAAGAAAAAAAAAATGTTAACAAAAAATATTAAGAGCAGAGCAGATTCAAAACAAGCCAATCTAAAATGAATTTATATTTCTAGGAAGATAGCTAAATTCTGCTTGGAAGGCAAATTTCTTTACTTTGTACTGACCAACAGGCAAAACAGACTATTTTCACTATTTCCTTTTGTACACTATTATGAGAGTTTAGAAAAACACAGATATAAAACCATTTCCCCACAAAAAAAGGCATTCAGTTTACTTTTAGTATCAACAGTAGTATTAAAACGCAATAAACATTTTTTCTTTTAACAGAAAATCCTTCCAATTACATAATGAAGTATCAAGCTTTCATTTTAAATACTTGCCATTTGAAAACCAAAAACATACTAATTCATCCCTATAACCAGGACAGACAGCACAAAACATTCATTTTATAAGCAACTTATTTTAGTGTAACTTTAAAAGTCCATGCCATTAAAAAAAGTAAATAAATTCTATAATTCTGCAGAAGCTATAACATACTACTACTTCAATTACCTGTATCACAGCATTGCAAAATTCTAGGGAATTCATGAATTGTACAAGGGCTGGTGACAAAAGCCAGTCATCTTTCAGCAGACAGTGCCATTCTTCTCCTTTTTCTTCCAGCTTTGTAGGCAAAGATGAATAGAGGCCACTTAGTCCTGTTGCTAGCACCTGTATTTCAGAAATAGAAGAGGAAATAACTTACGCATCCATCTGCTTGAATGGTAATGCCACGAATGGTTTCTCCAATTAGTTTTGGTAACATGCCAGAGTGTTAAGATTAATTTCATTTCCTTTCAAAAAAGTCCTGTGGCAGAAGGGCATGAATATTTTAAAGAGCCTTCCATATAACATCCTTCTTTAAAGATCTGGTATTTAGGAGAAAGTGATGGAGAAAATCAGGTTGTCTTGTCCTTTTTTTATTTATAATTCAAAGTTATAATTTCTTCTTAAATTCTTCTAAAACCATTTTGCACTTTCCTTCAGTACCTTTTAGAAACAGCCATCACTGCCATGTGTCTACAGCTTGTCTTTTGTTGGTGATTCAAATGTTACTGCTACACATGCCTACAGGAAGTAATTTCACTTGGAAACATGAAACATTAGAAATGGAGGGGAATGTGTCCCATCACCAAAATGAAGCTCAGCCTCACCTGGACCAGTTATATGTTGACTTTTTACTCCCAAGCCCTTGAACTCACCTGAATTCTCTTTTTAAAAAAAGCAGCTAACTGTTCATAATTTTTCTTTTTCCTTTTTTATTTATTTGGAAGGGGAAGAAGAAATAAAAAAATGAATGAAATAAGTTACTGTTTAAACATTGCTTCCAGTAATATTAAAGCTTACAGGTAATTTATGTAGAATGTATCACTGAAGCACAAGATTCTATTTTTAGTTACAATTTATAAAGCATATTTCCAAAAGGTTTGGGTTTTTTACTTTTGCTGAATATATCTAGAGCACGGCAGTTTCAGGTGAAGTTTAAATTATTAAAGTTATTTGAAGCCGGAAACTTTGTAAGTATTATTTAATACTCTTATCTTTCTCACATGATTTTATACAACTTCAGGATAATTTTTAAGATGATTCTCATTTTTAAGGGAACATTACAACTCAGCCTGATGAAAATCCTTTCAATTTTCATTCAACAGACGCCTCCAAGAATTCTTCCTCTTACAGAGGGCTACTTGGCATCTACAGGGCTAGACTGTCAAAGCTCAGATGAAACACAATTCCTTTATCTATTAGAAAACAAACAGTCGACAATGTGCAGGTCAAAGACCAAGGATTCACAGAAGGGGATTCAGGTTTTGATCATACACAAGTGCAAGAAATTGTAATTGTAACCCGTCCAGTCAGACAAAGGCTATCTTTCTGTATACTTTCCATTCCCAATTCACATAATTTTGAAGATGGATTTATTCTGGCATTATAATTAAGCCAAATATTAAGGGGGAGGGGGGAACACTGTGGAAAATTTACTCCTTTAGCACAGTGACATATACAGTTTTATACACATATATACACAGATAGGTAAAAGATAGATAAAAGATAGATAAAGGACAATGCTGGAGATACACTAAAAAACTAAGAAGCTGAAGTTATTGAGAAAAGCTTTATTTGCACAAACACATCATTTTATGACCGGAATCTCTTTTGGGTTTTTTTCTCTTTATCACAGTAAAAAGCTCAGAAAAAAGTTACAAAAATCTTACTTGGCCCATAGAACTACCTATATGCAACCCACACAAAAACTTCCACTCAACACACCCAGGCTTCAGACAAGGAGAGAACTTCAGATTTGTTTCTGTTGCAAGCTGTTAATTAATGCACACTTGATTTTCCATTGTCTGCTTAAAATTTAATTGCTATTCATAAACATATACTTCTCAGTAACCACTCTGATTTTCAAAGCCTGTACTAGCCACATTTATTCTTCATATGGATATTAGTCCTTAAGCACAAGAAACTGACCTTGAGCAAAACATACTGCTCTCCACTAAAAGGAGCAGTAAACTCACAATCAGTTTGTGTCTTGAAATCTTTAGTTTGTCAGACTTACTGAAGTAAGACGTGTCAAAGGTAGCTGCTAAAATCTGTAAAGTCTAGAAAGCTCTTATTTTTGCTATGAAGTACAGCTCTAATGGCTTTACAAAATTATATTTCTTAAGCACTAAGGTAGAGAGTAGCCACTGGAAGCAATTTCATCTCTTCAGATAAAAAATATTTGAAAATGTTCACAGAAGTGTATGGTATAAACAGGTTTAGCATTTGAAATTACTAACAGAACATTCTATACGCAGGCCTATAAAACATTGCACATATACAGACTACATTACAGAGTTTACTCAGTAATGAAACATGAATGAAAAAAAATCTGATAAGTAAGGAAATTTATGAGTTCACATCCTGAAAGGGCAAGATTGGTTTTATTTTTTGTTTCATACAAAGCAGTGTCTTTTTAAACTTCCCCCAACATTTGTCATGTCAACCCTCCATTTTCACCTACTTTTAGAAGCAGCTCCAGCAGTTTCTTTCTCACCATCAAGTCACAAGTCTGTCTGCAAACCGGTTTCCTCATTTACTTTCTCGACACCCAGAAGACACTGACTATGTAATTTGTAATCTCTGACACATTATGTGATTATAATGTGTTGTTAATGGATAATCAATTGCTACATGGACAATTCATTCCCTTTAATAATTCCCTTTCTTTCCACATACATAGTCTTTGTATCTCTATGCAGTCTCAACTTTTCAAGGACATTGCAGAGCCATCCCTGCTCTTGCTTTAATACTTGCTTTCCTAAGCTCCAAGGTATTTACAAATACAAGGTTTATGTTGAGAGACTTTGAGATGTTATCCTGCTCAAAATTTTTAAGAAACATTGTTTTCTTCCTATAATGCTGAACAGATAGTGTCCTCACTCAGATTCAGGAAACTCTCAGGTCAAAACATGACAAAAGCTATATGGTGTAAAATCAGAAAACTTTACCCCATAGTTTGCCTACACATTCTGTCTTAAAAAACATTTGTTAGTGATGTATTTTACTGCAGCGTCTCTCCTTCCTCTTTCATAGTTTATTCACCTACAGTTTTGAATACTCTGGAACTATGGACAATTCAGTTTTTAAAAAGCTGCTAACCAAACTTATGTCAAAAAAAGAGTATCAAAAAAGCCTTCAGGTTCACTGTGGTACAGATCTAACACTAACCTGTGTATATGACGCAGCACAGATCTGTGGCCAGACCCCATCTCAAGGGATGGCTATACTATACAACAAGGCATGGTAAAGAAAACCCCACATGCCAACCTGGCCCTAGAAGCAGAGATAACATCACAGTGCCTCCCAAACGCTCCTACCAGCACAGGACTGTGCTAACTGTTTGGTAGAGCACCTGAGGCAACATTTCTTCTGATTTGAGTGATAGACAGCAATGTCACTGACACCTACAAATTCTTTCACCAGAACAAAATCTGTTCTTCAGCTCATCGCAACTCAAATTTGAGAAAGATATTGAGCTAGTATGCTGAATCTATGGCATTACGTTAAAGTCTATTATAAACTTAGATCAGTCTCATTACTGTTCAGAAAAGTCTGATTTTAGCACATTTTGACAAGAAGCTTTCCTAATTGGACTGATCGTCAATCACGGCTCCCTGCTGTTGGAAGCTGGCTTTTATCTTCAGTGTAATAAGGCTTTTTTCTTTTTTTTTTCCTTTTTTTTTTCCTTTTTTTTTCTTTTTTTTCATTAATTGGAAAATGTAATTTTGGAAGTTACAGCATGGATCAAATAATGGTTTCTCCCTCTGGGACAGTGAGACCAGTATCATATTCTTTAGCAGCATCTATTACGTAAGGTCAGTTGGAACCTCTCATCAGAAAAAAAAGAGTTGATGCAGTATTTACAAGTGACCAAAAGAAACCATTCAGAAGTTTTGTTTTGCAACTTGTAGGCCTGCCCTAGCCTGCAATCCTGACTCTGCCCTACAGCTCAAAGCAATCTCAGAATAAACGGAAACCTATGGCTGGAGTAGCTGTCAGGCAGTGATGCTTAAGTCTGGGATTCTAGTTTTCTCTGTTCTACAGCTCTCTCCTATAGTAGCTATGTGAGGATCTCCTTTTTTTTTCTGGCATTTCCTAAATTAAAATGCAAGCCATGAAGATGATAAAAGAATCAGTCCAAAACCTGACACACAAGAGTAATTTTTGCATAGAATTATATTAAGGTTTGAACACATTCGTTGCAAATCTCAAACTGTGATAAGGCATGAAGAAGCAGGTATTCCATTCTGCTTTAGCTGTGGAACTGCAGTAGGCCAGACTTGTTAGTTAAATTAGATTAATTACTTAACAGCAAAGGCTTTCTATTCATGTAGTAAGATCGATTTGCCAGATGTAACAATGCAACAATACTATTAAGTTTTGTAACAGAGAACAACATAGAAAGATGGTTATTTACCTCAGACTGCCACAGAAACATCCAATTCTGTAAAAATAAGCAAATCTTCATCTTGCAAAAAATACTACATTTCTGCAACACCACTATTTTCACACTTGTTTTTTGAACTGTTGAACTGATGTCAGTGTGACAAGCACAGCACACTTAAGCCAGCACTGCCACCAGAAACAACCACCTCAGAACACCTCATTCCCATTTCTCACTCCCTTCAGCCTCAGAATCTCAAAAGGGGCCTCACAGTGAGACAGAACACGTTTCCTTCCAACCAAGCTGTTATAACTTCCATCAGTTTCCCAATTCAATTCACTGTGTGACTGCAAAAACACATGTGCTGGCCCAAAAGCACAAGACACTGGTAGGAAATCAAGAAGCAAGACTGTGTATGGCATTAGGGCTGGTTTAAACAGCATCATCATTTGTGAAATAGCTGTTAGCAGAAACAAATGTGTTACAACACATCTTTATCAAAAATGACAGAAAAGGATGAAAAGAACACAGGAGAGACAGTTACCTTAGCACTGAAGACCATGCAAAACAAGAACAACTTACTGGGCAAAAATAGGTGTTTTCTGCTATGTGGTTTGCAACAAGGTTGTTTTCTGCAGACAAAGACATTATGAAGAGCAGCGCATCACGGGCCTGTTGGCCTACTGTTCCTTCTCGATGGATGAAGGGAATCAGCAGGGAAAATATGAGGAAATTGGCAGCTCCTTGGTCCTCACTAGTGTGGAAAAACAGTTCTAAAATGGAGGGATCTTTGGCTATAATAGAGCAGAGCTGGTTCAAGAGGATAACCAACTCTGTTTCCACTGCTGGAGTGGCTGTTCCTGAGCAGGAACTCAGCAACATCATCAAAGGCTTCAAAATGGGCTTGTGATGCAGCAAAGGCTGATGAGACTGGGTTACTAGCATTTCATACATTTTGAGTTGCTCAATTTTTGTCTCATCGGTGAACTCTCGGCGTAAGCTCCAAAGGAAAAGCTTCTCCATGATGTTTTCTGAGACCACAAATTCCAGAATCGGCCCCATTGAGGCATCCTTTGCTTGTTCCTCAATTAATAAGAAAAGCATGTGCTCCACATAATTCTGAACAGTGCTGGCCTCATCAGGTGAGATTGCCCCATACTTTGCCTGAGTGTTTTTCAAAGGATCATGCTTCTCTAAGATTTTCAGAACCTAAACAAAAACAAAGGCAGATCAGTTTGAGCACATTTTAAAAAATATACACTTACCACTAAAAGGAAAAAATTAACCAAAATTCTTAATGGAAAAATTGTAGAGGATTTTATGCTTTCAGATAGAGGGAGTTTGACAGACAGAAAGTAAGTTTCACATCTAGCATGTGCGATGTCAAAACATAATGCTTTTGTTCACTTTTTTCCCTAATAAGCACCTAAATTTGCCAACTGTCCTATTGTTGAAAGCCAGGTGTTCTCTGAAATGGGGATAAACTAGGTTGGTTTCCTTAGTGTTCAGAAATTGAGTTTCAATGATATTTGAAATAAGTTTCTTTGTCACAGAGCACTGAAACAAAAGGACCTGTTCTTCAGCCAGAGTAAATGTGCTCAGGAGTATCAGTATCATGGGATGGATGATTTGCCATAGTAAGCGTAGCAGCAGGCCACAGCACTGCTCTTTCCTTGCCACATCTCATATGATAATGAATGGCCACTGATGCCCACATACTCATGCAACTTTCAATGTAGTTTTAGGATTGAGTAATAATCATCATGGCCCCACTTATAACCCTGGATTAAATTCTGTTGTGCACACAAACAATGAAGCTCATTGTCTGTGAAACAACCACCGTCTTTAGCCTTTTAGTGGACGATAATTGCCATAAAACCAGAAAGGAACAGTGGTTCCCCTAACATGACAAGATCACTAGAGCTAAGTGAGACTGACTCTGGGAACATCTCAGAAACACCACCATTTGTCTGGCTTGCTTCTTGGAATAACCAAAGAACAACAAAAGCCACAGCACAGAAATCAATTTTACATAAACTGTTAATTATTCATATTACTGCAGCAAATAAGACCTCAAAATATGGTGCTCAGAGCAAAACATTTTTGCCTAAAAGCAATTACAATCCTGATGACATGCAAACAATTTTTAGAATATGCTGAAGTATATAATCTGCATCTATCCATAATAAACAGTGCACACAGCTTTGCACCATGCATCTAATATACTTCACAAAAGATAGGCAAGTCTTACCCAGCCCAAGGAAAGGAAGCACAGAAGTTTGCAGCAGGGTACAAGTCAAAGTGAATCAAGAGGAAAGCCAGTAAGAAGATCTAGGCCTTCAGCAAGATACTGCAATCTCCTACCACTTCCCATTTAGATGCAAATCTGCAGTTCAAAGTGTGATTAGTCCTTAAAGGCTAACCAGACCTTGAAAGGTCAATTTCTTTGCATTTTAAAAATAGTTCAGTGCCATCTACTACATTCTGCATGAAAGACATTTGTTCCTGAGCAATTCAGGATTATCCCAAAAGAAAGAACGAAGCAAATTCCTATTAATGCAGCTTACTCCAAATCAATAAAACTAATTAACATTACCTGTGCCCAGTGTGTTCTAAACACTATCATGCATGTTTCTGGGTCAACACCCTGCAGGCTGGGAGCCTGCCGATTTTTGCTGATACTGGTTCCAGTGGACATTATAAATTTTCTCAACGTCACGCCAACTAAGCCATGCCGAACTTCTTTTTTAAATCCAGTGAGCTACAGATGTTCAAGCATTACGATGAGATTGATATTGTGTCCTGAGCTTCGGTACTCACAGAAATCTGTTAAAAAGAAAACAAAACCAAAAAGAAACACACATATACCTATATCTATCAAATTATAGTTGTATAACAAAAAAGAACATGGTTCAACAGAACACTAAAACTTTTCTTCTTTTAATTCAATTTGAGGATAGAATTTTTTAAGGCATGTTATATGGGACCAATCTCAAACTTTTGCTCATGGTAATAGCTTATAAACCTCAAACTTTTGAGATCAGTGACTGAAACAAGGTGCTACTGAAATAAGGAAGCACAAGAGAAGCTTATGCAGTACACATTTTAGGTATGTCACTACATTTTTAGTTTTTCATTATGACACTTTTGCCATCTGACCACATCTCTCTTCAGAGTTGCTTGGTTAACTAATGCTGCATAGACTACACAGATAAAAAAACTAGAGGTTATTGCGATCTTTTTTTTTTAAACAATATTTCCAATAATAGATATAATTACAAATACTTAGACATTTTCTACCAGAAACCATGTCATAAATAGTTGAAAACATCTCTAGAGCACCATATTCACATAAAAGGGTGCATCTGTATCAATACCAAAGTAAATGAAACCAAACAACATAACAGATAAAACCTCCGTGAATCCCAAACCAAATAAATTGAGACGTCATATTAGAGGACTACGAGAACAGGATCAAACATTGAAACATTCCTTTCATCCATTATTTAATATCCTAGATATCTGACTATCAAACTAGTTGCACACCTACAGGGGAAAGTTAAAATGAAACAAAGACTGGTATCTTCCAGATATTTGAGAGGCTTAAGAGAACATATTATTCCCTCAAGCACCAATATCTAAGTCACAGAATCCTCCGCCTTCCTTCTCACCCTCCATAAGGTTTACATTTTCTATTCTCCTCTTTGCAAACCAACTAGGCATTTAATTTATTTCAGTTTGGAGCCATTAAAAAAAAAAAAGGGCCCAACAACAAACAGAATTTTTTTGTACCATAAGCCGCCAAAGCTATAGCAATTCTTTGCCAGTGTAGAAGGGATTTCTCTGCACACATCTTAAAAGATGAAAATCTTTTCTCTGTAGTGGACATCTCTGCTTGTGCAGGAAAACATACAGCCTGTCTCAAAGTAGCAGCAACTTTTGTCATTTTCAAAGCGTCCAAAAATATAGAGGGTATACCTTTTAAGATTTCTGAGCGAGCAAGTAAAAAATGTTATGCATTCCCTTATATACACATATATACATGTCTATTCATACGTTCAAAATTCAACTGCATAATCAGCCATGATCATGAACTCCATCCTAACCCTTGCTTCTTTCAACATTTAAAATGCATTTCCTATGCATTTGCTAAACATTCTCATTAACACAATCTAGTCCATCCTTTTTGCAGACAACACATTCCATGCGTGGAGAAGCCAGCATAACCAGCATAAATCCTGTATGGTTTATCTGTTTGGGTAACACCACTTCCAGAATGAAGCTGGTACTCCATACAAGCTGCTTGCCAGAAAATAAACCACGTGGAACCAGATGCACTGGAGAGTACTTTGCAAAACCAGTGAGAATTAGCTCATGAGAGTCAGACAATGCTGGAAACAGAAGGAATCCCCTTATATACTCCTTGTCCCCCTGCTCCTGCCTATCTCTTCCATACTTATAACAGGCCTTACACTTTCAAGCATTCTCCTTCCCAACAGCTTGTTTCATGTGCTCATTTACTTGAATGAGCATTATACTACCATTATACTTCTACTTCTTAAACAGTCCTGTAAAAATGAACTGTACTATTTCTACATTACTGATGTTCCTGCACAGGGAAAAAAACAAACAAACCAAACAAACAGACCGAAAAAAAAATCCACACCAAAATAATCAAAGATCAAAGTGGCAAGGAGATTTGAGGACACAATTTCAGAGGTCCAGGATCTGGGGATTTTTATTGACTTATGCAGGTACCACAATATGTTAAATGCACAACTTCTGGCAACGTGCTTGCAGCTTCGAGAGCTCAACAGTTCTACCAAAAAACACTTGGAAAACAAGATGCATTTTTAGACACCATGTAGAAATAGCCTGCTTTAAGTAGCTTGCCTAATATCATACCTAATAATCCAAGGAATATTTATTCTTCATATCACCTGCCTACTTTCTGCCAGTTTCCTCTTTTTTAGCACTCTCCTTCAAACAAAAATATTTCCATTTCTGTAGAAGTCCAGCAGACTCCTCCAGGCAAAAGTGTCCTTCACAGCACAGCCTTGATTCACCCTTTTAGCAGATTTGTTCTGTGTATGAAGCAAGCAGCTTTGGAAAAACTAATGTGATCGTCTAATTAAAGATGGTATCAGAAAGTCCAGCAAGAGAACTCAATTAGCAAAGCAGAGGCAAGCTCAATTCTGGAATGTATGAGTTGCTTGACTGACCAACTTAAGGGTTGTTTCAATGTAGCCTTTGCATATTGTTTAAGAATTAAAAGAAACTGGTATTAGACGTCTAGCTATCACATGACAAATTCTGTCAGCAGCACAGCAGTATGACACCAAGAGTAGAATCAGAAACTTCAGATCAGCCTCCAGTATTTAAACTAGTAAACAACAATAAGGGAGCTTATGGCTTGCTTCAGGAATTCTGATAAAAATCAAAGATCAGTGATATAAGACTCTCCAGGTGCATACAAAGCTTTAGGATGTTACTGCATGTGGGCAACGCAAAGCTATTTAACCTGTTACCCTCTTTTCTCCACTAATCTCTTCTAATTCTGCGTCCTCCTTGGCCTTTGAAATTTTCTGTCTTCTTCCTCTTCTTTCTTTTTTCTTCATGCATCTTTCCTATCCCAGCCTCAGACACTACTCCACAAACATCAAGACAGTACTCATTCCATCACCATCAGACAGACCCTCCTTTAAATAACTACCCTGTTTTGCAGCTCTCTAAACAGACTGTTTTGGGGTAGAGGTTCCATACTAGTGCTTCAGATTCCTGAAATATTGCCTACTTCTCTGCAGCTACAAGAAGACCTCAAGAGGACAGAAATGGTTCATATCTCGCTACACATTCAGAATACATCAAGATGTCAAGAGGCCCAGTAACAGAGCCACTGTTATGCCTGTGTGTCCAGTGGGAAGCTCACTTTCCACAACTGTGCTATTTAGTTATTGACATTTGTATAAAAATTTATAACCACCACTACGTTACTGAACACTGAGTCCTGCCTCTGTTAACAGTTTGCTGCCTAAGCAGATGACAGCTACAGTCTGCACTTGTAGTATGGACATCTTTTCCTAGACAAGACATACTAAGTCTACTCATCATATTGAAAGAACATATAGAACAGCCCGAGTGAAAGAAGTCTTCAAGACAAGCAGGTGTCTCCCCATCTCCTCCTTAACATCCCCTAGGGTCCTACTTATCCAAAATAATTAAGAGCTTCTCGCTATTTCCAAGTCCCACTTTGGGCACACTAAAATGACAACACAGGAAGTTCTCACATACACAGATCACTAATAATTGCCAGCATTTTGATTCAAATTGCATCTTTGTCAGAGTTAGATCAGAACAGCAATGGCTTCCAGTGTTGCTAACTCCAGAAATGTCTATGGTACCAACCACAGACACATTTTAGTAGGGTCTCCTCAAGCTGATGTTTCATGGCTCCTGCCAGACCCATTTACTGTATTTATTATTACAGGCACAAACACTATCCCATTGCTTGGTACAGATCTTTAAGAGTATGTGACTGACAAACTGTAAAATGGCAAATTCATCTCCAGCATTTATGTACTATAACTAAAACCTGCACCTAACACTATACTGCACGTACATACAATCACAAAATTAAAGCCACTTACCTCTTCAATAACAAATAATCACAAAAAAAAATAATTTGCCCTATTGGTGACAAACAGTAACATCTCTAATCATTCATTCTGAATGTCTACTCCTATGGCACAAAGTCAACATAAACAGTCTGTACAAAGCATCAAATGCAAGAACAAAAGCAGCAAATTTAAATTATTAGCAGAAAACAACTTGCATGCACCAAACATTGTTGGTGAGGGCTACGTTCACTTGCATCTAGCACAGCCATTCATCAGAAATGTGAGAGTAGCACAAGGACACATACACTATCTTCATAGCCACCAACTCTACAGCTTTTTAATCATCTCTAATCTAAAAGTAACACGACAGCAACAAGCAGTCTGCAATGTGCAATTGTATTTCTAAGTTCAAATCAATTCCCTTAAGGAAGCAAATATTTCCAGTTTCAAAAGCATCTTGGGATGCTGGGATTTCCTCACTAATACAAAACACTAATAGATTATGTAGGCTTCAAAGACTTCAAACTCTGTAATAGTGTTTCAAAAAGCTTTTGACAACTTAAGTGGTCGCAAAGTAGATTCTAAAAATAGAGTCTGTATTTTAAAAAGGAAAGTAATTGAATTGGAAGAGATACTATCTTTTAAGATAAATATCAATCTAAAGTTACCATGCTCCAGTTATAGCAGCAGACAGAATATATTCAGTGAAAGTAGATTTTGTTACTAGGTTAGTAGGTTTTCTTGATCATTTTGCAAGATGCAATGTGAAATAGTAACTGCAACATCACCTTATTCTCTGTGAAATAAAACTAACTCCAATTAAATGGGACAAATAACCTGATCATAATGAGTCCAAAGGTGAGAAAATAAATCAATTTATAAAACACCAATTCACGGAGGAAAAGGTAGAAATGAACTCCAGGGCCACTAAGAACAATAGTAACCATTTATTTTAATCAGTTCATGGTTAACATTTTACAATAATTTAGCCTTTTGTCTCATGCTAAGTCCTGATCAAGTTATTACTCTACCAAGTATGAATACACCTCTCATGCAGACCATTCAAAATTCTACTTCCAAAATCCACTGCTCAGTTTAATACCTTTACTCTGTCACACAATAACAGAACCTTCTTAGCAGGTAAATCTTTCCTATCTTATCTATCAGTTGTTCTAACCGTATCACAAGGTCAAGTCGCCTCGTGATACTTAGCCTTACATATGCCTTCTAGAGCTATTTCTATTACCTATACTGACAACATTCTAATTCCTCTTCTACACAAGGTACCTGCCCGTAGCGCCAAGGGTTTATATATTTAACAATCCCCATGTGGAACAAGAAGCACCAGTGTACATATCACACACATGAGGAAGTGAGGTTCAAAGAGATAAGACAAAAATTCTCTTAAGATCTTCCTATATTCTCTTTGTAACTGGACAACAGCTTTTGAAATTAGGCAACTAATTTCCACTTGCATGGACTCATGGAGGATATCTGCTTGCTGTTTTCCTCTAGAAGTCTGTAAGTCATCGACCTTTTACACAGCCGATTAGAAGGCTGAACTCTCCAATCAAGAAAAGTACTTATTTTACAGTAAAATACACTGAAAGAACAGCCTAGCAAGAATCCCTTGTGAAGTTTGCTCCCTCCCACTGAAGTTTCTCTTCTCAAAAGTTTCACTTTTGAATTAAAAAATAGCACAAAAGTTTGCAAAACTGTGGTTTCCTGGGCAATACATAATACAAAGACAAAAGATACACAGTCTAATACCGTAAGGTAGGCATAAAATATGCTCCAAGGCTCTGCAATTTAATTATCAAGGTTGTCTTCTGTTGAGAGGCTAAGATGCCATGTTCTTCAGCAGTTCATGAACACCTCTTGCAACCAAACATTGTACACTTTTGCTGTACCAGCAAAAGCTTTACACCCTGTCAGTCCAAGTACACAAGAGCAAACAGAGAAACTTTCACGGCAGTGAAAGAAACAGCAAATATCAAAATGTTTTCAACGATCAGTGTAGCATTAAAGGGACTTGAGATTAGACCTCTTCAAAGAAGCAGTTGGAAATTGTATGGTCTTATGCACAAGAATGCAATTACACCTTTGCAGTCTCTGGTAAGTGGATGAGGGAAGGCAGAAGAAAGTGAGCAGTAAATTTTAGCATGCAACTTAGTTCCAGCTTAAAAGGGACCTTGTTCAGGGTTTGTTTACTTTTGATTGAAAAGAAAGCCTTCTGCACTAATTTGTCAGCTTTTCTTTAGGGACCGTGATTAGGGAGACAGTTTAAATTGTATTAACAATAGTGTTTCAGAGGAAGACATCAATTCTTTCAAAGGAAAGGATTCATCGTGATTGTGCTTCATTTTGCTGCAAAAGCAAAGCCTATGAAGAGCAGTCACACTCGCACTCTAAATGATCCTACACAATCTCCACCAGTGTGAAGAAGGATTACAGGCCGCTCACTGCAGAGCAGTAGGTCTGTGGTAGGGATCCGAGAAACTATCAGTGGTTAAAAGTCACTGCATCAAAGGATCCTCATTTTCATTAAGTCCGACTCACCTTCAGAAGCTCTACTAGCAAGAAAGCTGAAGCAGATTACTAAAGGAACAGTTTAAACTACATGAACAATTATCTCCCTTAATTTGTCCTTTCATGTGTCAATGCTGCCGTTCACCAACTGTCCTGTCCTTCATCTATCTCAAGCCACATTTAGTCAGCTTGCTTCAATCTAGATTTTCTATCCAGTATTTGCGAAGACACTATGCCTTCTGTGTGTAGGTGGGAGAAGATATGTTTTACACTGATAAAGCTATCCGCTTAAAATCCTAACACAGAACAAGTCACCACAATTGTAAAACAATGTAGTTAATCAAAGTTTCAATCTGTTCTCATCAAGCACAATTTAATCCAGCCTGCTAACATGAAATAAGAATGTCTTGTGACTTGTCCCCACAGAGACTGCCTAACGATCTATCTCATGAGAGACACTACACAGTATGTTTCATGAGACAAAAATATCACTGTCCCATCTCCAGTCAGCCTGCTGCAGTTAAAAAACACAATTCATCTTTTATCAAATGTCTGTGGAGCTGCACTACTCATGTTTATTGTAGATTCACATTAGCTCAGCCGGGGTACCACTAAGCTCTTCATGTGATCTATATAATCCTGTGGTATTATACGTTAGGAGCTCCAGGTTGCGGCATTAAGTACATGGTTCTCCAGACACATGAATGGGCAACTCCCCCACAGTCAACAAGCAGCAGCGACGGCCAAGAGGCCCAGCTGACTGCCACAGTTCAGGAGTGCTACAATGGCATAAACGGGCTTGCTTCCAGGGCAAGCAATGGGATCAACTCTTGCTGGCAGCCTATGCACTGGGACACAGGCAAAGCCAAATCCCAAGCCCTCAGAGAGTCTACTGCATGGGTCAGCCAAAATGAAGAACAGAGATGCCAGTTAGGTAATATGGTCCAAAATGTATTGATGGGTTAAGCTAAAATTACATAGAGTGGGTCCAGAAAGGTATAGAGCCAACCAGCAAAGACAGTTCATCATAGAGCATATTACCAAAGCTAGAGAAATGGCAGTGATTGCTCAAGAAAACAGTAATTAACACAGAATACTTGACAGAGACCTTGACCTCCTCAGGGAGGGCCTCATTTACCTTTTACACCACAGGGCACGTTCATCTGCCACATACATTTGCACATAAGTAATTTCACTGGAACTCGAAAGCACACAATCACTGAAGTTGCTCTTGCTAAGTCCCAGGAGGAATGAACTACATATTCATATCCCTGGGTCATAAATCTGAAGCGAGAAAAAAATAAGGTTGCTATTTAAGTGGTATGACTTGTTCCTTTTATAGAAGGAACATAATAAACCTGTTTCTCTGTTGTATTTGATCTCCTCACGTTTGGGCTACTACAGAAAGGCAACAATTCAGTAACAATTAGTCATTCAAAATACAGATTACATTGGTTAAAAACTAAAGAATAAAATAGCAGCTAGGGTTCTTAAAATCCAAGATAGATATCTCTCAGCAGGACTCTGGCACAGTATGACTGAGGTACCTTGTCTGCACTAGCAGAAAGAAATAAAAACACCAACCATCCAAACAAACAGAACAAAACCAAACAAAAAAAAAAAAAAAAAAAAAACTTAAAAAGAGCAGTTCAGAAAAGTTAATTTCTACGTACATACTAAAGAAGACAGATGTCATTGAACTGAAATCAGTTCAAGGACTTTAACTTTGCTGGCTCATTCCCACATCACTACCAAACCTGATGACCCCAGAAAAGCCTGTTTCCATAGAAAACCAAGTAATTAAAACGTCCAGTGCTCACAGATCAATATGTTTGGTGTTGTACTGTGTGAGAGTGGCATTACAAGCCTCATTTTAAAGCTCTGTACTCTGAGTGTGCTTTCATACCAAATTTCAAAGAGAAACAAAAACAACCCCAAAGGGCATAGCACACACCACTCAATGAAAACTACCTTCCATTTCTTGATTTGTAGGTGAATTATAAATATCAGCTGCTGTGTCTACACTAGTAATTTTGTCATAATTGAAGTGAATTATTGGTAAAAAACCAGTTGTTGCCAACTTCCCTATCTCTACTGAGAAATTGGACAGGGTTTATTTCAAAATTCATCACTATCCAGGAGTGGGAGGGAGCAACGCATCAGAACACAGACATTTAACAAAACCCACTTTATGTTCCAACTATGCTCCTGGAAGAAAGAAATCAAAATGATCCATACACTCTGCAGCATCAATTTCACTTTTCAAGATAATTCTGACATCTGTGTGACATACAAACCTGGCTCCAACCTGTTCATAATTTAGGAAAGCCACATGCTTCCTGAAGTTATGATGCTGAAATGAATGGAACTTCTTTTCTTTTTTACATTTTTACATTTTTTTGAGAAAGGTAAAATGGTGTCTATAGTTCAGTATCACCTAAATTCATAGGAAATTATTAAATTGCCTTTCTAGAAAACCTTCCTGACAGGAAGATGAATGAAAGCAGCAAAGCAGTAGATGACTCCATATTCTGAAGATTTAAAGCTCTTTTCAGAACACTAGCATACAGATAAGAAATATTACCTTCCCAACAGAAAGATGGTCTAGAGAAATGTTATCAATATACCTGTAATTACCATATGTAGATTACAGAAAACAAGATTAAGGTATATATATTATGCCTACCACAATAATACGTAAGACAATATTTCAAGTGATTCATATAACATGTCAAATTACTCATTAAAATAAACATAAGTCCAAGAATAATGTTTTCAAGTCTACAAAGTGACATTAAAGAAGACGTGTATGCTTTCAGCACTAATCCACAATAAAATGCAAATACACATATATTCCAAATGTTCCATGTTTCATGATAAAAAAGCTATAAACTTTTTTTTTACCATTTTCAAACTCTGAGATGATTCTGCAGGTTCTAAATATAGTTCAAGCATAAGAATCAGCAGCAAAACACCATTAATACTATCCTGATTATTTGATCAATAAACCAACAAACCAAACAACAATCTTCCCAAGAGGATTGTCACAAAGTTTTCACTGAGAAAAGAACTTCTACTTTGCAGATGGAATTCTTCTCTCATTCACATGCACATGATATTTATCTGCCTCTTTCAAACTAAAAGCATCAGAAAAGGACATAATATGCCATAAATTCAAAACTGCCAGTTACAGAATGGATATTGCATAGTCATTAACATAATACTTACTCTAGAAGCATGTTAATTTTTCCTCCCAAAACTTTACTCACAGTACAAAGTCCTCTTTTTTCCCATAAAAAATGGGCTTATAACTTTATCTAAATTTAGGTAGCTATCTATCACGCAATAAAACCCTTCAATACTTCTCAGTATGTTCATTATAGTACACAGACTGTAGTAATTGGCTAGATAACTTGAATCTGTAATTTATCTTTCTGTACATGGTTAACTGAAACTACTCATTTTAGAATTACCACCCCAAGATACTTACCCACCAAGTCAACATTATTTCCTAGACTCTGAAGTGATAACATGTTAGTGACATGATGAACTAATGAACGAAGGGAAGGAGCAAAAGCATATAATTAGAGCATTGTAGGATGGCAGAAGCTCATCACAAATTACTCCTTAAACCTAGTCAACTTAATGAGCGACTAAAATCTGAAAGGTCATTTTCATATCTCCCCCTATGTACATGTATTGCTTGACAGTTGACAGGGCTTTGTGATAAGTGTTATACTTAGTGGATTGATACTTTTGAATGTAAATGTCCTTCTGTGGTCTTTTTCTCCTTCTTTAAAAAATATAAAAAGAAGAATAGAAAGTACAGAACACTGTGTGAATCAACACTGTTTGCTTCAGACATCTGCAATTTAGCCTGGAGAAAGCTACAGAAGCTACTGAACTTCCTTTGTCCTAAATTAGGTTCAAGGCTCGGCTAAGAGAAAAACACTTGCAAAAATTCTTTTTATGATTATTAATTGCCAAATTTGGGGAAAACCACTTCATAAACATTAGTGTTTAAGATGAGACACACAAATCACGATAGCACACGGTTCACTGAAGGACGAGGAAGGAAAAAACAAAAGGAAAAAAATAGGCAACATGAGCACTCCTTACAAAATCCTATCCTGTCTCTCCAGTTTCCCATTCCCATAATGCACAAACCCCCAGGTATTTGGTCTCATAGGAAACTGCATAGGAACACTGGTTTTCTTCTCCCTTTCTATTCCAACTCAGAGTATATAAGCAGAACTTGAAGATTCATTTTATATTAATTCCTACAGCAAAGTCAAGAACCTCAATAACACTTGCCCATTTGTGAGCATAGATCCATGAAAAATCAACGTCTCCTCCTGCAATGACACCTTTATTTAAAAATATTAATACAGGTTTGCGAGTTGGGTGGACTTTAATAGATTATGGCTTTCCATACATACATGAAATTTTTTGCTTTTAATACATATAGTAGTAAAAAACAAAATCCAAAGTGGATTGTTGGCATTTTTATGATGTTTGGTGCATAAAAAGTCAGATCAAAGAAAAATTTATGTGTTACTTATACTTCCATTTCTATTTAGCTTCATGGCATTTTCTACAGACGGTAGATGTTTTTCCCTTGAAGCTTCTCCAGCTTTCCTAGGAACAAAATTACTTGTGGCGCGTAAACAGTGTTAAGTTCTCCATTATGCAGAGTAAAAATTAATTCTTCATCTCTGATCTCTACTATGAAAATATTTTACATTCTTACACCACCTAGTCTTCTGCAAATGGAAACTGAATGACATTACAGCATCTTCCATTCTTGTGACTACCTTTGCCTGGATAATGAGACATATGAATGCACTGGCAAAAAAATAAACATATATAGTCTATACAAGATCTGTCTCAGACACGTTGCCAGCATGCAAAAAAAAAGAAGAAAAAAAAAAGAAAGTGATAAACAATCACAGGAACAATTAGAAAAAAAAATTAGGTAATCTTACACTTTCTTAACAATTCCGTGTAATTTTTTCCATCTTGCCTTTGAACCTTTGAGAAAACATGAATAGAAACATAGGTGTCTTTCTAGTCCAGGAAGGAATGAAGATAAACTAGTATCTTTCACACCCTTGAGGGTAAAAGAAGGCAAATAACCTAACAAACTGCAAATGAAAACTGTTCATCTTATAAAGCAACCGCTCTGAAAAACACAGTATCTCACAAATGTAGCTATTAAAAGGGGGGGGGGGGGAAGGGCAAATATCAGAATAAAGTAAAAATAAAATCTAATTACTATTTAAACTTTTTAACACTTGGAATGATCAATACTGAAAGCCTAGTAAATAAGGGAGTTGGATGTTAGCCCTGACAGGAATGCTTCTTAGTACAGATAACCAAAAGTCAAACCACAGCCTCTCCCATCTAATGTTGTAACACCTAAGGAGACAGGCGTGGGAAAGCACAGGTTCCACCCATAAACAGGTTGTTCTTATTCATGCCTGCACAGCTCCGAAAGTGGGGAGTGTCTGTGTATGTCTTTCGGAACCCTGCTGCTTCTCACCTCTACTTTTGTCCTTCCATCTGAAGTTGTCAGGACTGCTGAAGCTGCAGTACACCAAGGTTTGGGTTTTTTATAGTTGACAGTGTACCCTTATCCCCGTGACTGAAATCCAAAACCCCTCCTCTGCCATTTCCCCTGCTTAATTTTTCAGTTCATCTTTACAGTTTTCTTGAAAACTGACAACAGATGCACTATTCAACACTGCAAACTGAGCTTTGTGCAGTCAGATCTCACATACCAGTCCTCAGAGAGCTCCAAAGGAGAAGCACAAGCTAAAGGCAAAAGCAGTTCAAAGAGGTATAAGAAAGTCTGTCTGTATGTACAGGCCTTGAATATTAGTCAGCTGTAACCACTGAATGTTTGGAAGTGAGATCTCCAACTTTACTCCTGAGGACATGGTTCTTGACATGTAATTACAAATTTATGATTATTTTTTCAATTTCTCAACTGAAAGGGGAAAAAGACCACAAGAATTAGAAAGCATGTGTCAAACCAACTTCTTACTTTGAGGTACCAGTAATGAAAGTACTTCAGTACATGCAAAACTGTTACATCATTCACCAGTTACCCTGCTGCTGAAACAAAACTGTCACCACATATATTGCCATCTCTGTTCTGTTTTATCTTCAAGTCCTCCTTGTCCCACAGACACCATCTTACTTGCACTGTAATTCATGCCATGACAACTCCAATAATAAAGCCCTTCACCGTTGTTTCAGAGTGTGTCATCTCTCTGTTAGGCAGTATTCCAAGATCACTGCTGTTCTCAAGCATACCTGTACTCTGAAGGACATAAACCTTCAGTCCTGAGAGTCACAGAATGGCTCAGGAGGCCCTTAAGTGACTTTACAAGTGCATTTGTATTCAATCAAGCACTTGTGCTGAAAAACTAACTGAAAATAAATGGCAAATAAGCAGTAAGTCAGCACTAAACAGAATATATATTACTAATGACAAATAAAAGGAGGAAGAACAGAAGAAAACCCTGCCCTTGTGAAACCCCACTTGGAGTCCTGCATCCAGCTCTGTGGTTCTCAGCACAAGAAGACATGGACCTGTTAGAGCTGATCCGTAAGAGGGCCACAAAGATGACCTGAAGGCTGAAGCACCTCTCCTACAAAGACAAGCAGAGAGAGTTGGGATTGTTCAGCATGACAAAGGCTCCCAGGAAACCTAATTTCAGCCTTCCAGTACAGTAATGGGGCTTACAAAACAGGGGGAGAATAGACACTGACAGAACAAGTAGGAACGTTTTTAAACTAAAAGAGGAGAGGTTTAGATTACATGTTGGAAGAAATTTTTTACTCAGAGTAGGGTGAGGCACTGGAAGAGGTTGCCCAGAGAGGCTGTGGACTCCCTATCCCTGGAAGTGTTCAAGGCCAAGTTATATGGGGTCCTAAGCAACTTGGTATAGTGAAAGGTGTCCCTACCCATGGTGGCAGGATTGAAACTGGATCATCTTCAAGGTTCCTTCCAACCCCAGCCATTCTATGATTCTAAGAAAACCTCTCTCCAGGAGAGGTGATACCAAAAGTGCATAAGCCTACAATTATGGATACCACAAGGGTAAACCTAATTGGAAAGAATCAGCCCCCAGAGTTGCCAACACCTGAAAATTCAAATCCACTAGACTCCAAGCATACAGATGGGGTTGTGGCAATGCCTCTCCATCCTCTAAATCACCAGGACTGGGAGCAGAGATTCATGATTTTCTCTGACAAGAGAAAAACTGAGTTTTCCCTGGGACAATGTATCTACCAACTGAACCAACAACAAGATCAACACAAAAAATAAAACACAGTACTTTGATAGATGACTACGGGCATAGTAAATCTTCCACCAGAAGCAGTCACTCAATAGACTCTATGCACCTGTGAGAGTGGTAGCTACTGTTATTACAATACCAGGATACAGCAGCTGTCACACCTCACAGCTTTCAGCTACAAAGGGGTTTAAATTTCAATTTAACACAGTATGGTAACAAAAGAGATTCACCTTGCACCTCTAGCAAGCATTTAAACAGATTCATTCTAGACTATATATAATCTGAAGTACTGTTACATCATAGCATATACTGAGTTGGAAGGGACCCACCAGGATCATCAAGTCCAACTCCTGGCCACAGGCAGGAATGTTGCTCTAGAAGGAGGTGCAATCATTAAAGAACTCAACCTGAGGAGGTTAGTACATATTTTTCAAAATAAAGACCATATGGAAGCAAACCTGAACCAAGGGGAATTACAAATGGAATGACTGAGTTTTGTTGCCTCAGACACCAGAACCAACTCTGTTCACTCCCACTCACTGAATCTTACAACCATTTACTGGGAAACCTTCAAAACTTGAAAGTTTCTTGATGGATCGAACAAGTTTCTTTGGACTTAGACAAGACTATATGAGCAATTTGCTGGGAAAAAGTATCCAAACTGGACTTAGCAGAAGAATTACTTCAAATGTGTTCAGCTGCCTCTTACTCACCCTGAATAGCATGCAGGGCATACAACGATCATCATGAGCCGCAATGGTAACTGCCTGCATGCAAGAGCTCAAGCCAGGAGGCTTAACATTCTCCTCCAATTCTCTTCTCTTGTACATGAGCCTAAGGCAAACTGCTCAGCTCCATTTCTCCCTTAATACAAGAGCCATAGACTTCTGCAGAGCTCTGATTATTATTAAAGTGTCAAATCATCATTATTCAGTTGACAGTCTGGCTGTTTATGTGTCCCAAAAAATCTCAGAATCCCTATGTACCACACTCATACTACACACTTAGACTTACAGCCCCCATCAGAAACTCCTGTTTGGTAAAACTCTTCTAAACTTGGGACCTACAAGTAATGAATTCTCATCTTACCTTCATTTCTATATTTTGGCATTATGCAGAATAGATAAGACAATCAAGGCCCTCTAAATGAAAAAAAAAAAATAAACACAAAGTGTTTCAGAACACCAGTGGGAGAATTTCATGCAATGTATGGCTATTATTAGATTGCTATTTTGCTTAGCAGATCAGAGGATATAATCAGCAGATGATGCAGCCATGATTTGCGAAGCACAGCCTTATTAAAGGCTAATGAGATAAACGAGTTAAAATTTACATTTTGCTCCACTGATAAGGTTCATTGGCACACTTAACTCCGACACCATGGTTTGAATATTAAACCCACTTATTAATGTCTAGTAAAGCTAATTATAATGCTGAGTGGCATTAAAGTATAATAACCAAGCAGGATGTTAGAATCGCATCTTTCAGTATTACTGTAGCTCTGAAGTTAAGTGTTCTGCATGTGGAAATAAACACCTTTTCAGCTCATGCTGTGAGAAAGCACCAGCCCTCTGTGCCTTTTTCCTGACCCTTCTGAGAGCCCAAAGCCATGTTCTTCTAACAATGCAAAAGGCAGGTAAACATTGTTCATTACTATAATTTCAATGGTGTCTGTCTTATTGCAGTAACAGTGAGGATTATGTGACAAGCATTTTTGTATCTACAATATAAGACATTACACTTGTCATATACTCTCTAATCGCTAACAGAAAAAGCACTAAGATACTGACAAAATTAACAACAAAAGCCTGGAAACTGTATCTGTTTGATTTAACTCTCTTTTTTCACCATCTTCTGTCAAAACTAAAAATATCACTATAAAAACACCAACATTTACTGAAAAGGATACTGAAAACACAACTTAGGCCTTACAGTACCCTATATATTTTTATGCCACATCTATGTGAGCACTGAAATGGACAACAATGACTTTTAAGGATAACATAAGAGGACATGTGCGATAGCATTCTTTCCATTTTAATCTCTGCAATGTTATCTGTCCTGTGACAGCAACGGAAAGAAGGCAAGACGGGATAATTAAATGCCAGCTATCCATGGATCAACAGTACCCCATGTGAGGACTCACATGTGACAGTCCAAAACCAATTTCCCATAAGCAGAAGCTTGAGATGCACTATTCCTCTGGGATCTCCCCATCCCAACACAAGAGTGGCACCAGCTCTCCCTCCCCGAGGAGCATCATGGAAGGTACAGGACTGCTCAACAGCCATCACTACCTTTTAAAAGTAGAATATACAAAAAGAATGACAATAAAAAGCATAAAAGCACTACAAATAAAAACTCCGCGTTTTATTTGTAAGGTAATACTCAAAAGCAGACATTCATTACCTACATAAAAAAGCCATTGCAAAACTACTAGATTTTTTTTTTCTTCTGTGGCAAAAAACGAAAAGGCACTTGCAGCATGACAATAGAAGAAACTAGCTGAGCAAATCATGTGTGAAACATTAAATGCAACTCCTTTTTGGCATATGCTTTTGTTCCTTTCAATTTATCACCCAATTTAAACATTCAGCTTGTAACGCAATCCATTCTACTTTCTTTAGCCCATCTTTAAAATACAGGCATGCTGTATTCCAACAGCAGAAGCAAAGAAATGCAGTGGAGCTCAGAAAGAAAGGATTCGGTATATGGCTCACTGAGAAGCATTCCCCTACATCTCTGGTTGTAGGAATCCATAGGTATTCGAGAAAGAAAGAGAGACAGAGAAATACCTCCACCAGACCCTTTCAGCTACTGAAAGCATGAGTTATGCCTAAGAAACACACACACCATTCCTCCAACCATGCTCTTTTTATGGTTCCTATGGCATGCATAGGCAAACCTGGAAAGAAGTGTTTTTTTGAGTGCTCAGAGTTTCCTTCCCAAAAATCTGTCTTGAAAATGGATACTTAAGACTTTGGAAAAGCAGAACCATCAAGCCTCTTTCCCTGAGGGAAAATCCTCCCAGCCTGATTCCAAAGGAGCAACTGTCTCCACACAGGTTCTTCCCACAGAGTAGAAAGTTCCTCTGCACTCTTTTTCCTTCAATTGCACTAGATGTGCTTTTCCCAAGCCATTTTATAAGTATAGTTTGTTTACTAAAAGTATAATCAGAGAAGCTCCTCCAATTACTCTTTCAACTATTCTAATACTTGGTAGGTTATTCTGAATCTAAATGTTTCAATACTTCCCTACATCTGTAATCAAGAGATGCACCTAAAACATACTATATTTTTAAAGAACAGACAGCCAGCAGCACAGTATTCCCACAGGCAGCCTTGCCGGCAAAAGATATGTGGTAAATAATTAATTTTCTTAGGTTAACTTGAATTCCAGACTAGCATTTTTGAACATCAGTGCCATGGAAAGGCAACTAACAACTCTAGTTTGTATTCTTGTCCAGTAAGGAGCTTTGCCTTACATGCAAGCACTGACAGACAAAGTTTTATCATCTCAGAGGTATGAAAAGTGAAGAACACTTACACAAGTCCAGCAAAGTCTGTTCTGTAAAATGCAAAAAACTCAGAAGAGTCTGCACTTGGCTACTACTGGGGATTTTTATTATTTCCTTATTTAAACAAAAAACTTCACTAACATACTGCTTGTGCATTAATTTTATGACAAATCAGGTGTTTCTTAGGTATTTCTATATCTACTAGTACCCATAAAGGGGGTGGAAAAGCATCTCACACTTAGCTTCCCTTTCAATTTATGGAACTCAATCTAATACCCCTGGAATTTTTCTTCCAGGTTTGATTTTATTTCTAGTGCTTCTAAAACTGCCTTGACTCTTTGACCTAGAGCAGTTGATTGACCTCAAGATCCTATTTCCTTTCATTTCATTCAGCTGAATTTCTAGAGGATCAGAATACAGTTATATATTTCTTTATAATGGAGCTGCATTACAACCATGATAAAATAAATGGGAGAAATGTTCTGCTCTGTTCATTACAATCAATAGATTATGTAGCTCAGTCACAAAGCAGAAGGAATTATGAAAAAAGAAAGTAATCTTTAAAGTATTAATGGTTCCAGAACAACTTTTCTTTCAGATATACACATTCCCACCTCCCAAACACAGCTAATAATGTCAGAAGCCCTGAGATTCATATGGTCAGAATGACTAATATTTACATTAAGCAAATGTATTGCCATAGTAACATAGACACCACAGAGCTATCTACCTGCCACAGCTCACTAAATTATTTAGCATGCCAATACTACAGTGACACTGTGTAAATGATCACATTCATTAAAAGCAGAGTATGTGCTGAGAAACTGAATGTTAGACAGCTATATTTATTGCTATGAAAAAAAATTAGCACCAGTATCAAAGAAAAAAAAAAGCATAGAGGAAGGCTCCAGCCTGTAGCAGAACAACATACCTTGAAAATTTTCATCTAAAACACATGTCCACATCCACATCCCTGTGCAAAGCAGCACAAACGATAATCTCACTTATGTGACATAAGGCTGACCCACTGTGGCCAGAACAATCTGAGCTATTAGTTGCTTCTTAAATTTTTTAGTTAGTCATTCAGTTTGTTTAATTTGCATCTTAAATTGCCAAAATATTATTCCACATTCTGGGATTATAAGAGCTAGTGCACAAAAAATATTCAGAAATAACTATGACACACCCTCACACAGTTGTTCTTCAACAGTCAACAGATTTATAGTTAGGGGAGAGGTGCAATACTTGGGGGGATGGCCTGCCATGTCCTCCAAGCAGCAAATAACAGCAGGGATCTGAGTGGTTTGTGTAAGCCATTACCCTCAACCTGAGGTAAAGCTTTTGGAAACCCCAAGCACTTCCTGCACTACAGATATTTTCCCCTTATCATATAGAATGGTAGAATCAATGACAGATCAGGAAAACAAAGAAACAGCTCGGGTCAACTCCTGTGACCAGATGGATTTCTCAGTAATTTTCATCAGCTATAGCCCCTTCATTTACTGGACACAAATGATGCTTTTTCACACCTCTCTTTGAATTCAAAATAACAAAGAAACCACCTAAGACGCACAGCGCAAAGATCCAGACACAAAATTAGCCCAGCCCAGCTCTAGCCAACTCCAGTTCTCTCTGATCTTTTTAATTCTTCATGGGCTCAATTTACAGTATTTCAATGCAAGATAGCATTAAAAAATTCTACCTCATTTTTATGAAAATAAGTCTCGCATACACCTTTCTTTTATTATTCACTTGCATGGAAATGCCACAAAGTCCTACTTAAAGACATTTTCATGGTACTAGCAATAATCAAACCCAATCATAAACCGGCAGATTACTCTAACAGATACTCGTGTGGAATTTGATCATGAGAGACATAATTTTCAAAATGTTGAAGTGTTTGGGCCATGCTGTTCTCCAGAGAGAACACTGCTTAAATAACAAGAGTCTGCTTTTCTTAAGCAAGTTATTTTAATTAGACATTATTTAAGAACTGACTTGATCCTCGAACAGCACCTTAGTTTGAAAGCAGTGTTAGAAAGTAGCCTCATGGAACCCGATAGTCAGCCTAGAGAAGGTGCCTCAGATACCAGTACTGAAGAACACAGGTGTGGTAAAGAACATCAAAAAGTTTATTCTTTACAAAAGTCAGGTCATCTCCCAAAAGTATTTAGATTGTGAACCTCTATATGGAGTCTCCACTCAATATCCTGCTTGAGATTGTGAGTTTAAGAAAACGTCTGCTGTGCTTAGAGAAGTATCTGTGCAAGATGAATACTGCTCTTAGGGCTGTCAATATATAAAGGGTCATATGAAAAGCAAACGACTGGTGGACTAATTAGCAGCAAGGAGGAGAATTATGCAAAGCCTCCAGATTCAAGACAGAGCTATCAATTACATTTACATGTTACAAATCACCTTGCTTGATGAAGTGCAAGTTGGAAATAGGAAGTCACCTTCAAGTATTCAGCACCTTAAAGCACATTTGCAATGGAGTCAGTGGGGATATCTGCTTGGTTTGTTGGTGTAATTTAAAGCGTGAACTAATACTTGAAGTGTTTCTACGACAATTGAGCACCCAGATAAAGTGGTTGAGATAAGCCTTGACAATTCTAGATAAGAAATACTAAGCAAATAATAGACGTATCCAAACACTAACCTTAAAATCCACTTAGGCTGAATTTTCTCTCACAGCTCTGTAATGGGTGGTAAGGGTAAGAGCCTAGAATTTGCTTATCAAATTCTAAAACTTGTAAAAGTTTTCTTAAATATTTCCAAATGTTGGGCTTGTGAAGGTTTTTACTTAAAGTGTTATGTTCTATTCTATTTGCTTAAGCAAGTAGAAGTTAAACCACAATGTTATGCGTGTTGTGCTGAATATAGGTTTTGGAAAGTAATAATAAAGAACAAAGAGTTGTTCGGGCGGGGAATGGTGTGATAAACCAGGACCATCATGAGCCATCGTGGAAAGGAGAACACTCCCTAGCAACAGGACCGAACCCAGGACCACAGTGAAGTGGACTTTGATTAGAAAATTCAAAGGAAGGCGGGATCGAGGTGGACCTTGATTGGAGAATTCAAAGGAGAACAAAGGGTATAAAAACTGACTAGAGACCCATAAAGTTTGCTGTCCGTGGTGGAGCAGGAGACTCCCCGGCCGTCCAGCGCCCTGCCTTGCTCTTTTGCCTATAATAAAATGTTGGTGTTTTAAATTTTATATTTGTAGTCCCTTGATTGCAACACCTTGGCTCCTTCTTTGCCCCCTTTTTCCTCCCCCTTCTTTCTTTACTCCATTCTTTCCCCTTCTTTCTCTACCCCCTTTTTTGCCCTCCCTCTTTCCTTGTCCCTATTTTGTCCTCGTCCTTGTCCCTTCCCAGATGGCCACCTGGGGACAACTGTGAGCATTTTGGGGTACTCTGAATAGGATTCCCTCTACACGGCACCGGGACCCCCTCTGGCACCCCCAGCCCCCCCGCTGCCGCAGTTTGGATTCTTAGGATGCAGTTCCATTCCCCCTGGAGTTTCCCCTTACAGGAATCCTCCTCCCCAGCTCCTGCACCAAACAGCCTTTATGGTGTGAGAGTGTTTGAACTGTATTAACGCGTCTGAATCCATAGGATACACCATCTTGTAAGGAGAGAATAACATTTTACTGAAAACTCTGGGAATGTGTGGGTTTAAATAAACCGAACCAGGACAGTCTGGCCCTGGAAACAGGGACCTGGTTCCTGAAAAGCACAGCCTAGGGCTGCCCTCTAGTTTTCCCAGCCGTGAGCGTATTTTTCACTGTAGTAACTGATTACAGTGAGGAGAAGCCGCTTTCTCAGCGTGTGGAATGGGAAAGGAGGGAAGAATTCCCATTGTTCTCACCCCTGCGCTGCGGAGGGAAGGACCAGCCTGCACATTAAGTGCAGTGAGTCGTGGCTGGTCTCAGCCTGGCCGGGCACAGGTGGCTGTGGGGGGCACAGGGCTGTGACCCCCGGGGTCCCTGCACCCAGTGAGGGGCATCCTGGGGGTCCCAGCACCCTATCGAGAGGATCGTGGGGGGTCCCAGCACCCGATCGAGAGGATCCTGGGGGGTCCCTGCACCCAGTGAGGGGCACCCTGGGGGTCCCAGCACCCGATCGAGAGGATCCTGGGGGGTCCCTGCACCCAGTGAGGGGCATCCTGGGAGTCCCAGCACCCTATCGAGAGGATCCTGGGGGTCCCAGCACCCTATCGAGAGGATCGTAGGGGTCCCAGCACCCGGTTAGAGGATCGTGGGGATCCAGTGCCCATGGGACCCCTGCCCCCAGTGAGAGGGGATTACTATGGTCCCTGCACCCAGTGTAGAAGATCCTGGGGATTCTGCTCCCTGCAGGATCCAGGCACCCATGGAGGGAAACACAATGATCCCCGCACCCATCCCCACGGGATCCCCGCACCCACCAGGGGGGCTGATCCCGGGGATCCCCGCACCCATCCCAACTGGATCCCCCCATCCATCCCCATGGGATCCCCCCACCCATCCCAACTGGATCCCCCCATCCGTCCCCATGGGATCCCCCCATCGATCCCCACTGGATCCCCGCACCCATCCCCATGGGATCCCCCCATCCATCCCCATTGCATCCCCCCACCCCTCCCCATGGGATCCCCGCACCCATCCCCACGGGATCCCCCCATCCATCCCCACTGGATCCCCCCACCCATCCC
>JAWWEE010000122.1:29381781-29440840 GCA_035221455.1 Xenops minutus | reverse complement strand
ATTGGAGAAGTCAAAGGAGAACAGAGGGTATAAAAACTGACTAGAGACCCGTTAAGTTTGCGGTCCGTGGCGGAGCAAGAGACTCCCCGGCCGTCCAGCGCGCTGCCTTGCTCTTTTGTCTTTAATAAAATTTTGGTGTTTTAAATTTTATATTTGTAGTCCCTTGACTATAACAGCTCCCACCCTTCAAGCTTTTAACTGATAGTGCTAGAAAAGTAAGTCGTGCTGCATAAGCCACAATTAATTCTAAACACAAAATCTGCGTTTTGTTTTCAAGCCAATGGCGAGTAGAGGAACCCAAAAAGAAAAAACAGTCCACAGAAATACTGTCTGAATTTCATTAGATTTGGCTCAGTACCACTTCCACTGAATCCAAACTGTCTTCTACAGAACAATTCAAGTAGCAGCAACACAAACCACTTAGCTCCAACACGAGTCCTTTACCTATCATGTGTGGTACCATTCCCAAATAAAGCCCATGTTTCCACATGGTGCTATATTATGCTATAATAATTCTTCTCAAAACCTAGCATTAAGGAAGTTTTACATGGTATCAGTTTACACACAGCAGAATGAGAACTAAGAATGAATGCAGATGAAGCTGAGCAGAATTCAGGCAGAACAGGCACCTCTGTGCTGAGCCTCTCAGTGCTTCCCATTCCAGCAACACATCTCCAAGACAGTTCTGTATAGCAAATGTTTCTTAATTTTAGTTCTTATCGGGCAAAACTGGTTGCTGTGAGTTACAGTGAGACACACTGACTTGCGAACCATTAAAGACAGATTTTATCTAGTGTTGTGCCATATCATGCCAACTCCAACACACCTGAACTACTTTTGGATCTACGGCATGGTTAGTTCACAGTTTAGATAATGTGACAACATGTAACTGTGAGCTGACATTACATATGTATGGTCAACATGGATTATGAAAATTTTGCACAGTATAAATTATATAACCTAATATAAAGCATACTGCACAATAAACAAGATTTCTTTTAGGCTGTCTCAGTGATCAAATGCAACTGCTACTTGAACTCTCTTAACCAGTACACAGAGTAGCAGGTTTAGAAGAAATGCAAAGTATGAAATTTCAGTATCACTTATTACAGATTACTTCACAGCAAAATGCTTTTATTCTATAAACAATGAGACAAATCAGAATCTTTTTTTACTTTGTATATACAACAAAATCTCACTCACAGTAAGGCTTTTGCACACAGATTGTAAACAGACCTATCACACATATAAACAGGTAAATTAGGCTTGATAGCTAAAAACTCGTATGTGTACCCAATTTTAATTTCTGAAGAAAACTAACTCTACCTGACCCGAAACCAGCATGGTACACAGCACCAAAACCCTAGATATGCAGAGCACTTTGGCAAAGAACCAAATAACTTCATACAAAACAGAGTTAAGAGCTGATAATGGTGTTTTGTTTGTTTTCAAGGTGTTGCAGTATCTGGCTAAATGCAACCTGCAAGAACATCATAAGTGTTCAAATTACTCATCAAAATCCATGGGAAACAACCACAGCAAAGGCTCTAAAGCTGGGGAGTGAAAGCTGCTTTTATTTTCACTAACCCAGAAAGACTCCTTCCACATTCTACTCTCCTTCTCAGCCAGGATGGGAATGGAGCCCTTTGTCAGTGTCAGCTCTCACACTGGCAACTGCTTTTTAACATAGCAGAACGACTGCAGAGGTAGAGCAAAGCTTAGTATTACTGCCTCAAGCTCAGGACTTTAAAAGGAATAGTCTTTGCCCACTTTGCATACTTAAACAACTCAACTCCCCTTTTCCCCTTCCCTCCTGCCTCCACAAGGAAGTATTATTGCCATGTTCTCTGACAGAAACTTCCAGTCCAGGCTCAACAAACAGAATTAATGAAGATATACTCTGCACATCATTGAGATCCTCTCTTTTAAGCCATGATTTACTTGTAGCTATGCATTTCTCCCACACTTTCAAAGCTACTTATAACAATCATAGAATCATTAAGGTTGGAAAAGACACCCAAAATGATCGAGTCCAACCTTTGACCAAACACCCCATCAACTAAACCACAGCACTAAGTGACACCTCCAGTCATTTCCTGAACACTCCCCGGGGTGGTGACTCCACCACCTTCCTGGGCAGCCTGTTCCAAAGCTTAACCACCCTTTCAATTAAGAAATTCTTCCTGATGTCCAACCTGAACCTTCTTTAGCACAGTTTGAGGACACTTCCTCTTGTCCTGTCACTAATTGCATGAGAGAAGAGACCAACCCTCACTTCACTACAATCTCCTTTCAGGTAGTTCTAGAGAGCAATAAGGTCACCCCTGAGCTTCCTCTTCTCCAGGCTTGTGTGAACCTCATGAAGTTGAACAGGGCGAACTGCAAGGTCCCACACCTGGGCCAGGGCAATCCCAAGCACAAGTACATTGATTTTGCACAAAAACAGTGCTTTGTGTCAAGCTGCTCAATTTGAATGCCTGTTGTGTGCATTCATGGACGCTCTTGCCACAGGTGCTCCAGGCAGTGCAGAATTAGGATAGCAAAGTAACTGCTACCATTCTTTAGTTATTGTCACTACCCAATTCAAAAGAAGTAGAAGTACAAGACCTGATCTTCCATGGCTGACAGCGGAAGAAGAGCTACAGAAATAAATGCTACAACAACGCAAGAGAGAAGAAAAATTAGAGGAAAGTGCAGAGAAAAAGGACAGATGCAGGTAAGCACGGGCCACTTAACAGACCAGTGTCTGTCATCTCTCCAGTTCCATTATCATTCCTGCAGCACAGCATTTGGTTTATCAGAACAGAGTAAATGGAGTGAGATGTAGATAGTGGAACTGAAAGAAACAAAACCAAGCATTTTTTTTTTCCAGGCAAATAAGCAATGGAAAAAAAAGTAAAAACAAAAAAAAAAAGGAAAGCAAAAAATAGATTTATGTGATTGGCATCGATTAAAACAATAATCAGTCTCTTCTGTACTGTACAGCAAATGCTAAAACCCCTACCACCACCACTACCCATGCACATACATAGCAATACACATACAAGCAAATATACGTTGCTGTTAGGAGACGAGGTGCTGCATGCTTCATACAGAGGCTGATTTACTTGACAGGTATTCCTAAATTCATGTTCAAACCTCACAAGTGCCTTACCTAAAGCATATCAAGTCCTCAATATTTACACCTTGAACATAAAAATTACAGTTTCAGATGCAGACATCTTACTATTAAAAAAAAAATTAACAATTACATATGCATTAAATAAAGCTTGTGCCATTTATGTCAATTCTTTATGGGCCAGAACACAACTCTCCCCACCCCCAAAATCGTAACAGAATAAAGAGCAAATAAACAAACAAAAACCCCAGACACGGGTCCAGCTTACTGTGCATTATTAAAATGCCAAGCACAGTAGGTTGTTAATTTTTCACTTGAAGTAACTGCATAACTTGGCTCGGGAATTATTCAGTTCTAAAAACTTCATAGCCATTTCATTTCACCTTTCATTTTCTATCATACATAAGTCAGAATCATGTATGCAGTTTAATAAAAAGTAAAGTGCATAAGTCCTTGAATCCCAGATACAGATGGGATGAGCTGTGAGTGATTTTCTCACCAAAACTAATAAACAAGAAACCAAAATAAAAATTGAAATATACAGAGATGTAAGCATAGTAAGTCAGAGGTATTTTTATCACACTGCAAAAAAAATTCCTTCTTTTGATAAGGCCAAGATATATTTTCAATCTTTTTGTCATCTATCCATGCTATGCATCATGAAGATAGATGGTGATAAATGAATGGAAATAGAATGGTGATGGACAAATGGAAACAGAATGGTGATAGATGAAAAATAGTGACACTCAGGAGTACAAGCAGCTTAAAGAGTACTTTGAGTATAAAGCTAAGTGTATGAGTAAAAAAATAATTATCTATATTCCACAGACAAACACAGCACATCCCCAGGGACAGATTCCTTTACTGTGAACATCCTCCTGCTATTAACTGTGCAAGAGTCAGGGTCGGGGAAGGATGCAGTCTCAAAATTGTGGCAAATAAAACATTTAACCACAACAGATGTGCGTTTACCTAACCTCTGCTCTACTGACTCACACAAAAAGAGGTCTTAAAAACTTTTTAACACTTAGGCCTCTAATTGATGCTCGCTTAAACAGTCTAGGGAGATGCGAAATGTACACACTGACCTTCTTCAAAAAGGGGGTGATTGGAAGAACACAGATTGGCCTACTCTTTGTATAAAATGCTAAACATTCACCTGAGCAACAATTTGGAGGCACAGAAGATCTCACCTGATCACTTGCACAAATAACATCCTATCTTTGCACACCATTCAGGCTGTGAGCGTGCTGAGGGGAGGGAAGCCTGTGGCATCATCACTTAGGTAAGTGGGAATCCCATTTGCAGGGATCAGTTGTTCCAACCATTCCCCTATGGATAATTTAAAGACAATTATTTTCCACCACGAGATGCTTACTGCTTTTGTATGCTACTACAGCACGTTTCATTAAGAGACTCATCTAAGATGGTATACCATACAAGTTTAAAAAGAAAGATAATAAAAAATACCACTCAACGTAAATGCTATAATTTGATAGGAGAAGGGGGTTGGAAGGCTCTGTCCTCCTCCAGAAGTATCCAGCATCAGGCTTGACTCAATTAAATTCAAAGCCCATATTGTTTTCAGAAGCTAACAGTGACATGGTAAATGAAACATGCTGACAGAATACGTTGTCTTAATATGACTAACATGGTAGTCAATATAAAAACAATTTCCATTGTAAGATAAAAAAACAAAGCATACGTAAAAGAGAATAAGAAACTATGCTCAGGGTTTGTTGGGTTTGGTTTGGTTTGAGTTTTTGTTGGGTTTTTTGTTTGTTTGGGACGGTTTTTTAGTTGTTCAGCTGAGGGGTTTTTGTTTTGGTTTTTCATCCCCAGTTTCAGGAAAAGCAAATAATTCTGAACAGGGTCATTCATGATACTGATTGAGCTGCTGCCTTGCCTTTCGAAAGTACTAGACCAGTTCTTCTCCTTTCTTTTAAGAAAGCAATGCAGTGGGACAATAACTTCATCTCCCAAATTAACTACTGTTGGGTACTCAGCTCTAGGCAATTGGCTTACTCTGTGCAAGCACTTTATTACTATCCTCCTACTTGTTTGTATTTCTAAAAATGCACTAAATTATTCTCCTTGACTGTAGTTGCTTCCCACATGTTCATTCATCTTAGTTTGTCTCACTGGATTTCTTCAACTGTGCCTCATTAAACAGCCTGAATTTTTCTTTCCAACTCCATGCTACGTTGACTTTCAGTGAAATTAAGGTAGATTTACACCAACAAAGGAAAACAGAATCCAGTCACAGTCTTAAATTTTCAGAGACAACAAAGCTTTCTAGACTATGAATTTTAATACTTGGAGACTAGCAATTTATCTTAATCTGAGCTCTAACCTTCTAGGACAAAACGGTTACCTAGAGAGTTCCTGAAAAGTTTTTTACTAAAAGCGTTGCTTCAAAAGATGTGGTGAACCAGCAGAACAGTTCATAGTTCCCAAGAGAAGGATGTTCTATCCCTTGTCCCACATACCTAGCATATTTATTCTGTACTTCCTGTTCAGTTCACAAAGCAAATCAGTTTAACAACAGTTCAAGCAAGAGTAAAAAAGAAGGGAGAAAGCCACCATCACCACAAGCTGGGAACAGAGGCTGAGGATGCTGTACATCTTCCACCCTGGACAGAAACTATCAGCCCTGTTGCTCCTAGAATTATTTCCCAATTTTTGTTACCATAACTGCTTATTGAGACCCAGCAAGTCAAATTCTGAAGATTTACAGCCAGTACTTGATGATACATTAGGTTTTTTTCTGTAATAATATTAGAATAGTTCAACCTTACAAGCAGCAAACATGTTCTAAATGTCAGGAAACACTCATTCTGAACTGACCAAATGCAACAGAAATATTCCCTGGTCTGCTAGCCACTGTGTCCCTGGTAAGGGACACAAACTGACAAAGGAGATGTAAGGAAACATAACATGAAATGCCAGCAGAACCAGACAAAAAGCTCTAGTCAAAACGCTCCTAGAAATTAATCTCCTTATGCAGATAAATTAATAAAAAATCCTGATTTTCCTAGCATAAACTTTTCACATCCTTTTCTCTGGAACTGAAAGAATTCTCATTTCTCAAAGATTGCTTTCCTGTACTGGTTTTCCAGAATTAAACCTTCCAACTCTGCCCTTAGCCAAACCCAAGCTGAACACAACCCTTAGAGGCCAGGAGATTTTCTTGCATCTCACCCACTCCAGCAGCTAAAAGCAGGACTGTGCCTCACCCTGTTTGGCCACAAAGAAAAGTAATTGTGGACAGAGCAACTTCTCATCTACTCTATCCTACCGTCAAGGATCCCTGGTATGGAGGGAACCAATTCCAAGATGCATCTACCATGGCATCAGTATAAAGACGTCAGTTCCCACCTTAAAAGGCACTTTGCTGTACAGCTGACACAGTTTTGAAAAGGAAAACAGACTGATAATGTTACAGCCTTAAAATAAGGAGAAATTCAGGAAAGGAAGTTGTTCCTCTAAGGCATAATACTTTTTTGACTTGCTCCTCAGATGACATATACGACTACTTCCTTAATCACAACAAAATAAAGTTTTTGTCTTGCCATTCATAAATAAAAAAAATTTATGCTAAAGTTTCTAAGCTGTTTTCAGAAGAAAAATATTCCAATTACTTTGGCTTTTTTAAGTTTTTTCTCCATGTCATGACCTTCATTACTTGGAACTGAAAGATTTCCTTGGTTATCAAGTCCCCCTCATCTGTTATCATAATTTATAATCCTTCATAATTTGACAAGGCTTCAAATTATTTACTGAAGATATGACATTTCCAAAGCAGTGAAATATCAGTCCACACATTTTTTGCCCAATATCATATTGTAGTCTACTTACTCGCTAGAATCACCTGTAGAATGAGATTACTGTCAGAAGGTTTTATGAATCCATTTTTAAATTAGAAGATAAGTAATTAGATCTTTAAAGACTGTACTGAAAGTTAAATGTTAACATTACTGAATTCACATGTAAAAGCTTCATTACCACAGTGTCTTCAAAAGATCCATTTTTTCAGTTGCAACTAGTTGCTCAAGGGTACACCTGAGCAGCTGTATCATAAGGCTGAAATGAAGGCTGCTCTCCAGCACATCCTACAACACTAATACGCTGCTGCTGCTGTGTAGAAAGTGTATTTTGCATAGGCCCCTTGAGAATCTACAACATTTTACAGATCTGCAATGGAATTTCAGCACACAGGGAGAACAAACTCTCAACTCAAGCAAAGCTTATTAGGACATAGAAACAATCAGCAGAACTAGGAATGATTAAATATCAACATCCTGAGAGAGAGTTGTGGGGTGGGGTTTTTTTAATGTTGTTACATGTCTTCTCAGTTTAACTGGGTAGCCATTAAGTGTGAACAACAGCTATGAGAGAAATGTTGTGGAAGAAAATCAATATTAAGTGGTACTTAGACCAAGTTATTTTCTAGTATCCATTTTTATATCTGAAGGCTCCCAAACTGATTCAGAAAGCAATCAGATTTTAATTGTTACAGTGATTAAACTAACAAACACCAACAGCTCTTCACTGAAACAAAATACTGAAGTTTGTAAATAAATTCCAGAGTAGTGCCAATCAAGTCAGTATGTTACAGTAATTTTATCTAGGAGAACACCAACTTTCAAAGTTGCAATATCATTTCAAGTTATCCTCCTTCTGTGGTAGAATAGTCACCAAAGACTTCCCCTCTAGCAAAAGATTCAACCAAAAGACATAATGTCACACACCAACTCTGTGCCACAGCTAGAAAACAGTGAGTTTCCCTTCCTCTTGAATATAATGCTCCTAACTAGAAGAGAGGTAAAAAAAATCATGTGTTTCATAAAGCAGTTTCTGTGCAAGCTTCAAAAAAAAACCTTCAAAACCTGACACTGGTCAGCTGCACATGTTTGCAATACATGGAAACTGCATACAACAAAACAGTCTGTATAAAACACTCTAGCACTTTACTGGAAGAGGAAGCATTCAAATTGAATGGACATAGAAAGAATACTACAATAAATCAATTTGCAAACTACATGCTAGTTTCAGTAACCAGTGCCCTTCAGGAATGCATTATATTAATATAATCACTTGCACCTTTTCTTGGTTAAGAGGCCACAGTTTATTTTAGTTAACAGAGCCCCAAAGTAGGGTGAAACAAGTATTCTGCTTAGCTTGCATTTTGCAGACTTGAGCACACATATGGCAATGGAATCAGTTACTACCAGTCAATTTCTTCACTTTAAACCCCAAGCACTGCCACAAAATCTTACGAATCTAATCTAGGTAGCAAAAAAGCCTCTCCAAAATTCCTTCTCAATAATGTTACATTTACAGGGTACAAATCTTTGTTTTAAAATACTTACATCAGAAAGATTCAATTTACATTTTACAACATTGAACTTAATACAAAATGAAGGCCACAAGCACTGCTTTAAAAAGCATAACAGGACCCTTAAAGTAGGTGACAAATTACTTTTTTCATTATAACCCCAATTCTATTTGTAGGAAAACAGTTTTAAAAAATTCTAGAATCCAGAGAGACGAATGAAAATGTACATTCACAGCTCTGAAACATACAATAAACGGAGTCCTTAAAAAAATTAACATCAGTATGTGATACATGATTTAAACACCTGGAACTTGAATTCTGCATTCGCCTCCCTCTGGGTAATTCTTCTTCCCATCTCTGTTCCTGCACAAGCATTAACTTGTGACAAATTACAGAACTCGTTGTTAAAGGCCATGACAGTTACCAAAAGTATACATGATTTTTAAAACAATTTGAAAAGAAAAAGACAAAACCCACTGAATTTACAGAATGGAACAACTATTAAATAAGCCCATGGACTGCACATGGCCAGAGACACCACCACACACTTGGTCTATGCCCCTATTCTCCTGGCCCCTTCTCTCCCAACAAACCCTACTGTGAGGACAGCTCAACTTGAAGACCCTCAGAGATCCCCACTGCTCCATATACAACAAACCTATCAAACTGCATTATCTCCACTCCTTGTCTGATGAACAAGAAGTTTGTCTGACAACAGCTACAGAGAGGTTTCTGTGATATTTTTCTGTTCAGCCCAACAGATTTTAGCACAGCAGAAACAAAAAAATCCAATTAACGTTTAGCCTTCCAATTCCATCAGTTCTCACAGGCCTATATATTAACAGTATAGCTTACTCCTCTTCCATTTATTACAAGTTTATATTTTGAAAATAGTACATCCTATTTTAAAACAATTTAATTAATCCACACTAGCTTTACCCTAAAAGGCTTTTTGTTTTAAAAAATGTTGGCATGTTAAAACATGTTGGAATGTAAAGAACAATGATGCACAGGAAAGTATGTGTCAACCAAGAATCTGATCCTCTGACACTTAATTCTACAATTTTATTTTGTATTAACATGATTTTTTCCTTCTAAGTTAACCGCCATCACAATGGTGAGTTTTTCCTCCAAAATGAACATAAAACTGTAATGTCGATAATGCTCCGTTTTATTATGAAAAACATAATCACTTTTTTTCTGGTTTGCTTTTTGTGGGGTTTAAGTTTGCCATAAAATCTATTAATTTACAACACTGAACTTACCAAATCTCCTTCATTCAGAATGGTTACAAATTCCCTTAGGTTTTACAGGTCTGCCACCATGCATAACTTACAGTGATTCAGTACTAAGGTGCAGCCAATTATGTACTTGCTGTTTTTATTTCAATAAGACCAAAGTTAAGAAAAACGGTTGTCATTACTATGAGAAAACCAGTCATACTTTTCTATTTCCTAATGCCTGTCACCTCTACCTACCATTACACACTGCTAACTTCCCTGCACTGTGCTTAATTTTTCAGGGCAAAATATGCACTTACCTTATTAAACTCAAGACACAAGCAATGACAAGTAAATCAAGATGCTTGGAAAAAAGATTTTTTAGACATACTCTCAAACTTTGCAATGAATACCTCACATGATATGATACATACAGAAGCTTTTTCCTTGTTTATCTTGAGCTGAGAAAGAGCAAGTGTCTTATGCATTATGAAAACAATGTATACGTCTTTCTGCTTCTGCAAACTGCTACAGAGATGTGTCCCTGACAGACCTCTCCCTCAGCATCACAGTGAGAGCAAATTTGTATGCTAGTATACAGGGAAGGATTAGAAGTAAGAACCATTTAAATTATTTATGGAACTTCACTGACTCCTAAAGAAGGCCATGAGAAGTAGCCTGCAACTGGCCCAAGGAATACTATGAAAGAGTAAAATATAAATCATGTAATAGCTATTTCCGATTAACATTAACATTTTGTGAAGCTCAAGGCAGTTTAAAAATTACCTACATCAGTAGAACAGGATCATCCTCTCTATAATACTCATTTCAGATGACTGTTAGTAACGAAGTTTTTACTGGATTGCTCCTAAGATCAAGCTCACTGCTGAATGAAAAAGATACTTTCCTCCCCACAAGTCTGAATCTTCACAGTTTTTCTATTTTTTGTTAAATCAGAACAAACTCAAAACCCTACAAACTGCCACCAGAAACAAAAAAACCAACAAACCAAATAAAACCCACACCACAAAACAGGAAGAATACAGCTGAAAGGAAGCGTGATCCTAAGATACTGCATATAAACGAATGGAATTCTATCCACTTAGTGTCTTCCATTTTGAAATTTCAATCTGAACCTATGAAAGTCTTACTTAGAAAAGTTTAATTGAAAACGAAAGTGTATGAGAACATACTTGTTTCAGATGCATTAACATTTTCTGATATAAAACATTATGGCTTTAATACTAGTTGGGAATAGAGCGGATAATCACAAATACTTCACAATCTTAGACTAGATACTAAAGCTCTTACATTAAGAGATTAGACTTTTTTTCATTCCTACTGTTAGCTAAACCAAGGGGAGCCCAAACATTCTAGTATAATTGACGAGTTAAACTAACATGGAATAGGAACAAATGAGAACTAGAGAAGGACTTCACACCACTGTGTTGGTTCAAGTCACTTCCTGCCATCAGTGATTGCACTGCCTTTCTGTAAGCATAACTACATTTAAAGCCAAGGACAGAAGAAACAGCTAACTGAAAGCTGTACACTGCTACAAATAAAGTTACAGAACCAGACTGGACTCTAGTTTAAACTAATAGTTGTTGTTCTTTTGTTTTCTCCCAGGAGAACACAATAGACTTGTCTTTATTGTGCAAGATACTAAATTCTAATGCAACAAACCATCTGAAGAACTCTTACCTACAGCAACTGATTGAGAAATAGTCCCTTCAGCAACCAAAGCAGTTTTCATAGACACAGAACCATGAAACAGCTGTAGCTCAGTACAAATAAAAGCTGATACTCATTAAATTTTGGATATGGTACTATTAGTCTTGCGAATATGTAGTTCTTCTGGACAAACACCCTTCAAACTGAGCTTTTAAGACAAGGCTTGACATTCAGAAACATTTTAATTATTTGCATTTAATAAAACAGGTTTACAAATCTGTCAGAGCTGCCAATTAATTCCTTCAGAGAGCAGAAACAATAACATACTAAATACTTGTCAAGCATCAGTGTATCCACAGTCCCTCAGTTTCCTGAAGATACTTTGGTATGATACTTTGGGAACTTGTACAAGCTGTTGAAGAGAAACCAGATGCCTCCCTAATCATTACAGAGCAGCGCAGGCTAGGGTGAAAAGAATAATACCCTCACCTCCAACTTGACAAAATAGTCTCCTATCAGCATCAAGAACTGCAACAAACTGCATCAAAGAAAGAGACTGAAGTACGCATATGTGCCATTTCAGGGGAGGATAAGACCAGACACACGATATGGGAAAGGCTGCCGGAGGATGGTGTTCATTTTCATGAAGTATCTGGCATTTTAAGTATGACAAACCAGGCACGAGAGTTTACCAGATAGTTAACATTTAGTTAGTATCTGCCAGCTATTCATATTTTTCCTAATCAGTTTCAAAGAAAATCCGAATATATAAAAACCAGGAAGGAGTGGATATTGTAAAGTATCGTTTCATATTTGTTCCCTTTTCAAATGTTGTTTGACTGTTATGAATGCTCTACCTGATACAACAAACAGCTCTGGAAACCAAATACACTATCAGATTTTCTATGGTTTCAAACATGTCTGTACTAATCCCAGTCTCATTTCACACCCACACACCAGGCTCCCTCCCTAACTAGCTTGGGTTTCTCTTCTGCACACAACTTCCTTATGACAATCTTGCAATTAACACCCACATCTCCTCCTCAGATGATGTCAACCCTTCTATGAAACACTCAGGCTATGAAGACCACACCTCCCTGCATTCTCCTTCATCAGCCCCTTTTGCAAACTGAGAATAAGCATCTCCTGGGGAGGTGACTCATAAGTGTTCAGCCCTTTTCACCTTGTAGAACAGCTTATCTAATAAAAACAAAGCACATGTACAACGTCGCATCAAGAACCAAACGATACTCATGCGTGGAGATCAGGTTGAGGAAATGACTTACCTGAATTTTCATCTGTCAGCTGAGTAGTTTCACTGCAGAGTAACATGAAGTAAGATGATCCAATGACAAACCAAAGTCTAGGAGCCTCTACCACTTCTTCAGTTGTTGAGAAAGGTTTTCTAAAGTTTCTGTGCTCAATTTTTAAGCTCAGATAGAGAAGACAAGTGTTTCCTCCTTCAACTATTTTTGTATCCTACATTGCAATTGTTAGAGGCAAAATTTAAAAAGAAAATGAACATTCTTCCTATGACAGCCATTTCAACTATTTCATATCCCATAATCCAAACAACATGTAAATACTCTGAGGGGGAAAAAAAAAAGAGGAGTCTTGCCAACTCAAGAAAATCCTGCTATACAGGCTGTTGGGCTCTCATCAGTATGCCACTAATAATCTATCACTGACTTACAGGGTATATAGGTCATATAATATTGTTCTCCAGGAGTCACAGGGCACTGAGGGACAGCTAAAGTGCATTTGATAATTGCTGTATATTCATTTCCCATGTAAGCAATTACTCAGGTTGCTGCAGGAATATTATGCAATTATCCTACAATATAGGCGTGAACATGAGCAGAACTGAAATACCAAACACTGACTGGATGCTCCAGAGCCCATGTTGTCTAAGTGCAACTCAATGCTAGTGGAGACCCTATCTGACATTTTAAATTACTTGAGGTCTCAAGCCCCCTTTTCAGAGGACAGGTGTCCGTAACAAAAGCTGATCTGACACCTCGCATTCCAAACAGAAAGCTCATGGTTCAGCAAGCAGACTTCTGAACTACCTATTACACACACACACACACACACACACACGTATCTTACCTGCAATTAAAGCATGTCAACAGCTCAGCAAGAAAAAGCTTGCTCTAGTAGCTCTTCCATTTGGTGAACAACTTACAACTAAAGTTTCTTCAGCTGGCACCTTTCAGCAGCATTCAGCTTCCCACTACAGACAACAAAAGGCAAAGAAAGCAGAAAAGTAAAAATCACCATTCTCTATTAACAGAAAGTAACTGCCCAATATTTGAACAAAATCTGAGAGTTTAACAACTGAAGGGGTAAAAAAAAAAAAAACAAAACCACCTTAAAGAAAACAACATGATAAAATCTCAAATACACAAGAGAAGCAGTTACAGAGCATATTTCACAGCATGAGAAAGGTCCACACAGACAAGGTTATAACTTTCAGGCCTTTCACCAACACCTTAGTGAGAGGCCCTTGAAAACACCAAGGACATCATCAGCTCTGAGCCCACACCACTGCACAAGCAATCCACACTTCCCTTCCTTGCTGCCTTCTGTTAACTGCTGCAACTCAAAAACACTTGTGCATCACACACTGAATATGCCTGGGGCAATTAAGAAACTGTTCTGGCTAAAAAGTACCTGTTGGGGAAAAAAAAATAAAACCAAAAGCAGAAAAAAAGGTGGTATTACACTGAATATTAAAGCTGGCTACACTGCCAAAAAGCTGATTACAAAACTCACTTTTCAGACAAGAAATGCATCATAACAACATCTTGTTAAACAAGCTAAACACATGCAAAGGAGAAGCAGAAATCCACACCCTTCTGTCAACACTGAAGTAATTCATATTAAATTTATATTTGACATGTAGCAAGGCTGCATACATGCAGAAAAATGCAAGTATGAAAAGGGTGTCTATTAATTTACACAGTGCTTAGCATTCAAAATTGATTTTACAGACATCCTGCTAACCTGTCTGACAGAAATTCCTCCAGACTACACAAATTAATTCAAAATAGGGAGGCTGTCAGTTTTTCTGCCTTATAAGCAAGGAGGGAAAATTCTGAAAGTTTTCAGTATGCTGAAAAGAATCATGCAAAAGTTAAAAAAGTATATACATCAAGGGAGAAAATATTTTTTTTTTTTTTACATAAATGTAATTTTTGGCCAAGAACTCATAGTTTAAACCAGGTTCTTATACAGCTTTCCCATCAAACTAGGATGAACAAAACATGAAAAAATTAAGATCTTATGGGAAGACACTATGAGTTTATAGGTCACAAATATAACATGGTTTCTATACAGGCTAGGGCAATGACAAGAGATCCCTTGTCATTTTATGCTCCTGAATTTTAGGGATGATTACATCAGATTCTTCCATAGAGACAACTAGAAATCTCGTAACATCATGACTTCTAACATCATTTTCCCTCTCTGTTAAAATAAAGAGGAAGTCTTAAAAATTAGCCAATTTCCAAGTGAAATCTAGAACATTTCCTGCCTGTGCCCTTAATGCAATCCTATTCTAGCCTGTGACTTCAAATAATCCAAAGGAAAATAAATATCTAACACTAACATGGAACCAAATGAATCCAGAAAATGCTATGAGCTAAGGGTTGGGATTTTTTTCTTTGTCAAAGTATCCTTTAAATAGTATGTGGGGCTTGTTTTGGGCTTTTTTTAATTCTACATCAGGAAAAAAGTTTGTTGGTCTTTTCCTACTTTGACCCCAGTTCTGAAAGGTATTACATTGCACAGTTCTCTAGAGATAAAAATCCTTGAGATTTGCAAAAACTTCTCTGTATGCTTTTGTCCGCTGACATTCCATACGGCCTTTGTTACTACTAGATGGCTTCCACAGCACAAGAATGTGTGTGGCACATCACTGAAGTAGTAAAACACAAAATGCTAGCTCATTAAGCTTGGTATTTTTAATATATTTTCTTATTACTCCAAATAATTCTCAGTGGGGACTCTAAGGGAAGTAGATTACTCCATAATTTGTAATCAATACTAACTCCTCTTCTGTCTGCTTCATACATCCATTGCATCTGGTCATAAAAACAAGATTTCAAATTTGATGTGGAATCAGTTTGATTTAAATAGTCTTTCTGTTTTTGTTTTGCTGTGTCACTTAGCTATTTAAATTTTTAAGTGGAGCCTATAATTGTGTACTTGACCAAGCTGTCCATTAGCTTAAATAATCATTTTCTCCCATGGATTTATCTTTTTTAATTTGCAGCGTAGCTTAAAAACTACTGTCATACACACTATGAAATAGGTATAGTCTAAATGACAACCTCATGACTGAGAATTAGAAACTGATCAACTTAGCATTTTTCTTTCCTTTTAGCTACATAAGAAATGGTCCTTCACAGGGAACAGAAAAGAGGGATCAGGGGGAAAAAAAATAAAAAAGGAGAAATAGCCCCTACCCAGAGTCAAAGCCTACACATACTTTAGAGTGGTGCCATCTTATTCTAATATAACCAGTGTTTCTGCTTCAAAGTACTGCAAGACTGACTCAATGTATCTTTTTTACTACTACTGAGGCAGTAATGAAAATCACAAAGGTCTGCTCTTTTGTAACCTACAGAAGTTCTTTTGTAACCTACAGAAGTTCTTTCGTAGTTTTATGGATTTCGCTATGATATGCAGTTAATGTGCAGGTTTTAAAGAGAAGGCATTCAGAACATGGAATGATTCTCTAGTCACAAATACGTAAAAAAGTCTGGATCTGAAAACTTATCATCAAGCTGTGGTAGATTTCCAGATCCTAAGTGCCTTTAGCTTCCTAATAATTTGAAAAACTCCCAAAAACCCCCACAAAACAAACAAACAAACAAACAAACATAAACCACCACACAAATAGCCACCTTAGGTTAGGTGGCAAAAGAATACTCACTCCAGTATATGAAATAACAAGAGTTTGAATAATTTAAAAATTTCCAACTTTGAATCAGGTTTTTTTCTTTTAATTAAAAAACCCCTGTAATTAAAGAAACATAGTTCTAAGCAAACAGAGAGCTTCCTTGTGGCCCAGGAGAGTCATATTAATCACCCAGTATCACCAGTTCAGTACTGCCAGGTAGGAAATAATATATCCTTATCTCCAGAGAACACTGACAGTGGGATCTCTTTCTAGGCACTGAAAACCATTAGTACCAAGCACAGTCTTGCCTTACGTAACATATTTTTGAAAGAGCAAATATTTTGTCATTGCAGCAAATACCCAGTTTTTTAGAAGAAAGCAGGCAACATCACACACCAGGTGAAAAATAATACACATCTGAATTCTGCATCCTGGACAGGGAGGGGGGAACAAAGGGAGAGACAGAAAACACAAAAAGGGTCTGACTTCTCATTTCTGAAAACTGAGACAGATGAGGAAAATATGAAATGGTGGAAGAGCTGCTCAAAACCTGTGAACCAGACATATAGAATATTTTTTATTCATAGGATTGATATTAATTTTATATAATATTTGCTGGCTCATATTATTCATATTAATCATATGGTTCATAATTATAGGAATATCAGAAAAATACATATCTCCATTTACATTGCTTGGATAGCCTGAAATTCTGTCCTAAAATGGGTATGATAAAGTGTGTATATTAAGAAACTTTAAAACACAAAAATAATCAATTCATAATTTCATTAATTAAGATGGTCTACTTTGTATCTTTATATCATCAGATCCTAACAGACGGACATTTTTAATGTCTCTTCAGCCCACAGCAAAGCAGAAAGTCAAAACAGGCAGGTTACCAGAACAGCCTCAGAATGACAAAAGCCTTTTCAAGGATTTCTAAATTCACTCTTTTTTTTTTTTTTTTTTTAAACACAATTAATTTTGAGCTCAGGATTATACTGCATTTATTTGAGATGAAATTTGTCCTAGGAGACTGTATTGCATCCCATGCATCTTAACCTACACCAATACCTGGGCTAGATATTATGAAAGATGCATAGCTTTGTGGTTTGGGAAATTCAAATTGCTTTCCTTATCTTTCCCCTTCATGTGAAAGGCCAAGAAAATAATCCCAGAAATCATAGTCCACAGACATATGAATCAATACAAATACTCCCAGTAGCAATATATGCCATTCAAAAACAGCAGATGGACTGTAAAATATTAAGAGGAAAGTATGTCCCTGTTTCAAACATGCATGAATTAAGAGGAAGAACATGTCATAGAAGTGATACATCCCAGGAAATTTCCCTCTGTGAAGAGCAAACCAAAAGTCTCCTAAACTTTTAACTTTACATAAAAATGTGCCTATCTGCTTTTGATTTAAACACGAGTTGACTGCAGGACTTCCTCAAAGTTTTGTTTTTCTTCTGCTATTCACAGCTTTGCCCAATATCATGCAACTGAAATTAAAACCTTTTTTTAATGTCACTGTTGTCACCCCTATCATTAGGACAAGAAATCTCACACAGTGAAGAGCCACCTCTGTTTTGGGCTGTTACTGGACAATTAATTAAAGGAAAAGAATTAGCGTACTCAAATAAACACAGGCTACAAAGGCAGCACAACAGAGGGTTGTTTACAACATGGAGTGGATTACATGAAAGCGTTTTCCAAATTTTCACTAAGACAAGCTGATTAAGTCTGCATGGCAGAGAGCAGACTAGCACAGGTCTGGAAGCAGTAAAATCTCAGTGGCTTGGATGCAATACCACACAAATATGACAAAACTGTTTTTGAAGCTAATCTAGGCAACTTCACATTTCCTAGCTCTCCCTGGTCTAGGATTTTCTCTTGCAGAGTCTGTGTGGGTATAGGCATGCCCACAGTAATTTCTTCATGTTATTGTCTTCTAACAGTGAGTTCTAGCTACTTTCCAACAGCCACAGCAATGTGAAGTTACAAGTCTTGCTCATCTACTCCATGAAGGTGAAAAGGGGGAAAAAATAGAGAAAGAGGCATAATGTTTTGCTATCTTCTGGATCCTCCTTGTCAATGAGAATCAAGAGTAGAGGTAGTGAGAAATGAATTCTCAGTACTGCGCTCCCCTGGGATTTTACACATCATGCTGTACCACAATAACCAGCTCCTATTTACAGTCAAAGGATAAAAGAATCACCTCAAAGTCATCTTGCCATGGTAACACCCATCACGTTTCTGTCACAACTCACAGCTGCTTTCATCACCTGTTCTTAAAACCATACACTTTTCTAGATAATATATTCCAAAGCAGCAGTGTCTTACTAACCAAGGAAAGAAAAAGGATCATCATGAAAAACACATATATCTCATACACTTACACTAACCCTCACTTTCTCATGCCTCCACTACCTCTTTCTCTTCTTTGAAGCTAAAATAACAGCTTCCAGTTAACTCAGTCATTCCTCCAGATACCCAGGTATTCTTACTCTTCTCCTCCAATGGGTTCATATTATCATATTACCTTCTTTTCTCCTTTTTTTTTTTTTTTATTTAACTGCATCTTCAAAATTGGACACCATGTCAACATCAGCTGGAAAGATCACTTAACTTGCAAAGATTACTTCTCACATATGTGATGCAGTCACAGGACATCACAGTAAGAACTAGAAAGGTCTTTAGGGTTTACTCAAGCAAGCCTCAGGGAAAAGCATTTGGTCCTTTTGGCCTTCTACAATTGCTCCCATAAGCCAGGAGGCAAAAATTACTTTAAAGAAGCCTCCCTATGTTTGAAGCAAGAAACGGTGTTGTGCAGCTCATGCTTCTGCCACACAAGCCTCAGCCCCAACCCGAAAACCAGCTCTATTTTATAAAAAAACCTTTCTAAGAGCAGAATTCAATCATTCCATGATAATTTCTGTGTATGATATTCTCTAATTTTACAATTATGTAATAATGCTGACTCCTGCTATTCTTGCCATCCACTAATACACATAAAACCTTCATATATATATAAAAAAACCCTGCCCCTAAACCAGAACACTATCTCATGAGTCCATTCCTAGAGAAAACAATGTTTTTCAAGCAGTGTAGCACTTACCTACAGTCAATTTCTCCAGACATTCTTTAAAAAGAACTAAGTTTTGACAGTTTCTATCAGAGAGCTAAGCTATCAGAGACCAACTGCTTCTTCTCTCTAAGCATTCTGGAGCCAGAAACTGCATTAGCCTAACACGGTTTAATCTTGAAAATAAAATTCTATGGGCTACTGCTTATTTCTTTGTCATGTTCTACTGCCTTAAGAGGGTTTAATTCCCAGGAAAAATACTTTAACAAATAAGCAAAGATAAATAACTGAGTCTGCAATGGCTCATTTCCCCCGCCCCCTATGCCTGTACAGACAGACACTATAATCAGTCTTCTCAGTGGAACAGTATTACGCGTATCCTCCATGAGTTAAGTAACTGCAGCAGCTCAGGGATTACATCAGCCAGCTCTTACCCTTTCAACAGTGTTTTAAACACTTCAAACTTAAACTTACCTAAGTGCTCTAAAACTCACTCTTTCCTCACACCAGCTTAGGGTTTTAGCACTTGCCTCGGACACCATGTTCACCTCCAACTCCCAGTATCTCTTACTAAAGATGAGGCAAACAAAGCCAAACAAACCAAAGACCTCAGTCTGCTTTGAATTACCTGTAAGACAGCTCCACTGGTCAAACAGAAGCAAATTTCCTCTAGCTTTCTTTTTAGTAACTCTGTATTTCTATAATAATTTGTCCAAATCCTTTTTGAGCTGGTCATTCTGAATGTTGCATTTTAACTGTATGTGCTTGTGCTTTATTTTTACACTTGTCCCTGGCAATCCAGCTGGGATTTCCTTTCCCTCTTTTTTGTGTATGATGTCAAAGAGCTCTCCAGCAGTCAAGCCAGCCTCCCACTACTTTTCATATTTTCCTCTGTGGAAGAATAGTTTCAATTTCTGCCACTTGCATAATTTCCTGAAGGAACAATATTCCTCTAGTTTTTTGGGTTTTTTTCTCTTAATGCACAGAACTAGTTAATAAGACTCATGTTAGCCAGACTTACTTGAAGTCTAGCTTTCTAAAAATCCAATTGTTTTATTTTAGCACAAGTCCTCCTTCCCAGACTCTCATTTGCTCACTCTCATACATGTTACTTATCTTCTGGTTATAACAAAGCCAGGAAGTGCCTATCTTCTGGCTGCCTTCTTCATATTTAGCACCAGGAAAACTTTACCTATGTCCTCCAAGAACTTTTTAGGAACCTGCATCCCATCCTACCTTCTAACCAACACTCCTAGGTAATTAAACTCCTGGATCTCAATGATTTCTGCTCAATATCCCAAACACAGTCATTCAAAATATTTCCCAGATTTGCCAGCCTTCAGTCACTTCTACCAAGACTATTCTTTATCTTTTTACTTGCACAGACTTTAGTAGAATTCTTCAGAATGGAAAATTTTATTTATTCTGCCATTGACTGTTTTCTCAACTCCCTTACGCCACAGAGTCCAATATTCCTGTTCTTAAATAAATATTTTTATCCCAGAATATTTGAATGTACTTTGAAATTATAACTGCTCAGAACACATTATCTCCTGACATTGAGCCCAGGGTTGAGTATTCCTGAAACGTTGCTGATGAGTTGATACCTTTTTTAAATCAAAACTGTTATTATGCTATGTTTTGCCAAAACTCTGTACAAACGTACAGTACAAATCTACACTAGTAACAGAATCTGACTTGCTGCCAACACAAGAAAATTTTAGCCTGACACTTGCTGCTACTTTAAAATTTAAACAGTAACTTTTCACCTATTGAATCATGCCACGTGTACCTGCTATGGTAATGATACAATGCATAGCACGTACTGAATTTAAGCTATGCATACTTTGTCACTTCCTAGACTAATAAAACATCTGTGAAATGGGAGGCATTGCCATCATGTTAAAATTTTAAATTGTCAAGAGGAAGAATCAGGTAACGTCATTCATCTTTAATTCATTTAACTTTTTAAGATGTATCTGCACACAAAGAAATTCAAATGCTGTTGAATTTCACAGAAGGCTAATGGGAAAAGTTCATGCAAATACAAGCTACAAATTCTGCTATAATTTTTTTTTTTCTTATAAGCAAAGACTAATACCTGGAAAACTGTTCAGATAGCTTCTATGGACACCAAAAGTCAAATAATTCAATCAATTTAATTGAGCTGATTTGAATGTCAGCAGAATCAAGGTCTGTGTTTGTACAGAACTTTGTCTGCTCTCTCAGCTGCAGAAGTTGATCTAACGCAGAGTATTATTACTTCCTTCCCCAGGGATCCTTGTCCCTACATCCTTATTACTGGGTTAATGTTTCTGATTTACTCATTTCACTAACATGTAAATTGCTAAAAACACTACTAGCAAAAGATACAACTTGCAAATAGTATGCATTATAAATGCAGTCTTTGCTAAACTGCCACAGTTGTTGCGCTCTGAATACTTAATATTATTTTTTTCCAACAAAAAAGGTTCTTGTCAGAAGAAAAAAGTTCTCGAAGTCCAAGGATTTAACTGGCATCCAAGAAAAACAAACCTAGCTCTATCTAGTCTAAGGAAATTTTGCAAAAACATTTCAATATTACTGTGTGTTCTGCTGTATCAACACTAGCAAGTCAGGAACTCATAAGTACTGCGCTGGTGGTGGCAAATATCACCAGTGTAAAAATCATGCCAGTGAAATATGCTGAAAGCAGATGCAACCACTGAGAGACATAAAAACCTCTGTGTTATCCGGCAGCCAGTTCACAGCAATGTCTCCCGGTGTTGCTCACACTGCTGGGACCAAAACATTCAAAACAGAATCATTGTGAGGGCAAATCAGTTTCTGCCCTCCATGTTTTTCCTTCATTCAAACTTCCACTTCACATGCCTCTCATCCTACGAAAATGTTTCAAGAAGCTGATAAGGGACTTCCTTATTGTTTACCTGAAACCACTCCACACAGGCAAGCATAATTAATCTTAATGCAAGTCAGCAATTCAGAAAGGAAATTATCCTGTGACACCTATTGCTATGTGTTCTATGCTTCCCTGTACTGAACTGCAAAAGGCCAATTAAAAGCCAAAAAACCCCAAACAAACAAGGAAGACCACCTCAAAGTAACAAAGTAGCTAAATCCACTACTTCTTGAAATTCAGAGTTCCAATATGACTGATAGTCCCAATCCTCACCAAAAATATCCCAAGGACGTTTGGGTGGTCTGAGAACAACACTGAACCAAAAAAAAAAAAAAAAACAACAAACAAACCAAACAACAACAACAACAACAACACAACCACCCAAAAACCAAAAAAACAACCACACTTTCCTGAAGATGTCAATAGTTTGCAGTAAAATTCTTGGCTGTTCAGCACCTATCATCACTGTACCTTGGTCAGACACATAAGAGAACAAACACAGAATTTAGATAATTCTAAATCACTTGCAGAGAGAACAGAGCCCTCACTTCCAAAACAAATCCATGTCTTGCAGTGGTGGGAACATGTATTTCCTGCAAAGTTCAGCACTGAAAACCAAAGGAGTTCCTCAAAAGGAGACATAAACTTTTGTCTTCCATAGGTTTTCTTTAAAATACATTTGTGGCACAAGCACAGCATAAGAGTACAAGGAGCCAACAGCACAGTTCTGTTTAATAAAGCCTATCAGTACAATGTAAGAAGCCATGGATGTCTCACCTTCAACTTGTAATTATAAAAGGCACACCTCCCTACTCAGGCTCCCTTCTTCTCTTATATGTTTACGATATATGTGCTTACAGAAACACTACTCTTAATGTAATGCCAGTACAGCATTACAAGCTGAGTTATCTCTCTCTCAGGTTTTTTGTATTAGGGCAGGAGCTTGCCACAACAAAATGAGTTGGCACAACCCAGTAAAAGCCCAGGCTGCTCTTTGGACTTGACTGCACAACAGCAACTTTTCATTCATAGCTCTTTGGCTTGTGTGTCAAAAACCCAAACATCTCAAAATAATTTATTGCAACTATATTAACTGCTAATCATTAATAAAACTAACTAAAAAAATATCAAATTCTCTTTCCTCATCCTCAGGGGAATCTGAGGTTTTATAAAAGATTATGTGAATGCAAGTGGGATTGATTCTTCAATAGTCCAACTCTTCAACTGGCTGCAGAGTGTGATAAAAACAGCTAACCATTAAATTTAAATTACAATTCAGAAGTTTACTGGCATATGCATCTTGCCAACACTTTAAAGGCTTTATTTTTTTCATATTCACTAAGAAAACCTTTTAACTGGGAGCTCTTTCCCTGGCATCACTGGATCAGTTCCTCAGGCAAACTAAACTACTGCTAGAATAGTCACTACCTTAGATTTTTTAATATAAAAATTTTCACAGAAATAAATCCTACCCTCCACCAATATACAATACAGGCAACTTGTAAAAATTACCTAGAATTGGAAGAATAATGGGCACAATTGTCTTTCAGTATCAGTTACTAACATAAAGAACCTAGCACATGTTTTTAGTATCACACAGCCTTTCTGTCCTTTGGGGTTTTTTAAACAAAATGGACCAGTTCTTCCAAGGCATGCAAATATTTGAATAAACAAAACTGTATCTGTCATACTGTTTGGAGACTACAGTAGAAGTACAAGGGGAGAAGACTATATTTGTCTATGCTTCTACAGTTAAATGGCAAAAACTACGTAATAAGAATTTGCCTAATATTTTAGCACTAATCTAGCTATATATGTCCCCACACAAAAGCAGATAACATGTCTGCTGCCATGGTAATTATGATTAGACCAGAATTAACTCCTGTGGTCTAACACTACTGTATGGATAGGCAAATCAATATCACCTCACAATTTGACCTTTTTATTTTTACAGGAAAAAAAATAAAAAGAAGAAGTAATTGATTTCCCAATAACTCACTATCCATGGGAAGCCAGCACAGTTTGGAAGAGAATAAATCTCAGGCAAATTTTTCAACTGCTAGGAAAAGGTGCTACATTTAGTTCAGAGGTAACACGAGTCAAACCCCCAAGTCAAACCTTGGGCTTCCTGCATCGGATAGCTATACTTGTGTCATGTTTCCAAACTTTCTCATTTAATTAAAAGCAATGCCATGAAATATCAGGGGTAACACATTCTTAGACAGTGTCTTCACATGCCTTGAACCTCTATCACAACTGCCATCAGCTCTTAACTTACCTGCTCTGTTTCCATTCCACATGGAATTGCTTCACTGGTACATGCTTTTCAGGATCACCTTTGACAAGAATTTTTTGGCCACATGGTTTAACATGGAAAGCATTTGCAGCATACTATCAGTGAGTCATTGACTGAAAGATACCAACCTATAATAATAGGAAGTCTTCTGATCAATGCCTAAGACAGAAAGTAAGGAAAGATGAGTTCCCAAAAGCTCCTCAGTCTTTATAACAGTAACTTTAGCTGGTGAATGCTTTGCTACCATCACAGCACCTCCACAGTTAAGTTGACACTTTAAAATGTGCTGGTGTGTGTATGCATATATTACATCGGAGTAATTATGCCAGAATGACTTATTGCTATGCGCATTCACAAGTGCATTCCAAACTGTTATTTCAATACATTAGAATCACAGAATCACTGAATCACTGAGGTTCGAGAAGACCTCCAAGACCATCGAGTCCAACCTTTGATGGAACACCACCATGCAACTGAACTTTAGCACATCCAGTGCCACATCCAGTGACTTCTTGAACTTTCACAGGGATGGTGACTCCACCACCTCCCTGGGCAATCCGTTCCAATGTTTAACCACCCCTTCAATTAAGAAATTCTTCCTGATGTCCAACCTGAACCTCCTCTTGGAGCTTGAAGCTATGTTCTCTCATCCTGTCACTAGTGGGGAGAAGAAGTCAACCTTCATCTCGCTACAACCTCCTTTCAGGTAGTTGAAGAGGGCAGTAAGGTGTCCCCCGAGCATCCTCTTCTCCATGCTCAACAACCCCACTCCAGCACTCAGCCACTCCTCATAGGACTTACTCTCTAGACCCTTCACCAGCTTTGTTGCCCTTCTCTGGACTCACTCCAGCACCTCAATGCTCTTCTTGCATTGAAGAGTCACAGAACTGCACAGAGTACTCAAGGTGCGGCCTCATCAACTTGACCCAGGTCTAACTAACCTGCTACCCGTGACACAGTGAAGTCCTAGCTCTACTTTCCAAATGAATTAATCAGAGCAGGAAAAGGCACCGCTTCTTGGAAGCTGTTTCCACGAGTTTTTAAAGGTACAGAAATTCTTATTGAACAGCTAGTATTGCAAAAAGGACCGAAAAAAATTTCAGAATTTCCAGGTCACTCAAGCCCCAACTTTTGACGAGTGTAGACCTTTGTAGCCTCTTCTGGAAGCACCCCAACACTTCTTATCTTTATTCAACACTATCAGAGCATAACTAAAGTATGCTAAACTGCATAACCTACCTAAAATACAGGCGCCCAATGTTGTGTACTACATTACCCAAAACACACTCAAAAGCAGGACACAAAAAGCACTATTTTGTCAACAGCCTTCCTTGATGCCCTCTTTCCTGTAGGCTTATTCTGATGGGGATAGAATATATGATTTTTTAGAGGGAGGGGGCTGCAGTTATTTAGTGTAAGACTGACCTATCCCATTAGGCTGAGAAGAGACCACAAGTAAGGTAACAATGCCAAGTCAGCATGTTTGAGTAGAAGGTTCTTAAAGTGTCTGTAACACAAAATACAGTCATGAAACTGGTTCCAAAAATGATGACTGGAACAGGAGGGCAAAAGAGCCTTGTTCTCAGCAGCACATAACAAACATGGCAAATGTACCAACTACAGAAAATATGCTTGAGCGAGAGAAGATCTCTCTCATGTTTGAGGGAAACTACTAGTCACAATGACAATTAATCAGGATGTGAAGACCTACAATTTTAAAAAGTCAAGTATGCAACTCAAACATTAAAGAACTAAACATGATTTCCATAAGACTAATTAAAATTTGAAAATCCTGTGCAATGAAACCTTCTACAAACATCAAAAAGAAGCTTTTGGATACTAATAAATAAAGATGTGCAAAGGAGGAACAGCAGCATTTGTAAGTTCTTTTAAAAAATTAAGTCTTAAAATTATGTATATCAGAGTAATCTTGATAACCCTTCAATGAAGAGTTTAACAGAGAAACTGATGCTTCAGATGGTACTTCAGATGAGAGTCTGTAAATCTGAAGACTTAACAGGCATAAATGCATTAGTACAATCTTTTGAAGAAAAAATGTATAATAATTTCTAAAACTCAGTTTCATGTAAGGATGAAATAAAACCATATCAGCAGCAGTTTCTCCAATTTTGGTTCACTTGGTTTCAGATTCTGTGAAGGTTTGTATACCATTTAGGGAAAACAAAACAAAACAAAAAAAAAAACAAACCAAACCAAAACACCAACACAAGACCAAAACAACTCTTACAGAGGACAATCCAATTCTTACCATCACCACCATATAGTTTAGACACAGGAAAGTTAAAATAAAAAAAAAGTACATAAAGTTAAGTTACTTCCCTGGGCTTTGGCCACACATTTTTCATCATTCTAATAGGATTCACTTCTTTTTCAAAGCAAATGTAGTCAATCACCATGGGCCAATAAATAGACTAAAAACAGCTGTTAGCAGAACTCAATTGTAAACATTTGTCTTGATTGAGACAGCTAAGAGAAAAAGGCATCTGGATGTTCCATGAGCTTCACAACTGCCATTGTCACACCAGTATCTCACAGGTACAATCTTGCCCATTGCAACAGTTTATAAAGTAGATCCTAAGCTTCTCTGTCTTTCCCTTTGACTTTCCACATTCATTAAAGCAGAGCCAGAGAGGAAGAAACGAATTACAGCATTAGGTCCTAATTCTTAGATTAGTTTCAGATCAGGTGGACTCTCATACACAGCCCAGCAGAAGGAAGGCAGCACAAGTAATGTGAAAACCCTAATACTCCATCAGGTATTGTAAACCCTTCCAAACAACACTTTTTCTAAAAGATTTACTTCTAGAAATTATGACATAAAACCAGCACAGGCCAGAAATATAGGTCTGTACTGCATGACCGAACACCTCACTGGTGTATGAGAGATCTCTTCGAATGGACAGTCTTAACATCATGCCCTCTCTTCTCTGAAAATGAAAACAAAATAAAAACCATCATGTTTCCCAGCTTACGAGATGAGGCCCTGAATTCTTCTTACTGTGATGAGGAAGAATAAAAACATTGCTGCATAGAAGGTAAAATCAACTAGAAATCCTTATACATCGCCAGTTTCACACTGATCAACAGAAAATACCTAGGCAGAGAGAGGGCACTGGCAGATTCTGAAGCCTCTTTCAATTCAATCAGAAATAGTAAGGTGGCATATAAAATAACACAATCATTTCCATGCACTTTTTCTTATTATTATCATCGTATGAGTTGTGTTAATACTAAAAAAATCAACCACACGCCCCAGGAAAGAGGAGAAAACCAAACTGAAACGAGGATCTCCAAAGACTATCGATAAAGTGTAGCCCTGTCCTGGCCCACATGGAGCACCTCCAAGTCGTGCCGGGCTGGCACCACCAACCCTGGGGGGCGACAGCGTGAGCTGGCTAATAGTTCCCCGAGGATCAGAGACGGCAGCGCAGCAATCACTCCAGCGGGCCACGAAGGTGCCTCGGCTTTCTGGCGTCCAAAGCAAACAGCGGAACAGCCCTCGGCCATTCGGTGACTGACGCAACGAGAAGGGACTGATCGATGTCACCAAGCCAGCCTCTTGAAGCAGCAGCCCCGACCCGAACTGACCGCCCAGGCACGGCGCCACGGCGGTGACAGACCCACGCAGGAACACCCGGCACTCCTGGAAGGCGTCTCACTTGTCAGGAAAAGAGCCTTTTTGGAGATAAAAGCACTCACCCCACGCTCCCACCTCGGCCCTCAGGGCGCTGCGCGCAGCCTGGCTCCTCTCCCCGAGGTTCGCGGCCAGCGCTGCCTGGGGTCGGCCCTACGGCACGGAAAAGCCGAGCCAGAAAGATAAAGGGGGATTAGGCGGGCATTACTTCCAGTGACCTATATAGTGCCCCAGCCGGCGACACCTCCCCAGGGCCGGGCTGGGGCCGGGCCCGGCCCCTCACGGCGGGACCTGCCCCACCTGGCGCGGGCTGCACTGCCTCGACCGGCTCCGGGAAGGGAGGAAAGAAGGAAGGAAGGAGGGAGGGAGGGAAGGAGGGAGGGAGGCGGGGGGGTGAAAGGAGGGAGGCGGCCACCCAGGTAAGGTGCCGTCCCTCACGGGACAGGGGCCGCCGTTGATGCCCGGGGCGGGAGCGCCTCACGGATGGGCTGTGTTAGCGCTAAGCAACCTCGCCCCGGAGGGTCCATCCCCTCTCCCCGGAGGGTCCGTGCCCCCAGGGAGGGCACGGTGCCCCTGGGCAGCGCCGCCGAGGGTGTGCCGGGCCGGGAGGAGCCGCGGGGGGAGAGGCCCGGCCCGGCCCGGCCTGGCCTGTCCCGCCTGGCAGGGCGCCGTCCCACAGACGGAGCGCCAACAGGCCCCGGCCCTGCGAGGGGCGACCCTGTCCCTGCGATACCTTCCTGCGGCGTGGTGTGAGGAAAACCTCCTTCGTTCAGTTTAGTTGGGATACAGGTATCTGTGAGATAAGGTTAGCAGGAAAGTTTCTATTTCAGCACGTGCTGGGCGCCCTGGCCACGGAGGTGCAAAAAGCACACCTCCCACCCCAAAAAATCATGCTTTTTATGTGTCCCCAGAGTCCTGCCTTGTTCGTATAATGAGAGGAGTGGGCCTCTTCTTCTGATTGGATTTGGCATGCCTCCCTGTACAGGGAGACGGGGGCTCCTGGTCAGAATGACCACTTTCCTCTGCACACAAAGAGCTGACTGTGAGAAAAATCGCTTTCATTCAATTTAGTTAGGATACAAATATCTGTGAGATAAAGAAGTTTAGCAGAAAAGTTTCCATTTCAGCACGTGCTGGACGCCCTGGCCAGGGAGGTCCAAAAAGCACGCCCCCCACCCCCAAAAATGATGGGTTTTATGTGTCCCCAAGTCCCTCCTTGTTAGTGTAATGAGAGGAGCGGGCCTCTTCTTCTGATTGGATTTGGTATGCCCCCCTGGGCAGGGAGACAGGGTCTCCTGGTCAGAATGACCACTTTTCTCTGCACACAAAGAGCTTGCCATGTGGCAGGGGCCCATTTCAGCCATATCATTATTTTCATAATTCCCTATTCCTGAACACAAATTGTCCCTGGCACCAGTTCCAGCCAGGATCTGGTACCTTACAACTTCCACGGTATGCCTAAAGAAAATAATTCCTGAGTTAATGAACTGTTTGCTTGTAATAAAACCATATTCTTTTATTTCACACAATGGGAAACCTGCAAACCACAAGTAGAGTTTTAAATCCAGTCCCAATGTTACGAATGAGAATGACAGGTAATTCCCTAATGGTACAAGCTAGGAGGTGAGCAGGGGGCTGGAGCACCTCTCCTCTGAAGACAGGCAAAGAGAGCTGAGGTTGTTCAGCAAGGAGAGGAGAAGGCTCTGGGGGCACCTTATTGTGGCCTTCCAGTACTTGGGAGCATCTCTCCTGGGAGGAGAGACTGCAGGAGCTGGGCCTGTCTAGAGAGGACTGAGAGGGGATCTCACTAATGCGTGCAAATATCTGGCAGGCGGGTGCCCAGAGAGTGGTGCCAGACTCTTTTCAGTGGTGCCCAGTGACAGGATGAGGAGCAATGGCCAGAAACTAAAATAAGAAGTTCCACCTTCCCATGAACTTGAGTACGCTGAGCGTGGCAGAGCACTGGAATGGGCTGCCCAGGGAGGTCATGGAGTCTCCATCTCTGGAGACATTCAAGCCCCACCTGGACAGGTTCCTGTGTCATCCACTCTGGGTGACCTTGCCTTGCCAGAGGCGTTGGACTAGATGATCTCCAGAGGTCCTTTCCAATTCTAACAATTCTGTGATTATGTGATACTTGAAGGAGGCTCATAATAAAAGAGGGAGAGGGACTTTATATATGAGTAGATAGTGATAGGACAATGGGAATGGTTTTAAACTAAGAGATTTAGATGAGTTGGTAGGAAAAATTCCATATTCAGAGGTGTTGAGGCACTGCAACAGGTTGATTAGAGAAGCTGGGATGCTCCGTCCCTGGAAGTGTTCAAGGCCAGGCTGGATGAGCAAGCTGGTCTAGTGGGTGGTATCCCTGCCCATGGCAAGGAGTTGGAACTAGATGACCTTTAAGGTCACATGCAACCCGAAGCTTTCTGTGATACCATATAGCTCTTATTTTTAAATACCTCACTGTAACTGTGATGGATTGCTGTGATGAATAGTTAAGCATGGTTCAACATGCTAGTATGTCTTTTTTTTTTTTCTCTAAATGGCTTCAGATACATTAATTAGAGTGTCAGGGTTCTAATTGTGATTTCACTAATGACTCAAAATAGGAATAGATGCTGGCCTATTACGGTAACAACTCATTTAAATAAATGTTTAATATAATTTACCAAGTGCAATGGTGTTGTCTGTGAGCTCAGGAAGCATTCTCTCCAAATACTCTGTGTAGTCAAGGAATAATTTACTGAGGTTTCTAACTGACTAGACTCATACAAATTAATTCACACCTAGGTATACCAGAGTTAAGATTTTCCAACCCAGGATGAAACCATCATCCAAAAATCCAATCAGAAATAAAACTGATCTAACATGAGTGAGGTTCCTCCACTCCTTCGCTTACGAAGACTGGAAGAATCATTGGCTCTTGTAAAACATCTGGGCACACATTGAAACTAAATCTAAACTTTAAAGAGCAGGGGAAGCTGCCATTTCCAGAGACTGTAAATCCTCCCTCCTGTGCTGTTGTTCATTGGTTTTGGAAATGCAAGGTGAAATACCAGGTCCACATAATTTTTTATTGCAAATGCTCTGGTAGAGGTGCTCAGCAGAGCTACTAATGTAATTGCCCTCATAGTCTGAATCCAGAATATGTTGCCTAGATGTCTGAGCATGCATGTCACTGTTTGGACAGGTGTTTTCAACATTAGATCTGGTATTTCTTACCATTCGTTCAGGAAGCAGTTTCCATAAGCTGCCGTGGAGCCTGAGTGTGGAGATAGGTGGCATTCAGCTGCTGTCTAGGATGGCAGAGCAGAAGCCAGCTTGGGAATTTGGTAAAATTTTATAGAGGACTTTAGCAGAAACTGAGAGGATACTTCTGTTTAAATTGTTTGGTCTCAGAAGCATGGGAACCATCAGCCAGCACAGAGATGAAAGATGCCCTTTGTGTGAAACATCTCATCATAAGCAGATCATTAAGGAGTGAGCCTCTGAAATAGTGCCTGTTATGGATGCTGATATAATCTATTTCAGTTCTTCCTATTGCTGCTCTAAGCATTTTAAAAACACTCCATAATTATTTTTTCTGTGATAATTAGGTTGAATCCAAGATAGCTGTCCTTTTACATCTGTATCTCTTAATCATTTGATAAGCTGTTCTATCACACAGAAGAGATGGAAGTGTAAAGATGGCTTATCACAAGCTCTCACTAATCCTCCTACTCACCGTCTTTGTTCTGAAGGCATTCTTTGCTACTAAGAAATACTTTACCCATGTGTAAGAGAAAGAAGCATAACACTTGAACCCAAACACAAATGACTGACAAGATAGTTTCAAGTAGTAAAGGTAACACAAGGTTTAACGAACAGCCCTTGTCAGTCTTGAATGTTGAGTCATTGGTACAATTGTGCAGTACCTCTAGTGAAGTTTAAGTAATTACAACTAACTTTGTATTGACAGTAGTTAGAAAACATAGCAACATGTACGCTCACACTTTTGGTCAGCAGTTTTACTCCACAGAAAAGTCAGGCTTTCTAAAGAAGTTGCAGAAAGTTTCGGCTATCCGTGACCCAGGGGCATGCCTGCAGCATCAGAAAGATGTTTACTGTTGCAGATAAAAATGACCAAGTGTATCTACACAGGTTAACCAGCCAGCTTTTACAAGAGCTCTCTTACTGTAAATTTCTATGTCATTTTCTCATGTTACATATTTTAAAGAAGTATAAGCATTTGTCCATAAAGAAGTAGACTCTATGCATAGAATTTAATTACACTCTCCAATTACTAGTCACAGTTGTACTATAAAGAGAAAATCTATGATAGAAATAGTTTTATTTACAAAAACCCAAGACACTGTCAACAAACCAGAATGCTCAGTGTAAATTACATGACCCTTGAACTGCCCCATTTAACACAGATTTTTCTTAGATGTGATCTACGTATCACCTCAGTAAAACAAATCTGTAATATATTTGCTTCTTAGCAAGAGATCTGATTTCCAGGAAAGGTGTTAGAAGATAAACGTCTCCTGTTTAAGAACGAAGAGGAATACGGGAATTTGCCAAGTCATGTTATATGCTTTCCCTCAGCCATTCTTCTTTCTGTGAGCAACAGGAAAAAAGAAAGTTTGCTTTAAATCTTCAGAACGCCACTTCAGAATTTTCTCTATACATACCTTAAAACCTTTATACTGAGAAAGGAAAGTCACGTGCTCTAAATGCTTATGAAAAATCTTTGGTTAATCCTAAGTAAGCCATATTTCATCCAAATAGTATAAACCACATTAATCCCTTAATGTTCAAAGATGTCCCCAAGCTTTTTTGAAAGACAATTTTGCAGATATTTTGCTTCAACACACAATTTACAATGTAGCACCATTCTAAAATCATTAGATCATGAAAGATAGATGTTATATTTATATGGATAGAATCCAGACACCTGGCTAGACTGGTGACTAATAAAAATAGGTGTACAGATTGGAAATTAATACATTACCTTTAAGTGGCTGTACTCTGACAAACAAAAAACAACTTAAAAGATTTCATAACCTATCTTATTATGTATTGGTTTACCTGTTTCAAAACAACTCTTTAAATAAAGTTTGTTGAAAAAGTTACATAGCAGGATTTAGTTGAAAGGACTTACCTATGGCTATTATAAATTATTGATTTATGAGGCAAACCAAAATAAGTTCACTGCCCTTTTAATAAAATTATTTTTCCTCTTTAAAACCAGATTTGGTTATCTATGATACATTGTAAGGGCCTGACACTAATTTTGAGAATAAGTTAATTCACTGTGTTCCAAAAGTCAGTCCACTCATAGTCTGTAATTTCTCATGTGCTGTAAAATGTCACAGGTCAGCACTGCTATCAAAAGAAGTAATCTTGCCTTCCTCCACCCATTCTGTCCCTCCCTACATTTCTATTTTCTCTGATCTATGCAGCTGTTTAATAAATGAGATCAGTTCCATGATCCAGATTAAAATTAACCCCCCGTTTTTTGTGCTTAACTTTAAAATGGATCAGGTTTTTTTTTGTCTGGTTCACCTGCCACCACATAAATCCTTACTCTGGCACGAGAGAGAGAAGCATGAGGGCAGGAATGAACTGGGGCACCATAAATTAGCATAAAGAGTATGTGAGGCTGAAAGTATGATTCAAAACACAGCTTTTAACCAATAGGCATCTAGAAACAATTGTGCTCTATTCTATTGTTTCTGAGGTTGTTTTGCTTGAGAGTATGTGCCTAAAGCACATGCTATAATATAGGCACTGCTTATCTGAGAACTTGCCTTTGTCCTCTTCAGATGCTCTCTTTTTCTCTTTATGCTTTAAAGACACAGAGCTGAACCCTGGACCTGTAATGTAAATCCTTCAAGCTGTGGCTTTGGGGAAGAAGAAGGCAACGGACAACTTTCAAAAACAAAAAAATCCTTCCTTCTGACAGAAACAAGACCAAAACCTCCTTCCTTCTCCATAGGGTGCTAGTCTTAGAGGACAGAAACTTTTTCAGTCTCTCATAGATTTACTAAACCATCTCTGCCAGAAAAGATTTATGTTTGGACCCTTGCAAATCACTTCCCTTAAGAATACAGATGAAGAATATTTAACAAAAATATATCTGCAGAGGATGAATATCAGTAGAGTTTTTAAAGGCCCAGTTCTCCTTTTCTAATTACAAGTTGTACTTCAAGGTCCAGCGTGAGCTTTAGCCAAGAACTACATAACACATTCCTTAATGAAAATTAGGTTATCAACATTACTCTGCTTTTCTGCTTATAAAAACTGCAACTACAGCAAACATAGTGTTTGAGCAAAGAAAGAGAGCCAAAGATACTCTTTCCTTACCTATAACCTGCACAGGTGTCACAACATAGTCAATAGTGAAAAAGCATTTGTGTTTTCTATCCCTACCCTACTCAAAAGTCATCTCTGAAAATCTGGATTCAATAATTTAATTATGTCAGATTTGTAAAAAAAAAAAAAATTCTTGACAGTTCACCAGTAGGGAAATTTAAGTAGACTACAATAGCACTGTTGCACACTGGCTCAAATACAAGGCCTCTTCCCAGCTAATTACAATGCGATCTACACAAATTCCTTAGAGAACCATTTGCTTATTAATATCCACACAGTTTACATAACATCTCCCTTAGTTTTCACCACTATACTGCCCTCCCAAAGTCACACTTCTATGTGCTTTCACAGAACCTTGTACTTTGTCCTCCTGATAAACCACCTTTTTGGTAGATTCTAATCACTGAGCTACTGACAAAGGGGAATAGGTTACCTGTGATATGGGAAAATCATGAAGTCTGAGTTATACAAAGTCTGTCTGCTAGATGTGAAATCAGACATACTGGAATTGTTTTGGTTTGTTTGTTTGTTTGTTTGTTTTCCGAACTAATAGGAATTTGCACCTGCTGGAAGCTGTTAATAAGGAAAAATAAAATGTCATACTGTACAAGCCCACTGTTCTCTGAATGGAACTGCTGTCCAGCTTCATGCCTGGGGAGATACAGAGACAAAACAGGCAATGAAAGATCATATAAGTTGGCATGTCTCTCTTATATTAATTAAAAGACAATGAAATATTATTAAGTAGCATTGTTGTGTGAGTATATGAATGCTGATTTCCTCTGTGAATAGGCCAATACTAGACAGGAGATGAACCATTCAGCTGCTAGGCAAAAAATCTATAGTGAATCAGAGAGGAATCCTTAGTAGTGTTTTGTTCCTCTTCATGTGCTTTTTTGTTCCTTGCTTAGATCTGGAACAAGGTGATTCTTCACCATTGTCAGATACTTTGTGTAGTCAGTAGCTGCTACTTTCTCCTGAGAAAATGACAGAAATAAGACTTGCCAAGGAGGAAAGATTTGCTTTGCATTTCTTGCATAGGATGTATAGAAAAAAAGGTGTTTATTTCCTGGAAACTGAGTTGGTTTTAATGTTTTTCATTGAAGCTTAACTTCTCTTCAGAGTTTATGGGTGACTGTTCAGAGTCTTAAGTTCAAAATACTAAAGTTTTTACTTAATATTTTGAAAATTTATTTTTAACTTTTTACTGATAATGATTTTATTTGTGCCAAATAAATCCTCAGGGCAAAAGAAAAGCTGGGCAACTATCTTTGTGTGAGATGAAATACTTCAGGCTCTCAGACTAAGACCCCTGGAGAGAGACAAAACCTCCAGTATGACTTCCAGCCAAATCACAGACAAAAAGCCCCGTATTTTAAGGTCCCTCCTTGTTCTGCAAGGTATTAAATAGGAAGTTTTACTGAAATCAGCAATTTGCCGAATTAGAGGTCAGTGGCTGTTGGAGATTTGAGGTCAAATATCGGCATTCATAGGTGCCTAAATTATTTTAAATAAAATCCTGTTGGGATTTTTTCAAAAGCATCTGACAGGTGAGAAGTGCTCATTACCCTTTGCATTCTAAAATCATTGGATAAAATTCACAGGCAGCATTAAGATCAAAGACCAGCCTCCAAGTCTCTTTCTCATCCTTTGAGAGCTAGTTCCTAGCTGCCAGCTGGTACAATCATGCTCCTCATCCTTGCTCTTTCCAGTCTTGTGCTCTTTCCAACAGAGTACTCCATCTTCAAAAGACTCCCTAGTTTCCCATTTGGTAAAAACTGATGGGTAAGAAACATTGATGCAAGGAAGGAAAATAAAACAAAGCATAGTTACTATCCCAAGTAAAATGGATTATATATTAAAATGTTATTAATTTTGAACTTGGACTGCTACAGTTCAAGAAATATAGCCTAAATTTACAGGAGGAGTTGTACATATTTGCCTCTGAGAAATCAGTTATAGTCTGCACATCCAAGAACTCATATTTACAGAATGTAAGCTGCCAGATACTAATGTCTTGAGATTCCTTATTATAATAATTATTTGTTCAAGTTCAAGCTTGACACCCTTGTTTTAAAAAAACCATCGATTTTAGGGTCTCTGTCCTTTAAGTTGTAGTCACTAGAAAATGCAATCCTGATACAATTCAGTGGTTTGTATTTGTTGGCCTTGGCGTCTATGTATTAGTGAAATAAATAAATTAAATAAGCAGCAACATCTGTTCCAGTCACTAGAGGCTTATTGCTGGAGTTATCTGCGTCAGATGGGAGAAGGAGCTCTAGTAAAGGAGTTTGGCTTTCCAGAGCAGAGATTAGTAGAATCACTAGAAATAAATATGTAGAATTGTGTGACCTGTGGGACATACCTCACCTGCCAAATGATGACTCTAACTAGTATTAAAGTTTGAAGTCCTCTAGCATCTATTCTGCATTATTCATATTAGTAGAAATCCCATTATATTCAAAGAGCTAATATGGTATCAGTCTGTATCTTATTAAAGAGAAAATCTGTGGTGGAGTTGAGAACCTAAGCCTGTAGGTTTTTTCTTGTAGTTCATTATTCTTGGATCCAGGATACCTTGCTTTCATACCTTACATATGTGTGTGAATCATATTAAAGTGTGTATATATTTATGATTATACACATAATTCTTTGTGTGCACCTGGGTGTGAGTGGGACCAGATAACACACATATGATCGTACATGCTCTAGTCAATGCACTTCCCTTGTACTGGATATTTGTTATGAACAAAAAGTAAGGCAAGGTGATCTAATAATGCCTCAGTATTCCAACTTCATGTACATCCAAAAAACCTGGGAGAGCAGTCACAAAGTCGGTATTCCTACGCTGGTATTCCTACCTGGTAAGTTAATGAATGCTCAGTTACAATTTTTAAAAATATGCAAAATAAAGTCTTCATCAGCTGAACATATGTAACTTGCCAATTCCATGAAAATAACCTGGGAAAGTTGTATACAGCTGTAGGAAAAAAAAGTGGCAGAATGAACCAGAATGTTTCATTTCCTTTTCTGGAATCTGGAAAGTCACATGGAAGTTGTTTATGATGTTTCCAACCTTAGCCAAGAATACATGCTAATAATAAATATTAAAATTGGAAGAAAAACAGAATTGAAGTTTATAGACTGATGATGATGATGATGATTGCTGCTGAAGTACTATAGTTGTATAGTGCATGGTTGTTTAAAATGGCAAAACCAGATTTCTTTGAAACTAATTCTGTACTGAGTCCTAAGTACTTCAGAAAATAATTTATGGTAGTTAATCTGTTCCAAGCTGGAGCTCACAAGCTGGCTTCTTTTGACAGAAATTGCTCTCTTCTGGGAATCATAGAATCATAGAATGATTTGGGTTTGAAGGAACCTTAAAGATTATTCAGTTCCAACCCTGCTGCCATGGGCAGGGACACCTTCCACCAGATTAGGTTTCTCAAAGCCCCGTAACACTTGGTCTTGAAGACTTCCAGCGATGGGGCAGCCACAATTTCTCTGGGCAACCTCTTCCAGTGCCTCACCACCCTCACACTAAGGAATTTTTTTCCCAATATCTAATCTAAATCTACCTACTTTCAGTTTAAAGCCATTCTCTCTTGTTCTATCACTACATGCTCTTGGAAAGTCCCTCTCCAGCTCTCCTGTAGGCCTTCTTTAGGTACTGGAAGGTGCTATAAGATCTACCCAGATCCTTCTCTTCTCCAGCACAAAGAACTCCAACTTTGTGATCATCTTCATGGCCCTTCTTTGGACTCCCTCCAACATGTCCATGTCCTTCTTCTGTTCCTCACCTCATTTCTCACCTTCTTCTCGTTCAGTTGTAAGCAGTCAAAGACTAATAGTAACACAGAATCATTCAGGCTGAAAGAGATCTCTGGAGGCCACCTAGGCAAAGCCCCTGCTCAGAGCAGGACCAAATAAATCAGGTTGCTCAGGTCTTTTTCCAGCCCAGCTTCAGTGTTTCCAAGGGTAGAGATTCCACAACATCTCTGGGCCCTTGTTCCAGTATTGGACTGCCCTCATGGGAACAAAGTTGTTTCTGATACGTAGTGGGAATTTTCTGTTTCCTTGCTTATGTCTATTGCCTCTTGCCCTATCTTTCTGCACCTTCAAGAAAAAAAAAGGGCATGCTGCTGGCTCACATTCAATTCAGTGTCCAACAGTATCTCCAGGTCCTTTTATGCAGAGCTCCTTTCTACCCAGCTGGCTTCTAGCCTGTCCTATTGCATGAAGTTTTTCTATCCCTGACGTAAGAATTTGCATTTGCCCTTTTTTAACTTGCTGAGTTTCCTGTCAGCCCATTTATCCAGGATGCAGAGTTCCTCCTAAGTAACAACTCTGCTCACCAGGGTAACAGCTATGCCCTCCCATTTGGTATCACTCACAAACATGCTGTGCACGCAATACATCCCATCATCCGGGTCTTTATTAAGGATGTTAAACAGTACTGACCCTAGTATCCCTCCCTACCTGAAGGCCCTGCTAGTAAGTGACAGCTAGTTGGATTTTGTACCTTTGATCCTAGATGGCTTACTGGGCCCATCAATTCAACCAGTTGCAATGTCTGGTTTGCTAAGAAAGGCAGCTGTCAGAGCGTTTCAGTGCTTACTCCCTCAATTTTAGTCAACAGAGACTGTGCCATTGTTATTCTCCAAACATAAGCACTAGAGTGCTGTCATTGAAGAGATCTGATTGCAGGTTTAAAGCAAGCAAGTAAGCAGGAGGTAGTGGTAGTGTGAGGGATAGTAACTGAAGCCTAGGAAGAGGTCTCAGGATCAAAGGGGAGTAAATAAAATGGAGGACAAGTCCCATTATTTTAATTGATATTGAAAAAACTACTCCTGGCACTTTTTTGTCTCAGAAAGTTTCTGAAAAACATACTGCTGGAGACAGAGATTACTCAAGCTACTTTTATCCTTTTCCTGTATCAATCTGGACAGCCCCATCTCTGTGAACCATTATCAGGTACTCAATTCTCATAATTTTTTGCATTAAAAACATAAAAGTATCGACAGGCTAAGTGGTAGAGATGTAGAAGGTAAAGGAAAGAAGATGATGACATTGTTTTGATATCCAGGAGAATGCTGAGAAGGTTGGAGGTTCTCACTTTGTTTTTCACGCGTTAGAAACATCAACATATTGCAAGTAACTGTTACTACCCACTGTTCTGGGTAGTATTGTATTTACCAGTTCTCTGAAATCTGAGCACTGAATTTCAGCCCAGTAAGTCAGATGTGTGGGTGAAAGGGATAGGATATGTGATAATTTAAAGGAACATGAGTTGGCCAGCAAAGGCTTCTTCAACTTTGTGTGAGGGTACTCTTCCGTTTTCAAATTATATCTCAGTCTGATAGGTAATTTCCAGGTTTGCTGCAATGAAAGTTGTTCAATTTAAAGTATAGTGCAGCCCATATTTGATTGTTAACTAGTTGGTATTTATCTGTCTACTTTTCTCAGTTTTGTATTACATCTGGTCTTCAAATGACATTAAGTAATATATGGACATCACAGACAGAAAATCAGGAATTGCAGCATGAAGATATTTATTGTGTAAAAACCAAATTTGATAATTGCAGCGATTTGAAGTAAAATTATAAATGGTTCATATAAAATAATTCTGGTTTTAAGGATAATGAGCTATATAATTTAGTAGCATTGGGAACTAAGTTCTTGAAGAGTTGTTGTGGCTAATGCTGTTCTCACACTAATTTCAAGCTGTTAAAACTCCACCAGCATTAATAGAGTTAATCCTAATTTTTACTTACATAAATGCAAAGAAAGCTCAGCCTCAGTGATTTTTTACATACTGTTTCAAGTACGCTCAAAATTTCTAAACCCACTTAATTCCACATAAAAATAATGCAGAGATCTAATTGTTCTTATTTCACACATAAAACTCTATGGCAGACAACAGAACAATGAAATACTGTTCTTTGACATTTTAGATTTGTGATGCTGGTTGAACATTCAGAGGCTTTTTGAGCTGTATTTTTATCAATGAAAAGTCTGTGAAACTCCTTAACTAAAAATCAGCTTGTATTAATATTATCCTGTTCACTAGCTTCCACAGATATGGAAGTACTTAACTGCCTGTATCAAAGGGAAGAAAAAGCATTTGATTTTTAAGACATAAATCAAGTACTTAGTTTCTTACTCTTTGATCAGCTTTCCTTACACGGGCACGTAATCTCACCCCTTTGCCATCTAATTATCAACCTCTTTCCCCTCCCTCCCCTCAGTATTGAGCTTTTATCAAGGCTAGTTTCTTTTCCCTCCAGGGACTAGTCATGCCTCCTGCATTTTTCTCTCTGGTGTTTAGAAACCCCTTTGCAATATTAAACCATTAGGAAATACCCACTTCTTGGAACATCAAGTACATCTGGGTTTTTTGTTACTAGGCTGCCGCTCTATGGCCGTGCACATAAACTACAGCTTTAGTTTTCCCGGAATAAGCTGTATTGGAGGAGTTTCTGGGAATGAGTGAGAGAACGTCTGGGCTTCATGTTTACAATGAGAGTGCGAATACCTTAAAAGAAGAGAAAGGAAAAATCTACCATTTCATGTGTAGGCACCTACCAGCTTGATATCTTAAATACATTACAATGGTTTTGATCATTAATAATGTGCATACTGTAGTACCCTAACAGAATTTACCACTGCTTGTCTTGGCTGTCTAAAACAATGCTAATTTGAATTGGGTTTTCAAAAGAAACCAAAAGATAATGCTTTCAAAATACCCTGCCCAGGAAGTCAAGTAAACACTTAGATGAACCATGCCTGGTGTCCTTCACAAGTATGAAATTTTGATGCTTTTGGATCTGTGCAATAAGTAAATCATAGAAGTGAATCAAGCTCTGTTTTAAGTGAAGAGATTTATATGTAGCCATATGCAGTGGTTTATAAATGGGTTAAAGGAGCACTAAACTTTTACTAAGAATGTTTTCACTTATGCAAGGTTAGAATACACTGCCTAGTAAGTTATTACACAAGTCACTGTTTTCACATCTGGATCTGAAAATGGAGAGGAATGAAATTTAGCAGATCTGTCTTCTGGAGTACTGTGAGCAAGCTTTAGATTTGTCTGCCTGTAAGCACTTCAAGAGTGTCAAGACCTTTCACAGCCAAAAGTCGTTTTAAATGTGTGTACTATTATTTCTCATTCTTGGACAATTTTGCATGTTTCCATTCAAAAAGCAGAATAAAAGCAAGCTTGAGATGTGTTCCTGCCTTCATTTTTAGCACACCCAAGCTAAGAGGAAAACTCCAAGGGTGATGGAGATCTAATTTCTTGTAGATGTTAACTTGTAAAGAACACAGTCCCTGGTTATGTCCTGTCAGTGACCCTTAGCTACTACCTAAAATATTGCCAGGTCTTCATAATTAGACTGTTTTCTGTATAAACAATACCTACTGTTTGAAAGCAATCTGAAAAACTGAAGTCCAAAGCAAAGGAACTTCATCCATTCATTCAAGTGAATAAAAGAGATCTTATTGGCCAGAGATGCCCAGTAGCCTGAAAACAAGCTCAGAATTTTTAATATGTGTTTTTCTTTGAATATTCTCCTATATGCACTCCTAGATTTGCTGGAGGGCAGAGGGGAAGGAGGATTGTTAAAAATTAAATAGTTTTGCTCTTACTAGAATAAAAATCCACTGTACAGTTATCGCTGATTTAAACTAAAACAGGTGCTGACCTTTAGTCATGTTAATAATTTGTTCCAGAGAATCTCTTCAGCATTTTAATATGTTTTGTTAATGTAGGTTAATATTGTAACAAGGGAAAAATCTTCTTAGAATAGTATTTTCCAGGATGCCCAGTCTATAAGGCAACTTTAGTTTCTAAACCGAGACAGCTGTTACAAGTGCTAATTAGTTGTGCCAAGAAGGTAACAGTGCTTATGTCCTAATAATCCAAACTATAATATATATTAAGAGGCTCTAAGGCTCTCAATGCCACAGTTCTATCCCCTCATTTAGGAATATTACAAGAAAAAATTACTATGAACAGGAGATTGAGAAAGAAAGAGAGATCATAAACCAGTATAAATTAGGAGCTCAGAAAGAAGTTGGACAAGAAACAGCTTGGGTATAGGAAATGAACTAGTATAAAAGGAGATAGAAAATTACTTCATTTTTAAAAGTATTTCTACATCAGTCAGTGCAGGCAAGAGCAACTATGAAAGGTACAGCTTAAAACGATACACTGAAGTTGCAAGTGTCAATATTGAAAGACACTGAAAGCAATTTTAAAGAACAGGGATGCTGACCAAATAGCTAGAGGCTGGAAGGCAAAAGAAAGCGAGGTTGCCTAAAGCATGATGCAGGCAGCACCAGATCCTCCTCTGCAGTTTATTTGTTGCAGCAGAAGCACCAAAATCCCAAGCTACCATTGCTGCTGTGTGCGAATCTGCCATGTGCTGCAGTGCATCAGTCTTTGACACCTAACACATACAGCTGAAACATTCAAGTCTGCCAGCAAGGCTAAAGACTGAGAATTAGAGCAGTAGACAGCGAGGACACATCAACACATTTTCTCTTGGGTGGTGCCGTGTCAGGTAGATGCACATCAAAATATGTATGCAGAGACATAAAGGTAGCAGAAGCTAGGTTAGCTCTCATTTGCAAGAATTATTTTAAATGTTGACGGTGAACTGAACTGCAAACCAAACCAGGTCCCATAACATTCAACAGTTTTTGAGCTACTGTAATAAATGAATTATTTCCTGCATACGGAGCTACTAAAAATCTCCATCTTGTATGGTGTTGTATTCTTTTCCCATGAAATTTTTGGATAACTTCGTCACAGTTTACCATAATTTTTCTCCTGTATTCTTCTGAAATGGTTGCAAATGGCAGTGCACTGGATTTCAGATACGGCTGCAATAGGGCTTCAACAGGACTTTATAGAAGATCACTTACTCAGCTGAATTCCAAATATGAGCCATGGCTATTCTCAAAATGCCACTGTTTCTTTCATTTTACAATGGCATCATACAACAGATCTGTATTTAATTGCACACTTTCCCCCTGCCTGGTTTGGCTTGGCTTCTGAGAGTGTAGGTGGCCAAAACTGATATTTTTTTTAAAGCAAAATAACATACCCTCAATATTTTTGAAAGGTATAAAAATGTCCTAATCCTGAGAATGGGACCTTTTCTTCCTTGTGCATTTAAATTATTCACAAGGGGAAAAGGCCTATAAAACCAAATCAACCTTATTGTCGAGACATGAAAATATAAATAACTGCTTTGACCTGATCTTTGTTTTCTCTTGTTCGATTTACTAGAAATTAGTCATACTGATTCAGTATATTTATGTTATCAGAGTGTCCAGGTTGATTTAATAATATTCAGAATCCTGTTGTGTCAAAACAGAAAGTGCCTAGAGGACCCAAGTGTAGTTTTTCCAGTTTTACTGACCTTTGCCACTAAGGACTTTTGGTAGCATCACTGAACTAACAAGGGTGGAGCCCCAGAGAGGCAGAGTTAATTATGCTCCTCCCATCCCTGTTGAAATGCTGTTTCACTTTTCTGTATTTAGTTTTCTCATGCATTGTCTTTCCTTCCTCTTGTCTTCTTTGTCTTTTTTTTTCCTTTGTTGTTGTTGCTGCTTTGTTTTCTGTTGGTCTTTTTACATATTTGTTCAGACAGTAAGATATTCAGTGTAGGAACAGTGCATCCAAAGGGTTCATACGAGTTGGAAGCTCTTTGTGCCTGTATAATCACACTAATAAATTCTTCAGCTCAGATGCTCTGGCTCACTTTGTTTCATTAGACATAGTTCCTCACAGCACTTCCTCATCACTAATACTCTGTTTTAGTAGGGATGAGCAGATTAAAATGAGCATGCTGGACATCTGCTACCACCCTTGCAAAACAGGGGAGGTCATGGTCCAATCCAATTAAGAACAAAAACCTAAGGGATACTGAAGTTAGTATCGCCTTGAGCTGCCCTCTCTCAGCTCAGATCAAGTTTTGCATTGAAATAATGTCCTGTCTTGATTTTCCTGCTTTGTTTAATTATCTGTACTGTTTGTACTATTTCTTTTCATGTTATGTCTATTAAGCTACCATTTCTTTTTCTGTTGGCTTGACTGCAAAGGTCTTATCCTGAATATGCATGGAATCCAGTACAATGGGCAGTGGTGAATCTCCAATACTGTTATTTATAAAAGATTTTTTGTGGACACTGTACACACAGTAGTAAATTTATTGAATTGTAAAGAGAAAAATGGCTCAATACAGTGCAACACTTCAGGAACACATTTTGATATAGCTCTCAATCACACACAAGCATGAATTTATACTGTCTGCCATAAAAGAATTGGATGTGATAAATTCTGTGAGCAGTATATTAAATCTAAGGCTCAAAAAGCTAGCCACTTTCACAGTGCCAGCTCCCAGAAGCTGGCTTGATATGCATTCGGTCTTATATTTAACAAATTGACATGAAATTATGTGGGTGTTCTTTCCTTTCCCCTCAAAATACAGCTTTTTGAAACATCACCCTTTAATATTTTTCTGTTCACATCCCAGTGGATAAATATTCATATCTCAGAATTTCCCACAGCTGGTAGAAATTGGCAGCACTGTTGTTTGCTAGAAGAGAGGCAAAGGACTGAAATGGAATACCATTATTGCCCCATAAACATGATCTCATCAAATCAATCTACAGGTCTGGAAAATTCATAGTTCTTCCATTGAATTGCTTCAACACTGTATGTGATTTGTGGATAATGTGAGGTCTTACATGCCTGATCCAAAACCAGCTGAAGTTGGCAGAAAGACTGATTGTAATTCTTTGGAGTACACATCCTTATCTGCTGACACAGATTAAAATAGGTGTGCAGAAATACCTGTGCCAAGCTCCTGTGCCTTTTTACAACACAAGGAAAACACTTATATTTCTACTGGGTTTTTAAGTGAGAAACTCCAATCTTTATATAGAAAGGAGCCTGCCAAATTAAGTAAACAATGCAGCAGGGCTACAGAAGAATTTTTATACTGCATATCTAGAAGAAGGAGAAGTGAATTCAAAGCCTTAGGGGAGGATAAGTAAGACTTGCTTTAAACCCTCTCTGTACTCCTCTGACTCTGGGTTGCTCAGCAGTCTGAATAGCTTCCAGGGTGCTGAAATTCTGGCTCTGACAGCTCTTGTCTGCCATGTTCTGCAGGAGGCCTTTGGATAAACAACCCTTTTCCTCCTTAAGCTGCCACCAACAAGGATGCCACCAGTTGCAGAACACTCCAACTATCTTAACAAGCATAAAGTGATCAGAGCACATTCAAAGACATTTTAAAGTGCACAAGAACTACTTCACTTTTATTGAGATGTCCTGAGTAATTTCTATGGGGCTCACTTGCCTGGAAGCACTGTGCTGATACATCTCTGTTGTCACTACTCCAGTTTGTCAGTGAACTTGCTCCCAAAAATAACAGCAGAAATGCAGAAAGCATGACACTGGAGACTGTGGGGAAACCTACACAAAACTTCTCATGATCAGAGTCTGGATTGTTGTGGACCATATGGGCTCATCATAAATGTGTTACAATATTTATTATACAAAGAACAAATACATAAACACAACTTTGTATTGTAGCCAACAGAAGAGTAATGTAAGTAGGAAAAAAGTGAGGAATTAATCAAATATGTTGTTGACAGCACAAACATAAGAACTATGATATCAAATATAAGGCCACAAATTCTGCAAAGTAACATCTCATCTTTTCATTATTTTTATTTCCTGAATTAACATATGAATGATCAGGGGATGCTTGGGGCATTTAGAATCCAGAAATAAACTAGAACGTCTAGCAGTTTGTCCTGACCTTCCCTTTTCTACTGCCATCCCTTGCTTCTCGTCTCTTTTGCTTCCACCTCACTGTTCCTTAGAGCTGCTTTTCCCCATTAGTGATCATGTCACAGTCTTTCACTAACTAAAAGTCTTACTAAATAGTCCCTCTGGATGGTTTCTGATTCTATCATTTCTCATGATTCCTCACTAGCCTTTAATGAAAGTGACACTTCTAGTAGCCTCAGAATTTCCTGCTTGAATTAAGTTTTCAAGTAATGTGTATATTAGCCAGGCTGAGTGAAAACAGAGGAAGTATGAGAATTGGGAGGCCTTTTAATGAATATTTGTAATACAAAAGGATTCATTTGACAGGACTCCTGAAAAAAGACATTAGACAAATCAAAAATTAAGTCAAATAGCCATAATTTTTAAAGGGTTTTACTTGGTTCAGAAGAATCTCTTCGGTTTTCTTTCTTAGGAATACTGTGAACTTCTGTTTTTCCTATTTCTTCTTGGCTTACTGTTTGTATTCTGATATCACTTTGCACAGAAAAAGATTGCCTCTTGGAGAGTTCAGTTACACATGCTGTTCAAGTGATCCTGACAAGGATGAATGGTAATAAAAATCGTCCATCCTTTGAATGTGATTTGGATTACAGAGCAGAAATTATATGTCAATATTGAATAGGGCTGTAGGGGGGCTATACACAAGAAATATAGGGTTATATTTGAACATGATTTCTCATTCCCCTCTTGACACCACTCACTCTATGGGCCTGTTCTTTATTTATAGGCAAGAAGCATGCTGACATTTCAATATTCCTTCAGCTCAACAGTTCAGAGTACAGTCACAGCAAGAAAAGCAACACGTGTAACCATGAATAGCTGGAGACCCATTTCACTAGATTTTCCAAGAATTTAATTTTAAATTGAAAGGTAAGACACAATGCTAATTTTGCAGGACTTTTGAAAAGGGGAGGTCAAATTTTAGGATAAAAAAAGGAAAAGATGTATGAATTGATAATGAGACTGGGAAAATGGCATACAAAATTCCCTTTACATTTTAGTAGTAATTATAGGAGACAACAGATGCTGTCCTGTCATGCAACATAATGTTTCACTTTGTTTAGTTCTGGGCTTTGCTTGCATTACTAGGGCCAAAAGTCAATCTTAGCTTATTTCTATGAATTATGTCTTTGTTACTGACAGAAACAGGAATAGTCGTGTATACACAAACAGATGCAAATGTATGACAAAAATAAAAGTCATGCTATTGTAATAAGAAGGATTAGAAGGAAAAATGTGTTTGAACTGAATGAGGCTTCAGTTAATTTCACTAACGTGCCAGGGTACTTCGATCATGAGCACATGAGAAATATCTTAACAGGGATGATTTTCTGTCTTTCCTGCCCTCTTTAAATATATTTTTTGTCATACATTAGGAAATAATGAAAATTCACACTTGTCCCCTGAAAGTTTGACCTGGTAATGATGCAGAATGAATATGATACTTCTGCTAGTAGAAGACTAATAATGTCAAAGCATTTCAGAGTAAATAAGACGGAGATTATATCTTGCAAATACAAGATATTTTGGTATTGTAAGTTAGCAAAAATCTTTGCACTCAGGCAAAAAATCACTTCCCAGGGAGAACAGGAAGTGTAATCAGGCCTGTCAGGAAGTGTAATCAGGCCTGCACATTTTCAGAAGCCTTGAACAAATTAAAAAAAGAATCAGAATGAAAACAGTTAAGTATATAACTTTTCCACTTGTTGACAGACCAGGTGTAATGCTAGCTTATGTGAACCTGTCTGGCACTAAGCAGTCACTTTTTTTTTTTTTCCAACAAGATATTTTTTTATCAAGGAACAAAAATAAAAGTTCTACTAAATTCAGAAATCTCTGGTTTAGCCAACATTATGTCAATATTATTGGGCTTCAGTTGCTAACAACTTGCAAGCTGGAGGATTAATAACCAGACTTCGGTTGCCACCATTCACTAATGAGGCTGGAACGTGACCTGCACACCTAACCAGCCATGAAAAAAAAGAAAAACTCAAGGCTCACTTACAACAACTGTCAAACTAAGGCATTTTCTTTAGTGCTAATCCAAAGATGGATGAGCCCTAGTGCTGCAGCAGTATATCAACATTCAGCTAGTGTAAGCACCAGAGTAAAACAAGAGACAGTTTACTCCAGACGTTCTCAATATATATTTTCCTTTTGCTTTGAACATTTTTAATGTTTTGCCCTGGGACCGGATGATAAACCTGTATTAATCCCCTTGGAAGGTTGTATTTATTGTAATTGTGTGAGATTGGACCAAGGTTTTATCTCCATATTTTACATTATCCTTTTGCAAATTTTTGCATTCCTTTCTCAGTCTTCAATTATTGCTTTACCAATAGTATAGTAATTGTGTATGCCACAGCTCTCAACAGTAGAAAATTCCCTATGTTGCTGTACAGGTAAAATGCAGAGAAGAGAGTAACTCAAACCTACATTCTTTATATGCACCTCTCCAATCTGAGCAAAACAAGGGGTGGTCTATGTAGATTTCTAGACAAAAAACTGGGGTTTAATTATATTTTCAATTAAACCAGAACATTTCACTTGTTTTCTCTCATCTTGAAGGAAGTCTGAAATTGTTTGTCCACATACAAATTTGGGGCATGACCACATCATAGATTTTCAAAATATAAAGGCTGTGTTAGAACCCTTAAGGTTTTGTGGAATAAAGTTGTCTCTGAGAGAGCTGCTTCAGGGCTGATAGGTTGTTCCCAGCTCCAGCACAGTCCTGAACACACAGCTTTTGTAAAAGCATCCCAGAAACTGCTTCTGACACTCTCTTCCTTATTTTCCAGACCATTGAACTCTTACTGATCGGGAATTGAACACTGTAGAGATCCTTTAAACAACTTCTTGCATTTAGACAGCACCAGCAGGAGGGGAGTTCACAGCAGATATAAGAGATTTGTTTCTGTGAAGCAGTTCCTGAGTTGATGAAGTTATCCTGAGATACACTTTTAGGGAATTTTCTCCATAAAGACAGCTTAATTAGTTAATGGGGAAAACCAGAAAGAGTGTAGAAAGCACAGGTGAGTGTGTCTGAAATAGTTTTTGCCCTGCAAATTCCTGAATACCACTTCCTGTCCTTGGAAACAAGAAAAACCCATGTAAATTGGAGCAAGGCCTTTTTTGGAGAGGAGGAACAGCCCAAACCTCCTCTTATGGTATAAAACCCCAGGAAATTCCACCCAGGGTTTTCTCTGCCTTTCACATTTTCCACACTCCTAATGCTTTCTGCTCAGCAGCCCCTTGAAGAATGTGGCATTTCCTTTGAGCTAATGAAACTCCAACAAGCAGCTGTAAGATTTGGACCAAATGAGCTGTTTCTCTGTGAGGAAAGAGTGCAGTTTCTCTCTGGGCAAAGGAATAAACATTGTGAAGAATAAACAGTATGAGTAGCTGTAGTCTGAGGAAGGCAGAGGCTTGGGGCAGGCTAAAAGAGTTACAATATATACACATTGGGGAAGAGTAGGAGAAACAAAAAATGCTACAGAAAAGAAGATGGAAGGGAAGTCTTAAAAGGTTTGAAAATTATGCCTTAGAGAAAATCTAAGTTGCTTCAGTTTTCAGTGGAGAATTGTTGTATACAGATCTTGCTCAGAAACCAGTCAGTGCAAAGCTCTGATTCAAGGTGTGGGTTTGCTGTGAGAATTTTTCCATCCATGTCAGGATTTTGCCCAAAGCACCTTGTAGAAATGCTGCTTCCTCAGTCCAGACCTCACTGGGGGCTCCATACATTTGACAAATGTATGGGTTTCACCTCAGCGTATCAAAGAAGGGTTAGAAGGCTCTTCTGGAGATCACCTAATCCAACCCCCCTACCAAGGCAGGATCACCCACCTAGAGCAGGTGACACAGGAATGTGTCCATGTGGGTTTTAAATGTCTCCAGAGAAGGAGACTTCATGACCTCCCTGGGCAGCCTGTTTCAGGGTTCTGCCACCCTCAACATAAGGAAGCTCTTCCTCACGTTGAGGTGGAACTTTTTGTCTTTTAGTTTATGGCCATTACTCCTTCTCCTAGGCACCACCAAAAAGAGCCTGGTACCATCAACTTCCATAACTAAAACAGAGGAAATTTGATTACTGTTGTATGATCATATTATAAACTCTAACTTTGTATTTTTTTAATCATATGAATCTTTTGAATGATGCAATCCTATGATCATACTTGGTGAATACAGAAAAAAATGCTGAACCCAGTGAATGTGTATATATGTATGCAAAGTAATAAGAAGGTAAAAATAATAGGATAAGGCCTCCATTATTACTATACTACTAACAAAACTCAATATTGAAGAATTTAGCAAGAGATCCTTGACACCAAAAACACCAAATGGCTTTGCAGTAGCAATGTATGAGTAACATGAAGCTATTTCTGGGAGTCAGAAAAAGGAATAGTTCTGCAACTCAATTTTTCTTTTATCTAAATGGTATAGACATGTCCTCAGAAGTTGTCAGCTCAGAAATTACAGTTGTTTAAATCAGTATGTTTAACTGGAGTGCAGGACTCCTAAAAACCTTGCAAAATATATTCTTGCAAGCATGAGTGTGAAATACATAAACCCTCTAGCTGATGGCAAGTCTTAAGCTCTTTAAAACCAGTATGGAGGCCCTGATGTTGAGGATGCTTGTCATCATCTATTTATCTACTGATTTTTGGTGATTAGAGTAAGGTTTGTGGTATAAAATTGAAAAGACAGGAGTGATACTATCATGTAGGATTATTTTTCTTTTCCCCATAATTGCTGCTAAGGTATGCAGGTCCTTCCTTCTTAGCAAATAGATTGAAAAATAAATGCCTGAGTAACACTGTGATATCTTGCATCATGCTTGGCTGTCTGGCTTAAAATAAGCAGGTGTCATCCAAAATTTTGCAAGGGTCCTAGCCAAGTACTCAATTAAAGCTATCAAACTGTTTTTTCACTCAACTTTTCATAAAAGCAGAATCTTTTTAAGAAGTTGTGTGTTGTTGAATGTATGACTGAAAGATAATGTCTGGAACAGATCAAAGTAATTTATTTTTAATGTTGGAAACTCATAATATTCTATTTGTCATAGTCTATTTTGAAATTTTTAAAACTTCTACATTGGAAAAGTGTTTTTTCCAGCCAACACACATTACTGTTACAATGTCATTAATATTAAACTTTTCAACACTGAATTAGTAATTATCATACAAATATTTAATTGAAAAATTATTCAGTTGCTGGATATTAATGTCGCTTTGTGAACACTTCTGGTAAGTGTGAACTCTGTCAGTGCTCAAAACAAGAAAAGCATGACAGAATGCTTGAGTGATCACAGGTGGTACTGTTGGAGGGAAGAAAAACCCAAACCAATCAAGTAAACACACACACCTCCAAATAAAGAAAAAACAACCAAAACCAGGAGACTGCACATTTTTGTACTGAACTGTGAAGATTCTCTACCTGTATGTCATATATATTTCCAGTGAAAGGCGGCTTACATGCATTTAATGACAGAAGAACAGAAGAAAACAAAATCAGAGCCACTCATACCTTTAGCCCTTTTCAGTACTGTGAGAAACTCCTAAATTTACTGCAGTTGACAAATTTATGACTCCGTTTGACCTTTTGAAAATTCTGTAGGACTCTCTTTGCTGTCTTCCTTAAGTTTTTCCCTTGTCAGCTCTTTGCACTGAAGTGCAAACTGCAGCAGAAAAGCTGGACTGTCATCCTGGGGTTAGCATTCTGTATTCTTAGCCACTAGATTCACATGTGTCCAATGTGATAATACTTCTTACATCATGCCATTGCCAGCTCACTTAGCATGACATCAACACTGTCCACTGATAACTGGTTATAGAGTAAACATGAACTTCAGTACATAAGCTATGAATCAATTTGGCTTTGATAGCCTCTCATTCTAAGAAGTGTTTACCTCTGAACTAGCTCTTTTCCCTTCCATATTTCTTCCTTTCTTCTACTTCTTATTCTCTCTAATATATTTATTACCTGACAAATTATAGGACTAATAAAGGAGAATAATACTGTAAAAAGATGTTTAAGAGAACAGGGGAGGAAAGGGTGCTTTTAGTCCACAAAAACTGTAAAACAGCAAAAGTAACTGAAATTATTCATAAAAGTAATTTTAAAAACTATAAAAATCTTAGTCTGAATAGGGTTTCCCCCTTTGGCTGCTAATTTTTGGTCGTTGAAATTATTGGATTTGCTGCTTTCATGCAGAGATCTTTCTCATTTTTTGAGAGCAGTCCCAAAATCCCTAGATTTGCATAAAGGTGATTTTACAGTGCTTCAATAAGAAAGGTTCTTATTCAAGGAAACCAACAGTCTTCTATTTAAATTATCTTCATTCATCAGAAAACCACCTACCTTTAGACTGCCATCGTGCTCGTATGCTGGAAGCCACAAGTAGTTGTAACAATGCAAGGAGAACCTGCGCTTAGCTGGAGACATTTCAGGAAACCTGCAGGCTCCTGATATGTCTTTCTCTAGCTACATTAAAATCCATTGGATCAGCTGAACACAAATGGAGATCAAATTATCAGATCTTGGCCCTCACCAATGTCAGCTTCCTATACTGGCTATATCGCTGACGTCAGTCATCTATTGAACGAGACCCTTGTTATTTTTACTCAGAACAAAAATAATGTTGTCATGTCCAAAGGCTACATTTCCCGTTTTGAAAATACTCTTTTTCATCCTTTGCATTTTTTAAAAATCTTTTGTCTGCATTCTTTTGTGGTCTGAGGCTCCTGTATCTCAGCCAAACACTGATACATTCATTGCAGGCTTCAGCTGCTTTGCAGAACCTGAATAGACATTGAGGCTACACGGGCGACTTCAATTAAGTGGTTCTATAGAGCTGATATTTTTTGTTGAAAAACAGTGTCTTTTTGCAGGGCCAAACAAAGTGGCAATTCCAAGGATGCAAATCAGAACAAAATACTTATAAAATAATAACTGCCAAGGCAACTAATTGTAAGCATTCAGCAGAGAGTACAAAGACCCATTTATCCAGTTGTTTCCTTCTTTACTCTACCATTGTGAAATTACAAGTATGTACATTACAGCAAAGATGCATATGATTAGGTAGAATTTCAGTGAGAAATTTCCAGTTTGATAATTAAATTGCACACTTTGAGACAGTGAAGTTTGTTTTCTTGGAGAAGGGTAGCTATGAAAATATACAAAAGCCTTTTTATTCCTACGCACATGTTTGCAGCAGAGATTCTCACTGAAGTACAAAAATGCAATTATTTTTCCTTCCCCCTGCTTGTAAGACACAAATATGTTGTACTGCATGAAGTGCTTCAGAGCAACATATGCCACATGCTGATACTCTCCCATCAACTACCTGAGACCATAGCAAGCACTTTCCTTCTTTTTTTGTTCATCCTTTTTTAAATAAAACTTTTGCAACTTGCATCTATATGTACTTTTTCTTGTCCTTTTATTTCTTTTTGATGATTTCTATCTGTTTATTTGCTGAAAAGTAAAAGAGGACCTTGGTTCTTTGACTTTCTGGAGAGAATTTCCCTTATGGCTTTAAATCCTTCTGCACTTCAAATTATTTGGTCCAATTCATCCTCCCCTTCTCTTTGTTTCCTTCTTCCTCTGGGCTCAGCAACCCAGCAGCAGAAGTCTTTGTGTGTGTGTGTGTGTGTGTTTGCATGTGTGTGTGTTCCAATCTGAGCCAAATTATCGTGAATTACTCTGTCTGGTCTAGGCTATTATTAGACTGGCCAGCAACTGTGGTCCTTTTGATTATTTCAACAGCTGGTTTTGTTGCTTGACTAAAGATGCAAAAGCACAGCTTTCTCCTCCCCCTAGAAACTGCTTAGCCAGATAAAGGGCTATGTCAGGATCTGTTCCAAGACTGCTAAGGTAGATCTGCTGTTGCTGCTCAGGAGCACACTGTCAGAGCCCCATCTATCTCCCACAGACATGTTAAAGGCTGCCTCCTTCCTAGGTACCTCCATTATTTACACACCTTTATCAGGTATCAACCCAGTGATATGTTGTTGCATTTGGCAAAAACCCCTAAAGCTGTTTATCACTTGAAAATACCAACATAAAACTAGAAGTGAGGCACAGCTCACAGATAGAGCATGGATGAATACCTCTGGCAAGCACTCACTAGGAAAGAACTACTTGAAAGAAACGAAGGTATTTAAAATCTAAAACCCACCTCTAAGCCTGAGTGCTTGTGGTGTTCCTCAGGGGTCTGTAATGGGACCAGTGCTGTTTAACATCAGCAACAGGGACAGTGGATTTAAATGCACTCTGAGCAGTTTGCTGACACCACCAGACTGTGTGGTGCAATCAATATCCTGGAGGGAAGGGATGCCATGCAGAGGGACATGACAGGCTTGAGAGATGGGCCTGTGTGAACCTCATGAAGTTCAATAAGGCCAAGTGCAAGGTCCTGCACCTGGGTCAGGGCAGTCCCAAGCATAAGTACAGGAAGAGCAGAGAATGGATGAAGACTGCCCATTGGGAGAAAGACTTGGGGGTGTTGGTAGACAAGAAGCTTGACATGTGTCAGCAGTGTGCACTTGTAGCCCAGAAAGCCAACTGTATCCTGGGCTGCATCAAAACCGCCATGGCTAGCAGGTGATTCTGCCCCTCTGTTCTGCTCTGGTGAGTTCTCACCTGGAGTCCTGCGTTCAGCTCTGGGGTCTTCAGCACCAGAGAAGATGTGTGGACCTGTTAGAGTGGTTCCAGAGGAGGGCCACAAAGATGTCCCAAAGGCTGAAACACCTGTCCTATGAAGACAGGCAGAGAGAGTTGGGGCTGTTCAGCATGATGAAGAAAAGGCCCTGAGGAGACCTCACTGTGGCCTTCCAGTACTTCAAGGAGGCTTACAAAAAGGAGGGAGAGGGACTTTCTACATGGGCAGATAGTGACAGGACAAGCAGGCTGTCTTTAGGCTGAAAGAGGGTAGGTTTATTTTAGATATTAGGGAGAAATTCTTTAATGTGAGGGTGGTGAGGCACTGGAACAGGTTGTCCAGAGGCTGTGAATGTCCCATCCCTGAAAGAGTTAAAGCCCAGGCTGGATGGCACTCTGAGTAACTTGGTCTGGGGAAAAGTGTTCCTGTCCATGGCAGAGGGGTTGTTACTGGATGATTTTTAAGATCCCTTCCAACCCAAACAGTTTTATGGTTCTATGACTGGTACACTGGCAGTGTGAGCATACCTACAGATAACATATGTTGAAGAATTCTATCTACTTGTAAGCAACCTCCTTTTGGAGGGATTGAGCATTGTTGATTTTTTTTTTCAATAAAAATTGCAGAAATGTGATTCAAGTATTTCATTCAATGCTGCAACATTTTCTGGTATTGAGGAGTACTGATTAGAATTTGTTCCCAGTACTGTTTACACTAAGGTGTTAGTTATTGTCACCTGAAACATATATCCATACATGAGTTGTATCTTAATTTGATCTCTTCTTTCCTAGTGAAATCCATCTTCAAACAGTTACAGGCATTTCCTGAATGGTTCCTCTAGTCCTAAAACTCGGTCACTGTCCCAGGTGTGTTTCCTGCTGGCAGAGCTAAATATATGGCCAAGCAGTTGCTTCAGGGACTTCACCACTTTCTATATAATTTAGTTATTCCACATTCATTTTTAAGTTGGCCTTTCCCTGTGAATGTTAAGGAGCTCTTGATCATTCTCAACATGAAATACTCGCAATCCTTCTATACTGTATTATTTGATATTTTGGGGAATGTGTTCCTAGTCATTGCTGGAACTACTCTGTTCAGCATGGTTTTCTTAGGTCTAAGATCTGTCCAAATGTATTTTTCAGTTTGATATGCTTAGAAGCCTGTTAATTTCATCAACAGCAACAAAAGATGGTTTAATCCAATTTTTGGGCTCTCTGAATTTGTGCTATGTTCTATGGTATATTTCTGGTTTTTCTCTCTTTGGTAATTTTACATGATGCCAATCTTCCTTTCCTTCCCCCAACACTAGGGAAATATAGTATAAAAAGAAGATACTCAGGCAGTGGAAAATGGATGGGGTCCTTGTCATTCTTTGTGGTTAGTTTAGGAGCTGAATACAGGTACTGCATTTTGGCTCCATGGTGGAGAACCAGAACACAAGTAACATATACTGTTTATTTTACATGGGAGAGTCTATTTTGTCTCTCCCACATGCAGATACCATAAACTTCCCTCCATTTTGCTGTTCTTCCTCATATTTTCTGCATTAGAACTTGTTTTTCTCTTGTTTTTGGTGCAGGTGATGCTCTGTGGGACAGCATACCTGTGACAGCAGTGCTCCACTGAAGAACTTTGTATCCACTCTAGATCATATACAAGGCATGCAGATCCTGCATTGAAATTTATAAGCTGTGCTGGTTTAAAGGTAAACCGGTGGGAGAAATGAACCAAATTCAAGAGAGATTACAAGTCAGAGTTGCAATTTACTAAAAAGATTACAATAAATACAATGATACTGAGAAAAAAATTAGTTTTAACCCACAACAACCAGTTGTATAACCCAGCATCTGGGGCACGAACAGAATCGTGTTCATTAGCCCCTGTGCTGAGTGCTACGTGGTCCCCCTGAGTGCAAACTAAAAGGAAAGGACAGCCTGTTGGTGAGGATGATGATCACAGTCTTGTTGAGAGTGGCAGTTGCAGGCCTGTTGAGGCTCTGGTCCTCCTCTGGATCTGACGAGTGGTACCAGAAATCCCAAAACCTGAAGATTATATATGCTCCAGTTCAGGTGGGAATGCCCAGTACCTGCCTCAGGGCAGGCAGTTCCACAATGGGTGATTTAACTGTGTAAGTCATGGGATATTTTTGGAATCTTTGAGCACCTAGGTCGTTGTAGCTGCCTATTGTGCCCTAATGCCCCATTAGCAGATATGACCCCTCTTGCTGGGTATGAACATGCTAATGCTTCTCCGGAGGGGAGTTATCACACATTTGTTTGAAAACAAAGAAACGCTCCTCGGTCTCACAGAGTTCTTTAACACCCAGCTTGTAGCCTCAGGGGTCAGGTGTGCCCTGGGCAGCTGCTGTAAACGATCCATTATTAACAGTTCATGAGAAATTACATAGAGGGTGTAGAATACACAGTTTTGGTTACGCCCACACAGTGATAAACTGGTTCCAGCCACTGTAACTAGGACATAAGCCGAGTTCCTTGGACTACCATGCAATCTATCCATGCAGAGGTCATCCAAAGCATGAGGCTTTAGAGAACACATACTTTTAGTGGAAGGCTTGATTTGTCTGTTGTACAGTCCAGCTGTACATCCGGTTTTATGCCTGGCCTCACATCCTTTTGTAGTATAAAGCCATATATCCTTCAAAGTGTGACTGTTATACCACTTGAACAGTAAGATGTCCAGTGACAAAAAAGCCTCTATTAAGGAACAATGATTGTAAAGTCAAGACCTGAAACACTAAGAAATGCACAATCATTTGTATTCACACATTATATTTTTCAGTTTTGTGATATTTTTTCCAACCTATATGATATGCTTTATTCACTTGGTGCTTAGTGTGTCAGCACGATACTGCTCAACATTAGGATTATTCACTGTTTGTTGTATCTTCCTGCTCTAATTTGTGGTCACATAATTTATTCATTTACTGTCCCTTGTTCACTTGCTCTGAAGCTGAATTTAACTTGCTAATAAGCTTTTTTTCATAGCACCTAAGGTGGAGTAACACGTAAGAACATTTATGATTTGGTTTCACAGTTACCATACAGAGTGGAGAAGCAACATAATTTCCACTTTAGATACAAGCACCTGAGGCCCAGGAAAAGAAAAAAAAAGAAAAAAAAGAAAAAAAAAAAAAGAAAATTAGAGCTAAAACTACACAAGTGTCTGACTTGAAACATGGCCACATTTTTCCTATCGCTTCAGCGCTTTGTGCACCTCAGTGGTTTCAAGCAGGTGCCAAGATGACCTGCCCTTAAGCAGCTCAAACCCGCTCCAGCCCCCCGTGCCAGGGCAGGGGCACCCGGGCCGGGGGGCACAGCAGCACATCCAGGTGCGCTGTCAGTGGCTCGACCTCCCCGGGCAGCTGTTCCCGCGCTCTGCCACCCTCAGTGTAAAGAGCTTCGTCCTCATGCTGAGATGGAACTTCTCGTGTTTTAGTTTACGGCCATTCCTCCTCGTCCTGGCGCTGGGCACCCCTGTAGAGTAGAGCCCCTGGCACCGTGCTGCGGGCACTTTCCTGCCCTGGTGGCGAGGCTCGGCGGACCTGGCGGACCTGGCCGCCCCTTCCCCGGCCCTCACGGCCCGGCCGGTCCCCCGCGGTGTCCGCGGTGCCCGCGCTGCCGCCCGCCAGGTACCTCCCCCCGCCGCCGCCGCCGCCGCCTCCTCCGCCCCCTTTTGTGGCGGTGCCCGGCGGCCGCCGTGTTTCCTGCTGCCGCCGGAGCGCCGCGGATGGGCAGGGCGGGCGGGCACTGCTCGCTCCCGGCGGGGGCGCGGAGCGCGGCGCGGAGCGGTGCCCGGCGGACCCGGCGCGGCGGACCCGGCGCTGGGGCCATGGCAGCCCCCGCTTCTTAAATGGTGCCGGCCGCGCCTCCGCCGCCCATGGCCGAAGCGTGGAGGCTGGAGGAGGATGAGGAGGAGCTGCGGGAGCTGGGCAGGAGGCACCGGCGAGGGGCGCT
>JAWWEE010000122.1:29342453-29377480 GCA_035221455.1 Xenops minutus | reverse complement strand
AATAATCTATTTTTGGTTCGTTGATTGACTGAGTGTTTTGGGTTTTTTTTTTGCCAAAACAAGATCTAGTTCAGAGTTGGATCAATTCTTTCCGCTCCCACAACTCCCACATCAAACTGGTGCTGACTTGTTTTGAAGCTGAGAACAATGAGCTGTGTCCAATATAACAAATTAAAGTTGAGTATTTCACTGCTAAGCGTGCTGAGAGGTTAAGGGGGTACAAATGTATAGTGGGTCTGACAAAATTCAGTGAACATCAATTTGCAGACATCATGGACTATTTACAGATAAATGAAGAATTCAAGAATGCTCAGCAGTTGTTCTGTGTTAAAGCAAACATACATGTTTGACCTTAAGAAGTAAAGAATAAGATAGTCTGAAATTCTTCACGAAATTTTTAAGTCTGAGACTGTTTCAGTGATGATGTCCTTGAGGGTTCACTGGATCAGAACAAAACCAGCTCGACCTTAGTCCTTCTCAAGGAGTGCCAGCGACCTTGGAGCAGAGAAACAGCATGATTAGGAAAAGGATGATTCTAAGAGTTAGTTGCTTAACTAAATCTTGTATTTCAGAAGTGGAAGGATCTGCATCTTAGAAATCAGATGTCAGCATTGTTCAGCTGGAAACTTCTTTGTCTGCATGCCTGTGTCCTTCAGTCCTTATCTGGAAATTGTTCTCCTTGTCCATACTGAGTGTAACTATTTATCCTCTTTTTTCAGAGAAGAGAAGAGAAAAAAAGTCTTGATAGAGTAAATCACTTGTCTTAAATAAATTCATAAAGTCTGCCTATGATCTGCTACTCTGTCCATGTGTATGCAAGAAGCCCTTAAAGAGAGGGCTGACAGGAGCATTGGCGTGGAGGGATGTGTGCCAGTATTCATTTTATTTATTTGTTTGTTTGTTTGTGTTTGTTTATTTTTATCAGTTGGCTCACAAGCAGTAGATTGCTCACTGAGCATCTCTTCCCTCTTTCTTCTGGGATTCAGCCTGTTTTATTTTGGCAGTCCCAATGCAGACTCAAGTATTTCACTTTTAATAACTGCTTGAGGCACCACCACAGTAAAATATTTAAAATCCAAAGTGCACAAATAATGTAATTCTTCTGTAATAACCTCTGACTGGTGCTGTATGTTGTATCTTGTAAGTATTAAGAGGATTACTGATGAGGCATTTTCTGTAGCTCGTTGAAGTTACTGCACACGTTTCCTCTATATTCATAGTTTTTGACTGTAGCTTGCTTGAGGTAAATATAAATACTAACTAAAACTTTACTGCAAGTTAAATAACATAGCCTATGCATGTAAGTTCCCTAACACTGAAATTCATGTGCACTGTCATTGGCAAGAAAAAAACCCTGTTTGCAGTTACTTGGCCAAGAGTAGAGACTGAAGCCGAAAGAATGTGTCCTCTGAAGAAACAATGCTTCTTAAAATGGAGACTGCTCTATGGAAAATAACTGAATAACTTCTGATAGTCAATAGGGTGATTTCCTAGCCAAGGAACTGTAGAAGGACAACAGTATCAACAAAGTGTCACTATTAAGTGATGAAGTGGACCTTCTTCATTTAGGTTATAGCCAAGCAAGGTACAAAAATGGGTCATTGCTTAAGGAGAGGTAGTTTGTAGCCAGAGAATGACCCATTGAGTTATGATTGCCCAAAGTACCATGCTGTTACCTGTGTTGTAAGCAATCATTTCCTGTCAAGGTAACAAATGGTAAGTCAGGGTTGTTGCATAAAGAATGGGGATAGACAGCAAAGGGCAAAATGAGTCATAACCTCATTGCAAGAAGCTTTTACCAAAGTGGTTGTTGTTTAGAGGTAGAAAAAAGTTAATATTTTAAATAAATTTGTCAAAATTTGCTTTTGACTGTATAGCCTTTGTTGTCCTGAAATGGGTTCTTTCCCATGGTGTGCAAGAGACCAAACAGCACACAAGAGTGAAGGTATTTGATTTATTTACAGTGCACCCCAGAAAGAGGTCCTAGGTGGCAAATCCACAAAGCCAGCACACAGATTATCAAAGCTTTTCAGTATTTATGCCTTTTAGCAAACAAAGGCATTAATGTTTAATGGCTATAAGTTACATCGTTCTCTCATTAGTTAGTATTCTATTCCTATTGTTTAAATTACTCTTGGTCCACATGCTCAACCTTTTGAGTAGAAGTGTTTCTTGGGCTGGTGGCTGTGGGCACCGTCTCCCCCTGACAGAATTACCTTTTACCTAGTTAGCACATTAGATTGATGAGTTGGCTTGCTTTGGTCCTACTAATCTGGTTCCTGCTGGCATTATCTTGGACATTCTGCCAAGTGTCCTTGCAGTCTATCAGTTCAGCATTCCATTGTGATTCTGTTTCTCAAGTTTTGTCGTTCTCCCTTTTTTTTGCTTCTCTACAGCTGCAGTAACTGAGGCAAGTTAAGCTGCAGTTACTGAGACGTGTTAAATATAATTTATCTGTATGGAAGCCATACATCACCTTGATTTAAAAATCTGTAAACAACTGAGTAGTGGTCTTGACTCTCCATTAAAAGTTGATGTAGTTCTCTGTGTATTTCAGTAAGAATCTCCTACAATGTGTGCCACATGAAATTTTGATAGTACTAAAGTAATTTGACCTAAATGTCTCTCTTGATGCTTGTTGTCTATAATTAAATATAGTGCTTCACATTTAGCATGATTTAGTTTCTTTGCTTTGATGATTTTTAGTTTGTGACCATGGAAATGTTGGCTGGAAGGGAGCTCTTGGGTCACCTAGTCCAGCCTCCTTGAAGCAGGCCTGTTGCCAAGGCTTGATCCATCCAGCCATGGCTTTGTCTATCTGTGTCTTGAAAAGTCACCCGAAAGAGAGGGATTTACAGCCTGTGCAGGTAACCTGTTTCAGTGCTGCACTAACTACTGATGAAAGAATTTTTACTCACGTTCAACCTTGAACCTTCCAAGGCAATTACAACCTCGCCCATTACAATGTTGTCCACTAATACCAAGAAGAGTATGCATTTGTGATCTTTGTGGCTACCCTACAAGTAGGTGCATGCTGTGGTTAAATAGCAACTTTGCCACTTTTTTTCTGGAGTAAAGAAGTCCAGCCTCTTCAGCCTTCTCATTGCACAGTTCTGCCTTGCTTATTCAGGTTCTCAAACTATACAAAAAATGTCATGGAAACATTGTTTTCACTGCTAGCCAAGAGTTCATACTCTGCTCTTGAAAAACAGTATGAGCCAGAGGTACTGAAGCATTCCAACAGAAGATTTGGGAACACAATATATCATCTGTTGATCTGTGGTTTGTGCTTGGCAAGTATCCTTCCCTTCAGTGAAGGGCGAAATGAAGTTTTACAGGAAAGCATAGATTTAGTGGTTGATGGCACATACCAAGAAAACTTGCCTTTTTCCCCCTCAGCATTGTATGAATTTTGAAAGACACAGGATTTTATGTATATCAATACTTTTGGCCATCTGATGTAGTACTGTTTACAGTAATTGCTTCAGGTGGTGTTGTAAATCTGTAGAGATTTGTATGGATTGCACACATTTGTATGCAATTGTATGGATTGTTATTCTAAAAGCATCAATTTGACATTCTGACATCAGAATTTAGAATCTTTTGACAAAAGTTAATGGAATTCTAAATAAGATGCTTCAGAGATGAACTTAATTGGTTTATGAAGTCTTAGGTGTGTTTATTAAGTAAATCTATCCCTTCATTCTGTGGCTATATTTGGGCCCAGCCTGAAGGGCTGCATACAAGGCTGAAAAGGTTCACACTGTAGCAGAAACTGAATGCAGTGGATTTTACTGTTCATTTCCTTTCCTATTGCCTTTCTTTTCCCTAAGCTTTTTAAGACATCGCAGTATATTTTGTGTGTGTGTGTTACTACCTCAGTCCGTTTTTTCAGGCTTTATGAGAAAATGTGATTGGATCAGAATATGCTAAAGATTTCAAATGATTGATATTGTCACTCCTATAGCTAGTAGGGTGCACACCCTCAGCCTTTGAGAGCCATGATAGTTGCTCATGTGTGTCCCATTACACAAACTGAAAAAACAAGAATTTTATCATTTTCATGTCCTTAGAAATGTTGTACTGGGTCAGACAAAAGGTTCATCCTCTCAGGTCACCTGTTTCCTACAACTGCCTAATAATATCTTCAGGAAACTATGCAAGAAACACCTCCTAGTATTTAATTTAACTTCCAAGAAAGATTCCTTCCCCTTTGCAGTCAATTTCTTAGCAACTTCTCAGAGGCTGCATATAAAAGACCCTGCTAAATCGTTGCCAATGGATTTATCTTTCACAAATTCAGTTCCTTTTTTGAATCCACTTAGACTTTTGGTCTTCAAATTTTACATGGTAGTAAAGAACATGATTATTCATTATGAGAAATCAGTTTTTGCTGATAGAGAAATCTACCTTTTACATCCTGATTGGTGTTTTTACTGGATATTCACTGGTTCTTGACTTGTGATTATAGATTTCTTATCTATATTCCGCTTTTTAATATGGTCTTGAGTATGGTGATTTTTCTTCCTTAAAAACTTAGGTAAATTTTCACACATTGTTTATCCTTGAGAGGGGTTTCTGATCCATTCTCCTTCTGGACAGAATATTGTATGCATAAAAGAGGCCATTTTGATTTTATTTATAAGAGATAGGCTTAAATTAATATAACTTGTTTTCTCAAGGTGGTAAACTTGTATTCATCATACATTCCTTCTTGCATTAAAACCTGAGTGCTCAATATCACAGATCTGTACATGAAAATTGATTCAGGTTGTACACATCTCTGCTAAATGATTTACAAGATTTTTGGAGCGTACAGTGTGCTGCGATGTTACTTGTTATTTAAATATTATTGGCTCATGCTGTTGGAGCAATGAGACATAAATGTCTGGAAACAAGCTCATAATTTTGATAATTTTGCCATAATAAATTGCTCCATCAGTGTGCTATATTCATTCATTTTATAATTACACTGTAAATTTAGGTACAGAAACTAATAGAAATGTGGGACTTGTGATCAAAGTAGAAGTTTTAAAAGAAACCTCTCTCTCTCTACCTAGTACTTGAAGAACAGTATTGTCAAGTGCCACAGTTTAACTGATGGCAAATGCTGTAAGCTTGGTCATTTGTCTTAAGCTTTTGCAAGTACGTCTGACTTAACAGCCAGTGAACTCCAGACTGGGACAATGAAGTTCACCTGAGGCTGGACACCTGCTATAGCCTACCGTGTCCATTGTTGAAGCAAGGAAGTGCTTAGAGGAGTGTCACTACCAGCATGGAACAGCTAGCACTGAACAATGAGATGGGATAATGCTGCAGACCTCATGTATTCAGCACTTGTGGGCCTAACTTCATGATGGCAAAATCTGTTTTTTCTGTGCTGGTGTGCAAAACTTGCTGCAGATCACCAGTATCATCTCTGGGGAATGCATGGTAGCAGCTGCCATGACATCAGCTGCACTTCCTTTGTCTAATTACTGTGCACTAGCTTGATGTTGGTGGATCCATTATCAAGAACTACTTACTTGAGTGTGTCATTATGGTACTTTGGCACCATATCCATGTCGAGGTACTTATTAGTGTGTTTACAGAGGTTGGATGCCTCTGACGGGATTTGTAGGCCTTTTTGGTGAGTGCACTGAAGTGGAGGGAGGCCGAGGAGCGCATGGGAAGAGAGATATTTCTCCAAGGTACCAAAGAGTTGGAACCATTTCTGCCAGCATTACAGAGTGCCCAGAAACCCTGAGTTTATCTGTGGTAAATACAGGATTCTTCGTTTTGAGAGTTTCTGGATGCTTATAGTTTTGCCATCCTTTTGCTTGGTCATTTTAAGTCACCATATGATTTTTGAAGGCTCCCGTTGAACAGTATGGAAACTACTTCGTGTTACCATGAATAGCAATAGAATGGATGGAATTTGTATTTAGAAGACTGATGACAAGATTCACTAGCCTAATGTCAAGGCTAAAAGTAGCTAAAGAATTACTTTTGTAATAGTTGCTTTTTCTACTGTGTATTTCGTGAGGGTTGGGAGGAGGAGGAAGTACATTTGCCAATTTGAAAAAAAAAAAGTGAGAAGACTCGATGAAATACTGTAATTTCTTAGGAGCTCAGAAATAGGAACAATCAGCTTTGTCTACATTACAAGGGCCACATGTGAAGAATGAAAAGTGTATGTATCTGAGTGGTTGTTTAAAAGGCCTTTCTTAGAATTATGACTTACAGCTTTCCTTTTATACACAGAGAGAACTCAGTCTTTTTATTATGATTTGTATATGTTTTGTAAATTGTGTTGAATTCAACCATGTTTTCAATTTTTAAATGAAAAATAATACACCAAGCTGTGTGTTGTGTACCATACTTATTTTTGCTGAGCATGCTTGAACTTGCTACCAAGCGGTATAAAAGACCTGTGCTTTTATAAAACCCCAGGAAGGGTTGCCTGGCTCTCTTTCATCACAGCAGGTGGTGTTTCTATTCCGTGACTTGCTGATTTCTTGTTGTCCCTGTCTTTTTTTCCCTCCTGTCTTTTCTCTTTATAAAACATAGTTTGGTTTGGTGCTTGGGAGGATATGTTTCACACGGGTTAGGCAAGTGGGCCTGTGCTAAGAAGGTAACAGCACTGGTGCCCAGTGGCTGCATCTTTCTGTCCTTTTCAAAGTCACTGAGGACTTGTGGGCTTCCTCAGTAATCGTCTCTTACCGATTAGTTAGGACTTCAGATGTGATCTCACTGTTTGAATTGGCCTTCCATTTTGAATTCCTATCTCAGGTTATAATAAGACTCTAATTTAGTGTTAGATGAGTTTGCACACCTTTACTTTCCCATGGACGCAACAGATATGGGTACATGAGGGATGAGATGGGCTGCATAGATGGGCCTTCTGCACAACATGAAATCACAGTGCAAGGAATCCAGCTGTATATAGTGACTTCTGGTCAGGATGGTCGTCCAGGACCAAAGGGCACACGTATGCAGATTTTCAGGCACACGTTAGGCCAGTATTGAAGGACTCTGAGGCCCTTTGAAGGGGATTTGGTACATGTTTAACACTTACGTTGGAGTAGATGTGGATAAGCTCATTGCACATCTCAGTAAAATGTCTTCAGAATACCAGGTGACTCACATCTTAAAAAGCTGGATGCTGATCACTGCATCATTAAATAATATGCATTAAAACATTGCTTACTTCAATAACAGGGAACTGTTGGGCATCCTGTTCTGTGGAATACTAGCTTAGAGTTGCACAGCTTTTAAGCATGTGGTCAAAGCTCATGGATAAGGGTTATCTCATATTGCAACAATTTATTGGTATATGCAAACCTTATTAAACAAATCAATTTTTTGCACCTTTGTATTGATGCCTTTTAGGATGTTTCCAGACCTTGTAGTCTTTGATGATAAAGTGCAAGAGATCATTTTGGGAGTAATCCATTTTATGGTACTTTAGAAAAATGCAAGGCATGTGAGAAGCAATTGTTACACTCAGTTTCCCAGAGTTTTTTCTGTATTGGGCAGAATTGCCAATGTCACTGAAGGAAAAGTATTTTTTGAGTATGCTAATTTCAAATACACTTCCCTAGAAATTAGTACTTGTAATAAAATTATGGTGGTTTAAGCCTGTTCTCATTAGGTGTCTTTATGTGAACTGGGTAAAGAGATTGGGGATTCTTTTATCATAAATAATGACAAAGGACCACAAGAGAACAAGCTATTGAATACTTCAGTGGTATCTTAAGAGAAATAAATACTGTTATTTGCCTGGTGCATTTCTTCTATTTTTAGAGTTGTTGGGTTCTTTCATGGTTGAGTGTTTTGCAATTCTTTAATTTGTTATTTTCTTTCTCTCTGTGTCATTTCATTCCCCCAGTCTCCACATTTCTCCCAAAGTGCAGACCTATGCATGCACTTTCACTCACTCTAATGTCTGATTTCTAAACTGGAAGCAATATCACCTTTATTCTGTCAGTGGCTTCACAGGATGCAATAATCAAGAAAGGAATTTTCTTGATTGTTTTAAAGCTGAATTAGTTTCCTATGATACAGAAATGGGAATATCTTCTGAATTGCTATTCAACACTTTATTGTAAATCTCTGTCACTCACATTGAATATGACTTAACTTCTAAATGCTTGATGCATAAAATTATACTGAAGACTTTCCTTGTTGACGTTTGCCGTCTCAACAGTAAAAACATATTTTTTCAGATTAGCAAATTCAGAAAATTTTTAATCTGAATTAGCTCAGTTGGTCAGAGCATGGTGCTAGTAGTGCCAAGGTTGTGAGTTCAATCCCTATATAGGCCATTCACTTCAGAGTTTGACTTGATGATCCTTGTGGCTCCCTTCCAACTCAGAATATTCTGTGATTCTGCAATCATCCAATGGGACAGGATTGTTGGGTTGGCAGGAGGGTAGGAAGGGTGAAATTTGCAGTGTTTTACATCCAAGAATAAGTGTTCTTACTATATAGCATAATAGATGGAGAGTAACTAACAAGGTAGAGTGTGACTTCTCAAAAATGGTAAATGGTTATCTGAAATGCATACAACGAAGTCTCTTTGTACAACATCTAGTTTTGTACTGTGTAGATCAAGTTGTTTAAATGGTGGAAATTATATCCCCTGCAGTCGTAGCCTCAAATTATCCTCCCTGTGGCCAGGAATGCACATGTTTAGGAAACTGTTGTTCAACAAGAAAAGAATCCAAACCAAATGCCCTATGGAAAACTTAAAGAAAATTGTTCTTTTTATTATCTTTATACGGCCTTTTATCATTATCATCTTAGTCACTCGACAGCAATGTTTCTCTGTGTGTATGTTAGGTCTCTTAGCATGGAAAGTACCCCTAATAAGTGTGGTAAGACACATGTTGTGACAGGTAAGTGTACCTATGCACAGGTGTTCAAAGCTGGAGGCTCTTTTGGTGCTGGATGTGCTGGTCCTCAAGCAGGGCAAACCCCTAAGGAGAAAAGTAATTGAATAAATTTGGGGTTTGCCTGTAGTGTATGAATGTTTATAAGATGGTCTGTTAATACAGTGTCAGAAGCACAAGCTTGTTCACACATGTCTAACTATTGCATTTATTGCATGTTGTGTATCAGTACCCTATGGCAGGCAGACATGAGCTCTCTGGTCTAGGAATATGCAGAATCATGTCAAATCTCTGATTGGGGAAGTAAAAGATAGTACAGTGCTCTTGAAAGATAATTTCCTTTCACTGGCAATGCTAGCAACATCAGATAAATATTTTTCAGAAATGTAAATCTAACATTTCTGGAATGCCTAGAAAAGAACATATTTTGTGGCTATAAATTTCTGTCTATTAAAAAGTTGAGTCAATTAGTATTTTCCTCATGTAAGTATCCAAAAATTAAGTAGTAGGGCTCATCCAGAGTAGCTCCCACTGTGATCTTGATGGTGTGCAGATATCTATGTCTGCTTGTACCTGAAATACATAACCTAAGAATTACATTGCGTTGTTCAATTGGGAGGTCTTGTATGGAGATGTGGGGATTTGTACTTTCAGGAGTTGCTGATTTTTTGAAAAAGGAGCTTTAGAAACAAATGTATCCTAAATCTCCTTCTTAAACAACTGTGGTAGAAGGCACGAGAGTGATAACATATGTATATGCTGGGTGTATTTGATTGCTTGTGTACTTTGTTTATCATTTATGGCTTGAACAAGCCTTGTTCCCAGTGCTGAGTTTGGTCTAGGTTCTTATAGCATGAACCCTTTCGAGAAGTGGTGAGAGCTTACACAGTCTGTTCCCTCTCTCTTTTGTTTCTGTGTCAGCCCCCTCTCATGCTGGCACATATGTTCACACTGATGCACACACACGCTTTTGCTGTTGCAATGCAGGAGTAATGTAGGAGCAAGAATGAGTGGGTGGAGATTCAAAGTCACTAAAATCAACAGCAAATGTTGCACTGGCAAATGTGGCCTTTGCTACCCAGTAAATTCCTTTTTTCACTTTTATATTGTACAAGTGGAAAAAAGGCTTTCGAGGTGGTTATATGTTTTTAATCTCTTTAGGAAGTTAAAGAATATAGACTTTGAATAATTTTATGTTTTATGGTGATCAGTAGGTTTCAAAGTTAAATACTCAACTGCAGAGTTTCAGTGTGTTCTCAGGTATGTTTTGGGGTCCATCCCAGCCATCTCTCAGTTATGCTTGAGAGTGGGGGGAAAAGCATTACTCCAGGTATAAAAAACTGCAGGAATGCTTCATGCTGACAGACTCGTAAAATTTCATGGTGGGGGTTATAATGTTTTTTCCCCTGCAATGTACTGCTCTGGAATTCAACAGCATATTGTAGAATTTAAAGCAAGTATAAAAACTGTGTGCATTGACAATTATAAACTTTGGATGTCTCCTGGTTTTGTGGCCTTTTGGAGTAAAGGGAAAGCTATACAAAAACTAAATTTTAAAAGTTTTTTTCAAGCCTCTCGTTAATCCCTTCATGAGCTATCTGCCTTTTAAACAACTGATAAGGGACTCTACAGTTAAAATACTGAAATACATAAACAAATGTTCAGTTTTACGGGTTTTGTTGTATAGCTGTTCCTAATAAAATTGAACAAAATTTATAGTAGATTCTATGCAGTGGAATCAATTTGCTCTCTTCTCACTCCTTACCTGAGAGAAGTGCTGAAAAGAAGAAAGCGGTGCTATAAGCCACAATGTGCCTTAACAGAAGACAAAAAGGTGGCAGTATCAGTGGAAGTTACTGCTTGTCTCAGTGCAAATAAAGCAACTAGCATCGAAAGTCCTGCACAAATGCAGATCTTTTTCACAGAAAATGTGCACTGAGTGTGAGTGAGGGGCCTCTCTACCCTGTCAATTTGAAATGGAAATTTGGGGCTCTTGGTCTAATGCAGCTGCCTAATGGGGACTGTTGCACTGTTTAGCTGTGATCTCCTGGGTCTGGGTGCATGTTGCTAAAACAGTGGCAGGAGCCATCATATTTCTGCATGGTATCTTGGGAAGCTGCTGCACCAATCTTAGTGTCTGGGTTTGTTTGGCCTGGAAATTTTCAAAGCCCATTGGGGATTGATGCATTTGGATTAGAGTGGGTCGTATAGCCTCTTCCAACATTTGCCTATTCTGAGAATTCGACTGCTCTGTGTATCTTGGTATTGCTATCAGTGCTTAAGAGCCCATGGCTCCTGTTGCTTGGTTTATCTAGAGGTTTGCTATTGTTACCGTAGCATCTCATGCTGCCTTTCATTGTGAAACCGCTGCTGTGCCATCAGGGGCTAGAAGCTGTGGAGATGGAGACAGCTGTTTGCTCTAACTACATGTCATCCTGAAGAGTGTTACAATGTTCTGCCTCCTCTGCTGGCTGCTCAATTCCAGAGCCATAATTAAGCTGGGAAATATGGTATTTCACAGAAATGGGAATGGTATCTGCCCTCCTTTGTTCCCTACATGCAATTCAGCTTTTAAAACAGATGAGTCTGGGTGTTGGGGTTAAGAAGTTGCCAACCTCAGGAGGTAATTGCATTGGAGGTTCCCCCGTGGCTTTGCAGTTTTGATGCGGCAGAATGTGTGTTAACTCTCCACTCATTTTTCAACAGCATTTCATGTTTATACTTAAATTTTTTTCTAGTGAGAGCACAGTTTTCAGTTGAAGTCACTCTTAGCAACAAGATACTTTGAAGAAGCTTGCAAAATAAACAGTGAAAAACAACAGCTCTGTTTAGTGTGGGTTGCCTTTTTCCTTTTCTTTGCTTGTCTTCCAGAGACAAGAGTTATTACCTTAAAAGATACTGTTTTCTGCATTGGTGGTCTTTTTGGCAAAAACTTAAGTTATTCTGAGTTGGTGGAGCAACTGAAATAATATTGATTCAGTTATTTTTCTCCTGATGGTTATGTTTATGTTTTCCTTGAAAAGCTGTTCTATCATATTAAAAGCAAACAACACAAGAAGATAGTTCTCCCAGGCTTGAACGGTAAAAGAATCACCAGTTAAAGAAACCCAACCGTTTCTAAAAAAGCAACCGGAACATGGCAGTTCTGTCTGCTGCTCAACCTTTGAATGCTGAAAAAAGGCATAAGGTGTCCATGCTATTGATGAAATACACACAGCACGATGTTATAAGTAAACACTAGATTTCCCAAACAGTTGTGGTATGAATAGCAGATCTTTGTGCCCTGATGTTTTCTTTGATTCTTCTGCAGTGCTTAAAACTTGGCGACAAGTCTTCCCAACCTCAGCCAGGAGTCTGACTTCACCTCATCTGCTCCACCTGCTAGCTCCTTGACTTCTTACATTGTATCCTCTGCTGTGCAAGGCTAATATATTTCTTCTGCGCTGGTTGTATTTGTATAAGGGCAGCAAAGGTTTTGTAAATAGTAGGTGTTAATATGAAGAGGAGAAAATCTCTAAGTATGGTCTGTGGGAGGTTGGAGCATGATCAGTTCTTATGGATTGACAGAATGCAGGTCTCTAGCTATGCAGATTGTGGATTGGAGGACAGGCAGAAGGAACTTCATTAACCAAAATAAATCATACGGTAGAATCGTAGAGTCATACAGTCCAGTTCTCTAGCTTGTGAGTACTAGATGCTTAGGAATTCCTAGCCTATTTTACTACAGCTATATACAGAGTAAGGAATTTTATTACTTTTAGCGACAGCAGGGTAGGGAGGACTTCCTGGTGTCTGACTGCCCTGTTGTTCATTGTGCATGCTAGTCCAGCAACATCCAGTGTTTGCTGTAATCTAACGTGGTTTTGGCTTTCAGAGTTTAGAATAGAAGGATATACAGTATTCTGCTAGAAAGACATCATGTCCCAAAATGTTTTATAGCAATTTATGTATTTGATATAGAGGAAAATCTGTGGTGCAGCACTTAATTTTCAGATCTTTGCAGCTCTACAGTCTTCTTGATTATTTCTGTTACATTACAAAAATATTTTTCAGTTGTTGAAGTAACGTTTAGAGAAAAGAGAATCAGCTGTACCTGCACTTTTGAGACTCAACTTTTGCAAGCCAAGGATTTGCCTACAGAATAGATAAGATTTGCATGTGTGTGTGTTTAAGTGTAACATGTATGTATTATCTATTAAAAAACCCCAAAATTGCCAGTTTCCTCTAGGCTTTCATAATCTAGAGATTCAAGAGGTATATGTCACTACTTGCTGCTTGTACCTAATGCCAAAACAGCATCTAGAATTGCAACATTTACAGAATCACAGAATCAATTAGATTGGAAAAGACCTCTGAGATCACTGAGTCCAATTTATGACTGAACACCACTATGTCAACTGAACCGTAACACCAAGTGCCATGTCCAGTCTTTCCGAAAACACCTCCAGGGATGGTAACTCCACCACCTAATTGACTACAAGCATCTATTTGAAAGATTCAGCTCTTTGATTCTTTTCTTACTCTTGATACTAAAACAAATTTAAAAGATTAAGTTCACAATAACCTTAAACAGGTGCAGGTTTTACTTTTATTTTAAAATACTGTTTACTTGTAGGAATACAATTTGTTCTTTTCAATATAACCTGTGTGCATGCAGGTGGTGTGCTCTCACTACATTTAGCAGTAAATAAAATGTGTGAAAACAAATGTAATATTGAAATGTTGAAACAGGAATGAAAACAACAGGGAAAAGGGAATTGCACTGATTTCCTGAATGAGCAGGTTGCAGTGGTGGTGGATCTGCCGACTGTCGAAGCTGGCGGGAGAGCTCCCAGGAGCTGTGCTTACATGTGCACTGACCCCATTGCTTCCTTCCCATTCGTTTATTCTCATGATCTTTGTAGAAGTGGGAAGGCTTTGTCTGAATGCTGGTAGACTGTGGCTGCATACAGGACAGGGAACACTGGTAACAAGCAATAGGTGGCAAGCAGATTTTAGTAGTAAGACAGGTCCCATTTTTTTCAGTGCTCCCAGGTAAGGAAATTACATGATAAGGATGGAAGAGGCCTTTCCTTCTGTGTGTGTTTGAACAACTGTTGCTGCAGCTCTGGTGTGAGCTATACCATGCTGTTTCTAGATAACAGAGTTGCACATCATGTAATGACATCCCTGTGAGTCAGAAAACAATAAATTATACACTGTGTGGCTATGACAGCTCAATAGGAGCACCTATGGATGGAAGAAGCATTAGATGCTTTTAAGCACTGTTGACATGCCATGGTTTTTTTGCCACTTTAATGAGAATAAACAAATGAGCAAATAAACTTTGGAGAGGAAAATACTTATTTTATGCATGAGATAAAACTGCACGAATAAATGTGTGATATCAAGAGAACAAATTTTATTCCAAATGCAGAGCTTTAAGGTTGAAAATACAATCTGTGGGCATGAATTTTTTTCTAGAAAGACTCCTACTCATCTGTAAAGACAAGCTTTTCAGGAAAATGTTTACTAGAACACAGGAAATAGCTTCCTGATTAAAATTCACACTGATCAAACTAGAAGCAAAATTACCATGGTCAGTAGAGATTTTATGTAGCCATAAGAATTTCCTTCTACTTGCATAGTGGATATTTTCTGTAATAAAAGATTATCCCTCCTCTAATTTTAGAATATATGTATTTTAGGTGGACAGCAATTTCCATTCTTTTGGGTAGTTAAAAAGTCATGCAGTAAAAGATATTCTGGACTATAACTGATAATCTGTGAATTCTAATACCACAACACTGTGGTTGTTTTATAATACTTGTATGATAATCTTAACTCTTAAGAGAAGTATTTTATACTTTCTTTGCATATTGGAGCTTTCTGTTTAGATTTTTACTTCTGTATCAAACTTAGTAGTGGAAATAAGAAATTGAAACTTTAAATACAGGTTGAACGAAACCCTTTCTAAAAACACAGAAAGATTCAGTACCTGGAACGCCCGGAAGCTGAAGAGTTAATGGTGGGGCTGCACTGGATTCACTGTATTTGCAGATGTTGCTGCAACCAACTGCTGATTTTTCTCCCATCCTGTCAGGGAACGTTGCCAGCCATGATTCATGGAATGATTTTTTTGCGCTGAGTAATCTGTGGTTTTTCTTTTTTCCTTTTCCCTCTCCCTTATTTTTACCCCAAACTAAAGCCCTATTCATTTCAGCTAAAGGGAGGGGAGGCTTCCAAATCACTAATACAAAACATTAAATACACTGTGTTTTGAGTGGAGGAATTTTACCAAACATTAAACTTGCAGTAATTTTATTTGGTCTTGGGCAGACTAGTCCAGTGTGGAAAAACAGTTTTAGAACAGAATCAGCTTTTGGGTTTGCTAGTCATACAGTTTTACAGTTCTTTTAAAACTTCTGTACTAGTATTGCTAAAGAACAGCCAACTTCTATGCTGATATTATGCCTCCTTTCTCACAGATCGCTCAGAAAGAAATAAACCAGACTGCCGCTCTTCAGGGTAAGAACCATATTTCTGTATTATTCTTCACTTCTTTTTCTTTTTTTTTTTTCACCATATTTTTTCCTTTTGTGGGATGAACTAGGAAATTGGCCAGAAAAATAAAAATGCCATTCTTCTACTTCTCTGTTTTGGTAACAGTAATGCAATACCAAAATAATTTTGTGTTGAAGATAATTGTTTTATGTTCCTTATGGGCAATTTCCCAAGAAATTAACAGGACTTAGTACATTGTAATTGTGTGTACTTAAAATCCAAAGGCATGTGTGTGTATCGTGCACAGAGTTGTTTGGTAAAACTGTGGTTTAAACTAAGAAGCCCTTATGATTTTTGTTTCTTTGAATTATTGCTTCTGTAGCAAGGGAAATGAATTCTTGGTTCAGTCAAGAATAGCAACACTATTATTTATTCCATTAACTCTGATCCCATCTACCTAAGGTTTCAAAATGGTGAGAAGCAAATGAAAGTATTTAACAAAACACACACACATACACACCAACTTTTGTGTTTATTTAGAATTTTCATCAGCAACTGTTATGAACTTCTAACTTACTGATTTGCAAGGCCATATTTTGCCTTAAGCTTCTGAATATTCTGCAGTTCTTTGTATCCTCTCACTTTTAAAAAATCTCTACTGCCTCATTTTCAAACTCTCTCTGTTTCAATTCTCCGCTGGGGAATAGGATCTCATCCATATCATGTGGTGGATAATGGGATTTTAATGAAGTAAAGTGATAGAGCAGACCAGCTAACACTGGCTCTCCCACTCCTTTGTGAAAAGTCTTTCCAAAAAATGCTGCTGGTGTCTAGCCTTCTGACATGACCTGACCTTTCCATTTGATTTTTACAGTCTACATTTTTTCTTTTTTATTAACATTTTTACAGTACAATGGTGTAGCTTTTATAGCTAGAAGAACAGTGGGAACTGTAGCCTCCTCTTATAGCACAGTTGATGTGTTGTATCTGCTGTGTGATGTGACGGAAGAGAGGATGTTTTCCCTTCCCTTCCCTAGCTGCCTCAGCACTGTGGCTGATTCCAGCAGTGTGTTTAACTTGCAGGGGAGTATTGCCTTTGTGTTTGATTACTTATATCTGCTTAAAACCTCAATCACCGCATGTCCTGGTTTCCTTTTATGCTTACAAGTACTTAACTTTTTTTCTTAAAATGATGCAGTTATATTCCACACGTTTGAACTTTTATTAGATCATGTCATATTACAATAATGTCAAATAAATCCAAATCATTATCAAAAGGAAATCTAATTTTATCAAAACATTTAGTTTATGGTTGAAACAGATTCAGTCTCCCCTTTCTTCTGTCTGGTCCTTCTCACCAGTAGCTTTTTGCTCTGGAGCATATTTTAGACACTCTAATTTGGAACCAAAAGCAAAGTAAAACTTCCTGGGTTTTTTTGGTGGAACTGGAATTTCAAATGTGGACCAGCCCTGACAATAAAATACTTCACTAAGTTGTCTGGGCTACAGACTCCAAATTTTCAGGTGGAAAGCACAAAGAAATTAACAATATGTAATATAAATTGCTCAAAATGTTGAGAAAAATGCAGTCTTTCATTCCTGTCAGAAGCATATGGGCTTTCTGACCATATATATGTATCTTCTGCCCCCTTCTAAATTTCACTGGCTATCGTGTCATGATAGTTTTGTTTTTCTGGATGAGCTATGAAGGAGAAAGGCCATCGTTTAAAGAGAAGCGTCGCTTTGTGCACGTCTCACTGCTGTTTCTAGACTGGAACAGGAATAGCCTGCCTTACTTAGATGATGTACTCTGCTAATTGATACTGCTACACTCTGTGGTTCATCTGTCATTACAGTTGGAAGCATAATTCTGTGGTGACAAATTGCTGGGTGAAATTCTTATCCCCAATCTGGCCATATCATGCCTAGGAAAAGAACTGCAGCTGCATCAAGACCAGAGCCCCTTGATGTAAGGCCTGAGGGAAAATTAAATTTTGAAGTATGCAAGACTAAAACTGAAGTGCAAAGCACACTTCTCTTGTAACATGGGCAGTATTTCAGAGCTATTCCACTGGGGATGGTTTTATGCCATTTTATGATGAGCTACTGCACTTTCCTCTCTGGGAGTAGTTCATGGCAAGGGAAAGAGAAAATATAGTGGTTCAGAGGCATCTTCTCTACTTTTTCCTTAAACTGCACGTTGTGGGATACATATCTGAAAAACACAACATACCATCCCTTTCATGATCCAAAGTGGAACAAAAATGATGCTGCAGATCTTTGTACTTGCACTCAAGGTCTAGTAACAACAATTTCTGCACTAGAATTACTATAGAATGTTGGAGGTGGACATGGGAATGCTAGCTGATAAGACGAAGGGATATGCAGTGAGCATTAAGAAAGGTAGATAACCTAAGATGAAATAGCAGACGTAGATGATTCCAGGAGAGAGCCAGAGGAATAGTTTATTATTTCACACACAGCCCTGGTGAGATCTTGCCCAGAAATATGTCCAGTCTAATTACAAATGTGGAGCACTGAGATAAGAGACAAAAAATTAAAAAAACCCTCAAAGCAACCACCAACTCTTTCTCATGCATTCTGAGATTAAGTTTTGGTCTGGAACATGATCATCTTAATAAAAAGATCACATGACATTATTTCTTGTGATTTCAAGGGTCTAAAGCTTGTCCCTTCTAACTTCATGTTTTTATATATTTCTGTGCCTGTTTATTTCTAGATCCGTTTCAAGCTTGTTGCTTGAGTCTTTGTGGTATTAGGAATGAAGAGCTCATATGCAGTGAAACAGGAGCAGTTCTAAAACATAGATTGGGCATAATTAATTTGCTGTGAAAAGCATGTAAAAAAACCTATTCTAGATACAACAGTATATAAGTGGTAATTTATATAGTTACTCCTCTTATAAGATGATGCCATATAGAAGTATTTTTATAGCAGTATCAGGAACTCTGGCAAATATTCTGGTTTTATTACTAGCCTATCAAATATTTATATGGGAGAAATGCTACAGAAGAGAGTGATGTGAGGATCTATCATGACACTGGTGAGAAACTTGGGGAGTGCATGAACCAAAGACCAGAGATAATGGTTTAAAAGGAGGGAAACAGATACTAGGCAATACTTTAAAAAATGTGCATTATCACACTGTCTTGTGCCTGTTCTGGTGATTGGCAACCATGTGCCACTCAGGTGAGCTAAGTTAAAGTGAGGAATAGCAGAACAGGGCCTGGGGATATCTATTTCTGGTACTGCTCTGCATTGGGTTTTTTGTTAAATATTAGCACCTTAGTAAGATCAAAACAGATGTTCCCTAAATCCAAATAATACCTATCACTGTGTTAAACTTTTTATCAAGAGGCATTTAATTTCATGACCTAGTATTACCCATCCTTCAATTGCTATAGTTCAGACAGTATTAAAATATATCTCTACAGGCAACAGTGGTCTGTAATTATAATTATTTCTTGATTTTACTGTCAGTTCACACATGTACTGTTGGCTCTGATAGCTTCAGGTCATGCACTGCTGTAACACAGGTCAATTAGATCAAAAGAAGTAGATCCTTTATTCTTCCAAATGTTTTTAAACTGAAAATCGTATGATAGTAATAGAATAGAAGATTTCAGGCATCTACATATTTGCAGTTAATCCCTGCACATGAGTAAATCTCATAGAAGAAACTGGATAAATTTTATTCTGCTTTTCTTTTCCTTTTGAGTAAGGATTATGGATCAAAAAATCCTGAGACACAGTCTTGTAATACAATATAATTTACTGTAGTTGCCTTGACCTTGGAGATGAGAGGATGAAGGTAGCTAAGCACTGCAACAGTTTATTGAGAGAGTTAGTAGGATATCAGTCACTTGAAGTCGAGTAACAGATTTTGATTTTTAGAGTCTGCTGTGAAAAATGGAGAGGGGGATGAAAATAATTAGTTCATTTCTAGAAATAGATTCTAGGTTTTACTGCATATAGTCTGTCTGCTGATTGTAATGTGCTAAAGTTCTTTTACAGATGGTTGCCTTCATTTGGTTGAACTAAACTGAGCATTTTAATTTAAAATACGTCAAGTCAACAATAGAAATAGACACTTGCTAGCACTAGATCAGGCCCATGACGGCTTTTTTTAGCCAAGATTTGAAAACCTCCCAGGAGAGAGAGATTGAACCCACTTATTTCAGCCCACTTACAGACTGTTTGTCTGTCACTTACTTACTCGATTTCCAGATGATAATGCTGTGGGAGACAGTGCCAAAAGAAACAGTCTAAACACCAGACTGCTTAGTATCAAGACCAAATTAATTGCCACAAAAGTCCTGAAGTACAGTTTTTCATTGTTCAAAAGCCTTGTGTTGTCTACTGGCAATGTCTGGACAACCTTGTCAATGCATCTGTTCCACACAGGAAAATTTCAGGCTTTTGCCCATGCAGGCAGTGTTACAGATTGTAATACCGATCTGAAGTTTGAGACTTTGAACCTTGCTGATACTCCATCTGAATGGGAAGGACTGTGTGTAGAAGAAAGAATGAATGTCGGGGGATGTTTTACTGTGACATTCTTGTTCTTTACATTTAGCTTTTATGATTTTTAAGGCTAGGGAGTGTCAGGTTACTCTTAGTCTAAGTATGCTTTTAGACTATGAAAAGAGGAATGTCCTGCTTTTGTACACTCCCAGTAGGTCAGAAGTTGATGTAATAATAAAAAGTATCTCGGCTCCTTCCTAAACCCTTGGGGTGCAGTTTCACAATTGCCCTGAGCTGAGCTAAGCCTGTGTCACTCCAGAAGGAAGGATCTCATTCTCTCCTTTGGGCTGATATGAGTGCTCACGTGGTTAGTTGGATCAGAAGGCTGATCTCCTGGGAAAAAAATTGCTGTGTCTCCACTTTACAGATGAAGCAGGTTCAGCACAGGGTTGCAGAGTGATTTCTTGCAAGTAGCACAATAAATTGATGGCAGAGCTGGAAGCAGGAGCTCTGTGTCATTACTTTTGTTGTTGTTATCTAAAAAATAGGATCATGTGGCTCCATTTTTTCCATTCTGAGAGCTAAATTTTGGACTCAGTCACTCAGTGCAATCCTACAGGTTAAGTATGGGTTTAAACTGGTGAAACTTGAAATCTGCTTATGTGTCTTTCTGTTGCTTATCACATGTTTCTGGTCAGCAGCATGTGCTGTGCTCATCAAAAATGTTTATTCTGGGAGTAGAATAAGCTGGAGCAATTCTGTGCATGTTTCTTTGACAGCTTCTATGCCTAATTTTTTTTCTTAGCAATGTTAATTTTCCCTGCTCCATTTATACTTATCTGTAAATGAGGAGAGAAAAAATGACAGGCAGAGCAGAGGAATAAATGGCAAATAAGCTCAGCTTAGTTGTTGGCAGTTTGAGATCATATGGGTATGTAGACCCTGTTCCTGCGGGTGTTTGTTTTAATGCTGTCAATTCATCACTGTTGTGTTGGGGATCTTTGGCTATTCATTTCACAGATAACAGTAAAGAGTTATCCTAGCCATACTTCTAGATTCTTTATTCCTAAACAGAGAAGAGGGATTTGTTTTAATAAAAGAGTGCTCTGTTCCTGGTTTCTGCAAAGGAAACTTTGAAGGACTGTTTGCTCTGCTGCCCTGAACAACTCCTTCCGTTGTCTGGGCTGCTGTCCAGTGCTTATGCTAATTCATAATGGAAAATAATGCTGAGAATGAGATGGTAGTTGAAGAAATAAAGAGGAAAAGGTCGACCCTCCTTCTTCACTGAAAGAATTTCAGTCCTTCTTGCATCTTGTATACCGGAGCAAGTTTCACCATCCCACTGTCTTTCAGAAGACGGGACCACCCAGACTCATGGCCACACTCCTTGTGCATTAGGGGAATTCTCTGAAGGATAAACAACCATGTTAGACCTTAGTTCTAGAAAAGGTGCTTTCAGGAAGCACAAAATTACACATAACAGCTTTTTAATCATGATGCTTTCCTTTTAAAGGTCATTTTGAGAAGATTGCATTTTTTCCCTATAAAATTGAAATAATTCTCTTTAAATCAACCATATGGCTTTGTCTTTTAGCCCTGCTCTGAGGTGGATGGAAGATGTGGGGAGAACTGGAATTCTCAGATTATAAGTAACATGTGATGGGGCAAATTAATCGGTCATGCTTATAATTCTGCTTCTTTATAATTTTTTTTTCCTCCCCAAAACTTTTCAAGGACAAACAGCAGATGCAGTTCATCTGGTAGCTGGGAAAGAGGGCTGGCAGGGAATGCTTTCCAAAGGTATTTGTAATATTCTCAAAGAAAACAGAAAATGAGGAGGAGCTGCTAAGGGAAGCCTATAGTTTGTGTGTCAGGGCTGAGGAGGAGGCAGACTCAGCAGGTTGTAAACTTCAAACTCAGAAGTAATAGTTGTTAGGTTCTCTCTGAAAGAATTTCATGTTGATATTTTGAGAGTTCTGGAGCTGAGACTTGAGCTTTGGTTTATTTCCCTAGGGATTTATGTAGGTTTCTGTCTAGGCTCAGGGCAACAACTACATTTTCCTTCGTCTTTGGAATTTGAGTGGGAGAGCTCAGTTTGCAGTTATATTGTGTTGGTTTCCATGGCCTCTTACTGTAATGTGCCAAGAGAATAATTGTTACTTCTTCCTCTTTTTATTTTGTTCACTTTTTTGGTACTGCTCACCTACTTTTTAATTTCGTTGTAGGTTATTCTTTGCTGTCTTTGTTCTTTATTCTAGTATAGGAAGTCAGTTACCTTAAGTAGCAACAGGTTTGGCAGGTTGAACATTGAAATGATTGATCTAGTGCTCTTTTAAAGCATGTTACAGTTGCCTCCTTACTACTACATCATGGGAGAAAAGTATTCCTAGTGAGGCCTGTCACATTGATAGTTTCTTCCTCCTTACTGTATTTCAGTATAATGCTTGCTGCGCAGTTTTCACAGCTACACTTTAGACTCTGATCATGTCATTTGTAAGAAACTTTTGTGATTTTGCATTTCTGATTTTGCTACAGAATTTCTCTTTTCGAAAGCTGTATTCTGCTCAGTGCAGGTATCACTATATGAATTTAACCCATGTTTACATACAGGATTTGTCCTAGTTCTGGCCATGTGTGACGAATCAAAGGCTCAACTGAGCTAGTGTAGACAACGAGCTCCTTTGCATGTGTTCCAGGTACTTCAGCTTCAAGAAGAGAACTAAGACTCAGTGATAAAAAAAATCATGTTACCTGTTGCCTTGGAGCCTACAAACCAAGGCAGGTCACCACCAGGGCCCTTCAGGTCACAAGCTGGTCACTTGCTGCAGAGGACTGAAATTAGACCATGCAACTCTGTATGTGGAAAGTATTCATATAAGTATGATCTTTGTAAGTAGGCATGGTTGTATCTTCATCTTGGGAGCATTGTTACAAGAGGTTTGTCATGTGTTCTGGGTATGGTGGACTTTGCCATCTCCTGAGGCTTGAGACAACGTTTGGCTTCTAATTAAAAGGAAGGTGCAAATCTAATCATGATGTTCCAACCACAAGCAGTGATTACTTTGTTAAATCTCTCTTTTGATCTGTAGCATAATATCTAGTTCAAGCGAAAGTCATGTGTTATATTAGGCAATATTTTTTCTTGGCATAAACACTTAGAGGTAAGAAATGGTTTTGGTTTTACTAATTCTTCTATTCCATGTCATCTGGACTTCTGCTTCCCCATCCCCTCACACACCAGTATCTAGTGTTAGAACCTGAAAGGAGGTTGTAGTGAGGTGGGGACCAGTCTCTTCTGCTGTGCCTGCAGCAAGAGAACATGGGGAATGGCCTAAAGCTGAGACAGGGGAGATTCAGATTAGATATCGGGGAAAAAATTTTCACTCTTGGGGTGGTCAGCCTTTGCAATAGGTTGCCCAGGGAGGTGGTGGAGTCACCATCCCTGAAGGTGTCTAAGAGGTGTCTGGATCTGGTGCTGGGCCAGATGGTTTAGAGGTTACAGTGACAGTGCTGGGTTGATGGTTGGACTTGATGATCTTAAAGATCTCATCCAACCTTGAGGATTCCGTGATTCTATGAGTACAGTATTAATTCAAACAATCCTGACATTGTGATTGGACCAGTTCAGAAAGTTTCCTTCCTCTCCCAGGAGAAGTGTTTCTTTTGGACAACTGTTTTAATACCACTGTGTTGTTTTATTACCTTATTTCCACTGCCCCTTCTAAAATACTGGGTCCATGAATAGCTACAAAGCATGTGAAGTTCCTGAAAGGTGAAGATTGGACAACTGCAGAGAAAGAGAACAATATCATGGAACAGGTACATTAATGACAACTGCAAGAGAGGCTTTTTCACCACACCTTACGAGTGTATAGGGCAGAAGATTATTTGTTCAATCTATCTTCTTCCGTCTAAGGCTATTGAAAAGGAAGGAAAGTGGTGGTATCAGCCACTCCTCCACCTTTGTCTCATCAGCAGACTTGCTGAGGAGGCATCTGCTCCTTCATCCGAGTCATTGATGGGTAAGTTAAACAATACTGGGCCCAGTATTGAACCTTGGGGGACATCACTAGTGACAGGCTTCCAACTAGGCCCTGTGTCATTGGTTGTGACCCTCTGGGATTTGCCATTCAAGCAGTTCTCAATCCACCTCACTGTCTGCTCATCCAGTCTGCACTTCCTGAGTTTGCCTGTGGTGCTTATGTAAGAGACAGTGTTGAAAGCCTTGCTGAAGTCGAGGTAGACAAAATCCACTGCTCTCCCCTTATCCATCCACGTGATTGTTTCTTTGTGAAAGGCAATCAGGTTTGTCGTGCATGGTTTATGTTTATTGAGCCCATACTGACTACTCCTGATAAGCTTCCTTATCCTTCAGGACTGTGTCCCAAGGGACTCTCTTAAACCAGTCTCCTAAGCAGGTCAAAGCCTGCTCTCCAGAAGTCCAAGGTGGCAATGCTGCTGACCCGCTCCTTACTTTCCTGTGAACTGAAAACTCTATCATTCCATGATCACTGACCTCAAGAGAGCCTCCAGCCATCCCATCACCCACTGGTCCTTCTCTGTTCACAAACAGACCAGTGGGACACCTTCCCTGGTTGGCTTCCTCACCAGCTGTGTCAGGAAGTTATCTGCCACACACTCCAGGAACTTCCTGGACTATTTCCTCTCTGCTGTGTTGTATTTCCAGCAGACATCTGATAAGTTGAAGTCCCAGATGAGAACAAAGGCTTGCAATCGTGAGACTTCTCCCAGCTGCTTATAGAATATTTCCCCTGTCTCTTCACCCTGATTGGGTGTTCTGTAACAGACTCCTACCGTGATATCTGCCTTGCTGGACTTCCCCTGATTCACTCAACCCGATCATCACCATCATCAGCTCTAGACAATCGGAACACTCCCTAATACACACCACTGCCTCTCCTTCCTTGCCGGTCCCTTCTGAAGTGTTTATAGCGATTCATTGCAGCACTCCAGTTGTGTGAGTCATCCCACCTTGTTTCTGGGATGGCTGCTATGTCATAGGTTTCCTGGTGGACAGTGGCTTCCAGTTCCTCCTGTTTGTTGCCCATGCTGCGGGCATTGGTGTAGATCCACTTCTGTTGAACTATCAGTCCCTTCACCTTTTGTGGAGAAGAAGCCCTAAGTCCTATGTGGCCATTCTCAGATACTTCCATGGTTTCTAACACATCAATAACCCTTTCATCTTTGCTGCTGCATGGATCTCTGTCCCCTACCTCCACTGAGAGGGCAGACTGAAGGATCTTCAAATGCCATTGTTGTGGTTTTAAATAGATCATGGTGATCAATTAGGCAGTCTTAAGGAAAAGGTCACTATTACTTTTGGTTGGCCCAGAGGCATGTTAGCAAGGGAAGAGGGAGAAAAGGTTGTTGACTGACATGGGAGAAAGGACAGGAATGATTTGCTGCCTTTGGAATTAAGGGCATCACTGAGAGCGGAGGTTAGAGAAATTACCTGCTAATGTTATCTGAATCCAGAACCTCTAAGCTGCACTGGAGATTGGAAAAAAAGTAAATTTTATTTTCTACACCTGTCTTTATAAAGATCGGAGATCAAGAATTAGAAGTCAGAGATGAAGTGGTTATGAGAGAAGGATAACCCCACTGGTCCCTGTTTTTTCTGTTTTTTTCAGTCCCCTCTGTAAGCTGATAGTTTGTGGCTCTTTAATTTCCTCTTTCTAATTTACCTGATGACATATGATGTATTGATTGAAGTGCATGGAAGAGCACGTGATAGAGGCATGTGTTTGAAGGAAACTTACAGGTTAGGGAGGGGTGTTGATTTCTGTGGCTGTGAAATGTTTGAGCAAGGTATTTCTTATGGCTGTTGCTCTAGCAAGGTCTTGTTCTATCTGTTCTACAAGGTGTTTGTTTCTGAAGCTAAATTTAGTTGAGTGGTGAAAGGTGATGATAGTAATTATTTCTTCCAAGCTATAATCATCCATTAAAGGCTGCAGCATTTATTGATTTGCCATATAATTTGAGGTCCCTGATGTTGTAAGACAGCCAGGATATATGACTGAGGGTGGGTGAAGGAAGTTCCTTTTGTCTTGTAGTGTGTTTGCTTGGTGACTTGCTCAAAGATGACATCTCTTTCACTGGAGAAGTGTCCCAAGAGGTTAAAGACCTTCTCTCGATTGTTGAGGTAGGTATTTTGAGTGTTCTTAGAGCAAATTCAGTGCTGTTGCCATCTGTCAGGGTTTTGCAGTTTGGAATAGATACAGATTTTGTAGGTGTGGTTTTAAAAATCTCTTTGGCTCTATTGGTTGATGCTTCTATTTCACCCTTGGAAAAGAATTAAAGTATGTATAAACTTGATTCCTTTTTCCCAGCTTGGGCTAGCAAAAGTATTAACTTTACCTATAGACTATACCATACCAACATCCTTGTACAATCAGAATTAAAATACTTGAAAAATAATCTTTGATGCATGTGTTTCATTAATGGTTGATCTTAATCTCAGAGTTACTGGATCATTGTGAATGTACAAGAAGGACTGAAGTTTAAAGTCATATTTACATTCAGAGGTTAATATTGCAGACCTCTAGATTTATGAATGTATGGTTTGCTATTGTGTAGTGCAAGTTTCTGGCAAGTAATTTTCTGTATTTTGTAACCAAAAGCTCTGTCAGTATATGTGGTACAGAAGAAAAGGAAGCATTTCAGGAAGGGCAGGGGAAGAGTGTATAGGCAAACATGCCATTTCTCTGACTGAGCTGCATGCAGGCCACTTTCTGGAAAGACAAGTGCAGCAAAGGGTGTGATTATGAGATTTTGTTCTACAATTTCTGTGCACTGTGCATTCTGTAAGGGCCACTGTTACAAGTTCATGGATGTCATGTACTGTAGGGTGTAACTGAGTGAGTCAGCAGTACATTGGAACAAGATGCGATCACACGAAGATAGTTTTGCTTTTGTGAGGCTTTGATGTGGGCGGGTTGAAAATTAATGTTTCTGCTGCTTGTTAAATGATTTATTTTATTTATATATATAAATGGCCAGTATGAAACCAGTAAGTTTCTTTATACAGATGACCTTAAGCACATCTTTTGGCTGTTGGTTCACATTTACAGTGTGGAGGGGTTTTTGGTTTTTGTTTCTCATTTTTAAGCACTGAATTAAGAATTCACTATGCTTGATGCATATGTATTAATATTTCTGCCTTGTAGACTGCCCCTTCACAACAAATGGCCTTGCTCTCCACAAACATCTGTCATTAAAACAATGATAAATTTCCTTTTGTTTCTTCACTCAGCTAAAGCTTAAACTCCAGCACATTTCATGCTGCTGATTTGACTTAGCTGACCTATGAAGAAGTCAAATTAGACTAAAGGAGCACGGAAACCCTGTGGGATGGCGACTTGTCAAAGAGCTCAGCATTGGCAGTTGTTGAACTTTGAAATTCTCAAAGGTGCTCAACTGTGTCTTTGGCACTGAGGTCATGGACACTTCTCATAATTCCAGTTCTGTAGGTTAGGTTGAACTTTACATTTTAGATACTTCTCAGACAGCTGGCTTTTCTATTAGAGTTTTTGAATCATGTGCTGTTAATCTCTGACTAGACATGATCCAGATACTATTTCAACTCCTGAGTGTAGAAGCTATTTGGTACTGTTCCTGGGAAGTGAGACTCCTGTTGGAGACCTTAGATGCCTCACGATTCCCCAGGAACTCCTTTCTTTTACTCTGGTTTCCTTCTCAAAGGTTGCACAATAATTGAAGTAGGCAGGCCTATATTTTACAGATTATTTTTAGACGGGAAACAAATGGATCTAGGCAAAATACGAAACACCTATGCCTTATTCCCTCAGTCTGATTACTGCTCTGATATCTTTGAAGTCTGTATACTTGCAAGCACCTGAGCTTTCTCTGCTGGATTCCTCACCTCCAGCATATGCATCCTCTGGGTCCTGCCGAGTTCTCACCCTTGCAAGTCAATGCCCTTTAGTTTCTGCTTGTACTTCCCTGGAGCCATGCTCTGATTTGTTTCTATTCTGAAGCTTCTCAGCCTCTGTTTTCATAAAGCCAGCCCAAATGCACCCATCTTTTATTTTCTTTGGGTAATTTCCCCACCCATCCCCTATTGTTTTCTTTGTTTATCAGCAGATAACTGGTTTAGTAGGGTTTTAAAATACTCAGTGCTGTAAAGCAAGTATTATCTGTTTTGTTAGTAATCATTATTAATGTTTCTAGTCAGATGAGAACATTGACATACCACTTTTCTCCTTTACAAAAAAAATATAAAATATAAAAACTATTAAATAAAATGTAAAATATAGCAACTATTTGAAGAAGATCTAATATCTCTATAATAGTTAAAGTCCTGTAAGTCCTGTAAAGATATCTTGAATCCTGTGGATCCAGATCTACAGGTTTTCCTTGTGCCTTTGTTCTGCTCCATCCTTTATGATTAAACCAGGTTTTATTCATCTGCAATGCCAATTACAAAGGTTCACTAGCTCATTCAGCCACCGGGTTGTATTTGTGTATTTGATGTACAGAGATGTATGAAGCAAGCAGAATGTCCTGTCAGTGGGTAGAGAGGGCTTTGATTTACTGACTGAAATGTAACTGCAAATAATTGAATCAAAGCACCATTCTTCAGAAATAAGCTTTGTTTTGTACTCTTTAAGTGTAATGTTTCTCCATGTGTAAATGCAGAAACTACATAGACTTTCAATGGTAAAGAATTTCCATCAGAAGAAGCTGCAACTTACAGCTAAGTTATTGTATTAAAAGAGCTGATTCTTCCCTTTCATTTTTTAACCCTTACTTTTGTGTATGATTATATTGCTGTCTGGACCTAAATATCCTGTCACATGTATTATTATGTCAATTCAGTGATACTTGTATTTACATTTACAGTGCTACATTGCTATTATGCTATTATTACAATTATAGGTGCTTTCTTCTGCTAGAATTATTTACTACCAAAGTTAGGTTGTCATTAAAGCATGAATAATATTTACTGATTTTAATCAAAACACACAAGCAGGCTTACCACAACAGTGAGTAAAAGTATGTTGATAGATGGCATAGTGGGCAGTTTTTTTAGTTGTTCCAGGAAGGCCAAAGTCTTCTCGCAATATGCATTTTATTGGGAGCTGGAATCAGTCAATATACAACAAAGACTTAGAATTACCTGAATCATGCTCTAAGGATTTGCCTTTCTGGAAGGGACATGTTTATACAGCCATCTGGGGCAAGGAGTGGTTCAGCTCAGGTTGTTGGCTGGAAGAAAATGCTATGGGAAACCTAGCTAGGATATCTGTAATTCTGATCAGGAAAGATTTAGTTCAGGGTACAGAAAAGCTGAGTGACTCAAATTTACAAAAAAAATTGGAGGTGTTTCAGCTTCAAGATCCAAGCTGAATTATTAAGTGTGGAAGCTATTGTAACCTCATGACTTTTAGGTTGCTGTGGGAATCAAAGTGTGAAATGTTATCATCTGCTGCCATGATTTGCTTTGACTTCTTGCTTGCATTCTGCCTTAAAATTGAAGGTTCAGTCGCTGAAATGCAATCCCCAAGTATGACAGTGACAAGCACATGAATATGTAATAAGTAGTTGAAAAAACAGCTAGAGAGCAATTCCTGAAAGGATTTCCCTATGCTGATCAATGTGAGCTGTTTTAATTAGCAGAGCAGCTGGATTTTAGCTGCTTCTTAACTACATCCTCACTCGTCCAGACAGTGGAAAGTTGCAGTATTCATTAAGAGATGCAGAAGTAAACATCCTCAGCATAGTGATAAGGATTGAATTGTCACTGGGCTTAATTACTGGTTCAGGATTACTTGCTTTTGGGCCTGGACCCAAGAGATAAGTAAAGTTGTACCAGGGTAAGTCTTAATTTCTTAGATTACCAGATCCATAGTATTGAATTTGTGATTTCTTAGGTGACTAGATCTTTAGTAGCCTCCGGTACCCGCAGGGCCATGACAATACCTCATGATTTAGCAGAGAACATTCAAGTGCATCTTCATTTTACAGAAAGACCACTGTGGTACCAGGCTGCTGCCAAATGTTTTTCTAGTTGCTTGTTTGACCTTCTAGTGAGCCAGTATAGATGATGAGCACTAACAAGGAAAAAAAAGATAATTTTTTGGTAACAAACTAATACTGAAGGATGATAAGAACAGCTGACATGAGGAATAACCAGCATTTGGTGATTTGCTGTCAGATTAGCTGCAGTGACAGACTTAAGGTTTGTTTTTGTGAGCAGAGGCTGATCTGCTTACCCCAAGGACTGCTGCTGGCCTCCCCGTCTGTTTGCTCCCATCGCTTCTCTGGTGCCACCCTGATGCTTGTGTGGCTTTGCAGCCAGCTGGAACAGTTGGCCTGTCTGGCTGAAAACTAATCAGGGTTTTTGGGATGGGATTCTTTGTTGTTAACAAAATCACATGGCTGATCCAGCAGACTTGCGACCGTGCCAGCACCAACAAAAGAGAGCTGGTGAAAATGGTGAGCTTGGGGCAGGTGGGACTGCTGGCTGTGCAGTGTCCACTTCTCTTACACTACTGGGGAAACTGCACCTGGACTCCATGTGCCACGTGAGCTAATTCACATGTACCAGTTGGAGGACTGGAACTCCTCTGCAATGGAGGCACTGAGGAGGCTCATTAGTGTGGTTATATTTTCCATGTAGATTCATTTAATTCAGGATTAATTCAGTTCTGTCTACTGCACCCACCTCATTAATTTGGGATAGTTGTGAGTCTTCTGTTTTAACTTTAGGAGATTTTTGGTTGAACTAATCTATCTTTTGCCTGCAGGTGGTGATAAATCTGATCTTTTGCACCACCTTCAATTTAGCTATAAAATTACTAACATCTCTCTGTGTCTCAGTCTGCAGTGAAATCGTTTAGGTGACATTTTAAACATTTTGTATTTCGAATAATGTCTTCTAATACATTTTTAAATGTTCCACAGTAATACACTGGCTGTTATAAAGATGGCATAATTTCTAAAGTAACTGAGAGGAATATATGATGCCTTTTATTAAACTAGTGTTTTGCCTCACAGTAATTTCAGCATTAGCTATTTTAAAATTCTTGGCTCACATTCCAAGAAGTCACAAGACATTAAAAATAGCAACATTTTAATTCTTTCTTCTCCGTGTATGTGTGTATAAGACAGGGCCAGTTACCATCACTATTAGAAATATATTGAACTTTTACCTGGGTATGTGAAACTAAGGACTGATAGTGTATTAAAAGCTTCATATAACTTGACATAAAGGATAAATTTTGAGACTTTGGAATAGATGCTTCAGAATATTAATATTTTAGAACAAGTGATCATTCTTTTTCATAATTTTTTTTGTTGGCTCTTTTTTTCCCTCCAGGCTTTTGTGTATTTCTAGAGTGATGTATGAAAGCAGTGCGATCAATTTTCCTGTGGAATATTCATTGTTATGTCATTTTAGATAAATAAACCAAAGGTCCAGGTTCTAATAAAGGGAGCAGGTAATAGGGAGGGCTGCCCAATTTCTGCTGAGAATCCATGCAAGCCCATAGGAGAGTGGTGGAAGTAGACAAAGGCGAGATGTTGAGATAGGGTGGTAGCTTGGGATGCCTTTTGTATCGCAAGCAGTGCCACAGCCTGTAGAGCAGAAGTCTGCAGATAGGCTGGGCAGAGCTTCCCTAGGTGGCTGTGGGTATGCTCCCAGGCAGGGAGGGCACAGTCCCCTGCCAGTCGTGCCTGTGCTCTCCGGAGGCAGGCAAAGCCCAGCACCCCTGCCTGCTGGCACACAGCAGCAGCGGAGCAGCCTCACCATCAGCCGGCTGGGGGGAATGTGCCCATGAGAGGGGTGGGTGGAAAGGTACCCAGAACCTCCTGGCCTCTTCCCTTAGGTAGCTGTCTTGCTCCAGGCAGACACAAATCCCTGCCTGCTCGCCCAGAGGTAGCTGTGTGATTTGAGCTTTATTCCGCTCAAACAGCACCTCCCCTCCTCTGCTCTGCAGGGACTGTCGAGGTGAGTGATAACTCGCACAGTGCTGTGTTGGGTCAGGGGTCACCCTGCAGGAGCGGCCCTTTGAGACATACTGTAGCTACACTAAAGCTGCATTTGAAGAGAGACACTGCTCAGTCAAGCAAGTGTCAAAGCAGAGCCCCTAATGAGGGAGAGACCCTGGTTTATGCACAGTAAGTGCACTTACGCTGCTAATAAAACAGTTTACAGCTCTTTGCCCAGTCTAGTTTGTGGCAACTTTATTTCCCTAATGCACAGACCTAAAATGCGCTTTTGAAGCATTTTCCTCAAGTGTTTATATTTAGAAAACCCATCATGGAAACCCAGAGTAAAGCCTGCCAGGAAGAGTGAGTAGGTGTTTAACAGCTTCAAACACACCACTCCAGGTTCTTTATCTTTCAGAAATGGTGACCCATGGGACCCTTTTCATATTGCTGCCGACTTAAAGTACCCAACTGCTTTCAGCATAGCAGGCACAGCATCTTACAGATGACCTCTGAACCTACTGAGTGGGTTTGTCTGGGTGCCTGAGGGACCAGACAGAGGTGGGTTTTGAGGGGTGTCAGGGGAAGCTAAAATGAAGCTTCTGTACCTGAAACAAAGTTTTTGCTTTAAATTAACAGTGAGCAAGGTCTAGGATAAATATGCAGATGTCGCTCCTGAATGCTAAATTGGGGGCAGGAGCATGGGTGAATAATTTTCTTCTTTACTTATTCTATATTAGTTATGATTGTGGTGTTGTTGGAGCTAATGTTTATCAGAGTCTTAAATGCTCTGAAACTTCCTGCTGTCTGCTTTTTTTTTTTTCCAGCAATGTAAGTTTGGACTTTGCTTGTGTACATTGCCGGGTGACACGGCAGCTGCTGTCCCCCACCCCCAGGAGCAGTTGTTGGCACACTGTCCCCTCAGGTCTGTTGGGAGAGTCACACTGGGACTCTGATCCTGGTCCCGTTTGGATGACTTTTTGCCTTGGCATGTGCAACTGTGAGGATTTCTCTGCCCTCTTGTTCATTAATGTGCCTTATGGACAGGAGGAGGAGGTGGCAAAGAGGAAAGGACCATGCAGTACAGTAATTGCTGCAGCTCATACCCCATCAAATAGGAGAATTAAATTTGATTTGGTTATGTTAATTATTTGGATGGCTTGAGAGAAAACATGTCATTAACTGCAGAATAGAGGAGGATATTAGCAACCTTATCACTTCCCTCTTTGCAAGACAGGGAGAGAGACCAGAAATTGTTGTCTGTGGAGTAGGGAGGTGTTAGCTCAGCAGAACGTGTGGGCAAAATCACCAGTAGCCCCAAGAACGGCATCTCATTTAAATTACTGGAGTTTAGTATATAACAAAATTATGAAGTTTGCAGTTCTCTTACAGAACTTTGTTGGGGAAAAAACAATGTGTCCCCTCCCATTTCCAAGTTTTTAAAGGGCTTAAATGATTGTAAACTAGATGTGAATCAAACTTTCCTTGGGGTAGGAAATGTAGTGCTTTACCAAAAGATTGTTGATGGGTGACCTGTTAAGGGAAAGTGGAAGAGAAAAACTCTCTGTTAACAGCTTATTTTGCCTGTGAGCTCATAAATTTTCTAAGAGAACCATGTTTTCCTGGGTTCTACATTACACAGATAGTTGCATACTTGAACTGCCTTGCTCTTGATATATCCATACTTCACTAGGTTGGTTTCATGAGAGGTTTTGCTTCTCTGTTCTTTGCAATTGATTTTTAAAATGTTTTCTGTATGCTTTTGGTCCTCCTGTCACATGGAAAGCTTGAACTTGTGTCTACATAAAGACTTCTGTGATTTTTAGCCAAAAATACTTGCTAGTATATGAAAGTGCTTATCAGATTCTGAGGCAAATTGCAATGGGTCAAAGGGCTTTTGCTAGTGGAAGAAAGAAACTTAACTTGTTCCTTTTTATTCTTACTGATACTTGAGTATGCATACTTTATAGATTTCCTGATTTCTGCCTATAAAACTTAAGTCAATTTTGAATTCCGAGTAGAGAAAGTTATTGCTGATCCAGAAGATTTGAGATTAATGTTACCAGATTTCAGCATTCTTCCTGTATTATGCTAAATATGATTTAATTAAGTTGTAGAATTGTAGTTACAAAATTGTAGTTATAAACAGAAATGAAAGCAGAATAATAAAGCTTCAAAATGAACATCCAAAAGAAAGAGATTTAAAATATGAGGATTTAAAAAAGGAAAATATGAGGATTTAAAAAAGGAGTCTGGGGTACATCTATGAGGAACACACAACTGAAAGTGTTTCTTATAGATAAGGCTGTGTAACGATGGGACACTTTGAAGGAAAATTAGAACCCTTTTCTGCTGAGAATGCACAGTGAAATATGACTGATAGAAATGTTTTCTAATGCAGCTTTGCTAGCAGTGTGGACTGGGGCCAAGCCACATTTGAACTGTTTCTGAAACCAGACAAACAGCCATTGTTTATCCTAGACTAGCCAGACTATTTCAGAAAACAGTTCAATCAGAGCGACATTCATTTCTAGTCTTAATTAGTTTCCAGAATAACTGTAGAGGGAGGACGTTTTTCATCCACATCCTTTTTGACTGTCTCTTTCTTCTCTCCTCCAAATCCCCCTATTCTTCATCTCACTGGAGTAATTGCAGCCATCATGTGCACGTGGAGCTAAACTGAGCCCTGACAATGCTGTGTGCTGCACTGCCTGCTGCAGGCCAAGGAAGAGCAGAGTTAAAATGCTAATGCCTGCCCTGTACTAACATTCCTGCTCCTCTACTGCTGCTGAAGGAAGGTTTCTGGAAAAGGCTTGATTAGTGTATCTTTATGTTGTAATTGGGATATTATATTAATTTGAACCAGAAATAATCTGTTGATTTTCAACACTTCCAGAGGCTTCTCATCAATATAAGTATTCTTTACCGTTGTGTTTAAAAAAAATAAAACCAAAACCAACCAAACAAAAAACAACAAAAAAAAAAACCCAAAAAAACAAATTAAAAAAAAAAAAGAGAGGAAAACCCCATCCTTTTCTAAACTAGTTGTTTGTTGTTTTTGTTTGGGGTTTTTTATCTCCTGTGTACCTCTGCACAAAGTAGAAGATTATTAATACAATGTTCTTCAAGTTAGCAACATTTCTGAAAGTGGTAATTCCGAATTAGATTTGATTTTTGCCTGCAAAAATAGTAAGGACTGCTGTATCTGTTAAA
>JAWWEE010000122.1:29270865-29342353 GCA_035221455.1 Xenops minutus | reverse complement strand
CATTTCTGAAAGTGGTAATTCCGAATTAGATTTGATTTTTGCCTGCAAAAATAGTAAGGACTGCTGTATCTGTTAAATAAGGCATTCTGAAGAGAGGCATTAGAAACCTTAGTCTTACCAAGAAAACAGATGAGTTGGCAAAAGGAAACATTTTTCTATCCTTGTGTATCAAGAAATTTTTGGTCATGTTGTCTTCCTGTCTAACCCCACCCACCAAGTTATTACTGAAAAATGCAATCTCAACTGAAAAGGAACTCAAGTCCTTAACTAATTGTTAAAAATATGTAGCAAAGGGGTTGTAGGTTTTCACTTGGCTGTGTAAGTTTTATTTATTTCTGAGCATGTTGAGTCATTAAATGCTTATAATCTACGAATATGCACACCCACAGAAGACAGAACATGAACTTCAACACAGAATTGCGAAAAATAATGGATTTAATAATTGGCTTTCTATCTTTGCAGAGTCTTCAAGCTAAGCTGTAACCTGGTTTTCATTAGAAAGGGTTGGGTATGGTTGTTTACTCGAGGAGTTTTGAATAAGTTTCAGTAAGATAACAACATAGAGGAAAAATGGGCTTGGCAGTCCCTTCACAATATATGGGAATTTCTGAATGATGTTACTTAGTTGTTTCCTCTTTGAGACATTAACCACATTATAATAATTTTTTTTTCTTCATTAAGCCAAGGACCCTTGTCATCCATAAGAGCAGCAATCAAGAGATGTAAGTCTACTTTTCCTTTTTCTTGAAAACTATGCTATTGTAAGATATTGTAAGTAACTGTTTAACTTGGTGTGCAAAAACAAAGTATCTAGCAGGCTCTGGAGGTCTGTAATTTCTTTCTCTTTTTTGTTTTTAGACTATCTTTTTGCTTTGCTGATGAACTCTTCCTTATTTCCAGTCACTAACGTTCTCTTGTCCACTAACGCATATGTGCAGAGATGTGATCCATCTCTGAAGAGCTTGGGTTACACGTTCTCAATTTTTAGTTCACTTGACAAAACAGAAGATTGTTTTATTTTCATAGAAATTTGCAGCAACTGCTCATTGACTGTACTGGGGACAGGATTATGCTCATGTAATGGGTTTATTTTGGAAAAAAAAAAATTGTTTATAAATCTTGAATGAAGTCCAAACTCTTCTTCCCTGATTTCATCCTTTAACTCCCTTTCCCCTTTCCCTGCTCCAGATATTTCCAGGTAGAGAATTTCTTTAGCTGCATCTTTCAAAGTATTTTGTGCTGTTTCTTTCTTCTACTTTTCATGTTTATTTCTTTTCTGTCTATGACTTCAATCTCATACTAATGAAACAACCTTAAGGATTCTGCTAGGGGAAAAAATAGTGTCTGTACTACTGTTTTGTTTCTCCTGGACCTATTAGTCAGGGACTCATTAGTATGGATTAGATTGGAGGTGGTAAAAGGGTGTCATGAAAGCTTTACTCAGAGCAAGTCTGCATGATGCTGTAGTTAAAATGCAACACTTTATCTGTGCTCTTGCTGCCATGGATGGAAACTGGAAAACAGAGAGCACCAGATCACAGAGCGTCTTTTGTGGTGGAGTCAGAAATTGATTCAGACTGCCTAAGCCCCAGTAGCTTCTCTAACTGAGAAACCATGTAAGAGATCATTTGGCATTTGATATTTATGTTTTTGAAAATATAGTAGCAAGTGATACTTTGTTTTGAGGCATAATCAAGTAAAAATCTAGTCAGGAAGCCGTGGCTCATTTGCTATTTACTTATTAATATTAATATGTGAATAACTACGATGAAATATAAGAACCATGTGAATTATTCAGATAATAAGCTATTAAAAAATACTCATGCACATAGCAAGGCATTGTATATGAAACTGTAGTTCTTTGTATGCCAGTAACTAATCCTGTGAATGGACCTAAATTAAAATGGACATAATAATTCCTAGCTCCCCCTTACATTAATCTGGAAAAGGTATGGAGTTATCTGGAAAAGTGTATTTTCCTAAAGGAATTAGAAATCTACCATTATTTCTTATTCAAAGCTTCTGTGGGCTGTTATTCTCAAATGTTCAAGAAACCTATTAAGTATGTACAGGGTTTCAATTTACCCACCTGTGGACCATGCTGTATATCACTTTGTATTGGTAAGTCTCTCACTGTCTTGTGGCTGAAGAGAAAGAGGGTGTGTTTTCCTTTGTCACTCTGACTACAACTCTGGATAAAAAGATGGTGTCATTTTCAGTTGTTTGACCACTCCACAGAATTCAGAAAAGTGAGCCCAACATAAGCTGAAGAAAGCAAGCATGTGAGTTCTGCTCAGGAGTAATCTTCAAATCTCATCTCTTCAAAAGTTACCATGAGATTTTTAATGACGGTCTCAGGCCAGGACACACCTTTTAATTCAGCTCCCGCTGAAATCAGTGAAACTATTTCCATTGACGCCAGTGCAGCAACATGCACAAGAATGCCAAAGAAAGTAAAAAGAGGCAAGCCAAGTGCTGCAGCAGTGAGACAAAGGGGAATAGTGTTTTCACTCACTCCTCCACTCATCCCAAAGAGGGTGTTGTTAAGGAGCAGGGCTACAGAAGCAAGTCTCTTACCCTAAAATGTTCGAATAACCTATAGGCTTGCTCTATTCTCATTCTCTCCTAAGCAAATATGCAGCTGAATGAAGGATGTGTAACAGCTTGTATGGACTCTCAGGCTGTGGCTTTCCATTTGGCAGTTTTGCAGCCATTTTTTGCTGTGGGTTTTGTTTGTTTTTCATTTTTGTTTGTTTTGCTTGGGGGCTTCCTAGGTTCTTTTGGCTCCCACATTTTCCCAGCCAGATCAATTCCATGACCTCATTCTCTTCCCCATCTGCACAAACATTTGACCTGGCATAATGCAGGGAATGGTGCAGAGACAGGAACATGCAGCCCAGGGAAAGGTGTAGGAAGAAGGGGAAATCATGATTGTCCAATTTAAGTGAAACTACAGGGTGTAGTTATGAAGATTTTATTCAGCAGCAATGCCAGCTTCTGTGGCACCCAGCAGTTAGATCAGCTGTGATAAGGGTATATGATCACACTGGGGGTGGGAAGAGGAATCCCTGTTACCCCTTTGGTTATTTTTTGATCAGTTCCTTCCTTGAAGCTTCACAAAGCACTGGGGCCAGAAAGCAGAGGCAGAAAACAGAGACTGCTGTTGAGGGTGGCACGCTCATTGCCCTGTGCTGCTGGTGGTGTGAGCCCAAGGTGAGCAGGTTAAAGGAGATTAAACAGGACAAAAACTGTACAGAGAGTGTCTAGTTTTTTCATTTAATACTCTGAACTCACTTTGGGGTCATATGAGTGCTAGTGTTCATTCAAGAGGACCCAAAAATGCACGTTTGGAAGGGGAATTAGGCATCACCATCTCTTTAGCTACATTCAAGTGGTAAATCAGCCCAGCTCTAACGTCAGACAACCTAACATTTCCCTGAGGTGCCTGGAAACAGAACTAGAAGAAAAGGAGCAAGACCTCCCCCTTGTGCCAGAAAACAGTTCAGGAGAAAAACTTCAACTCTCCTACTTCAGGAATGCATGGAAAATTCCAATTAGTTTGAATCTCCACATCTACAGAAATAGTCTAATCAGATCTTGGGAGAAATCAAGTATATTTTTTTCTGGGTTTGGCTTGAGAATTATCTGATCTTTTTAGTGTTCCCTGAAGAAGGACCTCTGCAGCCATGTAACACCTTTGACATGGCAAAGACTGCAAGCATGACCTCTTGTATGGGACCATTCTTACGATATAATAATGAATAAACTTTATTCCTAGTCATCTATATAGTGAAATAAATACCTTCTCAGTCTAAGAGTCTACATATTTCATAGGATTGGTGGTACAAATGTCCAGCCTGGTGTTACAAAGCATTCAGAGAAGGTGTGGTTTTAAATATTAGCATATGTCGTTGTAGAAAGGCTTGGGCTATTTGAGGCTGTGTTTCCAATATTTAAGGCAAAATGAAACTTACTTTTAAAACACTCCACAGTGACAAAACTGTTCACTATTTCATACAGATTAGCTAATGGAAGCATGTGAATATTGTTACGCAGTGTACGTTTTGTGGAAGCACTCAATACTCATAGCTATCTCTGAGCTAATGCTTGAATTAACTTCAGTTGCCTCTATATTGCCATAAAAAGTTGCCTGAAAGACTGAATTCTAGCCCAGCTCTCTTCCAAAGGCTCAAATCTGCATGTCAGACTTCTGTTGCCAACAGCTTTCTGTAGCACCAAAGTTGATGGGTTTGTGGTGTCATGGTGGTTGTACTTACACAGGCATTTTGATCCCATTGCTTAAAATGCCCCCTGGACCATAATGTGTATGTGTTTCAAATACAAATGACATATCATGTGCCCTTGAAAAGTAGAACCCAGAGAAGAAACAGTAGAGGAAAAAATATTTGAAACATAACTCTAGAGCATAAATAGAGTCCCCTTTACCTCTGCACATTTAGTAATAGTTGATAAAAGCCCACTAAGTGGTGCTTGTAAGAAATGTGTACAAAAGATGAATCTGTAAGTCACTGATCTGCCCTCTATTTACAGTATTACCATTAATCCTTTATTTGTTTAAATTCTGTTACACTAGGTTAAACACATGTATATGTCTCACTGATACTAACTAAAAAACTGCCTCATTGACACTAATGGAAATAAATAGTGACAATGTTATGAGTTCATTTGATTTTTTTTCCTACCCAGGACCAAAAAAGATGAAAAAGTGGAGATTTTTATGCACTGAGATTTTACTCTCCCACCCCTTCTGTAAATACTTTGCTTACCTTTTATTTAAATGCCCCTAAGCATAAGCTTCTAGAAATGTCAATAATTCTCACCCTGAGTATTTTTTAGTGTGGAAGTTGAGAAACAAACCAGCACTGAAATAATTTTCCATTGACTCCCCTGATGGAAGAAAGGTTTTTCAAATCTTAAAGCTGTCATAATTTGAAATCTGGGGGAAGAATTAATAGCATGCTTTTTCAAGGCAATCCACAAAAGAAATGAAGTATAGACGTAGAGGATTGAAAGACCACAAGGCCAGAAAAATGGCTACAGATTTTTTCTTGTGTTTTTAACTCATGTGTGTACCATATTTTAACAATTCATGTCTTCTTTCATATGCCTTTTACTTTAAATTAATTTCTTTGAAATGGTAAAGGAATAAAAACTGTGCAAGTCTGAGGGCAAGGATTACTTAGAAAGTTTATATTTTCTATAGCATTTGTGGAATACCTGAGAGCAGAAGATGCAGTAGCTTTCACCTCTGCTTTTACTGTGGATTTAAATCCTCTTAAGAGTTTCCAAAACAAAATATGTTCTAAAAGTGTGGTTGTTAAAAAAATGTGACAGCAAAAAAAGAGGAGATGTTGATGGAAGGATGGACAAACTTTGTCAATGTCGTTGAAAAATAAATGTTTATGTTAAATGTTTATACACATGGAAGTAACTTGATTCTGTAAATGTCTGGGAGAATTTTTTTTTCAAGCAAAATGAGAACATTCTGAAAATATATGTGATAGTTGGAATATTAGTCCTTTTAAAGATACACATTTATATCTACTGATAAAGTTATTTTTATATAAATACTGTAAATGTGTTGTTTTGACTTCAAATTTGGAGTTTGATGGATTGCAAAGATAATTACTGGATATTTTTTGCCTGTGTTAAGAAAGGAAAAATATATTTCAGACTGTTTTTAGGTTTTTCCTATTTGTCTTAATAACTTTGATAAATAGAAGCACATTTGTAATCTCACAGAAGAAAACAGCATGTAGAATTTACCTCAAAATGAAGAAATAATGAAATAAGATGACAGGTTTATCAATTCAGTTTTATATTTCTCATTAATTATCTTTTATTTCTCACACCCTTATCATTGTAATTCAGTTATAACCCAAGCAGTTGTATTGAACACATTTACCAAACAAACACTTTCTTTCATCCTCTTTGCAGAAGTAATCTTGGGTTTGGTTCTTTTCATTCAGTTTGTTTTTTTCCCCTTTAATATGTATATTAGAGCAATGCTGTGCTAAGATCTCTGAAGAAGAACATGAAGGTGAGGTGTAGAGTATCTTTATTTACTTATTTTAGCCAAACAATTGTTACAGAACTGGTTTAGAAAATGTGCAGTCATACCCAAAACTTTGAGCTGTGCCTCTTAGGGGGATCTACTTGCCTGCTCATACCTCTTTAATAGGTGAGAGTATGAATTATGGGATCACAGCTTTTTTTGCATCTGTATCAACTCCTCAGTGTAACACATTATTTTTGGAAGGTAAAAAGGGCAGACCCAAATAACTTTAGGCAAAAAAGCATTCCAAGAGATTTGATTTCCCTCTCCTCATTCCTACAGTGATTCCTTCTTGAGCCTAACAGTGGACATTTCCATGTTCGTTTATAGTCTTCGTGACCGATTTATTGCAAGGAAAGCTAAACAGCAATTGTTAAAATTGGGATGCAACTAGAAATAAAATCTACTTTTATTTTCATTTGTAAGATGCTATATTGTAAATAGACATTACAGTTGTCTTCTTGCAACACTGGCACGTGCACTATGCTTGCATGACTAACCCATTTGATCACGGTTTCTGGCACTCTGAAGCCTTGGTTTGTTCTCCTTCACCTCCCCTTTGTCTTCTGTAACCCCTTCTTTTTTCCCTCCAGCACTCATGAATAGTGCACACCAAAAATGCCCTGTCGAAGAGGTATGTCTGGCACAGCACTGTGTGACTGTGGGATCAAGTATGCTTTGCTGATTTTGGCTGATGGTGCTGTGGTGGCACAGGACAGGAATGGCATATTGTTGGCTGTTGCACAATAATAAAATTCTATTGCTTCCTAAATTGCACTTGCTATGCAAAAATTTGTCCCTTGGATAATTTTCTTTTCTCTCTAAAAAAATCCAAATGAAAATATCATGTGGCCATGGGAAAAAAAGAAATTATTTGAATGTAAATATGGAAAACCCAGAAAAATAAAGAGGTCAGGATTCGCTTATTTTATATAACATAAACCACATGATTTGGGGGGCGGGGGGGAAATGTTCTGACTTTTAATCCAAAGTGGTTAAATTTTAGCAAATATCTAGCTGGGAACATTTAATTTTTTTCTTTTTACATAAAGAAGGGTGAAATACCTTCTTAGATTCTGTACCTTGGTGCTTTTCCCTTCTATAGAACAAACAGAAAGAGACATTAAGAAAAGATTGAAGAGCACATCTCAGAAGTGATCCATCAAAAGGAAAAGTCAGACATGTTTAACACTTCTTGTTGCTTTATTCATGTATCATTTTAACTAAAGAAAACAAAAACTCAGCACTAGGGTCACCACAATGCAGAATGTAAAAATGTGTAGAAAGGAAGAAAACAGGGGACAGGATAATATATCTTGGTGGTAACTTGGACAGAGTGTGACTTAAAATGATTATGAAACTGCACCTTAAACCTCTTAAAAGCCTCGCATATTTAATGCAAATAATTTTTTTTTTTAAACTTGACCACTCAAAGTCTGGAATTTATGATCAGATACTCTGTGATCTCACTTTTGTTGATAGTGATTGGTAAGGGCTCTGCTATTATCCTCATTATGTTGCTGTGAGAGTATATTTTAACCTTTCGAAACCTTTTATTTCTTTTCTTTAAATAGCTTCTCGGACCTCTAGCCATAGCGAACAACAGAGGGATAGAAGGTATGATGCTGTTATTTGTATTGCAATTAGGTGTTACTGTAAAACTTGTTAGATTGTGTCACAGTGTTAGTTTTTATGGCTTTCTCTTCTAGTTTGTTTTTTTTCCTTTTCTCTATCCTTAGTATGTTTAAAAATAAAATAGGCTTGGAATAAAATAGAAATACCATGATTCTTAAACACAGGGTAGGTTAAGAGTTTGAGTTTTCTGATCAACTTCTGCACATGTCCTCAAAAAGAGAATGCAACCAACTGTCAAACCCCTGTAGAACTGGGGTTTTTTTCCTGACATCTATTTACAGGATCACTTCACAATGAAAATAAGCACACTTTCAGGCTTCCTTTCAGTTTCTCAAAGGGCATTGAGAAACGAGGTCACCAACCTGGATAGTCGGTGAACTGAGTCTGCTGTTATTTTAGATGTGAAGGAACTGTGCCCCTCTGTTTTTAAAGTTGTTTTTACAATAGTTTCAGAAGTTATTCTGTCAACAGACAGAACCTTCTGTAAGCAGATGTTTCATCTACTCACAAAACTCCCTTTTCAAATGATACGCTTTGTGAGACTGTAGCTGGATCAGTGGAGCTCCAGGGGCCACGCTCTGGGACCGTGGGCCATCCCTGCAGCTTATGCTCTGCAGCAGGTGGTACAGAAATAAACCAGGGGTAGAACCTGGGGAGCCTTCACTGTCACGGAAGTCCCTGTTGTACTCAAGGCTGGAAGCAAGTAGGCCCTGCCCCAAAGGCTTCATGAGCCTTGTTCTGCTCCACTTTAGTACAGTGAGAGGTTTCCCTTGAGGTCTGAGGATACACAAGGTTTTAGGTAGCCAGCCAGAAGCAGTTTTAACTACCCTACTGTTTTCACATTGTAGCAGGCTAAGGGCAAACACATGATTACTTCTCATTATCCCGTGAAGACTAAGACTTCTGCCATCTAATTGAGTTACACTAGTGTTTAAGTACTTTAAGCATGTAAATTATTTCACTGAAACCAATAAACCTACTTTTTGGCTTAGGCATTTAATTAGGTGCTTTCAATCGAAGCCTAAGTTGTTTGTTAGATCAGGTAAGTTGTTTTTAAGTCATGGAAAACCATCTTTGGTTAAATCAAAAATATCTGGGATATTTTGATTGCCCATGAAGAGAAAACCTTGGATTTTTTTACTAAAAAGAACGATTTTAAAATGTTTTAGGTAATTATTCCCCTTTGCCTTCATTTCCAGGCGTCCTGAAATTACAATAGTTGCTGCTGAACCCCTCCGGCCATCCTCCTGGTTTCCAGGTGCAAGCCCTGTCACTCCTCAGGGATTAGGATTCCCTACTGCTTCATCTCATGCTCAGTGGAGGAGAAATGAACGTATTCCAGCTGAGGTGAGCGTGAATTTACATGAGGCATGTTTGATTTACAAAGGTAAAAAGCACATTCAGTCAGAGAGGAACAGAGTTTTGCTTGCTTAGACTTTCATCACATTGAATAGAAGCCTATGACAGTGTTCTTTTCCTCTGGATGTGTTAATTTAGTATTTTTAAATTTATGTGCTGGCTTTTTTTCTTCAAAGTATCATATCTGGATATACATTAATATTTCTCTATTTTATAGCTTCCACCATCATATGAGCAGGTGATAAAAGAAATCAATCAAGTGCAAGTCAATACAACAAATAACAATAATGCTGCTGCTCCTAGACATACCACTACTTCTGCAACACAGACTGACTTTCCAGAGGAGCTAATCAGCCATTTGCCAGGAAGTAATGTAAAACCTAGTGTGCCTACACACTGGGAATCTGCAGGCTGTCGAGGTGAGGCTGTTTTAGATTTCTCCTTGAAAACCATCCTCTGTCTCCTTGCGATGTTCTCTATTGTTGGCCTGTGTGGCATTTAAAGTGAATAACTGTTAAATTTCTGTAAAAATCCTCTCTTCTGAAGAGCTACCATTGCTTTCAGACTATAAATAAATCTTCAAAGTTTTGTTCAATACAGTCATAATTACAGTCAGAGCTTTGGGGCCAGAGGAGCTGAGATGTCCAGTCAAAATAGCATCACTGTCTTACATTCAGACTAAAAAGTGTGCAAACTAAGCTCAGGAAGTTACTGTACTCTTCTTTGGTCTAGATGTTGTTTGCATGTCCCTCTGTGCTTCGAGTTAACAAGTAGTTTTGAACTCAAAACATGTAGATACCATGCATTTCAGCAATCTTTAGCTTATTCCTAGAGTTTGTATATTTTTTCATGCATCTTTTTAGAAAGAGCACTGCATTTTCAGAAGCACCAGTAAGTTCTGAATGAAAACCATCATGGTTGCCATCCTGATGGCTGTCAAAAATTCACATGAAATGTTCTGGAGTAGGTAACTGAACCCTTTTCTGTTAGCAGGGCAGAGTCCTCTTAAACCTCCTAGGCCTTCTGCATCTCTCCTGAATAAGTCTCCTTCAGAAAATGAGAATCCTTTAGTAGTCTTTGAAAACCCTGAAGGTCAGAGGTGCCAAGAAAATCCCAATGCTGTGATATGTCCTGTGCCAAAGCCAAGATCAAGAAGCAATCTCAGACCTGTGGCCAAAAGTACTGAAAGTAAGGTAGACAATGGCGAAGAAGTGAACCAGCCTACTGCAAAACAGCAGCAACCTGCAGTTCAGCAGTCACCTCTCTTAGATGACAGCTTACTGGACAATCATTTGGTGACAGACAGCATGAGTACAGAAAAGAGCCAAAATAGTATTGTTTCAAGGATCAAAGTTTTCGAATCCCAAGGAACTAATGATACCTCAGGATTAACAAAAAAGCCAGAAATTGTCCCCCGTTCGTTCACCCCAAGATCTGTTACTACAAAGAAGCCAGTAGTTGCTCCAAAGCCAGGGGTAAGCAGAATTTCAGAAGACTGGGATGTGTGGACAGAAAGCAAATCAACAGCTTCCAAGGAATTGCAGCCTCAATTTGAAGTGGCTGGGAGCAGTGTTGGAACCAAACCTGAACTGCCAAAGAAGCCAAGACCAGGCCTTGTTAAAAGTAGCAGTAGTGATTTTCTTGATGCAAGAAGTGGATCAGTTGCAGAAAACAGTGATGGACAAAAGAGGTTTCCTGTTCCTGCTCCAAGGCCTCTCATTCCTAAAAAGTCATGTTATGCAGAAAATCCTGCCCTGTCTTTGGCCTCACTTAAACCAGTTGCTGCTCCTTTGCGGGCTTCTGTATCTGCCCAAGAAAAAGTTTTGAAGTCTCTGGGGGAATTGTCACCTGCAGCCTGCTCCTCAGCACCTGCTTTGCAAAATAAACTAGATGTGGAAGGAGATCTGATCAGTTTTGATGATGATGTTTTGCCCCTAAGTCCGGCTTGTGTAGTTAAAGATAGCATCAGTTCTGAAGCAGCAGCAGGTAAGAAGAAAAATGTTTAAATGTTCACTGTGGTTACTTTTTGCAGGTGTGTGATCCTGTGTGAGTTACGTCTACATGTCTTGACAGGGTTTATGTGTGTGTATGAAACTTTTGGCTTTCAATTATGTCAAGATCCCTATGATATTACTTGAATTTTGAGACTCAGGAGGTTTCAAGGCTATATAAATCTCAGAACTTGTCTGCTGGATTTATTACTCAATTACTAACATAATGATAAAAGACTTGATGTTATACGCTAGATGTCACCTCCAGAATGTATCACAATTTTCCCTGGAGAATGTGGGATATCTTATCTCTCACCATCTAATGTGACTAATTTAAGTGCATGAAATTCTGTAGTGAGAAACCTAGTCATCTGGAGAAGTAGCAGTGTTTGTCGCATGTAGGAGAACTTCTGATCAGTCATACTGGGATACTCTCTCTGTGTCACCAGTCCCTATCCATTTTCTCTGTCCTGTCTTTCTATCTTGTCTTGTCAGGTGACTGTATGCTTGTTATGCAACTTCAGGTTTTTTTCTAATAGGTGAAAATAATTATTTCATATGGACAGATCAGTTACTACAACTACATCCCTTTCATAAACCTTGTTTCATACCACTAAACACTTGGGGTCAACTATTTTAGTGCTATTTTAGGTAGTTTAAGACATAGGTGGGTGTTGGGCTATCTTTGAATTTTACAGCAGTAGGTTTTGCTCTCTTAATATTCAAATATGTCCTGATTAACTTCCCAACCCCATTGCAATCCAGGGAGAGTTTAAAGCAGAAGTGTCATACAAAATGCTGGTTTAAGGAACTATCTATGATTTTTAATCTTTGTTTCTTTTTAACCTTAGCTATTGGGTGTGCATTGCAAGATTTTGGTAGAGGGAGACTTCAGGGCTGGCTTATCTGAGAAGCTGCTAGAATCTTCCCCCATGTCCAACAGGGTGGGAGGGACACCAAGCTGGAGCAGGGAAAGAGCGTGAGGAGAAAGGAGCAGCAGAGACTGTCTGTGATGAGTTGAACATGGCCCCATTCCTGTCCTGCTGGTGGGGAAGGTAGAGAAAATTGTGGGGGAAGTTGAAACCAGGAAGAAGGGAGCAGTAGGGGAAGGTGTTTTTAAGATTTGGGTTTATTTCTCATTATCGTACTCTGATTTGATTGGTAATAAATTCAAGTAACTTTTCCCCAAGTCGAGTCTGTTTTGCCCATGACAGCAGTTGGTGAGTGATCTCTCCCTGCCCTTATCTCGACCCATAAGCATTTTGTTAAATTTTGTCTCCCTGTTCACTTGAGGAGTGGAGTGATAGAGTGGCTTGGGTGGGCACCTGACATCCAGCCAGGTTCAACCCACCACACCTCATTTATCATTAAACATCTTAGCTTCCAGAAAAGAGAAGTGCAGATGCTGTGTAGTTGTCACAGTAAATCAATATTAATGATTGTTAACAAATGCAATGTCTTCAGTTTGTGGATTATATTGTTAGATGAAGTTCCAGTTTGTTACTGTTTCTCCTCTGTATTGACATAAAAGCCCCAAGGCAGATGTAGAAAGTCCCTTAAAGCCCTAAACTGCTAACATCACTGCTTTTGAAAACGGTGAAATAAGGCAACAGAATATCCTGCAGGAGAGGTGATGAGAGCTCAAAGATGGATACAAGTCCATCTTTTCGTGGGCTGACAGATTGTAGGAACACTGCACAAGTGTTAGCAAGACTGAAAGGAGGCAGGAGGTACAGGGTGACTGGAGAGGCATTTGTACTTATGTCAGGGAAATGTATGAGTGACAATGTCTAGGTGGGAACAGAGTCATCATCATTGTGTCTGGAGACTGGAGTCATGGAACAGACACTGTACATGTGAAAAGTTTTAGAAGAAAGTTAGAAGCGTGAGGAATATCTCTTGTTGTCCAAGGATTTAGGGTAAAACTTTTGTAGTTTCAGTAATTTTATTTTAATTAATAGATGCAACAAATGGAAGGAAAATGTACTTGTTCCAAGTAGCAGGAAAGAAAAGGGAATATTTACATTTTTAAGTGCATAAAAAGGAAAATCATGGTTTTGCTATGTACAGTAAAAGACAGACTGTCCCCCAACCTGCAAAAATTAAATAACACTAATTCTTCCATTAAATCAGAGGTTGAGTGATCACAAATGAAAATCACTTGAAAAAAACAAGCTTTCATGATGAAGTGATAAGAATTTCACTCTTATTCTTTCTGATTGGTGTCCTAGGTGTTATTCTTGATTCAGTTAAGAAGAAAATGCTTTCCATTGTCATCCTTAACAGAGGAATTATTCAAATAATAGTTTCCTGACTTCTTGGGTCACCTGTCCATGATTTTATTCATTCAATAAAATGTCATCTTTGCTGTAACCACTTCTTGCCTACCAAAGAGAAAAAGGTCTGACAGCATTATCACTTTATTGTACTGTAAAATTAGAATTAATTCCAGATTTTTACTGGCATTTGTGAGCTCAAGATCATGTGCTGTGCAATGTCTTGACAGAGCATCCAGAAGAACAACACTGGCTTTCTGAAAATGAGACAACACAGAGCACTAGCACTAGCTATTTCTCATGTTCCCATAGGAACAGCTTAGGATTTGCAAGATGAATCCACAGTAAAATGTTTTGTGAAGGCAGGAAGGGAAACTCTAATCTTGCTCCCAGTCCCCCAGACCTTTGCATTTCTTACTTATTTGTCATTGTCATTACTTAGCAAAATGACAGCGCTCTGCTTGTTGTTATAGCAACCCTAAGAAAGGAAGAAGGCTTTTATGCAGTGGTGTTTGAAACCAAGCACCAACATCTTTTTTGTCAAAGAGCAGTGTTACTCACAGATTGCAGTGTTCCCAAAGCCTCATTTTTTCTGGTACAGCACAACCAAGTCTGGTACTTAGACTGATGTAAATGGAACTGGACGCATCAATCAGTGCTGCTGCTAACGCCTGGTGTGAAGGAAGGTGACATGTTGAGTTGATGAGGAGGGTGCAGAAGTTGAAGTTGAGCATATGAATGAAAAGGTGAAACAAGCAAACAAGTTCAGAGTCTGCACAGCAATTTAGTTGACTCACATAAGACATCAGCTTTGTCTAACAGAAGGCTACCCATCTCCATGGTAGTGAAAGATATTTGAATATTGTATATGTGCTAAGATCAACAGTGTTGACAACAAACCATCTTATAGTCTCACCAGTTTGACTGTCACTGTTAAATTAGTAGTTTAAGCTAGTTGGATGATTCCCTTTCAAGTTTACCTCAGACAATCCCATGGGTTTCACCAGTGTTTGACAGCATCTCCAACAGCACACTTGTTAGTAGAGTGAATTTACCCTTATTCAAACATAAATGATTTTATTCTTGTCCAAACTATATGAAGAAGAGGAACAGTTCTGGTGCAAATAGAGACTCTGGGTACTGATATTTCTTTTAAAGCTTTCAGCATCCACTCTGACAGTTGAAGTCTGTGGGAGCTTTGGAAGCTCAGCAGCTGTGAAATTGAGAGGTGAGCTGTGGCAGAATCTGCATCCAGCTCATGTCTCTGATGCTGACCCAAGGAATCAAATGTAATTGATACCAGTTTTAAGTGCCATAATTTTAGACTGGAAGGCTAGTGATAATGTTCAAAGTCATTTGTATCCTAATGAAATTACTTCTATTCAAGTCAGTCATTTAGAATGTGATAGCATCTGTTTGGGACTCTTATGTCTTGAGGTTCTGATGCTTTGATGATAGTTGTGATATTTTGGATCAATTAGGATATTTTTGCATTTCTTTTATAGCTGATAACAGGGATTTGTGCAGTTCCTGAAGGTTAAAAATTCTGGATATCTGTCAGGTGGGCTCTCTTCTCACCCATTTTTACAAAGGCTTGAAAATTAAACACTAGTGCAAGTTTAACTGAGTGTAAATTCATGGCTTCAGAAGACCCATGATTTTACCCATAACATGTATTAGTTATTGTGTCAAGCATGTGGTGTGCCTGCTTGCTGAATGTTCTGATAATGTGTGTTTTGGACAAAGAAAATAAGATGACTGTGCATTTAAAGTGGGAATTTAAATTAAAACCTGGAGGTGATCGTGCTAGAATGTTTTTCTTCCTCTTCACATGTGGGGAGCTATGCTTCCTTCTCTCTAAAACAGCATATAGTTCACTGATTCCTCTGTGCCTAACATACCAGAACTCAATTTAAATCAAATTCTTCGAAAAGTATTTCAGAGAGAGCCTTACCTTACCAGCAGGAGACAGCTCACATTTTGATATTTTCCTAAGATTCAGTTCAAACAGTAGTACAACTACTGCATTTCTTAATTGTCTTTATCTATCTATCTATCTATCTATCTATCTATCTATCTATCTATCTATCTATCTATCTATCATGTGTCTGTCTAAGTACTTCATTGTAGTATAAAGGTTAATTTCTGGCTGTGTGGTGGATAAAACCGCAACCAAACCAGTGCTGCTATCCATTTATGTGTATTGTTCCTTCTTGTGGCATGAATGGTGGCATTTGTGTGACATTATAGACAATTCAAAAAAACTGCTGCTTGAGTAACTCCAGATTTGTCTGCTGTGGGGATATTGCCCAGCTGCTTGATTTTAATTGCTTCCTCAGGAAGGAAAAGAAAAAAAGAAAACTGAAATAGTTGGAACTGGTAGATTAGTCCAGACGTATCTTCAAAATATTGCAGCTTTTCTTAAGGTTCTTCTGCATTATTTCCAATGACTCTTATTGTGGTTATTTTAAAGACATCTGTCTTCTTTTTTACTTATTGCCAAAAGTATCACCCCCCAGAAAAGAATGAGCTGTCTCATCCATTTTAGTCTTCTCTTTGGCTTAAACCTCTTATAAAAACCGTTTTACCTGAAGACATGCTGCTGTAGGGTGGAGTAGAGGAGGTTTGAGTCTGTGCTGTGTCCTGTTGATTTTGCTGCAGGGGTGGCAGTCTCCAGCAGAAGTGGCAACAAGCATCCATTAACTCTTCAGTCACTACAGATGTTTGCTGAGTAAACATAAATTGGAGGGTTCAAGGACCTTGGAAGGGAATCCACTGTTGCCACAGGAGAGGGCCTTATATCTAGGTTCAGGAAACAAGGTTTTTAAATCATAGCAACAAAATACACAAGGAGCCTTTTAGGTTGTCAAGTGCAAATTAATTTGGTTTTGAGTTCTAGGTCTATAGATGCTGTTAAGTGGTAACACGCAAGTAGTAATGTTCTTAATAAGATCTGTTTTCTCTGATAAATTTGTTTATTTTACAGTAACACTTAAAATTCAGATATCCTTTGATCAGAAAGTTAGTCAAAGAACAACAAAATGCTTATGTAAAAGAAATGTTTATAAATAAAACTGTTTTTTTCCTTTCCTGAAAGCATGTGAGATTCTTGCAAGAGAGTAGATAGGTATTTTAAAGAACATTATAAATGACCTTGTCCTTCACATTACTGATAAAAAAGATTTTGTATGCCCTGCTGCTTTCCATTACCTGCTTTGGAAATTTTCAGCTTGCTTGTTTTGGGGCAGTTGACTCTCTTGCCAATTTATTCACCTGGCAAGAATGGATAAGTCTGTGTTTCTTAATCTCTGGGGTAATACGGAGTTTGTTTTCTTTGTCACCCACTGTATGTCCAAATACCCTCTGGCATCCAGTTTTTGAAGTTAGACCAGGTTATGCAACCAATTCCTAACAACATGCCCTCACAGCTGACCTGTTCTGGGCATGAGGTTTGATTAGAGACCTCCTGAAGGCTCTTGCAGTCTGAACTATCCTAATCTTACTTCAACTAGCAAAATAGATTAATGATGTAGGAGTAGCCTCCAAAGTCTCATAATAGCTCATGCTGGTATACACAGTTCTTTATTGCCAAAGGCACTGTGATTTCTATTACTTTTACTAGAAGGGACAATCTAGCAATGAACCAAATGGGTATGCTTTTAGATACACACGGGTACTAAGTGTGGACATTCCCACTCTTTGAGAGACAAGTGCTCAAAGCTCAGAAAAGGTCCATCTGTATCTCTGTCTGTGTACAAGTAGTAGATGTGTAATTTCCCACCCCCTGAATGATTTTATTGCCATTAAGTGTTACAATAGCGCAAAAAATTTTGCTATTCTAGTAGTAGATTTTATCTGCTCTCCAGCTTTCTGACACTGTGGATGAGATATTTCATTGCTCAGCTAAGGACAGCTTGCATTTTCAACAAGTACATTTAGGTCAGATCTTCACTTACATCTCTTGGCAAATTCTGTTTCTGTACTTTCCAGAGAATACAAAACTCTGTATAATTCTTTGTGCACTCTTGTCACACTGATCGCTAGGCTCCTTCTGCAAAGCAGATTTGCTTGTCACTGCTCCAGTTTTAAATCTGAAATCATACTAAGTCTTCTGATGAATAGTACTGCATTCCATTTATTTGAGTGAGCTGGTCTGGTCTCCCAGTGTTAAGAGAATGCTGAGAAGCTTGAGTTTCACTCAAACTTACTTTCAGGTTACTCACAGATAAGATTCTGAAAGTACCTGCATCTTATTGTCTCTCTTTTCTTTGATTGTTTTTTTTTTTCTTTGTTAATTTACCTGTCTGTTAAAACATATGATCATGACAATTTTCTGTGCAGAGGAAACTGCAAATTGCATATTTTGTGAAAGGTGGTGTAGTCCATATTTTCTCTGTGTCAGAAATACCGTTTCTAAGAACAGTGAACTGTTAATTGTCTTGATAAAAATTCTGTGGAAAACAAATTGGGAAAATCACTGATGCTGGAATTTAGATCGGATACCTACCTGTCTAATACATACATTTATAGTCGTAAATAGGTTGAGATTTGAAATGTCTGAGTGAACATCAGACTTTTGACTCTGGCATTTCACAGTGTTTCTTGAGCATTTTTCTTTGGGATGTTATCTGTCAGGTTTCCCTTGAATCTCCAGCTATATTACTAACAGGGCCTACTTGCTGAGAATCTTCCCTAAGCATGGGCTAAGTATGCTTCCATAAACACCAGAGTAGTTTTATGAGCCTAGGTTTTAATGAAACCATTTGTTGATGAGGTTTGTTCCTATTCTCTGCTCCTGGAAGACTCTGATAACAATCCTGTTCTGTGTGAAGAGAATGTGTGAGCTGATTTAGGTTGTTAAATTAAATACTGAAAGTAGACACAGTTGCATACTTCTGTAGTGGCAAGTGGTGCAATGGCATTATCCACACCTTTCTTACTACGTTGTTCTCATGTGTCCTGAGTACTTCTTGCAAGACTGAGTCCTTTTGCAAGAGATAGTCCTGGTCTGTGCTTTTAGCTTTCCACACAAAATTCCATGTTATTTGTTTGGAGATTCCCCTTATTGCTGCTGAGGTATCTGTTACCATCTTATTACCTCTTACTTAAAGACTACCAATAAATATTTCAGAAACATACCCATCTGAACTCTCTGCATGGCCAAAACTTCATGTTTGTTTTGTAACCTCCTAATTTTTTATTTTAAACAAAGGTAGTAAATGAGAATGGGGGGAAAAGGCTGTCTCTCCTAAACTGAAGGAAAAGAGATTATATGTGCTGTGTTTGAATACACAACTTTCATCTGTCTTTCCTGTGCACAAACACACTAACATACATTATCACATAAACCTTTGAAACAGAAGCTGTAGAAAAATGAATCTAAGGAAGACAAAAAATTTAAGCATCATTGTAAAAGTTTAATAAAAAATCAATAGAAGTCTGTTGATACGCTATGAAAAATGACTTGCAGATTAATTTCCTTGAGCTGAGAAGCTTTAAATGAGTATATTAACATTTCTGTTTTCACACCTCCATGAATTATGCTCAAACGATGCCCAATTGTTGTTAAACAACATAAAAATTTGATATGTTGTCAGTCCCACTGCACAAAGCAGCGCAGTTGTTTTCTCAGCCAATTTCTGCTGCAAACCCAGCACTGGGGAATGGAATAACACAAACAAGGTAATGAGTTTTAAACTAATTATGAGGTGACAACAGTATAATTGAACAGAAGATAATGAGTGGAAAACTAATGTTCATCAAATTGTTTTCTCATCCTCAGAAATTACTTTTCTCAGACTTTTATGAGATGCATTGATATAGAGACCTCTGCCAGCTCTTGAATGGTCAAGAAAACCATTTCTATGCATAGCAGTGATTAACAGCTGACGAACAATTTTGTACATTTAAAATCTCCTATAAATTTACAAGAATACAGAACTGTGGTTATTTTGGATGTTTAGAGCCTTTCTACTTGGTCTCACATTGTCTTTATAAGATGGAGACTTTGGAAAACTGATTCCTCATTGTTCATGCAGAACTTCCTTATCCTCTGCAGAACCTTACCATGAGAGCTGCTGTGTATGCCAGTGTGTTCCTTATGGTCCTGCTGTCAAGAAGCCCATGACTTAGCCCTGCTCACCTTTCCTCTCTTTATCCTGTGTCTCTCCAGCATCTCAATGGGCCAGTGCAGCCTTGAGGCTCCTCTGCCCTGCAGTCTCGCCAGGGTCTCTCCTCAAATCTGTCATACAGTTGCCAGATAACTGAAAATGAGAAGAAAGCCCAATTTAAGTTTGTGTGGGTTTTTTCAGCTGCTCTTGAAGGCACTCTGAACACCAGCACAAGAGTTAAGATTAAAAGAATCTTTGGGGATTTTTTGTGCAATTTAAGAGTTAGCATTGTAGCTAGTAGGCAAATGTGTAAAGGAGTAAAAGAAAATTGCAGGCTTGCTCCAAGAGTGAGATTTTTGTTTCTTGTAATGACTGTACTGCCAGAATGCTTCTACCCCTCTTGTGGTCTGTGTTTTCAAGTCCTCTAGAAAAACTCTTGCTTTGATGGAGCTGTCACTGAAGAAACATAAACCTTTTACCAACTAGTGCTAATCTGTAACTTCAGCAAGATGTTAGTTTTACCTTGTAAAACAGTGTCGTTTGCCTGTGTCTGGTTTCTGGATGCACCAGCATCTTTGAGCACCACGTGATGGAGCCATCTTCTGTCTAGATGGTAACACAATGCTTATTTTTAACTGTAGCCTGTATACCTTTAGCTGTAGACAAATTGTTGACCTGTCATGATCTGTTGTACCTGACGTGTACACTCAAAGCTGTGGTACAGGCAGCCTGACAGAAGGAATTGACGTCCTTGTTTCATTATTAAAATGTGATAGGAAGGTACCCAGGTGGATTTCTGGGGAGGCTGTAGGCAGGCAGAAGTCTTGACTTGGAGAGAGACCATGGCACGAGGCCACATAGCACATCTCTATGTGCTGGATCTGCCTGTGAGGAAAGCCTTAAGCAAGGGGCGAGTGGGAGCTGGGCATCTCAGCAGGGGTGAACACACAGGGGGCCCATGGCATGTGGTGCCTGCTGTGTGACAGCTGCGAGCTGGCAGCAGGAGCTGGGGGCACAGAGAAAGGGGGCTGCCAGCAGGAGCACCCAGCAAGGGCAGCAGAGCCTGGGGAGCTGTGGCTCCCAAGTCATGTGTATGCAGGGGGCATGAGGTTATTCATAAATAAATACTGGTTTTCTGGATTTTCCTAAATCTTATGGAAATTCCCAGACACAGATTTGTTGTGTCTTGCTAAACTGTATTGCGTTATACTCTCCAAAATTATCTACAAGAAATCATTAGTTAATATTGCATAATTTTAATTGTTTTTTTCTAAGAGTTGAGGATAAAATTTTTCCAAATACAGGGTTTTTCCAAATTTGTCAGGAAGTGTGGCAGTAGTTTTGGGAAAGGGTATGCTTTTATAAAAGTTATGAAGAATTTAAAGAGATGCCCAGCATACTTGCTCTCTTAGACTCTGACACTCCATAAATAACATCTCATTGAGCTACACATCTAAAAAGGCCACTAGAGGAGATGAGACTCAGTTGTTGTGGCTATGAATATGTGTCATGGAGAATTTATCATCCAGAGTGCTTCTCCAGTTTCTGTTTTACACTTTTATGATACCATTCAGGGTTACCATTTTACTGCAGTTTTTGGTAACATCAGAGAAAGAAGTAGCTGTTGTTAACAAAAGAGAAGAGATGTAAATGTGGTATTGCTCTTTGACATGAAGTTGCATGTGAGAAAGAACCCATTGATTTGGTTTTTATTTATGCACAAGTATTTTTACAGCTGCATTCTACATGTTCCTGTGTTCCCATGCCTATTAATAAGAGACCAGTGCTTAAGTTTATGAAGCATGGAAAACATTGCTCTTGTCTTACCAATGGAATGATTGGACAGGCTTGTAAAGGAATGAGTGATACAGGCAGGGGCAGAGCCCAGGCACAACTCCCAGTCCTTGGTCTGAAACAGCCTCCTCCATGTCACCAGGTTTATAACCAATAAAGTGATGCAGAATCTTCAAGGGAATTAGTTGTTCTACCACAAAGACATTTTGTAATCAGTAATATTTAATTAGTAATATTTTTGTTTCTGTAGGCATTTTATCTGCTGCAGTGCTGAGTGCTTAGCTTTAGCAAGATTTTTATTGATTAAAACTTTTTAGTGAATGTGTTCACAGCTATGTCTGCATACTAGAGCAACTGCTTTGAAAACATTTCCCTAAAGCCATTCTGATTTCAGGCCCCTATTGCCAAGCAATGCAGTTCCTCTTGTTCAGTGGCTTATATAATCCCAGAAGGTATCTGGAGCATGTCTGTGTTAACTCAACTATGAATGCAGATGTACAAAGAAGATGTGTTACTTATAAATTGCTGAGTATGTTAGTTGCATCATACTGATTTATTTTTTTTATTACTGTCTTAGGTGTGAAGTATAAATATCCTTCATAATGAAAGCAATACTTGGTGAAATTTGTGTTCACCAAATAAATATTAAATATGTTGGGGTTTCTCTCCCCTTTTAGATCCATTTCAGTTCCTCACCAAAAGCGAACCTGCCAAGGAACAGCCGGCTCAACCAGCTTTAGCTCGGAAACCCACTGTGATCCGAATCCCAGCTAAACCTGGGAAATGTAAGTTCTTCTCCCAAATTGTCTGAGAAATGTCTTAGAAAATAATTTCAGCTGGGACTCAATATTTACTACTTGTTGCTTACTAGCTATATTAGCTGCCAAAGGAATCCCATGGTACAGTTTGACAAGACAGAGGAGCCAACCTAAAGGCTGTGGTGGGAGGGAGAAATAGTTGAGAGTCAGTCATGTTTCACTCTCTGTGCCTCCCAGCTACCTCATCTGGCTCCCTCCCTTGCACAGAGTCTGATGTCTCAAACCTTATGCTCTAATGGGTATCAGAGGTGAAACATAGTGGGGGGCAGATCTAAGCACTGGCAGGGAAGAGCAGGAGGAGACCCCTCCAGCAGAAGCAAGCTTGTTTTGTTGGCTAAAGTGTACCACAGGGCCCATTGGCCAAATGGATTTTGTCTCTGACCTCAGCTCAGGTTATTTTAATGCTGCTCCCAAACTTCCTGGGAGCAGGGCCCCCACTTGTGTAAGGAACGACATTTGTGCATTCAAGTTTGCTTCAAACACAGCTTAGTTGGGATGTTTAGCATAGTTTTCATAGTTCACATAAAAAAGTTCCCTTAACCCTTGTTAGATTTGAAATCTGTGTCCATTTAAGCAAGATCATTTAGGTAGCAGTTTGAGGGAATACAAAAGGAATGTGAGAACTGGGATGCAAAAACCTGATGTGTTCAATTGTATGTCAAGATCTTGACTACAGTTTTGCTTAAGTTACCATATCCCTAATGCCTTCCACCTCTAATCCTTTACAGCTTTACAAATGACACTGACAGTATCTCAGAGTGGAAATTTATCAGAGAGCCATAAGGTCTTTGTGTTGATCTTTGTATGCTGGAGTACATGCTTGTTTCTGTTTAGCCTTATGTTTTATCCTCAGAGCTTAGGGAGAAATGTCAGAAGATATCTCCTAAAACTCATATTTCAAAATAGTGTTTTGCTATGCTGAGTAGGTGCACAGTCAACTTGTAGCAATGGGTGGCTTTTCTCCTAAGAATTTCTCTCATTATTACCCAAGTTTCCATCTCCCCCTGTCACCAACCCAGTGCTAAAATACTAAATTTTCTTGTTCCCTGCATATGTGAGAAATGCAGTGGAAAAGATTAAAAATGCAGAGAAGTCTGAAAATAAAGCTATAAAAAGCTATAAAGTATAAAGCTATAAAGTCTTTCTGTTAATATCTGATTGTAAATAAAAGGGTTTTTTCAGTTGGAAGAATATGTTTACAAACTACTGTAAAGAACCCATGACATCGTTCTTCTCCTTAAAGGAAATTGTAAATCCCATTACAAAAAAAAAACCCAAAACAACCAACCAACCACCAACCTCCTGAAAATTTTTTTCATTTTCTTTTTTTTTTTTTTCCTGAGACTGGATTCTCTTTTGAACTTTTAGATCACTGGTCCCTTGCTGCTCTCTAGTGGCAATTGAACTTTCCAGAGAAGACTGCCTGTCATGCCGTACTTAGCTACAAATGTCAGGAGGGTGTGAAGGACTGCTTTATGGGAGTTTGTGGCTGGAAGATTATTTGGATATGGAGGAAAAGAAGCAGATTCCAAGAAAACAGAGTAGCCTTTGGTCAGATAGGGGCTGCTGCAGAAACGCAGGCTGTTACAAGTTAAAAAAATGAGAAAAGTACAACTGGGCCAATGTATAACATGGATATAGTAGGATTTACATTGCCACATAATCTCAGCACAGAGGGTCTTTCACGATATTGAGGGAGATGAAGTCTGTCAGGAACCAGCAAAAACCAAAAAGAAAAACTCCAATAAACAAACAAACAAACAAAAACCACCACAAAAGCAACCAACCAGCAATAACAACAGAAAAAAGCCACCCATTCAGCACTACTGAGAAGGAGACAGAGCTGGATGCTCAAGGCTTTGAAGTATTCAAATTAGCATTAGCATTTTGGTCGAGATTTGCTTAGAAAGGAAGCATTAAACTTCCACTTCAGTTATTTCACTTAGAAATCAATGAAAATAACACCTGCCATCTAGTTGTTCAGGGGTTTTTTATCTTCCTCTAGCTCCTTTAATTTTGGTCTTATGAAGAGTAAAGGAGAGAAAATTAGGCCATCTGTGTATATAGCAAGATTTGAAGTGGATAAATAAATGTCTCGTGCTTTTTATATGTCAGTAAGATGTGATAGGAGAAGATTTCTTTTGCAATTACTGTCAGGTTTTGTTTTTACTTTTCATTCATCACACCAGCTTAAACGAGTTATGAACATCCTAAATTTTTTTCCCCATACTTGGTCACTGCCAGCACAGTAACTGTGACTGGCTCCTGAGAATCGGGGATTTCTCCTTCAACTGATCAATTTTTAAATATCACAGCAGTGCTTTACATCATAGTAATGCAATAGAGGTGTTAAATATGAACACTTCTCCTTCCTATGTATTGTTTCTTTGTTGAGAGTGCTTTTCACAAAACAAGCAACTGATTCATTTGGATAGCGTCTCTCCTCTTTTTTTTATCATCAGTCTATAAATGTCCAGGTTGTCTACATGTATTTTTAAATAACTCCAAGTCCAGCTGAAACTCAGAAAAGCCTGAGCATCTGAAGTTCTTTTATGAAATTAATTTTCTTGGTATACAAACAGATGGTAGATTAGATGATAAGGTTCCAATATATAAAAACAAAATATTTGGTAAATACCCTGGCAAAACTTGTCCAAGTGCTTCCTGGGTTTCAATGGCAGAGACATTCAAAGCAAATGTCACAAAATTAGCAGAGTTTTATATTCCTTATTGAGACTGAGGACATTGTCAGTCTTTCCTTGTAAGAGCTGTACTGTTTCTTCTTCCATGTCCTAATTTTGCTTAACTCCTTAAAGACTATCCAGAGCTTCTGTCTCTGTTTTCTGTCACCCTGAATTTTGTAGCAGGCAATAGTTTATTTTCTTGCCTTTACCTTTCTGGAGATTCTTCCATCCCAGTCTCCTGATCTTTCAGGGTTACTTGAAATAACCCTCAGCTGTTTTCCAGCCTGAAGGATATTCCAGGAGCTGACAGCTGAAAAAAAAGTGAGCCAGTTTAGAAATGTGGCTGAGAGATGGTGATGGTGTTTCAGGGTATCTAGTAATGAATCTGACATTCCCAGGAGTAGAAACTCTTCTACTCATCTAATATTATATCAACAAGTCTTGCAGCTGAAACCCTGAAAGTGGAATAACTTGCTGGTGCCTGGAGAGTAAAGTGAAGGTCCATTATGCAGGGTGGGGAGTACTCCAGAATTCCACCTCAGAGTTGCAATGTTTACTTCATGTCCCTTTCCACTAGTCTTTAAGTGGTTCTTCCCAATGGCTGCCCTGGCTTTGGGGAAGGAAGTTTCATTCACTGAAAAATGCCCCATCCTTTATCTGTTGTTTGTCCCTGTAAAGAAGCTATTAATTTGAACTTAATTTGGAACTTTTGATCTTTTTACAGCTTTAAATGACATCCCACATAGCCCTCCACCACTTCCTGCTGAAAAGCCTATTGGGAACACGTCTGAGATCACAGTGAGAAAACCCAGCAGTGGTGACCTAGTGAAAAAAGGGGTAAGTTAGAACTGGTTTCCTGTATTACAGCTTTGTCTGTTTTGGTTAACAAATCTCTTGTGACTTTCAAGCATTTGTAAAGTAAGTTATTTGAAGGACTAAAAGATGAAAAGGACTACTCAAAAATCTAAGGCCTTTTTCTTTTAATTATGTTCTCTAATTTAATTAGGTAATTTAGACTGCTGTCAGTTCTGAAAAGCTCTTAGGTGATTTTACTAAACTTTGATCCCATCTATCTTCAATTTTCTGTATTTGTCATCTGGAATCAGGATATTCTACAACTTAGTTTTAAAAGCACTGCAAAGTGGCTCAAAGTCCAGTGGGATTTACGTAGTGAAATGTTGTCAAAGTCCTTAGAAATGTTTTTTTTTTTACCTTCATACACACAATACCTCTTGATGTCTGTGCTAATTTCCAGGCAGAGGAAACTTTTCTGTAGAAAATTAAGCTTGCTTTTTCTCAGCTCTTTACTTCTAGTTTTTTCTACTGAGTTGAACCACCTATTTTGGAAAGCAAGGCGCTGCTCCTCACTCCTGACTGCATACATAGTAATGGTAGACATTGTAGCTGTGTCTCCTATATGCCCTTTGACATAGGTTTACAAAAAGGAATTAAAATAAATGAGAAAATGACAGTAAAATTTTCCAATACTGAGTTTTGTGATGGCAAGAATGACAGAGAATCATTTGGAAACCATAGGCAGTCAAAAGATCAAATCCAATCAAAAGTCCTCACTTAGATGGACAGCTGCCAACGAATGCCTTTGTAACTACCTCTGCTATTAAGGTAAAGGGGTTTTAAATGTTGTGATTGAAAAGGCTATTCGGGGAGGTCCCATCTTTTCTGGATAATGCTGAAAAAAAGATTTCTGATACAAGACATTAAATAACATTTTATGCAGTGCAACTCGAAAATTTTACAATGTCATTCAGGTTATTGTGACAGGCATGTATAAGCTTCAGAGGATGTTTTTAAGAAAAAGATTGCATTGAATCCACTGAAACACTTAAATCTTCTCTTTGGAAAGATAAGAACTGTGCTTCTAAGACTAGGATTGTTTGTGAGTGGAAATGATTAAACAGCAACAGCAAAAATCGTTGCCCATAAGTAGCAGTTGGCACAGATTTCTTCCTTTTCATACAGAAGAGGAAAATTTTTGCTATGAGGATAACATCTTCATCTGAAAGTGGCAGGTTGTTTTCTTTCTAATCAGGATCATTTAATCAGGACATTAATTTGGGGACTCAATCAAGGGTCAAATTTTGTCACAAAATACATTTAGGTATTTTCTAGGTGGGAAAAACCGCAGAAGTTGTTTATGAGTTTCAAACACATTCAAGCTCCTAATTAAGTAAATAAGACTATTCAGACCTATTTAAAACTACTGGTTCAGAACCCTTTTGAATGCAGATTCAGCACTCTGATTTACCATGCTGTTTCAGAAGCAGCTGTGCTTGTTCAGTGGAGCTAGCAGGATTTTCTGGCACTCTGATGAAAATGAACGCAGGAGGCAGTAAGGATGGTCACTTGTTAATCCCTCACTGTGGTCCAAGCCCTTCAGACATGGCACATGTCCCCTCTCCGGACTGCTGTAGGGTAGTAATTTCTGGCAGGGCCAGCAGGGGCAGCTGTGAGGAGTGATGCCTTAATCTGCCAAAGGAAGATTCATTGAGGTTTATCTGTTAGATCTTTAGGAAATGTGTTTAGATGCCTTCTTCAATGGGAGCTAATGTTATTTGCAAGAGACACTCTCCTGTGTGAGTTGCATTAATGTCACATTTTCTGTTTTAGCCCTGTACAAAGTGTTTCATGTGTCAAAGTTAAATCAAATCTGATGATGTGAAATCCTATGGGTAATATAATTGTACATTTGTATGACTCTTCTGAATTTGGCTCTTAAGCCCTTACTGCCATGTAGTAGGAAAAGAGGACTGGGTCATACCTAATGCACATTTAATCTGTTTCATGTAGTAAACCAGGTTATTTACATCTCTCTCTATGTCCAACAACACTTTGAAATGCTAGAACACACCATCATACTTACTACTTTACTCCCAGACCTCCAGAAACTCGTTTTTCATGTCTGTAGCGTATAATTTAATATAAGAAATACATAATTTAAACAAGATCCGGTTTGGTTTTCTTCCTTAGGCTTAAAGAAATGTCTTTTTTCTTTTGTATCATTTTAGGAGTTGGATCATTCAGAACAGGGTGTAGTGCCTCACCTAGAACCTGTACCACCCCCAAGGTAAATGCAGTTTTTCAGCAACTCACTTAAAAGTTTCTGAATGTGTTTTGGAATTAATTTATCTAGTTAGTCTCAAAGTGGACACTACCAACTCTTAGTCATAACTCTGCCATCTTGGCTAGGTAGTATGCTCACTAATAAATAGGCAAGACCAAGTTGCTAGCTGATTAATACTTGTTTGTACATTACTGGTATGAGCAGGGAGATTATAGGACAGCTGTTTAGTTTTTCAGCTAATGTGCAGTGGCTGCTGACAGTCATTCCTTTCTGCATCTTTAACCTTTTCATCCACAGCACTTGCACTTGTGGCAGGGTTTGAGTGGTGAAGGAATGGAGGTGGCAAATGCTGCTACCCTGGAAAGGGCAGGTGCTGGGCCAGCAGCTTCCCAGAAGCACTGGCTAGTTTATACAGTTCATTTCAGCCCTAAAACACCTGTGAAGGTGCTAAATCAATGATAACTTTGGACGTTTTTTATTCTTTTGTACTAACAAGAAAAAAGGTCTGCAGAGGCAGAAGTTCCTGGACCACCCTTAAATTCAGTTCCACTCAACGCCAGAGGCACAGTGGAGGGAGACACAGCATTGGCTAGCTAGTCCACTGTGTTATGTCAGCATTTGCATTCTGAATCTGTGGGTTTAAATATGAGAGTTTGCTCTGATGTGTCAGGACAAAAGAATCCTTCTGTTATTGAACTGAGTCTATCATTCTTAATAAGTATTCATTAACAGGGAAGAATGTGGTTGTACCCACAAGGGAACACCTTATTATTGCCTTACAAACATATGGGTTGATCTGTTTCCAGATTTAGTGCGTCCAACTTGGAATTTCCCCTTTTGTCAATATTAAAAATGCTTAGTTTAGGATGGAGCCAGGAAAGGGGAGAGATAAAAGTTGAACAGAAGTGGAAATTTTTATTGAAATTTTAAAATTAATTCATGCTCAAATAGTAATAGAGAACTCTTATAAGCAGCATTAGTAGAGCACTAATATCTTCTCAAGTGGTGGATGACACTCACAAAATGTGTTACGATGATACTTCAAAGATCTGCTAATGCACATTTGTTGGGGTTGATAATTTTTGCAGATCCTGCTGAATTACATTACATGAATAAAAGAGAAACATTTGTAGCAGAAACTTGGAGTAACTGGCTGAAGATTTTCCAATAATCAAACAATGTTTTTGGAATGCTGGTAGTGCCAGGGTTCTTAATAACAGAAACATTAAATTTTATATACATAGTTCTTGTTTATAACTGAGATGATTCTTAATTAGCAATTTATTGATTTGGCCACACTCTCTAAAAATCATGAGTCCTGTGTACTGTATAGGCAGCTTTGTTTAATCAATGCTTAGTATGACGGATTTTTTAGATTTTTAATTAAAAGAAAGAAACATTATTTCTGTCACTTGCTAATCTCTGATTTTGGTTTCTAAACTACTGGTACATTAATGAGAATGTGATACCTCTAGCATTGCCAGAGAACTTGAGTGTTTTCACTGGTGTTCTTTCTGCAGTAGACATCTGTTGCATAAAAATGGTAAATTCCGCTATTGGTGGCATTATGTACAAAGTGGTGTCATATGTCCTGAGTTTCTGCAGGGGTCCAAAAGTCACTTCAAGAAAGTGATATCTCAGGGAATGAGCTGAGCTGATTCCTGAAGACCAGTATTCCTAAAAGCTCTCAATAGCAAAACTTCATCCTGCAGCAGCTTGAGACAAAGGTCTTCCTAAAGGTGGATTGCTGGAGGAAATCCTGTTCATGTAGTGGCCTCCCGTGAAAGCTGGCAGGCTGTCAATGAGCAAAAGTGGTGAGCAGACGTGGAAATACGTAGTCAAAGGATCTGTCTAAGGACTTGATCATCCAGTCCCGGTAGCTGGAGAGTTCATGTGTTCCTAGAAAGCTTCAGATACTAAATACTCTACAGCCCAGGTCACCATGTTTCCTTACTGCATGCTCTATAGCTGGGGCAGTTGTGGAGGATGAGTGGCAGGCTTATTAATGTACATATTGTCTCTGATGGTTTGCACAATTTTTAGGCCTGTGGATGGAAAAATTATGCCTGCTCGACCTCCCCCACCGAAAGGTGCTCCTGGAAGGCCACCTCCCCCAAAACTCTCTGCAGCCAAGACCTCCTCCCGGAAGGATGCTCTTTCACGATCTAGTTCTGACACCGCTTCTGACAAAAAAAACAACAAGTTCAGATTGGGACCCAAGAGAGCAAAAAGTGCAGTCTTTAAAAATCCAGATCCAGCATTACCTCCTAGACCTAACCCAGGTCATCCTCTCTACAATAAATACATGGTGAGAGATACTCTGAGAGTGTTGTTTTTATAGAAATGCTGGTTAAAACAGTAGTGAAAAAGGTAGTAAAGTAGGTTACTATTATGTGTCACTCAAAGTGCATTTATCAGCATAATCTTCCTTAGAAAATACCAGTAAACAAATTGTACTAAGTCCTCTAAGGTAATATCAGAGAAAGCAACATATAAATGCAAAGTATAGATCTATGTGGTATATTTTTGTGTTTATATACAATTTATATATATCTTTTAATGCATGGGGTTTGGGGGTTCTTTGTACAATCATCAGTTCTGAATTCTCTTACAGCACCTAAAATGATGCTAAATAACTACATTTATGTATTGGGTTTACCCATATATATCAAAATGCTTAAGAAAATTGGGAGGCATTAGCACTTAAAAAGTAGTTGACCTTACTTAATCAAACCTGCAAAGATTGAGGAATGTAACATCGCTAATCTTACATTTTCATCCTAGTGGTGCCATCCTTTTTCATTATAAAAATGTTCCTTTTTGGTATTATATGTGTTATGAGGGAATATTAAATACAAATGGATCAGCATTACAGATAAAAAGGAGAAAGTGTTTCCCCAGATACTTGAAACTGATCAGTGATAGAGCTGGTGACTGCTTGAACCAGTGGTGTTGTCAAAAAAAGCAGCCAGGCAGCCATGAATATGAACAACATCAACATTCTGCATGATGTGTAAACTCCTTGTTGCCTTCTTTTTGATCTTTTGCTCTTGCATTTAGATTTTTGTAGATGAGATTTTTTATTTCAGTAGAAGATCACTAGTAATTTCCTGTCCCCAAATGCTACTGTCAAGGAAGTTGTCCTCCCAGGTTGTTTTTCCAGTGCCCTCCATGACAAATGAATACAATTCTGCATCACAGTGTCTTTCTGAATATCTTGTACCATATGGTATGATAACAATTAGATGTCTAAGACACTTTTAAAGGAGATGACACCACCTGGGTTTCTCAAAGTGGCAGTTCATTTCAGTAGCAGTCTATTCTGAATGCCATCCAAAGGAGCCTGTCCTTTTCCACTGGACTCCTAAATTAGTCGCCTGTAGTAGATGGTCTTAATAGTTCCACTTTCACTCACAGTGGGAATTTGAGATGCTTAGAAGTGAAAAACACGTTTTAATTTGCCTCTCTTTCTGTTCTAGCTGCCTGTGCCTCATGGAGTTGCCAAGGAAGACTGTCCTCCCAGGAACACAGGAGAACTGTCCTGTAAGGTAAGGCACTTTTTTCTGCTGGTGAATATTTAATGAGCAAGACTCCAGTTGCATTGAAGTATCAGATGCTTTAGTCTTTAAAGGTTACACTGAGAAATGTAATAGTGATTTATTAAATCCTTGTGTAATCCAAACAAAACAACTACCAAAACAAAACCCAATAATGGTGATTTGCCTTATAGCACAAGGACATTCTGCTTATGGAGCAGAGCAACAGTAATTACTTGGAGTGCCAGAAGGGAGAGGAAAATGGTAAAGTTCCTCTGTCTCATAGGAAAATAAACGCTCCATGTGCTGAGGGTCTGAGAAGGGAGCAAAAGATAAGCAAGTAGTTTTATGAAGTGCCGTACGTGATATATCGGTGAATTAGCTTTGACATGTGGGCTTGAAAGTATTTTCCTCTCTCTGCTTCTACAGATCCTGACTTGGTTTTAGGGCATGATTGCATTAATATTAAATAGCCAGTGTAAATTAAAGCCTATGAGCAGCCTTTTGACTATTATCAGAAACCTACGTGGCTGAAATAGATTTTTATGCAATCTGTTGTTATCTCTTGTAATTCATATTACTCTGCCCTTATCTTTGTCCACACTGGGCTTTTTTGGTTGGGATTTTTCTATGCAATGAATGACTTTCAATGTAATTCACACATCATGATTATCATCAATACAGTCTAAAAATTCCTAGTGGGTGGGATAAAGAAGAAGGCTCAGCATTTTGAATATAATTTCCCTTCATAAAGATCCCACAACAAAATTGTCAGCTCCTCTCAGTGTTACCTTCATGTAAGGTGGCTTCCTTGTCCCTCTAAAATGCCTACTAGTCAGCAGATGTGTTGTGCCTGCTGAGTGTGCTGGGGAGAGTTGGGTTGGCTATTCACTCGAGCAAGAAAGAGTGACTGGTGGCACACAGCACTCAGCACCAGTGCAAATTTTGGCCACAGCTCTTGCAATGAGTGTTGATATCAGTGCTCCAGATTTCTGACCCACAGAGATAGCTGAGCCTTTGTCTGTACTAGGAAAAGATACGTGCCTTCCCTTCCTTTACTGGCTCTAAAATAGATTTTGGTGAAATGTGTTCTGGTTTACACTGGTAAAAGGCATACAGAATTCAGACCCATATCTGTGTGACCAGTAACTGTTGTTGCCTCCAAAGGTTTTTCTCCAATACCAGGACAACATTGTGTCCAAAGTCAAAAATTACTTTTGGAGTACATAAGAGAAGATCTCTCTTAGTATGCTCCATGATTTATAAACTACTTGGATTTATTTGTTGTTTTCAGGATTCAAATTACCCTCCAAAAGTTTCTGACAAAAGTGCTCCTCATGCTCTTGTCCTGCATGATTTTCCTGCAGGTAAGTAAATGTGAATATTCTAGAAGCTTGTTTTACTCCAAGACTTTCAAATGGAATTTTTCTTAGGAATTAGAGCTTAAAAATGGTGTGGAAGCTCATTCTGAAAGGTGTGCAGTTAGTTGTTCAAATCAATGGATTTAGCTGTAGGTGGGCCAGTCTTTCAGTTAAAACTCACTGGTTTATCAAGTATAATTAAGACTTTTTTGAAAACTCATTCTGGTTTTGTCTGTGGTATTTATATTAAGAAGGTTTTACTTAAAGAAAATCAGTGAGTGTGGCAAGTACTGTTAACTGAAATGATGTTGTCTTACAGAGCATGCTGATGACTTGGATCTTCATTCTGGAGACATCGTTTGTCTTTTGGAGAAAATCGATACTGAGTGGTACAGAGGAAAATGTGGGAATCGCACAGGGATATTTCCTGCCAACTTTGTTAAAGTAGTTGTATGTAGGATTTGTATACATTACTACATAGATACTATTGCATTTGTTTTCTGGCTCTATTTTACTAAGGCTCCTGTATGATTAACTCCATTGTGTATTAAAATAATCTCTTAACCCACTGGCAGCACAGAAGACATATCAACTTGTTTGTTTGGTATTAGAAGGATGCTTGATTTGGCACAACCAGCTTGTGTTATGGGGATTATTTTGCTGTTAATTTAAAGCCAAGTGAGAAAATCATTGCCCTTATCAGACAGTCTTTGTTAATGTGGGTATTTTCTTGGGGTCTACAGTGCAGATTGTTTTTTGACAGCTGCACATAAGAATCAACACTTAGGCTTTTTGTGCCTTCCCCCAAGTCCCCAGCTTCTCTCATTTTCTTGTCCCCTGAACTAGAATCACCACTTTTATAGCCATGTAGTGAAATAGGTCAGGGCAGCAGTTTGGCCCAACAAAACATGCTGGGTTTGTTTCTTCCTAGAATATTGTTTTTTTCCGACAGGATCAATTTGCCTAAGTGATTTACTAAGTGGCTGCACAAATGGTTGTGCTGGCACAGTGCAAGGAGATTGTGTTGTTGCAAATGAACAGCTTAAAGCAATCCTGTTACTGAATGTGACACTTGACAGTAAACGGAAGGCAAGAACAGGTGCTCTTTTGGGAGCCCCAGAGCAATTAATTGAAAGCCTCTTCTTTAAAAGAGATACAATATGGTTCTCTATGTCAAATGCTAGGTCAAATCTATTGCAAGCCTGAGTCTGAGATTGAGGTCCATTTTGTGGCAGTAGAAGGGACATTGGGCCACCCACTCTGGCCATATGGACATGGAGGAATGCCAGACTGACACCAGGATGCAGTGAAGGTGCATGGCTTGGCATTAAAGACAGTGTCTGTGTCGAGCTGGTACAGCGGGCAGAGATGAGCACTGCTGCCACATGGGCAATACCAAGGTTGTGGTAAACATCAAGGAGTGTAGAGTGTCTGTCTAGTTTGTAATGGTGTTATGAGAGAAAAATTTCAAGATGTGAGAAGTGCTGAAGAATGAAAACTAAACTCATAGTTAGTAGTAATGGAAACATGCTTGATTCACTTCCATGAGAAAGATTTGTCAGCTAAATTGATTTACTTCTTCTACACAAACCAGCATTTTAATTTAAAAGCTCTTGTTACTGCTGATGGATAACGGAGAAAAGGTTTTATGTTAAAGCAGTGGAATGAGTATTTGGGGTCAAATTCAGCATTGATACAACAGATACAACTTCATAAAAGCTAGGGAAGATGCATTTCAAATTTCTATTTTAATTGTAAAAGGTGGTTACCATTTGAGGGCAAAAATCTTTTGTTCCAGAATTTATTTTTTTTTTCTTTTAAAGAAAGAGTGCAGTACACAAGGCTAATTTGCTTGAGTGAATTCTCCTCTTAATTCCTGTCAGATTTGATCTTGGTACAAGGTCTCTGTATAATATGCTGCAGTGTGGTTTACAATATTGAGCTGGGTAGTAGGTTAGATCTGGACACACAACAATAATACATATTTACTACTTCCCATAGAACCTTCAGAGCACCACAGATACCAGCTCCTCTAGCAAGAGCCTTGCAAAGATTATTTGTGCTAAAAGGGATCATAATTTCCTCCAGTCCTTCACATGAGCTAATGAAACATTCTTGTTGATTTTATTGGAACTTGCTGATACAATAGTGAGCTGTAAAACAAAGCTCCTTGCCAGGGTCTCTAGGCTTGTAGTCTTACACATCTCACAGATCATCCTTCATGTCACACCAAAAATACAATTGACATCCTCTTATGATAAAGGACTTGAATGTCGTCTGTTTGATACAGCTGTGTATTGATTTTCTAAGTTGTATTTTTCCAGTTCAAGTGAGATTTGTGAGATGTATTTTTGTTTGGAGGGCATCTGGCTACCAAAGCACAGAAAGGATAAGTGTAAACAATAATTTTGTCTACTGCGATATATTGTGCTAGTAAATAATAGAGAGCAATTACCAGCTGAAAGTAGTGAACTACATGCAGCAGCATGTAGTAGCATGCAATCACATATTCTGTCAATCAGTCATGCTACAAGTACAAACAATAAATCAGCTTCGTAAAAGAGAACATTAAATATTGCTCGTTTGCATAAAATTAAAAATGAGAAATCAAGCATAAAGCCCCTGAAACTTATATTAAGATGGTCATATATCAGAGCATGCCAGTGACTACAGAGCATCACAAATCTGAAAAACAGATTATTTTAACCAGTTTTAAGTTTATTGTGGTTATGTTGCCATTAGTTTGAAATGGAAGATTTAACTCACTTTGTTGTCTTACTAGGTTGATGTTCCAGAAGAAGTCAACAGGAAAAAAATACCCTCTTCATCACGATGTATTACGTGAGTCAGATAAATCTTATTTTCTTTCTCACATTGATTTAGAAGGAAGTAAAAAGAAATACTAACTTTGAAGCAGGTGTTACCAGCACTGAGGTTAATATAAAAAGAAATACTAACTTTGAAGCAGGTGTTACCAGCACTGAGGTTAATATGGTCAACAATTTATTCACCAAAATATATTGTAAAAATTAAAATGTACGTTTTAAAAAAAAAAAAAGAAAGAATGTTTATGGTGCTTTAATAAGACTCATATTTAGGTTAAAAAAGCCTAAAGCCTCACTTTCATGAAAATTGGTTACAGAAACCATGAAGCAATCTGGTTAACTTCAACAGCATTGTACACTCCTCCCTTTGCTCCTGGCCTTGCTACTTTCTTCCAATATCCTCATAAGATGGAACATGGTAGGGCTCCTACTCATTTGAAAGAATAAGATAAAATGGAACAGAATATAGGCGTACTTTAAGAGAGAATATCAGAGTGAATTACAGCATCTCTCTGTCCATCTATCTGTCTGTCTGTCTGTCTGTTGTTAAAGTGCATAGCTGTACGAGTGAATCTTAAGTTCCCCAGATCAAAATATCAAATGTATTTCCATCACATTCATTTCTGATTTTCAAGCAACTGGTACTGATATTTGTAGGCAAGAAACAATTTTCATAATTATTCACTCCAGTGATTAAAGCAAATTCAGGCAGAGGCAGGAGCAACTAGTATCAGAGTTTGTTCTAGTATTCAGTTTGTTCTTTTGATGAATCTTGGCTTGTCATAAACAAAACTTTAAAAGCTGCTTCTGCAACTAAGAAAGAAACAGAAAGTGCTGGCTCTGTCCTGAAAGACACATCTTTGCAAAGATAGGAGTGGCAGACGGGTGGGAATCAAGCTTCTTATATTGGTTGTATGCCCTGATGCTATAGAAAGAATTAAAGCCTATTACTGCTTTTACCCAGCATGGTATTTCTGATACATAAAATATTTTCTTAGAGCAATTTCTTAAATATGATTTATTAGTTTGTTAAAATCTTACATCTATTGAAGTCAGGGGAAAAAATAATTAGTTTTTTCAGAATTGTACCAAAGTATGTAAAATTTATCAGATGCCTTGATGTTACTTTCTTTGATAGGTAAGTTATTTCCCCTATATATATCCTATAGGAATAGATTTTACAGAATAAGGTATGTCAAAGAAGATAAAAACAATCTTCTTTCTATGAAACCTCTCTGTATTTGGGACAAATATACAACACCCACCCCCTAACCATGTTTGATTGCATCTACATGGGATGCTAGCTCAAAAAACAATCAAACTCTTGACAAAAGTGTATCAGGGCGCTTACTTGTATATAGGCAAAGATATTAAATGGGACAGATGGCCCAAACCCAAGTTTTTTTGGTGTTGTTTGAAAAAGACTTTTGCAAAATTCTCTGGGATGCAGAAGTTGCATCTGGCTCCTCCAGACTCCAAATTCATTCTCCTCAGAAAGCATAGATGAGAATCAGGGCTAGACCCCAATTTCCCACCTGTTCTATACTCAGTGCATTCTTTTATAATTTTAATTAAACTATCAATTGATATGTTGCACAATATTGCCTTAATATTAAGTTGGCAATAATAATGAAGAAGCCAAGTAATTTCCTCTTTTGTTTGTGCAGAGGTCCAAGATGTGTAGCACGATTCGAATACATTGGAGATCAGAAAGATGAGCTCAGTTTTTCAGAAGGTGAAACTATTATCCTGAAAGAATATGTGAATGAAGAGTGGGCCAAAGGAGAGCTCAGAGGCACGTCTGGAATTTTCCCCTTGAACTTTGTGGAAGTAATTGAAGATCTGCCTGGAACAGGTATGAATATGTTTGCAAAAATCTTCAAGAACATGGTTTTGTACTTCAGGCATATAGGCAGCATATAGGAGAAAATTCAAAAAGAACAGTGAATGAAGGAAGGAGGTAGAGGGAAGACAGATTAAAAAAAATCAAAACTCTCATCATTAGTAAGATTTTGAATAGTCACTGCTGCTATTCTAAGTTGTGCTTTACTTACGTAGGTACAGAAGCAGCACTGAAGAACAAGGTGGAGGTTTCTTCTTCCCTTCCTCAGGTAATAAAATGTTATAGGTGAGGACCAGAATTTACATTGTAGTTTCTTAGATTTCCAGAGACTCTCTATTGTAATGTCGGATTAGCTGAATGTAACACAACTCCCACAGCACACAATGCTGCATGGTCACATTCTGAATTCTGACATTTGTCCTAAACTGATTGAAATCATAGCTTTAAAAATTAGCATAACTAAAGGTTTATCCTTTGTGCTTGAGGAAATTCTTGTTAGCTCTATTTTAAGTATTGCTGCAGCGATCTAATTTTGAATTTATTAATCCTTTTCCCTGCCACCAGTGATAAAAAGGAATGTGCCTGAGCCTAGATGAAATTCTGTGGTGGTAATTGCTGAAATGCCATTCTAGTCTACATCTGCAGCAGCACCATCGTATGGGAGAAAGTTGGGACACCCGTGTTTTGTACAGCTGCTTTCTGCACTATCCATCAGCTCGGGGGCTCCATTCATGCTCCTAAAATTAAAACATTTCCTCTGTTCACTTGAATAGAACAACAGATGCTCGGTACAGTGGTGTGAAGCGCTTCATGATTTTACAGCAGAAACCAAAGACGATTTATCCTTTAAAAAGGGAGACTGCATCCAAATACTGGAACAAGTAGATTTGGAGTGGTATAGAGGAAGACTGAATGGAAAGGAAGGGATTTTCCCAGCAGTTTTTGTTCAGACCTGCTCAGGTACAGTGCTCCTAACTGAATGGCAATTCATTATTCCTTGGGTTGTGACAGTCATGACAGAGTTCTGAGAGAACCCAGGTATTCCATTGCATTAACAAGCCACGCACCATCACAGTCTTTAATATTCTAAAGCTAAGCTAAGTTTTGAACCACTCTCTCTAATTATGGCAATATAATGTTCTAGTCAGTAATCTGGGAAGTGACACAGGCTCTGGGAGGATGTTTTCAAGTGTGGATTGGGCACAGGTAAAACAGGACCATAGAGCTGCCTTTAGGAATAAATTGGGGGTATCGATGCTGCTTCATCTTCAAGCACAAAGAGGAAAACACAGCTCTTATTAGATATCACCACTGGAAAGTTCAAGTAAGTCAAATTTCATCCTCTTGGAAGCAGAACTGTGAGACTCCATTAGTACTGTAAAATGAACTGGTGTCAGTAGAGTTTTTTATTGCACTAGGACAGTGAATTCATTACAGCAGTAGCAATGACATTTGGACACTCTGTAGCACAGTAATGGGGGGAAAACATGACAATGAGAGGAAGCTTCTCCAGAAACAGATTTATTTCATGCCAATCCAGGTTAACTTCTCTGGTCTCTGTTCTGCAGCAAGGGTAGAGCTGTCACAGTCTGGAGGAGGGAAGAAAGGAAAAGCCAGAGCTCTTTATGATTTTCATGGAGAAAATGAAGATGAGCTTTCCTTCAAAGTAAGTACCTTTCTTAGATCAATTTCCAAGAGGTCTTATGCTTCTAAAGAGCACTGAAAAGTAAAATTCATCCACTGTGAAAATAGGCTTCAGACAAAAAGAATGAAGCACATAGAATATGCATAGATATTAACACATTTGATAAATGGTCTCTCAAAAACATTCTTGCCCTGACCACTCCTGTTTCATATGGGCAGAATCTTCATTAAAGACACTTAAAAGAGGTCAGGAATTGCAGAATTCCTCTGACTACTCTGATCTAGTAAACATGACAAGACAAACAAACCTAATTTTGCAGTACATTCAGTTCTTGATCACTTGGTAGGGTCAATGGAGCCTCTTTTTTTGTCCAAAAGGACAGGAATGAGAATGAGGTTAATAGTGAGAGTGCCAGTGCTACAGCAGCCAGGCCTCTAAGGGACACCCAGTACAGCAAAATCTTAAACTGGCAACACAATATGTAGTTGCTGTGGGAACAAGAGGAAAAATTAAATACATGCTGGATGCCCAGATCGTATTAAGCATGAACAAGAAACAGAGTGCCCTTGAGATTCAAAGTCATGATTTAGGTAGCTGTGTTCTCAAAAGCAAATTTCTGAGAAACAGTAGATTTTTACAGGCAGGCCCAAAAATGTGTTTTATAAGCAGAAACATGCAGTATTTTCTAAAACTAGCAAAATCGTTTCAGCATTAGCAGCTTGCAATGCTGGCAGGATAGATGATTCTTTAAAGCAGAAAAGGGGAACAGTAGTACTGGAAGAAAGGCCAGAGCCATAACAGTACTTCAGATGAAGGGTGTGGTATGGGACAGTGAAAACTGGAACAAGGACCAAATCCAGGAGCTGCAGTTTAAATGACCACACTGAGCTTTTAGATTATTGCCTTTCCTTTTTGGGAAAGGAAGAGAAAAGTTTCCAAGTGTTAGAAAATATCGGGACTAAAAAAAAATGCCTTTCCAGTGTTTTAAGAAGAAAAACCCTCATAACAGATACAACACACACACAAATAACAAGTAAAGCAGGGGGTCTGTGAGCCAGCTTTTACTGTACGTGCCTACCTGGAGAGCTTAAGCAACACAAAAATTATCCAGCAGTGCTCTTTTGTCCTTCCAATGGTTTTTCACCATAGACAAGTATTTACCCTAAGAGAAGCTTCATCTGGTTTTGGCAGAACAACCTCCAAAAGATGTAACCAACAGAAGAGACTGGGCACATTCTAATGCTCTTCTATTTGATTGATATTAATTGCTTCTAAATATGATCAGCTATGCATGCATTAACATTGCACAGTAAGCTGTACTGACTCACATTACTCCTTCTCTTACAGGCAGGTGATACGATAACAGAGCTGGAATCTGTAGATGAGGACTGGATGAGTGGAGAGATACAAGGAAGGTCTGGGATATTTCCCAAGAACTTTGTTCAGATTTTAAAAACACCATGAAGCGTTGCCTCTCTTTGTACTCCCTGCATGTGGGAGAGAATGTTTTCTACCCTAAAGGCACAGCAAAGGCATCAGTGTGTGTTGACTATCAATGTTTTGCACTACTTTTTCTAGACAGTCATAACAATGTCTTTAAGTCAAATAAGAACATTTTAGTCCTATGTGACAGTGTATGTAGTCATGTTTCATGAATGCTCTGAGAGCAAATCAAGCGGGATTTTTAGTGGTTTCCAGCTAGGGATATATTGTGGTGCAACACCGTCTTAACTTATATAGCATTCTAGTATGTTTACTATCTGGTATTACATTTATCATGCACAAAGTCTGCATAAAGTAAACTGCTTTGGGCTTCTTTAAAACTTTTTTAAATCCAAATTTAAAAGATTGTTTTAATATATAATTACAGCACTCAGTACATAGGTGGAATTTGGTATTCAGATTTCATTACTGCTTGAGTTCCACATTAGCAGTAGAATCCACTGGTTTTATGACTTAGAGGATAAGAAAAATAACTGGTATTTCATAGTAGAAAGGTATCAAATCTAATACTGGTAAGAGGGAAAAATCAGAAATAAATCCATGTAGTGTTCTTCTATTGTTAACCCAGCCTGCTCATACAGCAAGACCACAGAAATAAGATTTTTAAGTATTTTGCCTTTTAACAAGTACCATTTAAATTAGTATGAATCACCATAGACCTTCATCCGTTTCCCCAAAATGCTTTCCAGGTACAGGTTTAGATTCTTCTACTGCCCACTGTTCTTCAAGAACCATCATAGCCTTCTTTCCCAGCTGAGAATAGTTGTGACAGACAGTGTTTACTGAGCGTTCTCAGATCCCATCCGTGGAGTAGCTGCACTATTCCAACTATTTGCCTCTCCACTCCTGTCATGAAAGTGGAAAGCCAGTCTTCATTCAGTCTGCATTTCATTTGTCACTCAAGCACTGGAACATACTTCAGTAACACTATTCCCAACCTTAACATGAAGGATATTATACAGCCTTGGTTTTAGCTTTCAGCAGACAAGGGATTAGTTTCCAGTTTGTTACCACATACCAGCTATACTGAGCATCATCATAAATGGTCTGTCGAGGCCTTAAGGAAAATATGCCTGGCAGAAGGTTACTCCAAACAACTCTAACTAAGGCAGTTAGTAAAAAGCAGCAGTCTGGCTTGACTGACAAACTACGACAGACATGACTGAGGTAGCTTTACATTATAGGAACTTCTGGTAGTAAATTCATCTTCGTAACACTTGGCTTCTGACAAAATAGTCAAATGGCATCTTGATTAACTGCTAACTCCATCAGACTGGAATAGAAAACATTATGTTGCAGTTGGCTCTTTCATTGCTGACAGTATTCCATAATTTCTGCACTATATAACAAAGAGAAACCAGTGAGCTGTTTGCATGAATCATTACTCCAGAGAGCTGCAGGTCACTAGGTATCAAGTTACCTTCAACAAGACTTTTCTTCATGGGTCTGGCAGTTCAGGTTGCAGAAGGGCCTACAGTTGAGTGGTGGATAGAGACTAGAAACTAGAATCATGATTGACCTTGAGATAGTTTTGACTTGGTCTGCCTACAGTGTTATCGGTATGAGCTCTAAGCATGACAGCAGCAAGTCCCTGCTGCCACAAGAGATCAGGGTGCATTGAAATTGATGCCTAAGCAGGCTGGTGAGGGTGCCTTCCCCTCCCCACGCCCTGCACTCTGGTTACCATCACAGCAGGCAGAAACAGGCTTACAGCCAAAACTGAAGAACTGACACAGAGCAGAGAAGGGGCATCCAGTCCTGGGAGCAGACTAGAGCTCACCTGAAGCAAGCCTCAGGAACATGCAGTGCAGACATGAGGTCCTCAGCACTGTTTCACTCAGCAGAGTCACAAGGCCACAGAACTTGCAGAGACACAGGCATTACCCCTCTGATTTTTTTTGTTGCTGTGTATTTAAACTTCAGTAATACCATTCCCACACCTGGGAGATGAAGATCACACAAAGTTTTGATGAGCCAAGAACTGGACTTCTACTTCCATTAAGGGAATTAACATTATAAAACAATTCCAAATTATGTGCCATTCTAGAAGGACGGCAACACAATTTGTACAGTTACTACTGTTTTAGCATCCCCAGCAAGCCTATCTGGAACTCCCATGGAATCAAACAAATGTAAACTACTGCCCAAGCATTCCTGCCAGATTCTAAAGCTTCTTGTTGTGTATTCCACTCAGACACCATCTCCTAGAGAAATACAAGGAATACCCAAGTCCTCCAAAGACATACTGTATCAGTGTGGTAGTAGATGAGGCTTAAGTGTATGATGTTTACTTATTGCTTGCCTGGCAGTTTTTTAAGATTTTTATACAAGTCTCAAAAGTAGAACTGATTTTTTTATATTTTTTTTTTTCAATTTCCTCTTCCCCATTTTTATAACTGTGTATTGACCAGTTGTTTTTGTAGCTTCCACTGAATGTTTAAAGGCAGTGCCTATCCGCAGACAAGACCACTCTGCTGTATGTTAATCACTCCTCCCTGTGGGGCAGGGCAGGAAGAGCAGCAAGGCCTTCTATTCACAGCACCGAGTGCCATCTACGGGCTGCTCGCATTGCTGCAGGCAGCTGAAAGCGCCTTCATGAACCCTGAAACAACTGACATGCTTGGCTTTTACAGAAGTGTATTTTCTTAAGACAATGCCTAATACCACCATGAGACTGCTTACAGACCTTAAAAACATTCCTAAGGTGTACAAAAATCCAAGGACGAGATGGAGCACAAATCTTAGCTGCAACGTGTAGTGAATTTGAGCTGTAACCTTGAAATTCAGCTAGACCCCCATGCATTAGCATAATAATAAAGGCCTCATTTGTTGAAACACTTTGACCCACCCTCTGGAAATATCTTCAGGAAGACATCTTTGTTCTGTGTACAAATAACGGTGTCCTAAATATACCTTTATTAAGTCTAGTAAGTTTGTTATGGTACATCTGTAAATTAAGAATGTATTTAACCAATAAAATTTTTATAATTAAGTCATGGTGGCATTTTAATCGTCTTATGCTGTGGAGAGCTGAGCTTTCCATTTGAGAGTTGTACGGATCTCATTCTGCTTACATATTTAACCCATCTGCAAAGAAACACTTAACCCCCAAATAATACAAAAAATAATCAAACTGAGAAACAATACTGCATCTGTTTACAAGTAGTCCAAACCCCTCAGAGAATCTCGATGGCTTTCACAGAGTTTATTCAAGCCTTTGGACATACCACACTTACCACCTGCAGAATCTGGGACACTTGGTACCTGCAGCAACCACCTGTCACCACAGGGTGTCATGCATGATGTGATTCCCACTGCCAAAATTACTTGTGACAAAGACATGGGCTGATGAGCAATTCTGCACATAATTTAGGTGTGCTCTGCTGACTGCTTTCATATACCATGATTTTTCAAGCTGGTGTTTATAGAGAGAATACAGAGGATGCACAAAATTTTCCTTCCTGCTTGCTCTTCCCCCAATCTGAAATCCCATTACAAAGCATACACACATATACATACATACAAACACACCCAGAGCCTCTACACAGCAACGCTGGCAGTCCGCTGTTCAAAAAAAACCAGATATAAAAGCCTGAAAAAAGTCAAGTTCTTTCCCCAAATCCTCTCAGACTAGACTTTTTGCAACAACTCCTCAGACACACTGAAAGAGAAAGTAACAGTATAGAAGACATACAAGTTTTCAGATAAATGAGCTGAGGACCACCACCTCAGGATTTCTAACTCTCCCAGAGTATGGGGCAGCTGCAGCCCCTTATGATGTGTTTGATGGAACCACTGCTAAGCAGAGAAATCAGCCAACACATGGCTGCTAGTGGAAAGCTCTGACAGACCTTGCACTAATGCAGGGCTTGAATACATACACACACTCACATGTGCGTGTGTGTGCACAGCTGCACTGAAACTTGCTGTAGTAGGTTCAAGGATTTCCAACTTCCCACCACACTTGCACTACATCACGACATGCAACCCTACTGCCCTTGAGCATGCTCTGTATTTCTGCACTGCTCAAAACAAAATACTGCTTCCATAATCGTAATTACAACTTTAAGATAAACACCTTTTGACAAAGGGAAACAATATCTATCCCATGAGAGGTTATATTCAATTACCACCAGGAAGCTTAAACATATGCATATAATTCTCAAGTACATAGTCTGGATAAATCCCCTAGACTTCCCTATAATAAAAAATTCTGAAAGTAGGTTTCCCTGGGCAGCCCCCTGTACAATGCTCCTCTTTGAGGCACCTCTCACTAATGCGACCTCTGCAAACATACACAGGATTTCTTTTGTGAGGCCTAGAATTACTGGAAAAGCCAACATACAGAAACCACAAAAAGGACAGCCCCCTTTCCAGCCATCTTGCAACACCAATCATGAAAAACAGATCTCCAATTTTTTTTTTTAAACCAAGGCAATAGGTTTACCTTATTGAAAACCCATCCACACATCCAGCACCAATATTGTCCAGTAGCAATATAGGCAACCAAACAAAACATTACTTCTGTATGTGAAAATTTTTATTTTCCACCAATTTTTATTTTCAGACAGACTCTTGCACAGGTGGCTCATACCCATCGGCTCGCTCTACTTTAGTGCCTGCCTCATCTCCAGAAGGCTTTCCAGCACCACCACCTTCACCATGCAGCTCCATCAGCTTGCCCACTAAAAAGAAGCAGCAATATAAATAGTGAGAGATGCACCTGTTTGAACACTTTTCAATTACTCAACTGCTCATCATACACAAACCACCACATCATTTAATACAGGTACAACCAAGTCAAGAGATGCTGCTGCAGTAACTGACAGCCAGGCAGAAAAAGCAGTGAAGTAAGTGCAACATAATGAAATTGCAAATTCATTTTTTTCTAACAAGATCTGGACTTAAAGACCTACTACTGCATTACATGGGAATGTCAGAAAATGGGAAAATAGAATCATTCCATGTCATCTGGGACCGAAACATTTTGTCATCATTCATTCCCAAAACAAAGCCTTTAAACATCCAGCAGCAGTTCCAGGTGAGAATTCAGAAAGCTCTGAATTCAACACTCACTGCTTGGCTTTCAGTCCTAGAAGCCACACAGTCAGACAAGGACACACTAGTTCAATACCACAGCTACTGCAGTTCACGATGCTGCTGTAAATAACATCTTTATCCAAAAGCAAATGCATTTGAAGTAACTGCTTCTCACATCCTCCTCCAGGAACACTCACTGTCTGCAGTAACTGACTTACATTCAAACTTGGGCTTCTTCAGCATCTTAACCTTACGGACGTAGACATCGTGCAGGGGGTAAATGGACTGACATGCCTTCTCAATGTCCTTGCCAATGCTGTCTGGGATCCTGAGAGATCAGAGAGCACAACGTTAAAAACTGCCTGCTTCTTCATCAGCAACACAAGCTTGCAAAAAACTTCACATCATTAATGCAACCCTCACTCTGACATTTTCTTCAAGTATGTTTAGATTCTAAGACATTTCCCTTGCAATACTAGAAAGAACAAAGGGCAAGTGTGCTCATTTTGAGAGCAAATCTGCAATCAAACCTTTGGAACTGAACATCACAGTTTCTTCTATCAGAAGAACCGAGGACATTCACAGCCCCAGCTGGTCAGAATTACAACTTTACTCTGCAGAAGCCTGAACCACAAATCCTCTGGAGAGCATGATTTCCCATTTATGCAAATGTGACAGTGGGTGCAAGTCTAACAGGATGCAGAGACTAAGAGAAGCCACCTGCAGAAATGGCCATTAGCCTTCAAAATAAGGGGCTCCCTGCCTGGTCTCTGCCAAAATGGTACATGAAGCACCATCCTTCTCCAAGTTCTCAGCAACCACTGACCAATAATCAACTACTTAAACAACTATTTAAATGCAAGAAAAAGAAAACGCAGCTTACAGCTTATTGACAACTTCCTTCAGGTCATTGGTCTGCACCTCCCGGGTCATGATTTCCATCATCTTCTTGCGGATCTGCCGGACCTGCTGATGCTGGGCATACGAGGTCTTGCGGATTTGGTTATTGCGCTTCTTCGTGAACCCCACGCAGAAGAGGCGCAGGAGGTAACCATCCGTAGTCTTCACATCGACGTGGGCCTCGATCATGGTCTGGAAAGCAAACGGACATTTATCCCACACCTGACAGGTTTCCCAACCCCAGGAACCCGACATCACCGACACCTGCTGCTGCCACCTCAAACACAGCTTTACAACGCTCCAGGGGTTCCCTCCCTTCCTAAAGGCACCGGCAGCAACACAGACCTCGTTATTTACACACCTGCCATTTTTTGACCATGGAGCACATTTTGTCCCGGGTGAGGTCCATTCCATGGAAGTTGGTCAGACAATTTTTGCCCTGAACGTCCTCAGTGATCAGTTTAAATTTACGGAATGCAACCTCATCGTTCTGCAGGTCAGCCAGACTCACTTCAAACACTCGGCCCTTCAGTCCATCAGAGGCAATTTCTGTGTGATGAAACAAAACAAAACACCTTTTATTAACATTAGAAGCGCACTGTTCTAATCAGACACTGAGTTCCCACTGGATGTTTTCTAATGGCAGTGATCACAGAATCTCTAAGGTTGGAAAAGCCTCCAAGTTGGAGCCCAACCACTGGGGATGCGATGCCAGGGCCTTGCAGTTCATTCATGTCTTGAGCCACATCAAATCAACTCACAGAGCCAAATACTGTGTTTAGTAACTCTGTGAGGAATCTTTTCAAAGTAATTGGAAGAGATATGGGACATGAACACCAGCGTGTTGTGGATCTCACCATGTGTAATAATTCAGATTGTTTTAACTGGAAAGGTATTTAGAAATTATGAACAGTAATGTAAAACATAAAATGCCACCTGTGCTCAGCAGAGATGAAGCAGCAACCAACAGCCCAGTACAGTCATTTCATAGCTCCCTCTCTAACCATTTCCATACTGGCTGATTCAGAGAGTGACCCTTATTTTACTTGTTTCACATGTTACAGTTCAAGGTAATGACCATCTTCCGTAACTTTAAGTGCAACCAGAACAGTATAACATAACTATTTAGCCATTCTGCACAGCTAGGCTTCCAAAAATACTGTTACCCCTATCCAGATCCCCCTGTATTCCTGACACAGGTTTCCTTTTCCTAAGGGGTGCCAGATCATACAAAAACAACTTTACCATTCAGTGATACATCTACACATGCTCACATTAAGTGAGCAATTCCAGCACTCAACAGAAACACCTTTACCCAAAAGCTTCAAATTCTAGTTTCCAGACATGCTGGTCGTTATGATCCTGTCATGACCAAGGTCTCTTGTGGCCTCGTCCCACATCTCGCCCTGTGACAGTCAGAATGACTCCCTGGTTCTTCTCTCCAACTCACCAGCTTGCCACCACAGCAGCTCATTAGAAACTTCAAGCCTATCCTTCCACGGTTTGGCATTCTTGTATAAACAAGGGCTCCAGCACAGAACTTCCCTGCAACTAACCTCATTTATTCCAGCAACTCGGTCAACTCAAGAAAACGCACTCGTATCACCTGAGTCAGAGGTGCCCATTTTTTATTTTTAACTTCCAGGTTCACATTATTACGAGCAAAACCCATCTGTCAGCAGTTCTTTAATGGAGTTTCGTTTGGAACCCGCACACGGAGCGAAAATGCCCCCCTCTACTGCACAAACCCCGGTTACTCACTAGTTCCTTGGGTCCTGGTGACAAGTGTCTTCCCGATGTTCCGGATATTAAACATCGCCGGTGCTTTGACATCGTACCAGTCCTTCTTGGAGAAGGGATCGACCCTTCAATCAAAGGAAGGAAAACCATTTTTCAGCAGCCTTTTCTCCGGCCCCACCGCAGTAAAACCTTCCCCGGGGCCAGGCCCTCCCGCCGCCATGACACCACCACCGGCGGCGGCGGCAGCGCCCCGGCCGGGCCTACAGCGCCATCCGCCCCCATCGCCGCCATCCGCCCCCATCGCCGCCATCCGCCCCGCACCGCCGGCCCCCCGCCGCCCATCCCTGCCCCTCCAGCCCTCACACTTTCTTCTTGGCGCCCTTCTTGCCGCCCTTGGTCAGCCGCTTGTTCTTGCCCACCGCCATCCTGCCGCCCGCGGAAAGGCCGCCCCGCGCGCGCTCCCGACGCCTTATACGGGGCCGCCGCTCGCGCGAGACGCGAGAGGACACGCCCCCCCCGCGGGCCCTACCACAGCGGGACCGAACCAACGGCGCGGGGGGCGGCGGGGGGGGCCGGGCCGGCAGCGCCCCCGCCTGGAGCAGCCGCGCCCGGCGCCCTCAGAGCGGCGGGACCGGGAGAGTCCATTCCGCGAGAGTCCGGGCCGGGAGGGTCCATTCCGGGAATGTTCATTCCGGGAGAGTCCATTCCGGGAGAGTCCATTCCGGGAGAGTCAGGTCTGGGAGAGGCCGGGCCGGGACAGTCCGATCTCGGAGCGTCCATTCCGGGAGCGTCCGATCCGTGCGGAGCGTCCACTCCAGGAGTGTCCATCCCAGCAGTGTCCGTCCCAGCAGTGTCCATCCCAGGAGCGTCCATCCCAGCAGTGTCCATCCCAGGAGCGTCCATCCCAGGAGCGTCCCTCCGCGGAGTTCCCGGTTCGTGCGGAGCGCCCATTCCCGGGCGTGGGGATGCTCGGGAGGGTGTGCCCGGGGGGCAGGCAGGTGCCACGGGTGAAAGGTGCCATCGCTTCCACGGGGAAGTTTAGAGGAGCCGCCTGCCCAACACGTATCCTCCGCCTAGCCAGTGCGCATCTGCCACGTCTCCTTCCCGATCGCTGCGCTGTCTGTCCCCAGGCTGAATCTTCTCGCCTGCTGTAAACGCAGCTGATGTCGGTAACTTCTGCAACAGAAGTTGCTTAACAAAGAGAAGAACTTGTGTGGGGTTACATCATACAAATGAATATGCAGTAGGTAGGCGGGGAATATGTATTAGATAAACTACTGTATAGGAGATACAACTTTTTACCCCAGTGTGCTCGATTTGTGGAAACCTTCACATTCTGCGCAGAATAAGCAGTGTCTCCTTTCTAAAGTAGACTGTGTTTAGAGGGCTCCCCAAATCGGCAACATTCCCACGCCTTGAGGTGCGGAGGGGACAGCCAGAAGCTGCTGACCTGGGCTGCCCCAGGTGCCCCGGCTGCGTACAGGGCAGCAGGAGGCTCCGGTGAGCCCCCCGGATGGTGGGTAGGGATGGGAGCGGCAGATGCAGTGCCCAGGGCAGCACCAGGCAGTGGGGACTCCCCGGGACACGCAGGGACCACAGGCTGTGGTTCATCAACGGGCCTCACAGCACCCTCTGGCAAGGGTGTGCCTGCGGGTCTGCCAGGTACCTGCACCATGCCAGACAGAGACAGCCCACTGACAGACACCCGGGCTTGTTCCTCCTCCCGTGGACACCTTCTCCTTTCCACCCCCACCAGGACAGCGGAAAGCAGAGGGTGTTCAGGGGGTTGTGATGAGAGTCCCCACACTCCTTCCATGCCCAGCAGGAGCAGGGTATTGTCAAGTATCAGAGTCAGCACAGGGGGCTGTGAGGTTTGGGCCAGGTGCCTGAGGTGTTCCCACTGCAGGCCTGTGCACCTTTGAGAAGGATTTCTTGAGACGCTGTAGAAATGCCACTGCAGCCCAGGGCAAGACCCTCTGCACCTTCACTGTGGCGAGTCTTGGAACTGGCACAGCTGTGGGGGAAGGTGGTGCCCAGGACCGAGTACACCCCAGGCTGAAGGACATGGTGGTACAGACAGGGGGGCAGCTCTGTGCTGTCCTAGGGGACAAGGAGGTCAGGTGACACAGTGACACACACTCAAAAAGTGCATCTCTCAGCTGCTCATGGCTCTAGGACCAAGGCCCACTCCTTGTCTTCCTTGAATCACGGGTGGGATCAGACTTGGTTGCTCATGTGGAAGAAGGGCAGCTGAAGGCTCCTGCACGCTTTCTTCCACATCCTCTGCCACATGCCATCACAGTCTCTATCAGGTCTTTGAATAGACGGATGGAGACCACTTGCATCCCATGGTGGCAGCCTCTCCTGGGCACTGCGTACCTCTCCCTCTGGAGGGGACATACTTTCCTTGGGGTTCCATCAGGTTAGACAAGGGAAAGGGGCGGATCTTTGATGGGCTTGGGATGGCTCCTGACTCTTTGCTTGTCTCTGCCTCAGTGGAGTAGCTGGGAGCATGTGAGGTAGCAGCGAGGCAAAATGTATCCTGGCACTTCTCAGAGGTATGAACTTGTCTACAAGAGGACACAGGGTAAAGGGACACACGGCTCCTGAATCACTGCAGGACAGTCATGGACATGCCACATCTTCCAAGAGGAGCAGGAGGATCTGTCAGCTGCCCTCGAGGTGATGCTGACATCCTGCCCCCAGCAGGGAACTAGGTATCTTGCACTGCCACCCAAGGGGACGCAGGTGTCCTGCCTCTCATGGGCCAGGTGGCCAAGGCCAGGATGCATGATCCAAGGCAACATGGGCAGGGGACACCCAAAGGGATGTGCGCAGACAGTCACATGGTTCGTTAATGACTACCTAATGACCTTGGGAGGGCCAAGAGGACGACTGGGGCCTCCTGGACACCTGTCTACTCCCAGACATCCACTGGACCTTGCTCTTTACCCTGCCCCTCCTCCTGGATCCTTGCCCATTGGGCCCAGCTGGAGCCAGTATAAAAGACAGGCAGAGGAGTGGGAGGGATCCCGGAGACCTCCAGGCCATAAGGGAAACTGAGACACACACACAGGTGCGGGTGAGGGACCAGAATGGCTGCGGGAAGGGGCTGTGAGGAACCCAAGCATCCAGTGGGGGAGGGAGACTCTGTACTGCATCCAGGCATTGGGGCAGGGGGTGGATGCATGGGGCACCCAGGGGTGCGAGGGGCAGGTAGGGAGTGTTCTGTAGGGGACTGAGGCTTCTGGGGAGCGCATAACTCTAGGGGACTCAGGTGTCCCTGGGGTGTTGTATAGGGCACCCACGCATCCAGGTGAGATAGATGGCCCATTTGTCCAGGGGTGGGCACCCATGCATTTAGAGGGGATTGGCAAGGGACCCAGGTGTTTTGGAGGGGGAATTTGTAGAGAAATAGGGGTGGGTTTTCAGTCAAGAGCCCAGAAGTCCAGACGTCCCTAACCCCATTTTCCACAGGTGTCCATGGCAGGCTGGGTCCTCTGCATGACCCTGGTGCTGGCAGCACTGGCAGGGGCAGCGGGCGAGAGCCGCTACGAGAAGTTCCTGCGGCAGCATGTGGACTACCCGCAGACGTCCACGCTGGCAGCGCACCGCTACTGCGAGACCATGCTGGCGCGGCGCCGAGTGACGGCCCCGGGCAGGCCCTGCAAGCCCTCCAACACCTTCGTGCACGCGCCGGCGCAGGACCTGGTGGCTGCCTGCACCCAGGCGCCTGATGCCGATGGGTTCCAGAGCACCCCGACAGCCATGAGCCTCACAGCCTGCCGCCTGCGGGGCGGGAACACGCGGCCCCCCTGCGCGTACCGCGCCCGGCAGGTCCAGCACCACGTGCGCGTCGCCTGCCGCGACGGGCTGCCCGTGCACCTCGCCGGCACCTACGCGCCCCCGCAGTGAGGCGTGGTGTGGCGTGCTGCAGGGGGGGATGCAGATCCTCCCTCCCGCTGGGGCTCTGTTAATGTCTGCAATAAAGGAGGTGTCACAGGCCTGGGCTCCAGCATCAGCTTCTGGGGGGCCCCTGCAATCTTACCCCTCTCCAGGTGTCCCTAAGCCCCTTGGGTGCCCCCAACCCTGTACAGGGTGGACCAAGCCCCCATGTGCCTTATAAACCCTTGGGTTTTCCCAGCCTCATGGGTGTCCCATGGGGCCCTAGGGTGTCTGACCTCTCCTGTGCCCTCTCTCCTTTCTTGGGTGTTTCATAACTCCCATGGGTGCCCCATAACCACCCCATTCCTTCAACCTAGGATCCTCCTGATCTCCTGGTTGTGCGCTCAACTCTTTTCCGCAGTATCTTCACCCTTTGGGTGTCATATTGCTTTCCTGGATGCCCCATAGCACCCATGTGCCTCATAACCCCCTGGGTACCCTCAACTTCCCCCTTGTCTGCCCCATAAACCAACAGGTGCCCCACAGTCCCCTCTCCCACATGCCTCTGACCCCATCTGTGGACTCTGTGGCTGGAGCTGCTTCTGGGCCCTACTGGCACACCTATGGGACCAAGTGCTGCCTGGGGCCATACACAGCCCTGAACTACCACCTCCCACACACTGAACACACACATACACACAATGTACATGAAACATGCACTGTGCAGACAACATACAGCCACACAACAGAAAACACACAACACTCACACTCCTGCTCCTACACATAGCACACACACAAACACACAGAACACATATACAAGCACATACACATACTACATACACACTACATGTACACACACACACAAGTATTTTTGGGGGGGTTCGATAGGATTTCCTGCATTTCAGCTTGTGTTCATCACCTCTTGTCCTTCATTCCTCCCCATCAGTACTTACCAGTACACCTATAAGCTCCCTCTGCCTGAGCCTTCTCTTCTCCAGACTGAATAGTCTTAGCTCTCTGAGCCTATCCTCTGATCAGAGATGCTCCCAGTCCTTTCATCATCATCTACCTCTTGCCAGACTCTCTGCAGTATGTCCATGTCTCTCATGTACTGCTGACACTCAGGTGCTGTGCTGCTGCAAAAAGACAGCCCAGATGCACTCAGAAACTGTAGCTGAAGGGGGAAAAGAAGTGGAGCAAATGGTCTTCCTGATCCTTTTCCATTGCTCCCTCTCCAAGACATCTCTTGCTCATGTGCCTCAAGTAACTCAGCTTCTCCTTTTCTGGAATTCAGGAGAAAGGCCTGCTGAGCTCCAACTTTCAACCCTGCCCCGGTGTGGAGAGCACTACTCCCTGTGCATTGGAGAGGAACTGGGGTATTTCAAGGGCATTTGGGGCATTCCTGGCCCAGCAACATCCAGCAGACTGGCTTCTCCACCCTCCTCCCTCCTGGCTATGGGAGGAGCTGGGTGGGCTGAGCTGTGCAGGAGGGAATACCTGGGGTCTCTGCAAATACAAGGGTTTGATCTCTGCTTCTTGCTACCTTGGTTCTTCGGGGTTTGGAGGAGGATTCCAGCCTCTTCATTTATTCTCAAGCAGCTGTGGGCCATTTACAGGCAGTGATCAGCAAATCTGTAATGGCAACAAGTAGCAAAAAAAAACCCAGGGAGGAACTGGTGCCTGAAAATAAAGGAAGGATTTTTGCATTTTTATATCTTAATAAATCATTACATTTATTTCTTAATTCTGTTCTCATTTAGGTACTTTCATGTCCTGCCTGTCACAGCCAAATGTAAAGTTGCAAGGTTTGTGGTTGATTTTGCCTTGTAACACCACAGGGAGACAGAAACTATCATCTTGGCTTTGTGAGTGAGAGTTAAGCTCCTTTTCTAAGGTCACAGAGAAAGTCTGAGGCAGGAGCTCAGTTCAGGCCTCCCTGTTTAATAGCCTCCCTTCCCATTTGTGTGCTTTTATCTGAAGAAAAGATAGAGATGCAACCAAAACTGTTTCCAGAACAGCACTACATACCAGCAGAGTCCTAGCCCAAAGCTTTTATCTGAGTGGTATCTGCTTGAATTTTATGCCCAGAGTTTGCTCTGATAGCGGTCAGCCTGCTCTACTCACTCACTGTATTGTTAAACAATTAACTTCTTTGCCAGGAACTGGTTGTTACATGTTTAGCACATGGAAATTAAGCATGCTAACTCACATGCTTTGCTTAACTGTGGCTCACATTCTTCCAGTGCTCAGCATTTGATGGTCTAAAATGAGAGGCATGAGCAGTGTGTTAATATTTGAAGTGCTACTGTGGAAATTTGTTTCTGCTTCTTGAAAAGCAAGGGCGTTTTTGCAGAACCATAGTGGGGAATTGCTTAAGCAGGCGCTGCAAAGGCCTTAAAAATATTTACTCAGCAAAGTCAATACCAGGCTCCATGGATTTGGCAGAATGAGTCCTGTGAAACCAGGCTGTTGCTGCATGCCATGCATGCGGAAATTGGCACGGAAAAAGCTTCTCTCCAGTGTTGTCACCTGCTCTTAAAATATACCCTGCACAAATACAGCAAAATACAACTTTCTGAGCAGCATTTGCAATAAAAATTTTTTCCATAGAGTTTTGGTCCTCCACCTTCTTATAACCAAGTAATTCATCTAAGTTATGTGGCATGCTTTCCAACATCACAATAGCTTGGAAAGCTCACTGAAAAGTAGAAACACTCACAAAAGTCAGCCTTGATATACCTTTAAAATCAAAATCTCTTTAATAAGCAGTAACTTCTCTAACTTTAGGCATTAACTTTGCCCTTTAAATTGAGAACCAGTAATCTAAATATTTTGAAGCAATCATCAAAGGAAGGAGAAATCTTTACTTCTTCTACCACTCCAATGTTATTTTTTTAGTTCCAGGAGGAAATACCACATATTCATCTTCATATTCACACTCTTTATATGCTCAAAATAAAGGAGCTATCAACCGAGATTTTAAAAAAATCAATTATCCGTTTTAATTTGTCTGGGGTTTTGTATCTGTATCTCGCTAAGAAGATCCAAATGATGTAGACTCTTTTTCTTGGGCTGTTTGGTGTGTTTACCATAAAATACTGCTGGTGGAATTATGGGAGCAATAGGATCAGGCTTCACACCACCCTAGAGATGAACCTTGAAATCACTTTCCAAGGCTGGCCCAAAAGACCTTTTACTTTCTCATATGGCACATTTTTGAATGAATGTGCAGTTTGAACAATTTAACCACAATGACTAATTTCTACCATTGCGAGTATCTCTGTGAGTCCTTCTTTTTGGCCCTGTAGCTTGGTATGAGCGGTGGGGCTGAGAGGCTCACCTGCCCTTATCAGTGAGGAGTGGCAGAACCCATCCTCACTTTCCTGGGACCAGGGGTTTAAATGCTGAGGTGTTCCCACCACTACCCTATAACAAGGGAGGTCAGAGCTGGAGAAAAGCCGCCTTTTTCTGTGAAGGACCGAGCTGAGAGGAAGCAAAGAGAAAGGACCAAGCCTGCCTACAGGAGTACCTGAGAATTTTGTTGAGGTGCACCCCAACCCGGCATCTGGCAGCATAAAGAGGCTCTTATCTGGCTCTCAATGTCTTCTAAGTATGTGGTAATGGCCCAGGTGGCTGAGAAAGCAAATAACCAATCCCAGCTTTTTCCACCTACACACAACCCTTGGGACAGAGGTTCTTGAAGGAGTTGGCACTGACAAATACAAAAACATACCTTTCTTCCTGCAGACACCTCGGTTTCCCTTGGCTCTGCTATGTTTTTTCTGGGGTCCTGCCACGTATAAGGAGGAGCTGGAGCAGCCCTTCCTCCAGGCATTGGAGGCAGTTGAGGAAGTGAGGTGCTCGATGGGCAATGCAGAACTGCTTGTCCTTCTTCCTGCAGCCCCATACTGACTGGTGCCCTTTTCCTTCACTGCTCTCCCACCACCTCTGTGCATCAGGACACCTTCCCTCTGGCTGCCTGGTATGTGGTCGTCACTGCTGCTGCTACACAGAGGGCAATTCATGCCTGTGGATTCTTCCTGGGGCTCTCCTGGCCAGAGGTGCAGGCGGACACATCGTAGGAAGTCCCTGCTGACTTGGGTAGAGACATTTGTGTGGTTTGGATGTGAGCTGTCCCCACTTCCCCCTCTCTGCAGTGGGGCCAGATCAAGGTCATTAAGGACAGAACATCCAAACCAGACACTCGGGGTTGTGAGAGATGGGCTTAAGAGGTGTACCAGGCTGAGCACGCAGGCAAGGGGAGCAGAGCAGGGAGTGGGGACAGCCTCTATTGTGACTAGGATGGGGGCCAGCAGGGCCAGCAATATCTGCCCCAGTCCACCCCACATTGCTGTTTGCAGCCACAATGACCCTTGTGATCACCCAGGGCCATGAGAGGCCAGGAGGCAGACTACCAGAGGACAGTGGAGGTGCAAGACCCAGACTAAGCTCCACTATCAATGCCCTGGCAAGAGTTTGAAGCCCCATTTTCCCTAAAAGGCAGCCAAAGAGCATCTGGTCTCTTCTAGGTATATATTCCTCCTTGCTGGAGGAATGGCCACAGCCATGGGCAGCTATGCTGTGTTGCTCCCCATCCCCACTGCCAGCTCCATGCCCATGCTCCTCTCCATCAGCCCAGCCTGTGTTCACACCTGGGTCTTTGCCCTCCAGATGCCCTGGCAGACTCTGCCATGCGGGTTTGAGCAGCCAGGAGCCGGACCCACAGGATGCCAGGTGACCCCCAGCTCTGTCTCCTTCCCACTGCTCCCCTCGCAGGCTGGGGTTTTCCCAGTCACTTTGTGAGGCTGGAGGGCCCCTTTGGCTGTGCTGGCTCAGATCCACAGCCATCAATCTCCCCTTTGGTTCTGGCCACATCCTCCTGCATGGGCAACTCTGCAGGCAGGGCAGCACTTTGGGGCCATGGGAGGGCACATCCCTGTACATGGCCCTGCGCCCATGTCTCCAACACTGCCTTCAAGGGGCTCTCAGCAGCTGCTGGGTGCCCTCTCCTTCCAGGCCAGCCATTGCCCTCTCTGCCATCATGCTGCTCGCCCAGAAGGTGCCATCTCTGACCCTGGGCACCCACGAAGGCCTCGTGCTGCCCCAGGTGGGCAGGGGCTCTTATGGCTGGCGCTGCCCTTCTGCAGCTACCTGCTCTACTTCCCAGTGCTCCTCAGGGTCCATTCTGCCCCTTCAGCAGGTTCCCCCGGGCAGCCTACATTCATCATTGCCTGTTCTCTGGTGGCTGTGGAGGCTGAGAGCTTCTCCATGCTCTGCCTGCTCTGGACTTCTGCGACAGCATCCTTCCCCTCTCCCATGGCATCACACTGCTGCTGCTGCTCCTTGCCAAGGAGCCAAAACAGAATTGAGGCTGTCCTGGGGTAACTTGTGTGGCTGGTGTGAGACGTGAGCATGCAGGGTGAGAAGTGCTATTAGCAAAACAATTACATATAACACATCTCTGGAGAACTAGGTTGGCTTTCACTCCTGGAATATCCTCCAGCTCTGAGAGATGCTCTGAAGCAGGGAGGCAGGGTCACCAGATCACTGAGCAAGAGGGCTTCTAGCAGCACTGCCTGCCCAGTGCTTGTCGTGGGGCTTTGGATCTTGGTCTCATCTTGTGTAGGAAACACACAATCTCCTCACCAAACTCACCTGTGCTGCAAATAAACCAGTCAGAAGCTGTGCCCAGCTCCTGGGAATCTGTTCTCCGTGGGGATAGCAGGCACTGGCAGAGAGCTGTCTTGCCACCTTTCTTGTGTGCATGGACCACTGGGAACCTGGTCAGAGGGAAAGGGGCTACCAGGCTGCCTGGGGGCAGCAGAAACTCTAATGCGCTTCTCCAGTTCAAGCATTGACCCTAGGACCCAAAAATTTCTGTTCATAAGAGAGCAATCTTAAAACCAATCTTAAGACCAATCTTAATATAGCTAAACAAGCAACAAGACTATTGGTGGCCTCTAGTATGCTAGGAATGCTGCTACAAGGTGCCAGAACCAAAACTAGAACCAGTCTCAAGTGCCCAAACTCAAGGGAAAGAGTTTTGATCAGGTTAACATCCCATACTGTGCAGGCCAATACCTGGAACAGTGTTTTGTCCATGCAAAATGGATCCAATCTTGTTTTATGTGGGCAGGTTGCATGTTTGGCTATTTCTTGAGCCCCACTGAGTACCCAGCTCAAGCTCTGCAAGCACAGCTTGGATTTTTCATGGCCAGACCCCATCTCCTTCAGCACTATCCTTCAGAGCTGCTGCCAACGTCTTTCCTACATCCATGCTTAGAAACTGAGTCTTCTCTCCGTCTAATCTCAGAAAAACATGCTGGGCTCCTTCAGACAGATTCTCCAGCTGTTTCATCACTCTGCTGATCCATGTGAGACCACATGTAACAAGTCAGAGCCAGGCTTTCCAGAGTGATGCTTTCAGGATGATGTCGGACAGCAGTTCCCAAGCCAGAGAGATCCTGCCACCTATGCTAGAAGGAAGTGGACCCAAGAGTCAGATGCAAGAAAGCCAGTGTATTAAAAAATCCCTGGCAGCCACAGTTGGAGCCATCCCACATTCTTCCAGCAGGCAGGGACGTGCACAGCCTCCTCCCTAAGGGGATCAGGGGAAATTCATTGCAAATGGGTGCCCAGCCAAGGAACCATCCCCTCCCATCAGCAGTAACCATAGCCAAACAGATAAAAATAAATCCAAATCCAGGTGAGAAGCTTGGAAAAGATTCACAAAAAGCATATGAAATGTCAAAAAAACCCCTGGGGAATTAAAATTCCCCAAAAGAGTAGGCTAGGTTTGGAAGTGAATCAAGGCTGGAGGAAGGCACTCGTGAATTTCTCTGTGAGGTGGGAGGAGGATAGTTTAGCTACCGACATCCCACCTCAGCTAAGCAAATGCTGGGCTCTCTCCACATGTCCCAAACATACCCCTTCTCCCAGGGCTGCAGAACTGGGGCCAGGAGCAGGGCAGCTCACCTCTGCCTCACGTGGGGGTGGAAGAGTAAAAGAAGCCCACAACCTTTTGGAAAATTGTTTTTTCTGAGCGGCACATTCTCTCTACCAAGCTGAGTGGCTGCTCTACGTCTGGAGGGAGGGAGCCAGGCCAGTTTCTCCCTCTTTCATTGTGCTGCTCCTGCATCACATCTGTTAGAGGAGTATGTTTGCAGTGCACCCTGCCCTGTGCCTTTTTAATTCAAACTCCAGCAGCAGTAAGATCATCTCAGCCCAGTGCCCCCAGCCTTTCACATGCCAGCTCATCTCTCGATAAAGGGGTTAATTAAATGTTAGACACAAGAGACAGGTGAATTACCAGGCAAAGGGAGGGAGCTGAAGGGAGAGGGAAAGCAAAGCAACCTGGCGCTGACTTTCCCCGCAAAGCCTTAGAGGTGAATTGGGGATTTTCCATTTCATTAGCTTTACAAGGGGTAATTCCCAGCACGCAGCATCATCCTCATGAACAGACCCATCCTGAGCTCTCTCTCACCCTTTTATATCCAGCAGCCTGCATGGCTGCACCACTAGACAAGAAAGCCATGCTCTATTAGTAACTAGCAAAGGTAACGGGCAGCTGATATTGAATTTCCCACAGTGAAAAATGCAACCAATATACAGAAACAAGCAGTAATTTTTGTTTTTAAAGTGAGAAGCAGAATGGATGCCAAAACCCATAAAAAAATGGGAATTTGAAAGTCTCTCCTGATTCTCCCTTGCATAGGAACATTATGTGAACTGCCCTTCCTCCCCAGGAGAAGCCAACAACCATTCATCCCTGCTGCCCACGCTGGAGCTTTGGGAGAGGTGGGGATCAGAGGACTGTCCCATAAGTGCAGAAATCAACTCAAGTACGTTGAGTTCATTGAAAACATGCACACACGCAGGCAGGAGTTTATTAGTCCACATTTAACATACAAAAAAAAAAAAATCCCCCAAAATAGGGGTAGGTTCCCAGTTTTGTCTGCTCCCAAACTAACAGTGCTGAGGATGCTAAACACGTCCGGTGCACTCTGACTGGAGTGCAGGGCAGGAGCTGAATGTGCATTCACTGCTGCTTTTCAAACCTCTCACACACCAAGGGGCTGTGTACCTTTAGCTGCAAGGCAACTAGGAGCCCTCGGCTGCCCCCAGGACACATCCAAGGTCAGAGCAGCTGCAGCAGTTTCAGTGTGTGTAAGAGGGAGGCCGGCTCAGCAGATGCCAAGTACTGGCAGCACAGCCAGTCCTCCAGTTCAACGCTCCGCTCCGCGTCCACAGCCCTCTCTGCGAACTTCATCATGAGCAGGGCGCGCTTCATGTCCACCCAGTTCTGAAGCACCTGCCGGAGGGTTTCCTCGTGGCTCAGGGGCTGTTCAATGAGGTCTTTTCGGGGCCCCCAAAGCAGGCACTGCAGCATGCGCTTGGCCTCGGTGATCCGCACACGCTTGATGGGATCTGCTTCCAGCAGCAGGTGGGCCAGCTGCTGGAGACCCCGGGAGTAGATGGACAGGCTGGGGAGAGCAGGGAGGTCCTCAGGGCTGTACTCCTGCTCCCTGAGGTGCACCTTCTCCTCGAAGGGGTTGGGCTGGTGCAGCAGTTCGTAGATGAGAATACCAGTCTGAAACTCATCAAACTTTTTGTACTGAGAAGCCGACACAATCTCCGGGGCCAGCCGGGCCTGACTCTTCTTCAGTTTGGAGTCTCCAGTTCCAGGCTTCTGTTTAGCTTTCAAGAAATTGCTGATGATGAGACGGGGTAAGTGTTTGTCATCTTTGGCTTTCACATAGCTCATGGGGGGCTTGCAGGGAACCAGCAGGAGGTTCTCCAGGCACAGGTCACGATGGATGATGCCGTGCTCTTTGAGGTGCTCCAGGCCATTGCAGAGCTGGAGGAGCAGGAAGCAAACGCGACGTTCATAGAGCTCAGGCTTGGCTTGGTGCAGCATCACCGAGTCCCTCACAAAGTCAGCAGTGGTCTGGCTTGGCACCTCACGGGTAATGACCACCACGCAGTCGTGCTCGCTGGCAGTGCGGGAGGGATAGAGGCCATCCCCAGCCATGCTTTTCCCCACATCTGAGGACAGCAACATGCTGGAGGGGACGGAGGCCACAAAATGCCCACAGTCCTGCTGGATGTTGAAATGGACTGGCACTGGAGGGCTGCAGTACGAAGCAGTCACCTTGGACTCCTGGGTTTTACAAATCTGTGAGGAAAGACCAAAGGAAAAGTCTCATCAACCAGCGAAAGAGACACGGCAGAGACCAGAAGTTGAGAGGTGGGTTCCTAAGCTGTGATTTGCAGATGTTAAGACAACAGGAGAAGCAGAATGCACATCAGTCCCTTAAGTACTTTAAACCACCTCCTTACTTGTGGATCATTCTTGTCCTGCAGCACCCCAGTGTTAGCAACCAGATGTCTATATCACATTTCTGAGCATGCTTCCCTTGCCAGGCAAAGCCCAGTAATTGCAGGAAAGGAGGAAAGGCCCTTTGATGAATAACTTTGGAGGATTTTGTTTCATTGCCAACAGAAGCAACACAGCTTTTACACCATGGATGTCACTGAGATAAACTACTGCAGCCCAGGACAGATTCTGCAGAGAGAACAGCGAAGTCTGTGGCGGAAGTGTACTACCTCCATCTCTGGAGATGGTTAACATTCGCCTGGATGAGGCTCCATGCAACGTGACATGTCTGTGAGCATAGTGCTGTTCGGAGTGATGGGTGGAGAGAGACCTCCAGCACTTTCTTCCCACCTAACCCTTCTCCAGTCCTAAGCCACAGAGCCACTTTCACATCCTCCTCAACCATTCCGCTTCCTTGTGTCAGCCACTATTCTCAACTCCCTGATCAATGGCTAAGGGAAACGAGCAACAACCTGCACTCATCAGCACAGGGTAAAAAAACACCAAAGAGAAAATGGATGCTAAACAACAGGCCTAGAAATAAGTGAAACTGCGGCAAACTCTAGGGGGAAAAAACATTTTATAAACTGGATTCTCTTAAACCCATGATTTCTATATTCATTTTGTTCTGTATTTTAGCTTTATGACTGCATTAGAGACTAAACAAACTCAAACCCAGGTTTATTATAGTAGCATCCATTAGCTTATGGGACCTTCTGGCATTTCTATTATATACTTTTTTCCCTTTATTTAGCAATGTATTTATATCTTATTCAGAGAAATCAGCAACAGGCTGAAACTCAGAGTAAAAGGTTTCAAACCCTGGAGTATGCCACTGCCAGTCACAGCATGCGTGCAAAATTGGACAAGAAATTGATTTTGCCTCCGAGTTAAAATATACACAAGAATAGAGAGGAGCTGGATAAGTGGGCTGCTTTTGTACTCCTCTACCAAGGGTTTGAATCTAGGCATTTGCAGGTAATTCACTCAGATGAGACAATACTGTGCAGACTGGGCATTTCAAATCCCTATTGTCCTCTCTTTTCTAAACAAAAATACCCTGCCGTGGCTGCATGCTTACTTTGTGGAAAGACAATCTTTGGAGAGCTAGGCAGACTGCAGATTGACACAGCGGGGCCCAGGATGACGCAGAGGGTCCCCAAATGCAGATCAGACCTTCCAGCCCTCTGGCGAACAAACCTGTTTGTTCCTCCCCACAAAGGAAAGACGTGCAAGGCATAGGAAAAGGGGAGGAACTCCTGGCAAGAGAGGAGTCTCTGGAAGAGTAACTGCAGCCAAACAAATACAGGGAGATCTCCATCCAGCCATTCCTTGTGACTTTGGCTGCACTAGAGGCATCCTCCATGCTGCAAGCTCAAAGTAGGAGCCTGGGGCTGGCTTAGTCACGCATGTCTAAGTGAAGAAAGAAGCCAAGGCACAGAGCATATCTTGGCTTAATTCCTCTAAAGAAGTTTCACGTAACCCTGGCTCCCTCAAACTGTTTTATACGTTGCCATGTCTGCCTGTGCACAGATCAGACTCCAGCTCCTGCTCCTCAGCAAGCTCTGTGGCTCAAGTCAGATCCTTTGCCCATTTTGAGCTCTCCAAGTCTAATTTTAACTACAGGCCTGTGATGTCTTGCATGTAAAGAAATCTATACCAGAAGCCAGGAGGGGCAGCTAGGAATCAGACAATTGTAATGTTTCACAATTATTCATTCCCTATTTTGGCTTTCAAAATGATGGCGGCAGACAGGAACACTGGAGGATATTCATGCACATGGTTAAACACATACACAACATCACTATGCTGGCACAGAGTATACAGCCTTGTTGCAGTTGTTTTGGCTTTGTTAAGATGCTCTGCAGTGTACCAAGGGCAGAGAGTAAGCCCACATCACAGGCAGGGACACAAGTGCAGTCCTGTTAAGAGGATGAAATATGCTGTTGCTGCCTTGGCAAGAATTCAAGCACTACAGCCTTAGAGCTGAGCCACTGAACCCCACCTAACACAGCAGGTAAAACCAAAGGGGGGTGTGTGCCACAGGCACTGCAGATTAAAAAAGTGCACAAGAGTTCATCACTGTTCTGAGGCTTCGGGAGGAAAGTTTCAACGGATTTAGGTATAACACACCAGAATAGCTGCAGCTCAGAGTGCTGGACTAGGGGTATTGGTGCAAGATCTCATCTAACTCCGTGCTGGTTATTTACAGCCCCCCTGCTGGGAAATTGACTGTACTTCCTTTAGTATATGAACTAACTTTAAAGCTGTCACTTAACTAAAACATACCCCTAGGGCTCATAACAGATGAAACAATGCAGCAAAGATTGTTTTTCTTTTTTTCCTTGCTTAATGCACCTCTGACAGTACTTTTTTGGGAATTACTATAGGTTTTGGAAACAAGCTGAAGAGTAAGCAGCAATGAGATGTCCCTAGTGTTAAGTCAGAATGGAAATTAAAATCTCTGTATTCAAGCAGTTACATGAATCAAGAACCAAAATCTGTGGGATGTCCATGGAACAGGTTGGATAAGCTCACTTATCCAGGTTTCAAAGAGCTGAACTATTGCACCTCAGGTTTCCATTTCAAACACCTATTCCACAGAGTTATAGGAAAATATTTCAGACCTGACCTTACACAGCATGTCTGGGTCAGCCTCACATTGTTTAATTGGGATCTTCAATATCTTATCGCCTGTAGTTTCAGGAACATATAAGCACTCACATGGTTTCTGGGTCAGACTTTCCACTTAAAAGGCAGGCAGAAGCAAAAATGCTGTCTTTTGAACAGCCTTTCATCAGCTTGTGTCACCAGAGGCAAATGCCTCCGAGTTTACAACAGAGTATTTGCACAAAGATGTTTTTAGAGAGAAACTGGTTGTGTTTCAGACCCCTTTAGCAATAAGCATCTGGCTGGCATTTGTTACAATGAGAACTACTTCTCCAAATTAACCTTTGCAAGTGGTAGGGAAAAAGTGGCAATTTTGGAAGTGATTTTGCTTGCCAAACTTCACCTCTGAGAAATACAAGCAGAGAAAACAGGCCATTGCATGCTGATGGTGCTTCTCAAAGGTATTCTACAAAGTCTGCTTCTCACTCTTTCACTCAAATCCATGCACAAGAAAGGGGGAAAAATAACCTTGAAGGTTCAATTTCCTCTCAGCTGCTATGGACTCCCAAGCAGCCTTGGACCCTGCAGCTCTCTGCCTCATCCTCCTAGCTGGAAGATGGAGGTAAGCCTGGATACCTGCTGGGTGTGGACTTACCTTCACAGCATAGGTAGTAGAAGGGTCCTTGGAGCAAGTGGCACAGTAATATATTGCGTCCCCCGAATCGCAACAGGGCTTGTTGCACGTCAGCTTGAAGAGAGACCAGTTGTTCTCGCTGAAGTGCAGCTCGTTCTTCTGCTCCCGCATGAAGCAGTCCTCACATTTGGCAACCAGGCGGCGCAAGGACTCAGCGTACAGCGCCCCCAGCTTGGTGTACACCCCCTCCTTGCTGTCGATGTTGCTCAGGAGGTTGTGGAAGCTGGAGGCTGATGACACCTGGCTGGACACACTGAGCTGCGAGGAGGAAAGGGACTGGAGGTTTCTGCTGGGGACGCAAGCCCCTGTGCTCTTACCACTAGTTGAGCCCCAGTAGCTGTTTCCTTTGGAGCCTTTCTCCAGGGACTCTGAGGAGGAGAAGGCGCCAGGGCGGCCCCCCAGGCAGACATTGCTCTCCGAGTGGCTGACATTCAGCCTGGGGTTGGCAGCACCAGCTGCTTTGACTGAAGATGCCTGTCCCCCAAAAAAGCCATCCGGAGAGGACACCGTTCTGATGACTGTCTTCTTCTGGGGCAGAGGGGGCGGGCAGTTGGGGGCAGAGGATGGACCATCCTCACTGGAGAGGAAAGGGACAGGGGGAAACACTTGGGTCTCAGCTGGAGGAGGTGAGTGGTTCAGCTCAGACGAGTGCCCTAGGAGACAGAAACACAGAAGATGCCATAAGCAGCCCTTGCAGGCTGGGAGCGCAGGTCCTTCTCCATAGCCCTGATAGCCCCAGGGCTGCTGTTCCCAACTAGGGCAAGCCAGGTTACATCTGAACTCAGTGAAGTCCTTGATTATTCACAACTGCAAAGTTTCAATGAAGGGGTTAGAGATTTAATCCAGTTTAAAACAGCAGGTTTGCAAAGCAGGCTGCAACCAGCCATCCAGGGAAATGCGCTTCCCCACCCCCAAAACCACTCCCCTATGAACTGCATATACAGTAGTAAAAAAGGTAGTAGACGGTAAATATTTAAGCTGTGATGTCACCCACAGGGAGGTAAGAATGAAGCACTCTATACAAGGACACTCTTTTAAACATAGCCTGTTTCACCTGGGAGCTGCCACCCAGTGCTTCAGCAGCACAGCATGATAAGGAGAGAGTGACTCACTACACAGCTCCAGCCCTCTGGCCATACAAGAGCAGCCCAAGAAGCATATTGAACCTTTCTCCTTGCTTCACTGGGTAAGGGTCACTCAGCAAGGAGTGGGATTTTGGCAATTTCCATCCTCCTGAAAGAATCTGGCCTTCCCCCCCCCTGTCTCCCAGATTACTGCCAAATCCTTTTGCTCAGAGGGCAGGTTGGTCCCACTACATACCACTAAACCCCAAGCAGCTCCACATGCCATCTGCACATGGATTGGGTTCGGATGGTTGGCTCATTTCAGGCTGCTGTAGCAGCTGTTTTCCTACATGGGCCAGACTGGAGACAGGTAATACAATTACAAGCCATAGGAAAAGTAGGACATTAAAAAAAGGGACAAAAAGGTGATTTAACATTGAAATAAAGAGCAGCCATTTCACTCATGGAGGCAGAACAAGTGAGAAGTGCAGGGGAAATTAAAAGAAGAGATGATAATTTAAGGGAATTTTTCTACGCCACTTGAGTGACAAATTGGACTATTGATAAAATTGAGCTCTGCTAACAACTTGGATGCAAGTGCAGACCATGAAACGTGCATGGTGGGGTTTAGCTTCAAGCAAGCTTAGCAGATAGCAGGATCTCTTACTTTCTTTACCTACAGCTTCTAAAAGTGGTAACAAACCATCTCTCCTCCTCACAAAGTCGCTGGTAGGGATTCAGCTGCCAGCAAGCACTTCCTCACAGTGACTTTCTGCCTGCTCTGCAGGAACGCCCTGGGCAGTTTCATGCCAGCCCGAAGCAGGCACTTGTCTCCCTCACAACCCAAGTGACTCACCAACAATCACAGCACAACCTCCAAGTGCAGGGGCTGAGATCCCTGAGCTTTCAGCCTGTCCTGGCATGTCACTTGCAGACTCAAAGCCATACCAGCTGTGCCACAGCAGCAATCCCTGTTAGCTGCTCATCACCTGAGACCACATAAGGTGAGGGCAGGTCCCCTAGTTCTCTGCTATCAGAGCAGATGCTGGCACAATCTATCCCTGTTGCCCCCCACCAGAGTTTGGTAGCACGATGTCAATTTTCATTGGTCCCCTCCAGTGCCAAGGCTGCCCGTATGGCACTACCAAGGCACCTCCTGTAATGTACCCCATCACAGCAACATCATTGAGAGATACCTGAGGAATGAGCAGCACTGATTTTGGCTTCTGCAGAAGATGAGCTTCCTCTGCAAGGTGGTTTCAGCACCCCATTTCTGACAATATGCTCAGAAACAGCTCTGTAGGAAATGTGTATCAGCACACATCTCTTTTACTCCAGTTCTTGGGTGCAAGCTATCTCACTCCTGTTGGACCCTTGCCCCAGGTGTTTGCCTACATTGCATACCCAGTTGCTCAGCAAGTGACTGCTCTCCAGTTTCAGCTGAGAAGCATATGGCTCAATAGTTCAGATGCATGCCACAAACTAATGAAAACCCAGATAGCTGCATCACTCCACAACAGGTCCAGAGGAAAGATTCCCTCCATTAAAACCCTGTCAAAAGCCACAGGCAGGGATCATTCCCTTCTGTCCAAGCAACTTTGACAAAGGATATGTCCAAGAAAAATTCTTCAGTATGCAGCCCAAGAGCACCTCAACAGAGGCATCTCTGCCAGGACATGCAGACATGCAGCTGAATCCTTGTTTCATGAGACAAGAGTTACTTCAGAGAGTCTTAGGGAACAAACATCAGCACTGGAATCTTTCGCAACTGGTCCACATGCCTAGCCCACAAATGCCAAACTGCTCTTAACATTTTTTTTTTATATACTGCTGGGCTCTGCCCCAAGCAGAGGGTAATGAATTAAACCCTTTTACAACTTGCCTAACAGCACTCTGCATTTTCAGCATAGAGTCCTTCTGCATGTCAAGGGCTTAAAAGATTCCCTCCACTTCATATTTTAACATCTGACAGCATAGCCAATTAATTTGAGCTCACCTTGCTCAGTGATTGACTGCATAGTTTCATGCTTGCATCAGCAAGAAAAAATTGCATTTGAGTATTCATTTAAAAACTCATCTTTCCCGTGATGAGTTTAAACAGTTGTTTCTGTTGGTGGAGGCAGAGAAATCCTCTTGTCTCTATCATTTTTGACAGCAAATTGCTTCTGTGCCCAGCAAGTAAAGATCCAACATATGTGAGTTTTTCTTACCCCTCTACAATTTCCTGGCATGGTCGTGCTCTCAAGATTCCAAGTTAGTGGTGGAAAAACGGAGTTTCCAGAGCTCTGGCTCTTAATTTTATTGCTGCACATTGTTGCTGTTGGAAAGGCAGAACTTCCACTACACGAAGGTTGCTTTAGCTAAGGAAATACTTTCTGAGCTGCTGAACACGTTAGTGCATGTCTAAGTTAACGCACTGATGAAAAAAGTGACTTCATAGTAAGTATTTTTTAATCTCAGTTAAGCGAGTGCAGGCAGATTTTTTCCCCTTCAAGAAATAACTGGGAACACAATGAGAGGGAGAGATCACCTCTAGCACAAGCCTTCTTCTGGTGTTCCTCAGAGAACTTTCTGTTCTGGTGGAGGACTTTCTGTGGCAGGACTACTTGTGACCTCGTGAAATGTATGAAGCACAAGCAGGATAAGGACAATTGCTTTCAGTTGGAGGTTTTACCCAAACAAGAGGAGAGCTACAAGGTGAATGATATTGGCACTTGCCAAATGAAAGAGGAAAAAGTCTGTGATGTTAGCTACTCTGCCTCATTCAGAGGCAGAAGAGTAGAAGTGGAAAGATGAAGGGTTGCTGGGGGAACTAGGGGATTGGACCCTCCTGATCCCTGCTCTGAGGATGCTACCCCAGCAGCGGGCCTCAGGTAGAAAGCTACTTCTCCCATACCCAGTGGTCACTTACTGCCATCGCTCCCAGTCTGCGTGTCAGAGTCGAGGCTGTCGCTGGAGCCAGCTGTGAAGCTGACATGGACGTTCCTGAAAGGTGGGCTGAGGCTCTCGGCAGAGCTGTTGCTGACCCTCTCCAACTCAGTGTTATTTGGGTTCATTTTCAGAGTGTGCCTAAAGAGAGTGAAAGAGAACAGTCAGGAGGAAGATGGCAAAAGATACCCTGCATGCATTTGAGCATGGAGACTCAAGCTGAGAACAGCCTTAGCTTGGTCTCTGCCTATCCACACACTGTGCAGCCTATTATCATGCCAGAGCACCTCGTTCCTGTGCACTTTTCTTCTTCCTCCAGCACCTGAGGAGTTGCACCCCACTGACTCTGAGCAGGATGTAGGCTTGCAGTCCCCATGCGTGCCCCCCATGACAAACGAGCCACGCTTGAACCAAGAAGGAAAGCCACTGAGCCAAGACCATTCAGCCCCAGCTTGTATCTCCTTTGCCTAGCACATGTGAGGTCCTGCAACACATCTCATTTTGGCCACTGTCACTGGAAAGTGGGGACCCACCAATGTTTGCCTTCAATAAAGTTCTCAAGGGAAGGGAGTAGCATCACTTCTCCCATTTTACAGAAGACAGGTCAAGGATGGGTGTCTGAGCCCAATTCCTTCATGACAGAGGGATAAGTAGAAGAGTCCATCCCTGGCAGCTGTTGTCTCCAACAGTGCAACACAGTAATAACCAACACCTTACAAAAGAAGAAGAACCTCTGCAGAAAGCATGAGTCTGCCAAACTCAGAATCTACCATGCAGCTTTTAATGTAAGACTTACAGTTTTCCATACAGTTTCCACCAAAAAAAATAAATAAACCAAGCATAAACTAGGCTTATAACCTGCCAGGTCATAGTTTAAGTGATAAGTTCAGGCAAGCACGACTTTTTGTTAAGATAAACAATTTCCCCTGCATTTTGTTCAATTTTTCTGCCTTGGAAAACAACAGAAACTGTTGAAATCAGGCAGCACAGCACAGCACTCCTAGCTTTGGTACAGTTCAGATTCTGTCAGCCAGCAAACAAAGGTTATTGGTACATAGTTTTTAAATAAAACTGCCAATCCACTGGTAAAATTCAACACATTGATGAAGAATGCAAAAACGTTAGTAGCACACTGGTACAGAAGTAAAAGGACTTCCACTAGCTATCTTGCTGGAAGGTATCCGGTGTTTCCTAGTCAGACGGCTGAATGGCTGCTGAGAAAGACAAACAAAAGACATGCACAACGATTTTCTTGTGGCACCCTGTTCACAAGCATGGGATCCCTCCTCGTCCAAAACCCCCAAGCACAGCAGATGCTATGAGAAATTTTTATTTGAGGATTGAGAAATGTTTCATTCCCAATCCAGACAAAGCACTTACTCTTGTGTCCACACCACCACATGGAGAGCAGAGTGTATGAGAAGCCCGGAAGAAACTTCTGCCAGACTTCCTCATTTGCCTAAGCAGCCTTGGTCTAAAAATACTCAGGGACTGATGAAAATAAGGCTCTAAAAACCACTTCAGGTATAACCTCAGCAGAGACACTGGTCTTGCAGCGGTGATGAATGTACCATGGCAAGCCTCTTAGGGATGATTTACAAAACTTCACAATGCACTGCTCAAGTCACAGCTTAAAAAGCGAGAGAGAGAGAGAGATATTGAGGGGTTTATGTCTGTTACAACTAATGCTGTTGAAAGCAACCAACTGCACTTAAATACACTTTTTTTTTTTTTTTTTTTTACTATAAATATATAACTTTATCCTAGGACTTGCTTAGATGTTTAACTTTTAGTAATTGGAGTAGAAAAAAACACAACGGTGCACCCTCATGAGGGTGCACTGTCAGACCTGACAGGAATCAAAGAAGCATTTGAATCTATAAGAAAAGAAGATTTTGCAAGAGAGACAGTCTCTATTTGCACAAATGACATGTTTTCTCTAACACAATCCTCCCCCCCCAGCCCCCACAAAAGCTGGTGCATTTCTGTTCCTTTCCCATCACTAAACACAAATTCACAGAGCTGCCTTACCATTCCCGCACTCAGAGAGAGATGGGACTTTGCTCAGCGCGGTCCAAGGTCCAGCATGCTCAGCCACACCTATTCCTCCAAGCAACCTGGGCGCAACGCGGTGTCTGCCAGAACCGTGCTGGCTGCTGCCTTTGCTGAGCTCAGTGTCGCGGGGAAATCAGACGCACAGAAAGCCCTGTTTCCTCTTTGTACCGCCGTCACTTATGTAAAATGCAGTTCCTGAATAGGCGCACCGAAATAGAAATTGTTTGCCGCTTAAACGACATCCTGCTCTTGTTTCAGATGTTACAGCCAGGCCAGCTAATACCTCCTGGAAATACCTCTGCTTTACATCTCCCTCTCTTCCTATGAGCTGCTTGAAGTCCAGGCTGCAGTCTGCACAGATCAAAATGCTGCTCACTATACCAAAGAATTACTGAAAACACTTGCTGGGGTCAAACTCTCACGTTTCAGTAAAATTCCAACCCCAGAGCTGAACAGCTCATCACTGCGACAGCCTGTGAGATATACAGCTAACCCAAACTTCCCCTGCTTTCTAGTGTTCCTTCCACCCCATGGGAGTTCAAGGGCAGAGGAGTCTATTTTCCATCTTCCCCTTTTCATCAAAAGATATTGGAAATAGAGAGCATCAACCCATCTTAAACCTCAATAAAACATTGGTATTTCTGCTCCCCCCACGCTT
>JAWWEE010000122.1:29258287-29270765 GCA_035221455.1 Xenops minutus | reverse complement strand
AAAGATATTGGAAATAGAGAGCATCAACCCATCTTAAACCTCAATAAAACATTGGTATTTCTGCTCCCCCCACGCTTGTCATTGGCTTACAAACATCTGTGGACTACCCTCCCCTTCAGAAAGATGTAGCAGTGGTTAATTTATAGCCATTTCAGAAGTACCTGCTCAGCACCTTAAACATAACCAGCAACTTCAAAAGCAGCACCAGAGCCTTCTTCATGTGCCTATGTATAAAGAACAAGTCACAAGTCAGCCCTCCCAATCTAATAGCCTAAAAACAAAGGTTCTCAGAGATTTCCAGCTCTCCAAATTATTCTGGTGGCTTTAAATACATTTCAATTATTCAACACCCTCCATGCAACACACTGCCATATTCAGGCAACCCTTCCTTTTCACTATTCCCCAGTTTTCCCATCATAAACAATTTCATCCAGCTGACTTTCCACATGATTCCCACAGTCCTGCCTAAAATAAGTCAAGGTTGAAAAGAGCGGTCTTGTAAAAAACCAAACCACATGAAAAAACCCTAAACCCCACAGTTTGAAGTTTGTAATATCGAAAAGGGATCTGGATCATTTTCCATGTCCCACATTGCTTCTCTGGCCAGGGCATGCTTTGTCTTTCCTGCAACTCACATTCAAGCAGTAGCCATGTGTTTAATCTCACATTTCTTAACAGATTGGGGTCCCACCTGATATTGCTGCAGAACTCCAGCATCACCAGCTGCATGCCTTGCACTGCTCAGAGAGAGAGTGGAGGTGGGCACCAAAGGATAGCCCCCCTAACTTTTGCAGATCTTGGGATATTGCTGCAGGAATCCCTGGACTCTGGACATACCTTCAGCTTGAATTCCTCATCTGAGATTTGACATGCAGATCTGGTTACCTTCCACAAGTGGAGGGGCAAAAAGTTTTGATAGTGGGAGGAGGTCACTCAGGCACAGGAGCTGCAAGGCTCCTGCTTGCTCCTTTCCAGAAGTCATCACACACGCAGCCTGTTGGCAGCAGCAGGAAATGCTACAAGGCATGGCTCTCCCAAAGCAGAGACCTGATCACAAGGAGTGCCTGCTCTGCACTCCCATCACAGTTGTCTCTCAGCCTTTCTGTGCTGGCAGGAAGCATATATGACAGGACTTAAACAGATAACAAAGATGCTGAGCCTTATAAATCATGTGACAGGGGAAGAGGGAGAAAAAAAGCAAAGAACACACACAAACCAAACTGCAGTCCCAGAGATCTTTGGTGATAATGTCAACAAGACACTCCCTCCCAGAATAAAATAATGGAACTAATGCACAGAAGAGAGGAAAGCCAGACTGGCATTACAGCATCAAACATAACATATGTCTGGGCATAATTATTACACAAGAGGAAGCACCATATGCTTGTCTATCATGAAATGTGAATAATTATACCTTCCTCCTCTCTCCACTGCTGTTTCTTCCAGTATCTTCCCCTGGATGCAGAGGGAAATTAAAACCCAGTATACAGGAGCTTATAATATTTGAACCTTAGATTCTTCTGCTACCAGCTGGCAAATGTGGAGAAACGAAAACTGAGGTAAGGGGAAGAGAGGATTGTGAAACACTCCTAGCTCTGTTTAGAGGGGTACACCACTCTTCCCTATACCAAAGGAGTTTTATGTCAAGCAGGTTAAGTTTAAACAAGGGTTTGGAGCCTGGAAATGCACAGGAACATTGAGATGGGGTGCAGAATTAACATCGTAGATGGGTCAAAAATTAAATCACTGCACACTCTTATGTGGTGGAGAAGATAACAAATCTCATTTCGATTTCCAACTCTGCACTTTTTTAAGTGGTAAGACAAGAAACACAGAAGAGTGAATGACTTTCATTTTAAAAGAAACAAACTCTCCTAAAAGATTGGCTGATAACACACAACCTTTTAAAAATGCTTCACTGGCAGAAGCAGCATGAGAAATTCCTGATTAGTTTCAGACAAAAACCACCAGGGAAATCCAAAAGGTATATCCCTCCCTGTCCTGGAGCATAATTCTCTCTCCTACTTGAGCCATACCCTCCCTTCTTTGTTTTATTTATTTAATTAATTATTAATTGTGTACTTAAATAGCTGCCATCCAGGGTTACTTATTTATTTATTATCATTTGTTATTTTAATAGTAATAAATCTGGCTTGTCCTAGATCAAACAATAAGTACCTGCTGTCCTCCATAGTCACAGGGGAAAAGATCAAGATTTGGGACTCACAGCAGCTCCATGAAGCCAGTATGCTTTAGTCACTGAGCTATACCCTGACACTGAGCTCCAAAGAGAAACGGGTGCCTTGGGAATGGTAAGAAAAAAGGAATATTCTACCTCTGGTACAGTGCTGTGCTGTCATAGACTGATTCCTGGCAAGAAACATGCAGCACAGTCCCATCAGCCAGCACCACCTCTTCAGCAAGGAATAACCCTGTCTCTTTTCCTGGCGATCCAGTTCTCAACACCTGACTCTTCTCCTGGCAATCCAGTTCCAACACTGTAGTTTTTCTGTAACACTCCTGTGTTCTGTTCCCTCTGGCCACAAGCGGTGGCAGCAGCACCTTAACATGCAATCTTGGCACACCTCTTTTGTCCTGGCTGCTTTCAGTGATGACAGGTGTTGGGAAGTGCTGTGCTATACACTTTTGTTACCCCAAGCAAGTGCATTCAGCAAATTTCAGAAGCTATCTACAGCCACTGCCTTTTGAATGTGGCATTAATTATGATGAAAACAGCTTAAGAGGCAACAGCTCAAGATGCAAAGCAGCATCACTGTTTTCTTTCTTTAAGAGGTGCATGAAATAAATTAACCAAGGTTTTGCAGGCCAGAAGAAACCACAAAGATCATTTAGCCTGTTCCTCTGCATAAGAGAGACATAAATCTCAGCAAAGATTCATACCTTGTGCTAAGAAACTGAAGGCCATGCTAGAGCATTTCACACCAAAGAACCTTTAAATCTTCATTGCACATACATGTCCACAGGATCCTAGTTTCCCTGGTGAGCCCTCTCCTCAGCCAACGACCTTCCTAGATTTTGGAAGAGGACCAGCCACCCTTTCCAATTTCTTCTCCCTTGCAATTAAACTCATTTGCCATTCTGTTTCAGACTAAGCAAACATTAAATATCTCTAATCTTTCAAACAAGAGTATCATATGAAGAAACAGTTGCAAGAGGTCCAGAGTAGCTTTTTATAGGTCTAAATAGGCATAAATTCATTATTCTCCATTTTTATGTCAACTTTTAAAGCCCCCTAAAATTGCTCCTTCCACCATCCTCAGAGACAGCTTACTCCAAAACCAGTTTCTGCAGTGTCTGGCAGAAATTTACCCTGTATAAAACTTTTTTCCCTTTTAATTGTTAGAGCCAAGATGAACAAAACAAAAGCTATAGACTCACTATTTATCTCTCTGCTTTATAACTAGTTCAAACACAAATGCAACTTTTCTTTAAAGTAAGCAATTAAGTTTAAATAGTAAATTCAAACAGGCAGACTTAATTTTCCAGCATGAAATCAAATACCTTGCTGCAGCTTGAGACCTAGAAGGAAAAAGGATGGTTACTTGCCCTTTCTGCAGCTGAGATGAACTCTGATTTGCTAAGCCCCCATCCCATGCCACAACCAGGTCTGTGCTGGTTTTAACTCCATCCATCCACCAAAGGAGCCTTTGCAGCTGTGCCACCAGAGAACGTCTTGGGCTGAGACACTACATAGCATAGCAGAGGGATCAGTGCTTCTTCCACTAGGGACAAGCATGTGTCCACAGACTGCCCAGCACTAGGAGAGTATGGATGTGCCTCAGAGTCACCTTTGTGACTCTCCCCCTTCAGGGATTTGGCTGCAGGCCTGGAAGAACAGAGGAGATGTTCCTCTAGCACCAGGACAGAGCCATGTCATGGCCCAAAGCTGCAAGCAAGGACTGCCCGGAGTAACAAAATCCCGCTATGGTGGCTTTACCAGCTCTGCATGCAGCTATCCCTCCCGCTGCCCTGGGTCCTGCATTGACATGCTCAGAGAAGCCAGGCTGGAGATGAAAACGAGCAACACTCAAAGCAAACAAACAGAGCAACCATCTGGGTTTGCCCGGCTTGGCTTGCGAAAGCTGCCGTCTGATCAGATCACTCCTTGATCAGACCACTCCTCGTGGCTCCCCGGCCGCCGTGCTGGGGTTTGGTAGCCTGCGGGAGAGGGATATGTCTTTTTGACTAAGGCACCCCAGGGCTCAGCTGCAGGCATCAAGGACCTCAGGAGACAAATACCTGTAGCACAACATGCCCTACAGCCACAGGGAGCAACCAGCACCTACCTCAACTACCTGGTTAGGTTTTCAGCTCTGTCAGGGTTTTTGGCTCTGCCAGAGATTGTAGTCATGGATGCCACACGTTCCCCCACCTCAGTTTCCCCGCCTGCTTTCACACAGGCTTTCTAGCACATAGATTCTTTCAGGATGACTCAAAGGCGACTCTTACAATCGACACAGCCTTATCACACCAGGAGCATGAAACAGCCTCTCCAAGGAACAGAAAATGTTCCACACCCCTCAGGCCGCATTGTCATAACTCCACAAGGAGGGCAAAAGCAGGGCATGCTCCCAGCTTGGAGCACAGCTGGTCCAAGTTACCCAGTAAGGAGACACCCGGACACAGCAAGGAGCCCCTTGTCTCCTGCCAGCACTCATGAAGGCAGAAAGGAGACTCCAAGCACTGCCAGGAAAGCATCCTTGCCCCCCGTACAGACAAAGAGCTCTACATGACTGCTCCTCCATAAGCAGCAGGAGCTCCTAGCATGGCAAGTGGAAGATATTGCTGAGTTTGGGTGCCACCACCCTTCTGGCCTGCACAGTCACATCTGTCTGCTCTGCAGGGGAAGAAATCAGGTTCTAGAGGACTTTCAGAAGGCAACCTGGCATTTCCTAAATGATCACTGCTCAGCAGCATCGTGTATTCTCCAATGGGCCTCGACAACACCTTATGTGGCACAACACAGGCTGCTAGGAGACACCAAGTGGCATCTGTGGGCTCACTTGCTTGTGGACCTTTCCTTTCCTCTGACTCCAGCAAGCATACAGCACCAAAGCAGGAAGCGCAGCATTAGGAACTAAAACCACTTGGTCATCTCTTCCTTTTCCTTAAAAAACCTCATTCATTTATCTGTTCATCAATTTTAAAACACTAGTTCCCTGGGCTAGCCAACCCTAAAACACATCAAAAATTCAGTCTCAACCTGGAGATCAGTGATGTCTACACATAAGCTTGGCCACATACCCTAAGAGCAAGTTCTCCTCCAAACACCCATCCCTTCTCCTCTTGACTTTAAATCAAGGAGCTGGAGTCAAATCCATTGTGCAATGCAGTTTCAGATAACAAAACTGACACACGCAACAAAGCAAATACCGGACACCTACAGACGGTGAGAAGTATCCCTCCCCAGTATGTTCAGACAACATAACTCATGGACAGCAAATCAAATTTTCTTCCCCCATTTCAGCTTTTTGCTTTTTTTTTTTCCCCCATTTGTGATACACACAGCTGCAGATACTGAATGCACAAAAAGTATTGTAAGCCTGTTTTTGTTTTTTTTTAATTGCTTAGCAGAGCTACTTCCTTCCCAGATGGACAGCTCTTCCTCATTCACATCTGTTTTCTGGGGCCTGCTGTTGCCCTGCCTGCAAACCTAACTCCCAGGAGAGTGGTGAGCAGAAGGCTGCTTGAAGCCCACTCTGGGCAAGCTCCAGTTACCTGCTTGCAGTCAAGGAGCACTCCCTGGGAAATGGCAGCTTCTAGAGTTCACCTCAAAAGCAAAAAGTCATCAGAGCCAAACTGAAAATGTGGATTTTGGAGGCCCTGGTTATCAGCATCAAGATAAATTGCCCAGCTCCATCTACATAAGGAGATTTCAACACCAGATTTTCTATCGTATTTGACAACAAGGAGCTGTGCCAAGGCAGAATGAAGCTGACCTGGGAAACACCAGCCATCCTAGGCACAGACCTTATTCTCACTTGAATATTGGGACTCAAGGATGTATCTTGCAGCCCTGAAGGGCTTTTATCAGTGCACATGACATCCAAACCAAGACTAGCAAAGATCAGACAGTTCTTCAGAGAAAAAAGATAAGGAGCTTTTCAGCTGTGCAGTCACCTCCCATGCTCCTAAAAGGGCATCTTTGAATAGAAAAGGAAGAAAAAAAAGAACAGAAAGCATCTCCTAGACAATGAACCCTGAAGCAAACATCCCAATTGCAAATGGTTAATAGACAACCACACACACACAGTCTTGGGGCTGTACCTGGACTGTTTTTTCGGTGGCGGTGGTGGTGGTGGTGCAAACTCCATACCATTACTCTTGTCTTTAGGGAAATCAAAGGAGAAAGAAGAAGATTTGGTGATCCCAGCCTGGCTCTCCAGCATCGGTCCATCATCCACAAGGTCAGCACCAGCTCTTCCATTCTCAGCTCCTACTGCCCATGAGTGGGTTAAGAGCTCCTGCTCCTCCTCTTGTTCCTCCTCCTCCTCTATTCGGCACTGCTTGGTCCATGTTGGGGTGTAGTATTTCTGCCTCCTGTCATAGGATGAGCCTGTCAGACCTCTACCAGACTCCTCCACAGAGACCCCATTCACATGAGTGCACAGAGAAGGGGATGCCCCAAAGGCACCCGTATCAGTACAGCTCCTCAGCAGCAGCTGAACACCAGCCCCATCATGGCTGTTGTCATCACCAAACCTTCCCACGTGGGAACTTACTGGGGGCACACGGTTTCCCTCACTGCCCAGCTGGCTGTTTTTGGACATCTTTGGGGGAATGGCTGGACTCTCATTAAGTGAGGTCTTGGTAGGAGCTGCCAGATGAAATCTTGGACTATTTTCACTTCCAGATGCTTGAAAAGTCTGTCCAGGCTCAATGGCAGGTGACGAAGTCCCAAAATCAGGGTGGGAAGTGGGGCTGATACATGGCCACTGGACTCCTACCGCTGAGTCAGGGCTGCTGAGGAATATTGTCTTGTGATCATCCTCAGTGTGTGCTGTCATTATAGTTATCTTTGCCGCCACCTGGCCAGTGGAGTCCTGGTATTCCTTCTCACCACCCAAAGCCCAGCCACCATCCCTCCACGACCCATCAGCTTGCTCCTTGCCAGTGCCATGGGCCAGCTGCTCTGATTTTTCCTGTCCACCAGCAGCCTTCAGCTGCGCCTTCCTCCTCTTGGTGCTCTCCGCATAGATTGGGTCCCCACAGGCTGGCTTGGTGAGGCGAGGGCGCTGCGGCTCCACCAGAGCCTGCTGAGGGGTGCTTGAACCCTCAGTCTGGGATCCTCCAGGGACAGAGGGCTCCCCAGGGAGAGGAGAGTCCTCATCCTCCCGGGACAAAGCAAAGCCAGCTGTCCCGCTACTCCCTGTGCTCTCAGGGAGGGTAGTAGGCTCAGTGTGGAGAGACAGCTTCTTCCTCTCTGAACACAGGGCATAGGGGAGAGGATCACCCTGGTCTTTTGTGATGCAGAAGGCCACATTCACAGTTCTGCTCTCCTCTTCGCTGAATTTGACTGCCCGGCCACTTGGCCTGGGATTCTCAGGAGCATCCCGTGGCCTCCATCCACAGGGAGTGTGACTCTCCTTCTCATACCGTGAAGCCTTCCCCTCTGTGCAACACAGCTCCCTCGAGACGGGGTGCTTTCTGTGGCAGTTTGTGATTGAACAGTACTCTCCTCCTTCACTTTCAAAGCCAGAGGAGATGTGACCACAGTCACCCTCTGAAGGGCATGCTGCTCCTTCTCTGGCTTGAGAAGAAGGGTTTCTGCTGGAGTTAGCAGAGCTTCTGTCCCCCAAGGCAGATGGCTTAGGGCAGGAGGACTGATGAGGCAGGGCAAACTTGTCTTTGGCTCTGTCCTCCTGCTTGCTCATCTCACCCACAAGTACTAGGCTGTGGATGGAGACATTTCTCTCCACTCGACTCTCCATGCTGCGCAGACCCACCATGGAGTAGCTAGGAGGACAGCAAGACAAGCAGTCACCAGGCAGGTTGTGAAGAAAGGGCTTTCTCACACCACCGTTGCCAAAATTGTCAAGGCAGACCCGTTCTGCATCTCCTGATTTCAGAAGAAGTTGCTTGCCAGAAACCATGCCCCAGCTGACCTGCATGGGTCAAAGAGATAAGTGCACTGTCAGGATATGCATATGCAAAATGAAAGAGAAATTACAGAAAAAACCAATTCAAAACACAAACTGCAAAAACTGAAGTCCAGCTCCACTGAAAAGTCCTTTGGCATTCACCATCTGTTTTGCTGTACTCACCCCACCAATACCTGCCACAAAGCTTTCCTACTAAAACTACACTTGTCATAATTCCTGGACCATTTGCAATCCTTGCATTACCAACAATGGCAATGCACTGGAATAAGGCATTCTCCTTTCTCTTCCTATGGGTTCACTGCCAGAAATATGTCCAACCTGTCATACTGTCTGAATCACCGTGCAATTAAAGATTCAGGGAGGGAAGGAATATTTCCACCTCTCTCTGCTTATTTTCATTTCATTTCACACTGCTCCAGAGTATGTGACTCTGGAACACAGACACAGACTATCACAAGCTATCCTGGGATAGCAGCTTGGCTATGCTCATCTGTAGGGACTGGGGAGCTGGCAGGGAAATGTATCTGAAATCTCTTCAAACAAGGGAGATCTATCCTGCTTGCCAACTGAGAAGGGGGAGAGGCAGAGGGTAACACAAACGTATGAAGTGACTCCCATTCCAGGGTGGCAGAACTTGCTCCCATAGCACAAAACTCAGCCTGGGTGCCAGATCTGCATGCACAGATCAAACCTCACCAATGATGCACTTGTGTGCCCTTTACCCCTGAAAGAGAAGAAAGAGATAGCAATGGGAGGCTAAAAAGAGAACCAGTGAGCCCTGATTCTCCTCTGGGGCAGGAGGAGATAAGAGCACATCTATGCCACAGGCATGGGGTCAACAGCTCATGCTTCACTCTGTGTGACTTGGGTAGTGCTAGTATCAGCTGGTCAGGGTGAGGAGTGTGCCACCCATCTTGACTGCAACTCAAACCATGCCTTGCCAGCAGGCAGCAGTGCTGCACCCAGAGGGCATTACTACCCTGGCAAAGGTCGGGAGCACAAGGAGTAGGAAGGTAGGGCACTTCCTTCCTCACCCACAAAGACCATGGATCCAGTTAGCACTGAGTGCAACCAGATGGGACATCTTTTCAGTAAGTCTACCCAGGAAAACAACTTTAACCTGCATCCTCATTTAAAATCCGGAAATTCCTAAGCAAACAATGTATTTTTAAGCTACTTTGCGCATGACTTGTGAGCAACAGCTCATTCAGCTTCACCCAAAGATATTCTGAGAAGCCAATATATGGCTTAAAAACCTGAGTCAAGACCATAAGGAAAAACAAAGGGAAGGAAACGTTTTTAACAGATATTCCTAGTACTCTCGAGAAAAAGTAAGTAACGGGAAGTCATGCTTTGACTGGATTAATCATTACCTGTGACAGATCTGCATTCATATTCACATCCGCCCACGCGTCAGAAACATCCGAGTTTATCATCGTTGGCTTCACAGCAATTGTTGGCTTTGAGAAGGAGGAAGTATTTACACCTTCGTCTTCAAACGTGAGGCTCTCGGGCTTGGTCCTAACTCCATTCGGGAGCACACCACAAGCTCCCACGTCTGGGGTTGTTTGCAGCTGATGGGAACTCTTTGGGCTGAAGCAGTTTTTGCAGGAGCCAGGCTTCCAGATGTGTTCCACAAAGTCACTGCACGCAGACATCTTCAAATCCTCATGGGTCAGACTAAGAGCCCACTGCGTCTTCTGCACTGCCCTCCACTGCTCATTTTGCATTTGCTCCTGGGCCACTCTTAAAAGATCCCCTGGTTATCTGGAAAAGCACAACACTGTCTGATTAGTTTGATTGCTCTCCCAAACGGGAAGATTTTTAATAGGATAGGTGATAATTACAGTTACTCTGCCTTCATCACAAAGGCGTATTGTTTACAAGACTTTTTTCACAGCTCAGCTAAAGCCCACACAATCACTTGAAAAGACTCAACTTCTAAGCATAGCTCTGTAATAGAGAAGACATCAAGCAATAGCATTCCTATGTGATTTAATTCCCCGTTTAATGAGCATGTATAACCAGCCTCATGCAAGGTTTAGATCAAGGGTAAAGAAAAGCGGTCTTGGAAATAGCTGTTCACAGCCACACAAACAGAGCAAGGCAGAAAAAATTCCTTCTCCAAAGTCACATCCTCTCTCTGGAAAATAAAAAGGCCTGGAGATACAAGGACCAGCATCAGCAACTGTGTAACCAAGGAGACCCAGCAACAACCTTCCTTCACCCAAAAAGCACCCCTGTGATTACTATACCGTGGCACACAAAGGCTTCTCTCCCACCCAGTGCAACAGAGAAAGGCAATCAGCGAGGCTGGGGCTGGCACTGATTTGAGCAAGTGTCTGGCAGAAAGCTCTTATCTGGTTTGCCAAGAGCCACAAATAACAGTGTCAGCTCGCTGAAACGATTCATTGTCTGCAAGGGGAGAAACGCTTTGCTCTTGGATTACTTACAGACAAGGATTCCTTCCCATCTTCCTTTCCCAGGAGGAAATGCCCCAGGAACAAGACATTCCTTCCTGCATTCCTCTGCACCCCTCTCCCCTCCTGGCCAGGTCTGATTGCACTCAGCCCGTAGCTACCTGGAACTAATAGCTTTGGAGATACTTCAGAGGAGGACTCCCACAAAGCTCAGTGGATTAGGGAAGAGAAGATTAGAGAATGCAACCTGACGAGAAAAATTGCAGCCAGCTGCTGTGGGTGTCAGGGCACACAATTCCCCCACGTGGTTCCACAGAGTCCTTCCTCCCCTAAACAACTTTAGAGCATCTCCTGCCCAGCTGACCCCCCAAAAAATTGAGACTCCTTCCCCAAGAGTCTACAAGTGACCGAGCACTTCTGTACCCCAGTCCTGATGGCACATGAGCAAAATTTACCAGCCTGATCCTTCAGCATTTCCTCCACATGGGCATACTGGAACACCACCAGAGCTATGGACATCTTTGCAGTTGCATGCACCCCTAAACCAGCTTGCACTTCAGTAAAAACTCTTTCCTCTGGGCTCAAAGATGCCCTGGCCAGCCTCTTCAACAGCCACCCACACTGCACGGCATAAAGAAGGACAACTAATAAGAACGTGAGTGGGACAAAGTGAAGGAGGGGTGGGGAGAGCCACTGACCCACAAGCAACACCTGAGCTCAATTGTCACCTTTGAGAAGGGTGTCTTTGATCAGCTAAAGCATTAGTACTTGCAGGCTCCTTCTGTCTGGCAGGCCAATAGATTAGGATCTGTTTCTTGTAAAAAGCCTAGAAAAGGGGAATATCAGTGGCATTCACAAATCAGACGGGTATAGGTCTCTCTCTTTTTAGGAAAGAGACTGTTTTAGACAGGTTTTTCCATGGACTTGCCAGAGTCTGAATTAACCGAAGGACAGTGAATCACTCTCAGGCATATTCCAACACCTTCAACGAGATTAACGATACTTGCAGGGAAAACATCTTTAAAAATATTCTATTCTTTGCATCCTTTCAGACCTAGCACCGAGTGTCCGGCATCACCCAAAACTGAAAAAGTGTCCTGATGAGAGCCGGCAAATTAAAAAGAAAAATCAAAGGGAGGGGAAGCAGCACCGGAGCCAGAAAAAACTCTTCACTTCTGGTTTATTATTCGGCGGTGCCAACTCCCTCCTGAATCCCGGGGGTTCCCTCCCTGCCTGCCGACCGGCCGTCGCTCCTCGCTGCCCGGACCGCGGGCGGGCAGGCGGCCCGGTGCCCGCACGCCGGCTGCGCCCCCGCCGCCCCCCGCACCAACCCGCGGGGACACCCGCCGGCATCTGCCGAAAAGCCAGCACCGGGGGCTGCCCCCGGGCAAGCCGTAAGGCAGGACCCGGGGCTGAGACACCCCCGGGGTCCCCGCGCCCCTCGGGACGCCGGCACGGATCCGACATAGCGGCTACCTGTTCTCCAGGACACGGAGATGCCAGGATGCGGCGCGAGGATGCTCCGGGGCCAAACAAAAAACCCCCGGACCCGCAGTCCAAGCCGCTCCGGCTGCCGGACGGCTCCTCCGGGGCGCCTGGCGTCCACTGGGACCGGGAAAAGTTTCCCGGGCGGGGCCCGCCGGGGCGGGCGGCGGTGCCGGAGGGACCCGGAGCGCTCCCCGTGCCGGCTCAGCCCCCCGCCCGCATGCTGGGCGGGCACCGGCACAGCCCCGGCACCGCTCCCCGCCCGGCTTTGTCCCGGCAGGCGGAGGCCCGGCGGCAGCTCCTCCCGCACTCACCAGGCTCCCGCGGCGGCGGGGCAGCCCCGCTCGGATCCACCGCCACCGCACCGCCCCACTGCCGACCGCGTCCCGCGTGGGCCGGGGGGCGCCCCGCCCCACCGCACCGCCCCGCACCGCCCCACCGCCCAGCCCG
>JAWWEE010000122.1:29240443-29258193 GCA_035221455.1 Xenops minutus | reverse complement strand
GGCGCGGGCAGCGGCCCCAGCCCCGCGACCCCCGCGACATCCCCGGGGCCACCGCCCCTCCCAGCAGCGCTCCCTGGACGGGGCGACCCACCCGCGGGTATCACCCCCCGGGGGATGCAGACACACACGTACCCAGCATCCCCGCACACAGCCCAAAGGGTCCCGCACACACACACGCACCCCACAGCCCGACACCAGCCTTCAGCACTGGTCCCAGCTGGAAGGCACCGGGAGCCGGAGGGTTCACTCATCCTCGCAGGCAAGGACATGGTGAAGTTCATCCCGAGGGGATGCTGTGGAAGGAAGGGAAGTTTGCTGCCAACAGGAACCAGGATTTGACCCCGCTGTGCCAAAGCTGCAGGCAGCATCTCAGGAAAATCCCAAACCTCTATTGGCGTGGGAGGCTGAGCATCGTAAGAAGGGAACTGGATGAGATTTTGTAAACTATAGTGTCTGAGCTGTGCCTTAGAGCAGGCTGGAAAAGGAGTGGTCTTCCCTTACCCTGGCAGTTGCTCTGTGGTGGTAGGTTTGAGCATCTAAATTCTTTGAAACTAGGAAAACCCAAAAAGGAACAGTTCTACCCCTGCCCAGGTCAGGGCCCCAGCTCAATTCCTTGCTGAAGTCACCGTTCCTTTGGTACAACAAAACATTCCTAGTCTTACAAATTTCAGGAGAAAATAGTGTATTAAAAAGGCAAATAGGCTTGCACAATGGAGAATCCAAGCCCCAAATAGAAAAACAGAAACTGGAAATATGCACAGCGCTTATCATAGAAAAAAAAAAAAAATCCTTCTCAGGAACCAATCATCCCAGTAAATTCCTCTCCTTCAGGGAATTTTGGCAGTAGCACAGCTTGCAAACCTTTTTACTTTCAAACATCCCAGCTGGCTGGTCTTCTGCAGTTACGGCTGTCTGCTCATGCTCTCTTCTCTTTTGATCAGTTATTAAAATGGAACCCAGAGTTAGTAAAACCACAGGAAAATATGGGAACTCCTCCACTTAATTTGCCATATTGCCATGAAGACATCTGCTTAACAACTTCCCATTTCTTCTTTCAAGCAAACGCCTCACAATCAATTTGCTGTGTCTTTTTGCATGCAGGATCCAAGTGCACCCAGTTCATACAAGTACATTATCTCTCAGAAATGCCTTCATCATGACAGAAATCTCTTTCTTTGCACTGATCATCTCATCTGTGGGAGGGAAAAATGAGCTTGGAAAACGAGTGGCCCAAATTTCTTACATTTTCCCTCTTTTAGAAGGTTTGAATAAAAGAACCCAGCTCTAACCAGCCCAGATGAGGTTGTGGCTGTATGGCTGGCTAATCCTGGAGGATGTTCAACTTCGTCAAATGCAAGTATCTAAATTTCATACCTGACTTTTTAAAAAGAGCCTCCACTCTTTTCAATAAGACCCATATAATTTTCTCAGCATGCCTTCTTATCAAAGAGTCAGGGACAGCTTAGGGAAAGAAAGCCAGATTTAAAATTCATCCTATGTTCACACTGGAACAGCACTAGACTGAGTGAATTGTCCTGAGATGTTTACCCAGGTAGGAAAACCTTTCCCATGCCAGAGGTCTTGGGATTACAGGATAATAAAAGCTTTTTTCTAATAAAGTCAGCATGTTAATGTCCAAATATTTCAGTGGAAAATTGAACAACTTCAAGTTTTTATTAAAAAAATTATTCTATAAGGTTTGAGACCAAGCATGATGGCTTTTTGCATGGCTGTAAAGTCCTGTGGTTTCTCCACTATAGTATTCGTCATTGTCTATTCTAGGTATTTTCTCATCTAAGAAAACTTGCAAAAAAGAATCCTCTCAAGTGGGAAGCAGTACACAACACTTGCTAAGACATGACCACATGTCCCGTGCAGGCCTAAGGGTTGGACTTGATGATCCTTGTGGGTCCCTTCCAACTCAGCATATTCTGTGATTTTGTGATTCTGTGATCCTGGCCAGCCATATGTCTTCCAATGTATTGTTTTCCAGAACACTGTCACAGCAACAGAGCACATGGCTCAGAGCAACCCTAGCAGCACAAAGGGAAACTTTAGGCTGACCAGAGCTTCAAGCACCATTTCTCACCGACAGAAGTGAGACCATCACTGAGCCTTGTTTTCAAAGTGCCATCTGTAAGAGTTATCCCTTGAGAACTGGAAGACAAACAGGCATAAACCTAGAGTGAGTTTCTGTGTAGGCAGACAAAAGAAACAAAGCTCTCTGGAGATGGGGTCAGCATCACTCATGGCCGGCAAAGATGCCCAGTTCCCAAAATTGCTGGTGTAAACAGTGCTTTTTACTCCAGGAGTCTTAAAAAAACAGCAACAGGAAAAAATATGATACCTTTTATCAGTTATAGTCCATGGTGTGTGATAGACTAAATCTTAGTTTCCACCTGTAGTGCACAAATCTCCTCCTGGCCATGGACCCTGGTGTGCTGGGGCATCGGCTTACCCCTGCCAGGACTCCAGTTTTGCCATGCTGTCACAGCTGGTAGGTCTTTTGGGGGGAAGTGGAGTGCCACTGTCTGTGCTGACACCAGTTTGGCTGTTCATACATGACAAGAAAAATGCACCTGTGTTGAAGCCAAGGGCACCTGCTGCCTGCAGGGTGAAAGAGCAAAGGGGCAACCTCCAGCAGGTTTCTGGGGATGTTAGTACATGCTGCCAGTTCACAAGTTGCTTGGGTCAATGTGAACATCCCTGGAAACTGCCTCCCTGTGCACCGTGGACCCTTTTCTTACTCCAGAAGTTGGTGGCTTTGTTTCTGTGCCCGTTTTCTGCCCCAATCCAGGAAGAGCAGATTAAAAGCATGAACCATAAATAATGATGCCTTAATGTGGTCTCTCAACCACCCTCCATGGGAGTTACCATCACTGCTAACATCTGGAGGCCAAAAGTGTGATCTCTGTGGGACCTGTCTGCCTTGTAGGACTGCAGTGAAGGCTAAATCGCTAATGCCAACCCCATGTGCAGGCAGCAGCCCTCCATCCTACCCTGGCTGCTCTGACAATCCACAAATCAGTATGCCAACCAGCGACAGGCACTGCTATTCCTTTGCTCAGGGCACTGTGTCAAAGGGGGAGCTCGGTTCTCCATACCCAAGAGCAACAGTGGCTGTTAAGAAATCGTGGGATAATAGCCCTTTTGATGGATGCTCAGCTTGTGCATTTGGGATGTAGTGGTTGTGATGGAGCTGGGAAGGGGGAGGGGCAGAGAGGCATATGACAGTGCCTATAACAAGTGGACTTTGTGTGCCGTGGCTAGGGGCTCCCACAGCTGCTCCAGTCGCCTATCTCTCTTGAGGTAGTTTGGGTGGGAGAAGAGGCTACAAAAGCTCAAGCAAATGACCACAACATAGATAAGATTTTAATGATTCAGTTCCTGCCTCTCTTTAAAAGGGAAAACTGTCAGAGCATCTCTTCATGCCGTTCAAGCAGAGTATCTGGAGGTGAGGCTTTTCTGGGCTGGTGGTCTGGCTGCTGTGGTTCCTTCTGGACAGGGAATGCCCTCAAGTGGGTCTGTCCAGTTTATTTCCTTTCCCTGTGTAGCTGGTGAATACCTTCAGCCCACGCTGGCCAAGTCCCTCATCTGCTTCTTGACATTGCTCTCCAAGGACAGTGGTGGTGCTGATATAGTCTGGTGGTAACCTGGAGCACCTCCCAGGGAAAGGGCAGGACAGGCCATGGGCTCCAAACTAGTGTGTCCCAGTAATGGGTGCAAGAAAAGGAACAAGACTGGGGGTGGGTGCCATGGCAGAGTGAGCACACAGTATCTAACTGAGAGTAACTCTGTGTATCCCTGTTTTTACAGCTCCTATCCTCATTTGATGACAGTGTCTTTTTTTCTTATAATTCATATTCTCTGTGGAGTGGGAGATACTGATTATGGAAGTTGGCTACAAATTGCCAAAAAGCCCCAACTCCCTCCCCCCTCGCCCCCCCAACCAAAAAACCAAACAATCAGAAAACCCCCACTCCAAAATTCACACACACTTTGTTTCTGTAATCCCTGTCCCAACAGGAGACAAGCACAACCTCCCAGCCAGTATGTGTGGTTGCTCTTATTAAGCTTTGAACAGCTGGGGGATTTGAGGATGGGATTAGCTAATACAATTCAGGCTCAATTAGCAAAGGAAGCATGGATATTCCAGCTCCTTTCGGGACAGATGTAGGCAGGATCCCTCCAGAGGGTTAATCACAGGGCAACTTGTGCTTCATTCACAAATAACCAAGCTGCCTGTGTCCCCCCATCCCACCCACAGCTGGGCTGCCGTTGGAGTAGGAATGCTTGTCATTGCCAAACACTCCCTTACCCCTTGGACCCAGCTAAAACCCGCTTTCCTGCCCATGGGCTGGGAGAGGGAAGGACTAACCGCAGCAGGGAGGGAGAGCAGGCATGCACGCAGGTGCAGAAAGCTGGCAGCCAAACAAAGGGAGATCGCAGGAGCAGATACGAGTGCATGCAGGATACAGTCACGGCTTTCTATGAGCAAGACCAAAGGCAAGGGAAGGGGGGGTGAAGGAGATGGTTTCTCGTTGATGAGAAGATGCTAAGATGCACCAGCAATTGGACGCCAGTGCTACATTTAAAGCTGGGACCCCTGGGCAGGGTTTTTGTTGTCACAAATGGTCTTTGCTTGGCCAGCTGGGAAAAGCAATAGGCTCACCAGGCTTCTGGGGCACTTATCAGGAAAGATTTCCAAGCAATCCTCACCACCTTGGGATGAAGCAGGACCCATATCTCTACAAACAGCTCAGTGGGCACGAGCTTCCAAACTTCGCCCCCACATGAGTCTCCTCAAAAAGCTGAACAAAATCCACATAGATGCCTGCTGAGCACCCTCAACTGCTTCCTCATTTCCAAGTGCTGCTCTCAAATCTATTATCTGTTGGGGTGTTTTAAAGACACACAGCCCCTCAAGTACCGAGACACAGAGACTCCCTTGCCAGACAGGCCTCTGCTTGCAGAGCTGGTGAACCGGTTCCCAGGGTGTGAGTTGCATGGGCAAGCTCTCCCACGCATGGATGGGTTTCACATAGCCCTGTTGGAGACTGGCTGCTAAACACTGGCTCTCTCTGGGAAGCAGATGGACTTGGAAAGGATAGGGGGGCCCAAAGCACTTGGTATTTGGAAGTCTGAGCTGATGACTGTCAGAAGGCAAGATGTTAATTGATTTTTCAGATCAGTTTTCAGTCAATTCAAGACTCTGAAGACAGAGTCAGACGTCAGCCCAGGGAAGCGTGGTGAGGGACAGGGCTTGAACCAGGCAAAGTAATTGGCATGGGAGATGCAGCAAACCAGACTTGCCTTCTCAGCCTTCCTTGGATGGACATGCAAAAGTCTTGCAGAGGGAGATAACAGTCCTTGACCAGTGCCAGGCGAACACAAATAACAGTCAAGCACCTCCCCAGGTGTCAGCTTGGGAAATAAAATCACCAGCCTCTCCCTAGTCCAGTAGCTGAGACTCTGATTGGCAAGTAATAGCCTCCAGCACAGTGGAGGAGCTTTGTGGGGGGCAGCAAGCACCACCTGTCCTCACGTCAGAATACTCCAGGGTCTGATGCTTCTGCCACAGCCAGAAAACATAGCTAGGTCTGGAAAAGCCATCAGCATGGAAGGAGCAGGCACACAGGCACAAGGCACTGTGGGAGAGCACACCGCTGATTTCTGCCTCTCTCCAATAAGACTGGCTTTTTTCCTTGCTCCTCAGTAGTGTTTGGTGTTTACAGGCACTGGGAAACATTTGCTCCTTGCACTCTTTTCAATGGAGCGTGGGAAAAGCTCTCACCCGAAGCAAAAAAACACATGGGAATTTGCTTTCAAGTCTATTCTTCTCACTCTCTTTCTCTCCAAGTGAAAAGCCCTGAGCTGGCTTTTTTTCTTTGCAAGGCAAGTTTTCTGGCCAAGGCAAACTGGCACTTGTCTCTCATGCTGTCAGCAGAGTGACAGGCATCAGTACAAGTCCAGGGGCAGTGGCAAATCAACAAGGACAGAGGGAGTGGCAGCAGGGCAGACCAGCCTGTGTGCACCTTCCTCCCTGCTTTTAGATAAGGGAAACGGCACATTTCAGCTTCAGTAGAAAGAAATAAGGGCTTGATTTTGAGGGCATTTAACTCCCAGAGGACATATAAAGCCCTTATTTTGGTGCTTGGCTTGCCGATGCAAATAAACAAGAAAGGAAAATTAGCACTGAAAAAAAAATAACAGAGGTTGCCCACTCTGCTTAGTGGCTCTGGAAGTGAGCAGAAATAGAAAAGCATCCTCCCCTGTCAGGAGCAGCACCAGAGTTTCTCCCATCCTTCATCCAGCTGCTGTGTGATGGATCTGCCCAATGAAGGCAGACCCTGTGTTGGCACTTGGTACAAGCAGGCGTCAAGTGCTGTCAGTCCTGTGTGCCAAAAGCTCCCACAGGCTGGGATGGGAACACACACCAGTCCAGCTGCTCACTCCTCAGCAGCATCTCAGCCTCCAGAGAGCTGGAAGGAGAAGTCTTTCCACCCCACCAGCCAACGTCTGCCTCCTCTCCTGGCTTTTCCACCTGCCCAGGAGGCCTGTCTAGGTGAGCCTGCGGCAGGGCAAGTGGCTTTGAGTGGACTATTTGCAATAAGGCTGGGATCATGCAGGGGGTTAGGGAATTTTCAAGCAAAAAGAAGAAGCAAAATCATGCACTTGCCTTGGGGACTGGAAAACTCTCCTTCTCCAGGAAACAGGGCTGAAGAACCCAAGGGGAGTCTGCAGAACTCATGAGACAGTGACAAACCTGAAGAAAATGAAGCCCTCGGGGAGCTGGTTGCTTCTCCAGCACAGGCAAGCACCACAGGAAATGTGCTCCCTGTGTCCAAGGATGCTGCTAGGAGGGGATTAAAGGCACACCTGCCCTCTTGCCTCCCCCCATAGCACTCTCTCCAGTGTTATGGGGCATCCTTGGGGACCAGCCAAAGGACAACTGTAAACCCTGGTATGACCCAAGAGACCCACTCTGTGCCCATGTAAAAGAGTGAGAAATACCCTTTATACCCTGAGGTTCAAGGCACATCTCTTACACTTCCAAACTCCAACCTGCAAGTAATCTGATGCCCCCAGCAATTTTTCTTGTGTGAAACTCCCCCTGCAAGAGGTGCCTTAGGTGAGCAGCTGCAGAGACAGCCAGATCCCAGAGGAGGTGTTTGCTTTCTCCATTTTACACGCGCACACACCCACCCACCCTCTTTTTAATTGTTTGCACATCAAGAAACGACTTGCCGTATTGCAGTCTCACAAGGGGAGGCAGCCATTGAACACATAACCTGAAACTGCCTCTCAGGGAGACAGCCAGCACCCACCTCCCTCTGTTCCCACGTCCTCTCCCCTGCTCATCCCCGCCTGAGCAGCAGCCATGTCCTCCCCTCTCTCTGTTCAGCTCTTCAGCAGCTACACCCTTCACTGTTAATGAGCACAGAGGAAAAAAGCACAGAGCTGCCATTCAGGGCCTCTCTCAAACATCGAAACATCTCTGTGCATTAATAATCCCTTTCAAAAGCCCCTTCCTTTCATACATCCCACCCTCCCCCTCTAGCCCCCGATGCTTTTCAGGAGCGACTGTGATTCATCTGAGGTGCGAAACAGCACGGTAAAATTTTAATACAGCCTGAACATGATGTGAGAGCGCTCAAGTGCCTTTTAAGCTGCCTGCCTGTCTCCAGCAACTGCTTTGAAGGCAAGATCGCTCCAGCGCTCTGTGAAGAGCTTCAAAGAGAATATTTGGGACTGATTTTGACATGACTCAGAGAAGGCAGGAAGCCTCCAAACACAATTCACTCAAAGGATGAGCGCCAGCAGAAGAACGTGCCGGCTCTCGCCATCCCTCTCTGCTGGGGCTTGGTCCAGCTGGACCATATGGGAAGGCCTGAGAGGAGCAGAGCTGCTTGTACGTATAGGATACCCACCAAGTGCTGTGACCTTGTCCCCATCTCCACAGACTGCTGTGGAAGAAATTCCCCTGACCATTGATTATATTGCACTGGCTATAATAGCCCTGGGACCGATGGTCTGCTCCCAGCTGTGACTTCGAGGGCTGGAAAACAAGGGAGATTTCTCCATGCCCCAGGGTATGTGTTGATAGGAAAAGTATGAAAATAAGGCAGAACAGACTAACTTGGGTTAGTTGAAACAGAAAGAGATGCTGATAGCACACAAGGACTTCTTTACAGCCAGTAAAACAAAAGGGAAACAAAACCAGTGTGCAAGGAAGTGGGGATAGAAATGAGTTAACAGGAGGCAACAGCAGAGGCAGAGGAGGGTACTTCCCAGGAGAGGCTTTGGAGACCTCCATGAGCCAGCAAATATCCCTCAGCTCTGCTGTTTTTCCTTGGGTCCCTGGTCCTCTCCACACCTGTAAATGGCACAGTACTGCCTTCCCACAGAGAAATGCTCAGGCCCTGGAGACCATCATACTCACCCTGGGAACACTGAAGGATAAAGCAAGAGGTTGAGCTCTGCATCTCTAAGCATCCTGCTGAAGAGCAGCTGGCAGCTCCTGGTGGTCTTGGCTTGTCTCTGCCACCACACCAGGGGCAGCACATAAACCAAAACCACCTTGTTCCAAGTAGGGAAGAGTTGTGTTGGTACTGAGAAGCTTTCACAGCTACTTCCCAGGCCATCCATTCCCATTTACCTGACAAACTAGTCCCAGGGCTGGTGGAAGGATGTTGGAAAAGTGCAACATCTGCATATCCTATAGCCATCAAGAAAGGGAGGGTGAAGCCAGTGAGAATGGGGTAGAGCGGTTTGAGTAGGTAAAACACCTGCAGAGACTGCAGCGTTTGGCTTTACTCTGCAAATTTTGTGATGCACCCAAGTAATTTGCCTCCTGGGCCACTGTAAAGAAAGGCAGGAATATCTTTCTCAAAAAGTTAAGAGCAAATCACAGCAATAGCCCCTCTCCTTAGCACGGAGATAGTCACCATGGGCAGTGCCAGCACATAGGGCTGGCAGGGAGCAAGGTCCAAGACCTGTTCTCCGGAACAGAGTGGCCTGACTCAAGTGAGGTGGGAAAAAGGAAGAGAGTCAAACCCAAGGTCTGGTGAGCACTGATATAGGCACATATGCTCACTCAAGTTGGAAAGTGCATAGGCAGGAAGGCCATGGAGGGCAGGTACAGCAGCCCTCATGATTTGAAAGAAAGGAATCTTTTGACATTGGTGCAAGGCAGCCCCAATGGCTGCAGCGGGAATGTCTGGGGGAATTCAGGGCAGCTGATCTCTACTGCCCTGCAGAGACAAGCCAGAGAGGACCCCAAAGTGCAATAGACCTGCACAGGGTTGAAGGGAATACAACACCAAGCCATAGGTTTATATGAAGATGGTGCAATTTTTGAAGGTTATTTGGAGTCTGAAGCTACCAGTGGAGAGGAATCAACTTGGTATCAACCTCAAGGTCACGTCTCACTCCGAAAAAGACTGTTCCCCTTCCCAGGGATACATTCAGAACCACATTTCCATGCAGAAACATCTTCATTCAGCAGAACTAGCATCTGTGCTGACACATCCTGAGCATTTGTGGTTACTTAGAGAAGAGCAGCTGAAGCACTCGGCACAGCTGTCAGGGAGCAAGTGCAGAGAACATCCCATCCGAGGCTGCACACAACCTGAGAAATCCCCAAAGGGGGCTTATTTAGAGGAAAATCAGTGGATTTCAGAGCTAAGCTGTATTTGCCAGAGGATTATCAGACTTGTCTCCTAGGACATTTTTGAAAGAAGAGCTCTCCAGGTTAACTGGGAAGTGACTAAGGCATGTGTATCAACCTTTGACCAGAGTTTGCTCTGAGAGTGAACAGAGGCACCATCTTACCTGCAGCAGGTGAGATTAAGTGCAGTCATCAGACACTTAGCCTTCAGCAGGACTGGCCAGCCCTAGAAATATATCAGCTAAGTACCTGGGTTGAGAATGAACTTTCTTATGCCCAGCTTGTGCTCTCACAGTTGCAGGAGGATGCTTTCTGGAAGTCTGCTGCTCCTAAAAGGTTGCAATCAGCAGCACCTCACAGGAGAATGGAAACAACTGAGGGAAATTGTCGTCAGTGCAATTTAAGAAAACAGTGAAACTCAATTAGCTAATGGGCACACTGAGCTGACACACCCATGAGCATGGGCACGGCTGGGAGGAAACATCAGAGCTTCTGTGTGCTCAACTAGGTTTCTGAACCTGGAGATGGGGGAGAGAAAGTAGTCAGCAGTCCTGTGAGGGAGTGACAGAGGGGGTGGCTGAGCAAAGGGTGTCCCCTGAGCTGGGACAGGTGGGGATCGCTAAATCAACAATGGGGCTTAAACAGGGTCACCACCCGCACTTGCATGTAAATAAGGAATTGCCTACAAGGGAAGAAACCCCTCAAAAGCCTCTCCAGGATCTCAGCGTGCTGGGAAGCCTCTCTAACACTCTGTGCACTAATGCATGCAGGATGGGCTATAAACACGGGGAAACAGAGATCTGTGTGCAGCTGCAGGGCTGCAGTCTTGTGGCAGATTAATTATCATGACTAGAGTGTTGCAACAGAGGGATGCAGACTTTTTAGGAAAGACAGGATGAGCGGATGAGGAGGGGGAGTTGCCCTTCATGAGAAAGAGTGAGTGGAGAGCATGGTGCTCTGCCTGGGGATGGATATGGAACCAGCTGAGACTTTATGGACTAGGACTTCAACCACCCTGATATATGCTGGAGGAATAATACAGCAGGACGTGAGCATTCCAGGAGGTTCCCAGAGTGCATCAATCATAAATACCTCTTCCAGGTGACAAAGGAGCCAACAAGGAGCATTGCTGTGCTGAACCTCATGCTCATCAACAAGGAGGGGCCCATTGTGAATGTGAAGATGAAATGCAGCCTTGGCTTCAGTGACCATGAGATAGTGGATTTCAGGATCTCAAAGGGAGGGAGGAGGGTGAGAAGCAAGCTTCAGGAGAGCAGACTTTGGCCTCTTCCAAGATCTGCTTGCAAGAGTCCCATGAGATAAGGCCCTGGAGAGAAGAGGTGGGGAGATGAAGGAGGAGGGTAGGCAAAAAATCTGGATAATATTCAAGGATCACTTCCTCCAAACTCAAAAGACCTTCATTCCAACAAATATATAGCCAGGTATAAATGCCAGGAGGTCTGCATGTATGAGTAAGGAGCTCCTGGACAAACCCAGAAACAGAAAGGGAGCCTACAGAGGGTGGAAGCAAGGATGGAAAACCTGGGGGGAATAGAGAAACATTGTCTGAGCATCACCATCCAAATTCTGAGGTCGATGCTGCTGGACAGGCACAAAGTGGAGAAACAGTACTTCAAATTAAGTGACAGAATGAACTAGTTGAATGCTGTAGTCCAGGCTGGTTGGAGGATATACCTCCAAAAAGCCACCTGAGACCTTAGGTCTGTAACACCTTACTGGCTTTCTGGCACAGAGGGTATGATGGCTAAGAATACAGTCCAAAGGAACATACAGGTACAAGAAGGTACAGCAATACTGAACAGATCTTCCCCTTGAAATGCTAAAGGTTTATGCCACAAACCCAAGGTGATGAAATCTTCCTATTTCTTGGAATATGATCATTTAATAGTACTGTTCTGCCCCATCCCAGGCCCACAATAACATCCTTACCTAAGAACACCCAAGGTGCACAAAAGCCATAGAATCACAGAATTGTTTAGGTTGAAAAAGACCTTTAAGATCATCAAGTCCCACTGTTAACCTAATCATGTCTCCAAGAGTGGCAAAAAAGAACAGGCATCTGGCAGTCTCCTGGTCTCCAGCAAGCTTGCAAACTTCTTGGTGTCTTTGAATTTAGCATTTGCAGACCCTTCCATGAATAACTCATTTCCCCTGGAAACCCTCGAAATTGCAGAAGCAGCTCTGCAACATCCCACAGCAAGTAATTCTGCAACTCTTCATTGAGCTGGAGGAAAAACCATCTCTTATTGCCTATTTGGATACTGTCACTTACAAGCTTTATTCAACACTTTCTAGATTCCAGTTCTTGTGTTGGAAAGGTGGTGAACACCCATGCTCTCTTTGGCATGCATGGATTTATCAACCTTTCTCATACTCTTCTCCTAAGCACTGCACCTGGCTACTGGTGCTTCCTGGTGGAACATATTCACAGCCTAAACAAAGTGGCAACTGACAACAAACAGCATACGGGGATGAGACAAGGCACTGCAAATCAGAATAAGGCTGATAAGACTGGTTTACAGCAGCAATACCATCTGTACCGGGGTGGGTATTACCTAGGGAGAAGGCTATGCAGAGCATGACGAGATTCCCATCAGCACCAAAACAGAGCAGGAACAGGAGATGCTAGTCTGATCACTGCCAGGAATGCTGAAGTACCAAGCTACTATGCCAGGCTGTAATGGGCAACAGGCACAGTACCTTGGTTCTGGTAGAGCAGTGCAGAAAAAACCATGGAGGGGTGGAAAGACACACGGCATGTTTCTGTGCTACCACCCTTCCCAGGGGTGCTGATCTTTGCTAAGATAAAATTTGACCTCTCGAGAGTAGCATCAGACAAACCCAGCCTCCCTAGGTATTTTATCACTGGGCAATGATTTATGGAGCACTCTAGGAGCCACTCCAGTCAAGGTAGAAAATAAAAAAGCAGGATCAGAACTAGTGCCTGTTTGGCTTTGCAGCTGTAGCTGACATCAAGATGAACATCTCTCTGAAAGGTCAGCCCTGTAAGACAAGCCTGCTGGCACATTACTGGGCTAGAGGCACCAGGCACCAAGTGAAATTCTCATTCTGGTGTAATAGCAGACAAATTCAGAACCAAAGGGAACCTCTTCAATTAAAAAAAAAAAAAAAATTCTTCTCTAAAAACAAGCATCAGGAATGGGTACTGGTCTGTTCCTGAATGCAAGGGAAAGCCTCTGTCCCTGTGTGAGGTTTAGAGCTGCTGACCTTGTCTTCTAGCTATGTGGGGTCTGTGTCCTTCATTGAGATGGCCAAAATGTGACTGGGAGTGGCTGCATATGTTGTGGGTACAATATTTTAAGAGCAGCTGAGAGATGGAATTTGTGCTATGAGTAAGAGGAGTTCTTACAGAATGAGTTAGCGGATGTTTTAGGTGATTCATTGTCTTCTGATAACTGCCCAGCTCCTGAGGCATTGCTGGCATGTGAAAACAAGGTAGGTCTGGGTGAATCAGAGGCCGAGGGAAGAGTATTGGTGGTAGTCAGCAAAGACATGCCCAGGTTTATTCAGGGACCAAGCTGCAAATTGCTATTATTTTCCAAGGTCTATAGTGAGCTTCCTGGAAAAAAAAATGAGTCTTCTTTGCTGCTAGATTAAGTGTGTGCCTTAGGAGCAAGCCCCTTGCTCCATCCTCCAAAAGCAGTTGCTGCTGTGCTAGAAGAACCAAGCTGAGCCATCTGTATGTGACACCTTTTGGCCACCCTCCAAAAATATGTCCAACTGTGCCAGTTGTCACTGGTGCTCCCTGGGTGATCCTGGGTATCTCCAAAAAATGGGAGCACCTTTTCTTTCATCTCCTTCTGACCTCCAGAACACATCTCCAGATTCTTTGGCCATGATTTCTCCACCAGGCACTTAAACTACAATAATTTGTTTGCCTCTACAACTGCCAAGGGTATTTGACATCTTGAGTACCCACAGGTTACTTTGGAGAAGACAAATGAAAGGTCTGAAGGATGAGGAAGGGAGCACAGAGCTCAGTGCCACCTCATACCTACATCACCACTAGCTTTGCACTTTAAACCAGAGGTCAGGCATTTGTCACAGAATGAAAAGGAGCAGAAAACACAGGGCACTTTGCAATACAGCTTGTATATGACCTAGAACAAATTTTGTAATTATACCTTATTCTGATTATTGCAGGAGTAGCAAAGACAGCAAAATAATAGAACAGACACCCGCTCCCAGGGCACTCAGGCAGTCCCAGCCATGGGAAAGGATGCAAGCATTAGAAGCCCTAGCTATTAATTCACAGATTCTGGTGCTCAGAAAGCTCAGCAACAAGCTTACAAGTTCAGACATTTCAGTAAGGCTATTTTGAACACAGTGGCAGGCCTGAGGGAGGAATGCAAGGTCAGCTCTTCTGCATGCACTGAGTTGTCATTGTACATGTGAGTAACATGGGGCCACTCTGCAGAAAGAAAGGACTGCTGTGTCCAAGTGCAATGCAGATGTGCTCCTGATGTGAGATAATAAACCCAGCTTTGGTATGTACCGAATTATTTCTTTTGCAGACCCATGGCAGCATTGTCTGCCCTCCACAGCCTCTGACCCAACCTCCCTCTTGGAGCAAGTCCGCTGCCAATGCTGGTGCAGGCCAGACAGGTTTGTCTAACCAACACTGTTAAATGCCCAAGGGTGGCAAGCCACCACTGCTGTGAGAATCTATCCCAGGGCTGCCTCTCCTCTTGGACAATTTTTCCTAATGTCCAGACTAAAATCCCAGTGCTGCAGTAGTAATTCCTTGCAAGTAGCTTTTTATAAATGGGAGGAGAGAGAAAAAGAGCAAAGATCTGAGAATTAGAAAAGCTCAAACATTTGCACGTGGCCTTAGACTAACCTGGCTTGCTCTGTGCCCAGTGTTTGCCTTGCCACTTACTGCTTCCAGTGAGGAGACAGCTTATGTGCTGAAAAGTATTGATGGACATGAGAAACAACATTGGGAGGGTGAAGGGGAGGATCAAGAGGTGAGCCAGACTGTCACTGTCATTCATTTGAGGAAAGGAAATGGAAGAACGTGATGGCTCTGCTGCCTTTCATGCATTTAGCTTTCACATAAACGTTGAATCTAGAGGTGACTATCTCACCGAAGGAATCGATTACCCTCCATAAACCACCAAGATAAAAAGATAACTAGCTGAGACTTTGCAGACTCTCTCTTAGACACTTACAACCAAACTTGCCACGGCATTTAGCCATAATGACGAACAGAAAAGGGAGTGGGAAATGGGCCAGGATTGTGAAAGAAGAGGTTCACAAACTTTTAGCTAGCTGAAATGTGTATGAGCTACAGCAACACTCGTTATCAGAGGAGGAGTTGCCTCCAGTTCCCAAGCCACGCTCTCCAAGAACTGCTGGAGTGGAACCAAGGAAATGTCACAGAATGAGCACCGTATCCTGTTTAAAAGGCTTGAAGTCAAGTTATAGATCCATAGTTCAATGTACTGCACAAAGGATTAATTCAGAGCCTCCAAGGGGCCTCTCAGCCTCAGGTGAGAGGCAAACAACTGTGACTTCTTAAGAACTGTTTTATACCAAACCATTTATATTTTCTCTCTCAAAGATCTGGCAGATAAAGGGTAAGAGGCAGATGTGATAATTTTGACCTCCATAAAGCACTTTGTGCTATCCCATTCAGATTTCTTGTCAGAAAGGGAAATATCATCTAGAAGAAAGATAGATGCAAAATTAGAGAAAATAAAGCACTTGATCTGGTGACAAGAGCTATTCATGGATTATAGTCAGACTGGAAAGACATATATAGAAAGGAACAGCAGGAAAATGGTGCCAGCTTCCACATTGTGGTTTAGAAGTCACTATACACTGTCTTAGAAATACTGTGGATAATGTTAAAGAAAACAAGAGGAATGCCAGAAAGAAGATCCATTAGATAATCTTGAAAACCTGGCAGGATTTGTCATCAGTCAGAAGAAATTCAGTTCAAGTCAGGTGTAAAACGTTTTGAAATTGGATCAATCCACCCCAAGGAAAGAATGGGACATGGGATGGCACAGACCACAAACCAGGCAGGGGAAGATGCTGGAAGCAAGCCTTCCTCCCATGGAGAGGAGAGTATGTCACAGGGATGTTTGCAACTTTGTTCCCATCATTGAATAAGTGTCAGGGACAAAATTGGTGCCACAGAGGGATTCATACTAAGGAGATGGAGACAGTTCAGCTTAGCTTTACCTGCCCATGACTGCTGTGTCTGCCCGCCCTCTCCTTCCTGCCCAAGTGGCTGGTGGAGGCAAGGGTGAAGGGGACAGGAAACTAGGCAGGCCACCTGCTTTCTTTACAGCTTTTTTCTTAATGAAACTCCACCAGGCTGGGAATAGTGTTAGGTACCAAGCTTCTCTGCTCTGGGAGGGAGCTGATTTCTGAAGGATGCTGTGATCAGTAAGTGACAGCCTGCCCTGCATATACCCAGAGAAGGGCAGCCCTGCAGCCAGCTGTAAACACCTACCATCATAGCCAGAGCAGTGAGAAAATCCCATCTAGGTGGGGCACAAGCCTATACCATAATTAGAAACCTCTCCTATCTCCCAGGGCAAGAATGATCAGGCCATGCCATCCTGGAGGCATGACCACCATTCTGCAGCCCTCCATACTTTCTCAGGTGCCCAAAATCCCACCCACCCATATGACAGATTCCCACTGTCACCATTATTAAGCCCTCCAGACTCTGGGTGAGAGCACTCTGCATACATTCCAAGGACCAAGCAGCAGGCAATCCTGTACCTCATGTGAGCAGCAAGCCCTGCCAGTCACTTCATATAGGATGTGGTGCACTGGACATCCTTCTGGAAGTCACACAGTCTCTCGGAGCTTTGAGACAGCCTGTCATTTTAGGAAAAGAGAGGACAGAATTTCTGTGACATTTCATATAGAACTTTCTCACCCTGATGATTTAGCAGCAGCCTTTGAATATCAGCAGCAAAAGTCATCAGAAAGGGCTACCAGTGATGCAGTTTAGCCAGTGAATTTTCATTATGAGAGGACAGGAACCATGGTGAACAATGATATTCCCCTGCACAGACTCACCCCTGCTCCAGCCTATAGGTCAGTGGCTTTTAGGCCAAGAATATGTGTTTGAACATTCCAATGGTAGATCCAGGCAGCACACACCACTTTGGGATTGCAGGCGTTGCCTCTTGTCTTCCCCAAGAGGACACAAGGCTAGAAAGAAGCAAATGCTGGCAGAACTGCAGGCCATAGGTCTAGAGGGGTGGGGTTTTTTACCTTGGTATAAAAGAGAAGGCACAAGGTACACAAGACTAATCTGCTCTGGGTAGATCTATGCTTCCCATTCTCTGCAGCTGGTGATTTCACTGGCCTTTCCACACCAAAATCTCAGAATCATTTGGGTTGGAAAAGACCTCTGAGATCATATTTAACTGATTGCTATTTTGTCAAATAGACCACAGCACTATATGTCGTGTCCACTCCTTTCTTGAACATCTCCAGGGATTGTGTCTCCACCACCTCCCTGGGCAGTCCATTGCAATGTCAATCAAACCCTTCTGTGAAGAAATTCCTCCTAATGTCCAACCTGAACCTCCCCTGGTGCAGCATGAGGGCATTTCCTCTCATCACTGGTTGCCTGGGAGAAGAGACCGACCCCCACCTAGCTACACCCTTCTTTCAGGCTGTTGTAGAGAGCAATAAGGTCGCCCCTGAGGTTCCTTTCTTCAGGCTAAACACTCCCAGCTACCTTAGCCATTTCTCATAGGACTTAGTCTCTAGACCCTTCACCAGCTTGGTTGCCCTTCTCTGGAGATGCTCCAGCATCTCAATGTCTTTCTTGTATTGAAGGGCCCAGAACTGGGCACAGTACTCAAGGTGTGGCCTCACCAGCCGGGGAACAATCACTACCCTGGTCCTGCTGGCCACACTATTGCTGATACAGACCAGGATGCCATTGGCCTTCTTGGCCACCTGGGCACACAGCTGGCTCATGTTCAGCCAGAATTTGGCAAGCACCTTGAGGCCCTTTTCTGCTGGGCCACTTTTCCAGCCAGTCTTCCCCCAGCATGTAGCA
>JAWWEE010000122.1:29217532-29240343 GCA_035221455.1 Xenops minutus | reverse complement strand
CTGGGCCACTTTTCCAGCCAGTCTTCCCCCAGCATGTAGCACCACCTGGGGTTGTTGTGATCAAAGTATAGGACCTGACACTTGGCCTTGTTGAACCTCATACCATTGGCCTCAGCCCAAGGATGAAGCCTGTCCAGATCCCTCTGTAGAGGCATTGTACCCTTCCACAGATCAATACTTCCAACTTGCTGTCATCCATGAACTCACTGAGGGTACACTCGGCTCCCTCATCCAGGTCATCAATAAAGATATTGAACAAGACTGGGCCCAGTACTTAGCTCTGGGGAACACTACTCGTGACCAAACTAGTTTTGTCTCCACTGATGTACTGATTGCCTCAAGAATAAGCTTTGAATATATCAAGCACACTTGATAGCCAGGCCGTACTGCATGGGTCTGACACCTTGCTAAGAAGAAAAGCATTTTCTTTTCATTGCAAGATTTCTCTAACTAACCTGAAAGACTCCTGGGCTTTCCCACAAAGCAGGCAGGATCCTCCTGTGGAGCAAAACTGGGCAGTCTGTTCACAGCAAGCTCACTACCCTGAACTGCAGGAGAGCTGACTTTGGCCTCTTCAGGGATCTGCTTTGTAAAGCTCTGGAGGGAAGAGGTGCCCAAGAAACGTGGTTAATATTCTCACCTCCTGTAAGCTCAGGGATGAAGCATCCCCATGAAGAGGAAGTCTGGCAAAAACACCAGAAGCTCCTGGACAAACTCAAACACAAATAGAAAGGACACAGGTGTGGCAGCAAGGGCAGGTAGCCTGGAAGGAATACTGATAAATAGCAGCCGGAGATCAGGTTAAGAAAGTTAAAGCCCTAACAAAATTAAACCTGGCCAGGATGTCAAGGGCAGAAAGAAAAGCTTGTACATGTACATCAGTGATAAAAGGGAGAATGGGAGACTTGAATAACTAGGACATAGAGAAGGCTGAGGTACTCAATAGCTATTTTGCCTCAGCCTTCACCTACAAGAGTTCCAGCCACATCACCCAGATCACAGAAGGCAAAGGCAGGGACTGGGAGAATGAAAAACTGCTGTAGGAGAAGAAATGGTTTGAGACCTTCTAAAAAACCTGAATCTGCACAAATCCATGGGACCAGATGAGATATATCTGTGGGTCCTGAGGGAACTAGTGGAGGAAGTGGCTAAGCTTCTATCCATCATATTTGAGAAGTCATGGCAGTCTGGTGAAGTTCCCACTGACTGGAAATGGGGAAGCATTTTTTAAAAAGGGAAATAAGGAAAACCAATGTAACTACAAGCCTGTCAGTGTCACCTTGGTGGCTGGCAAGATCATGAAGCAGATTCTCCTGGAAACTACGCTAAGGCACATAGAAAATATGGAGTTGATTAGTAATAGTCAATATGGCTTCACTAAGGGCAAATCATGCCTGACAAGTTTGGTAGCCTTCTATAAGCATTGGTGCATAAGGGAAGAGCAACTAACATCATCTACCTGGACTTGTCCAAAGCATTTAACACTATCCTATATGACATCCTTGTCTCTACACTGAAGAGACATAGATTTGAGAGATAGACTGCTCAGTGGATAAGGAATTGGCTGGATGGCCACACTCAAAGGGTTGCACTTCCATGTACACGGGGAGATCAGTGATGAGTGTTTTTTTTCAGGGGTCAATATTGGGACCAGTGCTGGTTAATGTCTTTGTCAGTGATATGGACAGTGGGATTGAGTGCTCCCTTTGTAAGTTCACTGACATCACCAGGCTGTGTGGTGCAGTTGACACCCTGGAAGAAAGGGATGTCATCCAGAGGGACCAGGCTTTAGAGGTGGGGCTGTGCAAACCTCATGACATTCATCAAGGCCAAGTTCAAGGTTCTTCACTTGGATCAGGGCAATCCCAAGCACCTGTATAGGCTGGGAAAAGAATGGATTGAGAGCAGCCCTGAGGAGAAGGACTTGGGGGTGTTGACATGACCAGTCAATGTGTACTGGCAGCACAGAAAGCCAACCGTATAGTGGGCTGCATCAAAAGCAGCATGGCCAACAGGTCGAGGGAGGTGATTCCGCTTCTCTATTCTACTCTCATGAGACCCCCATCTAAAATACTCTGGGACTCTAAATATAAGAGGGATGTGGACTTGTTGGAGTGAGTCCAGAGGAAGGCCATGAAGATGATCAGAGGGCTGGAGCAGCTCTCTTGTGAAGAAAGGCTGAAAGAATTGGGGTTGGTCAGACTGGAGAAGAGAGGAGTTCTTACAGCAGCCTTCCAATACCTAAAGATGGCTTTACAAGGAAGTTGGAAAGGGAATTTTAGCAAGAGCGTGTAGTGGCAGAACAAGGAGTAATAACTTTGAAACTGAGAGTAGGTTTAGATTAGATATTTGCAAGACATTATTTATGGGGAAGTAGTCACAGCACCAAGCCTGTCAGAGTTTAAGGAGCATTTGGACAATGCTCTCAGGCATGATTCTTGGGGTGGTCCTATGCAGGGCCAGGAGCTGGACTTTGATGATCCTTGTGGGTTCTTTCCAGCTCAGGATATTCCATGATTCTATGTTGTAAGGATGGTGAGTCACTGGAACAGGTTGCCCGGAGAACTTGTGGATGCCTCATCCCTGAAAGTGTTGAAGACTAGGTTGGATGGGGCTTTGAGCAACCTGATCTGGTGTAAGATGTCCTTGCCCATGGCAGAGTGGAGGGGAATTGAAAATAGTCTTTAAGGTTTCTTCCAACCCAAAACATTCTCTAAATCTATGAAATAACATAGAAGCAAGATGCAACTATCCTTCCATCCAAAACTATTAGAATAAAACTCCCACAGACTAGAAGTCTCACGATGTCTTAGTCCCCAGAACAGGCATGGGACGCAGCTGTGTCCCACATAGGGCTTTCTTAAGAGGAGAGGTTTAAGCAGATCTTTTCTCCTGTGGCCTTGGCCATACATTCAGTGGTTTGGCCCACAAAGCTGACCAGACTTCTAGTAAATATGCAGAGGCACATTCACAAGCTGTCTGTGCTTTGGTTTCAGGCCTTTCAGTCCAATGGGAGATCAAAGTACATGCAGATGAGTCACGTTTACAGTAACTAGATGAACCCCATCATGAAGCATTTCTATCACCTTGCTAGTTGTAACATGCTGTGCACCCAAGAGCATTAGCATTGCCCTTTGGCTCACAAGATCTGTGGCCCAGGAACTGGACAAACGTGCAGTTTCCACAGCCAGACACAGCTTTAACTGCTCTCTTCTCCCTGTCTGAAAAGGGCTGCACCTCCAAAACCCAGCACAAGAGCTTCTTGTCCAAATTGCTCTCAACCATTTCAGGACTGAGTCAGCCAGAAGTAGACATAGCTGCAAAAATGCTTTTTGTATCATTCTCTGAAGTGAAAGTAGCACTGGGCAATCTAGCAAATCCAAGTACAGCAGTTTGGAAATGGAGGGAGTTTAACGGATGAGTGAATACCTGGGGGGCATCTAATAAGCCTTTCAACAACTCATTCCCAGGATCCAGTCTGAATAGTGTTCAGAGTCACAGCTGGGCTGCACAAAGAGAGCAAGAACAGCTTCAGCACTCACTGATGGATTTACTGCTCCCTGCAGGCATTACAGAGGGCTGAGCCCAAATTGCTGCTCCTTCTTGCTGAGTTTTTAGCAGGGGGAACAGCCAAAACTCCTATGGCCAAAGGCCTGAGTATGATAAGCCACTGTTGGGTCAAAGCCCCAGAGTGAGACCTGCCAGCATGGGGGCTTGCAAGCCCTTGAATGCCCAACACATCCCCTGCTCTCTGATAGCCCCTTGAGTGTGCATCCTTGGGGCTGCTCTCACCACCATGGCCACTCTGAAGGGTATCAGGTCAATGGGCAAGTGGGAGGCTAATAAATCTACTTGTGGAAGTCACATCATGAAGGCTGGATTGCTGGGGCATGGAGCTGCTTGCTGGGTGCTGACCACTGCTGTCTGTGCCCTGGGGAGGACACACAGATCTCTTTTCCACAGTCAGCTAGCAAGGGGGATCACAGACCCTGTCTTGCCTGGGGGTTCATCTTTGGCCTCCTGGTGGGCACAAAGACAGCAGTGTGTGTGTCCAGGGAGGAAGCTGGGAGTCAGGCTGAGAGAAGCCCATTGCAACTGCAGCTGTTGGCACAATGCAGAGAGTGTTCCAGTTGCACTCACGTGCTGCCTGGGATGTGGCTTCAGAGCAAGGAGCCGTCAATGGGGAACATAATTTTGCACTCCTACAAACTGCTCCACTTCAAATGCTAGAAGAAAAAGCAGCAAAATGGAACAATCAGAACATAATCTTTCTACCCGGACACCTGTCTAATGAGTCTTTCCTGTGGGATGGAGGCTGAGGAGAGGCTTAGACAATCAAGTCAAATGCTAAAAAACCCAGCATAGGCTATTTGAGCCATCTTGCTTTGCTCCCAGCCTTCAGGGCTTTAGGATTTCAACTGAAAGGCAAACACAGATGAATAGTGGAGCTACATAAGCGTCTAGACCAAAGGAAGTTGCAAACCCTAAGCGCTCCCAGGTGCTGTTCCCAGCCAGTTCCCATCTCGTACATCAGGCAGGACATGGAGGGACTGCCAAACTCTGCAAAGCAAATTCTCCTAAGGTGAGAGAGAGGATGAAGGATATCCAGCCAGAGGCAAGTGTCACACCTGCTGGGTACCTGCCAGTCATAGGACATCCCAGGGAGCCACAGCACATGTGCTGCCATTTGCCATGTCTGCAGACCTAATGGCCTTGTGGCTTGGTGTCCAGAATGGGCCAAGCCCACTTTGAACCTGAGAAGTGGTCATGTACAACGTAACTTACATGATATGCAAGCAGTGTGGTGGTATGGAGGGGATCTTGCTGTATGCAACACAGGCAAAGCCCCAGGGTCAGTGGGACATAAACAGGAATTACCAGCTGCAGGGTTTTGCTAAACAGCGCTGGCCTCAACTCTTCCCCACACAGCAAACAGGATGCTGAGAGATCCTGCTGCTGCTGAGGATTCTGCTTCTGCAGCTATGAAAGGAAGGGAATTAGAGTAACCTCCCGGAAGAGTTGCCTCTCCCCTGCCCCCAAGCCTCAGTGCCATGATCTCAGCTGGGGCAAAACTACCTTTGTGCTGGGAAGCTCTTCTCTCCAGAGTCACATTTTGAAAGCTCAGCTGGACCTGGGAGTCTAGTCAGACTATGGATCACATAGGAAGCTTTGGAGAGTGTTGTGTGCAAGTGTTCTACAGCTTGGCCATTTCTGCTCAGTTGGTGTGATAATAGTGTACTCCAAAAGCCACTAGTCCTATCCCCACTGATCCTACACTGAGCCACTGTCACCTACGAGACACTAGAACATGTCCAGTCTGAGGTGTTGTCACCACCATGGCTGGAAGGAGACAGCTAGGGAGGCAGGGAACAAACAGGCTGAACACAGCAATATTGCCCTGAGTGCATTCCCAGCCTTCAAGGATGTGGGGTATCTGAGGCTGGAAGAAGCAACTCGACACTAAGTAGCCCATCATGGATTTAATTTTTTTTTCCCTTGTAATCAGTCTCAAGTCCTGAGCATCCTGCCCTGGATCTTTTCCAGTTTCAATTAGCTCAAGGCCTTCTGCTGTTCCTCCAACTTCCAAAGGGGTGTTGAAAAATAATAAAATGCAAGCCAACCTGACCAGGCTTGGATAAAGTTTCCATCATGTTCTTAAAGAGACAATTATGACAATGTAGGAAAAGCTAAGCCACAGCCTTGGAGAAGTAGGAGATACCACGTAAGGTAGCTTTTCCCACTCAGCAGCTAGGGCAATGTGGAAACGAAGGCAATTTCAGCCAGCCTGTTTTATCTCTGAGACCAGATGGCTTTAAATGCTTCCCCAGAGCTTGGAAAGGGCCAGGCACTGCTTTGAATTGCCTTTCATACCACCTCATTAGAAAGTAAAATGGAAGAAATGAACAATCTATAACTTTGTGGCAACGGGAAACAGCTCTGTTAATCCCATTTCCTTCCCCAAGCTTACTCAGGTCATCCAGCATCAGGGCCACATCAACTTATCATTGCCCCACAGTCAGGAGCCTGGGCACCAGCCCAAAGGGCAGATGCATCCTCCTGGGCATTATTAATAAATTGGAAAGGCCCACATTGTTAAACCTGCCCTGGTGCATAACTGAGACACTCCTGCCACCCAGCTTCTACTTTCTGCTGCAGATCCAAGGAATGGCCTCCTGAGCTCAGGAGGAGCCAAACAGCACTGACAGGCTCTCATCCATGGCACCCAGGCTCACCCTGCTGCCCAGTTCCCTATCAGCCCTCTGCCTTCCTCTCCCGCAGGAGGAGTACATCTTCTCACAGCGAACCTCCACCTTGTGTCCAGCTGGAAAGGTGTCCAAATACAGCCTCCTGAGAGGGTCAGGACGAGAAGGTTTCAGGCTTTTAGTGCTTGTTCCTGGTTCCCACAGCAGAAGGCAGCCTCAAGCAACACATCAGGCAGAGAGCATTTGGTCTGTTGGTTGGACCCACAGCTCCAAGGGCAGTAATGAGTGCCTTGGCATAGAGTCAGTGGCTGGAGTGGGGTAAAAGTTTAAAAAGTTAATGGGACAGGAAAGGAGTCAGCAATGCCTAGCTTAGTTTTCTCGGATGAGAACTGCCAAATTTTAGCCAACTACTAGATGCATGCAACAAAACTAGGTGTCCCTGTTCTGGAGCTACACACAGCTGGCTGTCAGCACTGCTGTCCTGCAGACACGGCTGGGGACACGAGCATGGGGCCGAGTCCAACCACCATTGACTTCCAGCTGGACTGAGATCCAGTGATAACAACTCCATAGTACACCCCTGGAAATCTGTCACCCACTGAGCAGAAGGGCTTCAGGGCACTCGGGGGAGAGCTGTGGGATGAAGGCGTAGGGAAGGGAGCCAGAACCAGCTGTCCAGCGCAGACCCGCCCAGCCCTCCAGACGGCCGAGGCCACGGAACCAGCAGTGCAAAGATGCCGTCGGGCACAGAAGAAGGCAGCCCTCCAGCTCAGCTGGCGTTGCTCATCCCAAATTGATCCACAGAGGATGCTGCCCTCTTCTGGGCTCAGCGTGACTGGCAGAGATTCAGGGAAACTTGGAGAGGCCCAAGACTAGTGGTTTGCGGGGCTCAAATCCTCACGCAGCGTTTCTCAGGTGTGATTTTCCACAGCGGTCTCGGTGAACATCCCCGCGGAGAGCCAGGCTGGTCCGCGGGCTGGGACGGGAGGAGCAGGGCCAAGCTCAGGAGCCGTCCCTGAGGGACAGGGCTATGGGGCGGTGTCCTGGGTCAGCTGCCAGCTGTGAGCTCTGGCAGCACCTCTGGAAGGCGCTGCCCTCCCGGCAGGTGCGGTCCAGCCCTGCCCGGCCCGGGCTCCGCCCGCCGGCACCGCCTCCTGCCCGCTCCCTCCCCACGGCCCGGGCAGGGCTCGGGCAGCGCTTCCCGGCGCGGAATCCCCTCTCACCTGCTCGGAGGGGCCCCGCAGCCGCAGGTCCCGCCCGTGTTTCCCGGCGCTGCCGCGGAGCTCGGGCACGCCGCAGCCCGCTGCGCTCGCCGCCCCAGCATGCGGACGCCGCCGGCGATGATCGTGGGGCTGGTGCTGTGCCCCTGCGGGCTCCTGCTGACGCTCACGGGCACGCTGGCACCTACCTGGAGGAAGGTGAGCCTCGTCCCTGACCAGCCCAGAGACCTCGTCTGGGAGCAGGGCATCTGGGACATATGCAGCGAGCGGCAGAGCACCCATGATCGCCTCTGCGGGCAGGCGGACGAGCTGGGCTACTTCGAGCAGGTACCCGTGCGGGTGGCCCAGGGGATGATGCCCTCCTCGCTGGTGCTCACCCTCCTTGGCCTGGTGGTGGCTGCCCTGGGGGTTCGCTGCTGGCAGGAGGAGCCACGGCACCTGCTGGCCGGAGTGGCGGGGCTGGTGCTGCTGCTCTCGGGGCTGATGAGCCTCCTGCCCGCCTCCTGGTACACCCATGAGCTGTGGGCACTGCCTGCACTGCCTGGCAGCACTCTGGTGGTAGGCTACAGCTTGGTGCTGAGCTACCTGGGGAGCTGTCTGGAGATTCTGGGGGGGCTGGCCCTTGCCCTCAGCTTCCACCACTGCTGCAAGGAGCGCAAGGCCCCCAAACTGCCCCCCAGCCCTGTGCTGGAGCCTGGGCCTTGCTCCACTATTGGGGCTTACAGCAATCCGTGGGACGTGCTGAAGGATGAGAGAGATGGACACCACTGGAGGAACACTCCACCTTGTGACTCGGACTTGTAGCCCCAGCACTGGGACAGCAGCCACCTGCCTGGCACCGAGAGCAGTGCTGGCCCTGCCCTTCTCCTGGGACACCTCAGAGCAGGCTGAAAACAAGACCAAGGACCTGGCTTGGATCTCTGCAACTTCCTCAAAAGCCTGCTGTGCTCCTTGTCCTACAGCTGTGCTAAAGCCATGCTGGGCTGAGGGCCAGATGTGGCTATAGTCCCTCCATGCAGCTTTTAACTCATCCTCCTGCACCATGCACAGCAGGTTGGGCAGAGGCAACTTTGCTGTTCCCACGTGAGCAAGGTACAGGTTAGCACTGTGTAGTCTTCAGGACTGGAAACAGAGGAGGGGAGTACCTCCAACATGTCTCTCCCCAACTCAGGACCATGCAAACAGCAAAATAAATGCAAAGGGATGGGTCTGTACTGTGGAATTGGTATGGGCTTTCCGCCAGGCAGGCTGGGCTGACAGCCAGTGGGCATGGCTAACCCAGTGTCCCTGTGCTTTGCCTGAAGCAGAGAGGAAAAGTCTGTAAAAGTTTTATAGCACCTTCCTAAAGGACTTTTCTCACATGGACAAAATCAGCTCTGGCAGCAGTTTCTCCTTCCTTGGGCCCAACCACTTCAGGGGTGGGGGAGGAACAAAGAAAAAGGAACACAGAGAAAAAAATAGCATATATTTCCTTTTTCAACAGTAGCCTAGTGTAATGTGGTAAAACTGGTCTCACTGGTTTGTAAGGGACACTCAGGAGGTCAGAACTGGACTATAAAATCCTGCTCAGCACCCTGCATAACATGATAAGAGCCAAGCCAGCTTCCTTGCAGAGTTATTTGGCCAGATATCTACCCCAGGCATGCCCAAAGCACCCTGGTCAGCAAATTAAGCCTTGCTGCAGAGGGACAGTGGCTCATGATGCTCTTAGTATGGTTAAGGGATAGTACAGAATACATTCTGCAACATGAGATCAGATTCAAGTGGCTCAGAGAGTGTGTTGGGATTGGAGACTTCCTGATAAACTTCCCAAACTGTTTTCCTCTGGACTCTTATGTTCTCTAGAGCTTAAATATCTGGAAAGAGCAAACCAACCTCTTCTCCTCAGCCCACACACAAACCACAGCAGCACAAGAGATGGTGCACAACATTCCTTTATGAACAATCTCCAGTGTTGAGGTGAGATGGTCCTTTCCTCAACAGGGCTGGCAGCTCCTGCAGGGATGACAGATGGGTGCATGAGGGGTGAGTCTGAGCCAGCCTCCTGAGCCCACCCCACACTTTAGCACATGGGCTCCAGCCACAAGCAGAGCTAGAGAGCCCCAGGTCTTGGCCCTCTCCTCCAGCAGAAGGGCAGAGCTTGCCTCAGGAGTGGGCACCATGCCAGCATTGGGGCACCCCAGGGTGGCAGGGGGGGTCCCTACCAGGGCCTGCTCCAGGTGCTACTCACCTCTTTCCCATCGTAAGCTTCATTCACAAATGTATCACTCTTGGGAGGAAGCTCTTCCTCTTCCTCCTCATCCTCTTCCTCAGGGTCACTTTCACGGTGGTACAAGGTCAGCACCCGGGTGGAAGCAGTGCTTGAGGTCCTGGGGAGGAAAAAACATATGTTAAGAATGGCATGGACACCTCCTACAGACAGGGCAGATCCCGAGGTCCTGCCACAACCCCTGGTAATAGCCTGCTGGGGTGATCAGAGCTTTCCATATGACCCTGGGTCACATCAGGACACCACACTGTCCCTGGGCAAGGAGACCATGCCCTTTTCTATCACCAGTTGCACCTGGCCCGGCCCAGCCACAGAACTCACCTCCTCCGCTTGTCCCGCCTCCGCATGTATGCCAGAGCCCCCACAGCAGCAGCAGTGAGCAGCAGGAGCACGGCAGTGCCCAGGGTGATGGGTCCTGCCAGGGGCTGCACCTCTGCCTCCTCACAGTACTCGCCACGATAGCCCAGGGCACAGTGGCACGTCACTCGCCCAGCCTCGATGGCACAGTCCCCACGCAGGTTGCATGTCTCGCTGCTGCACGGCACAGCCCCCAGAACCTCCTCGGTGCTGGGGGATACCAGGAAGGGCTCTCCATGCTCCTGGGGGACAGGGGCTGTGGGCAGGCTGGGGCTGGGCTGCCAAGGCCAGGGTGCAGTTGTGGATGAGGCTGGTTTCTGTTCTTCCACATGGGACATTCCTGGTGGTGACACTGCAGGGACCTGGGACAGGCCTGGAGGGAGAGGCATAGATCAGCAGAGACCTGGGTAAGTCCCCCTTCCCAAATTGGGGGGAGACTGGCCAGGCTACCCCATGCCCTTCCAGGACTGCTGTATGCCCTGGCTGTGGGCAGGCACTCACAGTCAGACTCATCGGAGCCATCAGTGCAGTCAGGGTGCCCATCACAGACCTGCTCGCCAGAGATGCAGCTCTGGAGGTCAGGACAAGCCTGGAGTGGGGCAGGGCAGGACAAAGCTGGTGCACATGCTGCCCCACGCACCAGGTGGTAACCGGGAGAGCAGCGGCACTGCCGCCCTGCAGGGTTGGGCAGGCAGAGCTGGGCACAGCCCCCATTGCTCTTTGCACAGCCGTTGGTGCCTGCCAAAACAGCATGAATTAGCATGGACACCATGGCGCATGGCTCAACCCCACAGATGACCCAGGCTGGGGCAGTCCCAGACCCACCTTCCTGTGAGAACTGGCTGTAAATCCTCATGGCTACCAAATCCTGCTCCATCGGGAACCACCAGCTCTTGGCCTGCTCCAGCCGGCTATGCCAGATCTTGCTGGAGCCTGGAGACACATGGGGTCAGCACTGCTCCACCTCCTCCCATAGGAGTGCCTGGGATGGAAGGTGGGGGTCCCCTAGCCTGCCCTTCACTCCAAGGAGGGGCAGCCTGCACCCCACAGGGTCTAGCAGAAACCCGTGTTTTGGTGCAGTAGGAGGAGATGGACAAAGTACAGCAAGTGGACTCACCATTGGTAGAAGTTGTGCTCCAGAGAAGAAAGCCTTCTCCAATAGCAAAGAGCAAGAGACCGTGCAGCCCCTGCCGCACTACCCGAAAGTGGGATCCATCCAGCTCGATGCTGCTGATGGTACCTCTTTCTGCAGGGCACAGGTGGAGTGACATCAGTGTGGAGACACAGAGGGCTCCAGGCTGCCCCTCAGTGCTGTGCCTTGTGGACTGAGTGCCTGCACCACTGCTACCCCCAGCAGTGCCCTGGCTCAGCCCAAACTCACCATGGTCTGCCCAGTACAGCCTGGTACCAGCACCTCCAAAGGCGAGGCCAGTGGGAGCCCGGGCTCTCCTCCAGACCACTCTGCGGCCAGTGCCATCCATGGCTGCACACTCCACCTTGGCACCGGGCCCGTGGCTGCCAGCTGCTGTGACAAAGCACATGGTGGAGGCAGGAGGGCACACTGCCAGCCAGGCAGCACCCTGCAGCCCCTCGCTGAGTAGTGCCAGGGCCCACCGTCCCCCAGGAGCTGCCACATGGATGCTGGGCAGCTGCCCCTCAATCCAGTACAGGTTCCCGCTCAGCCAGTCCAAGGCCAGGGATGTCACTGTGCCCTCCACAGATACTGCCTTCTTCCAGGACAGCCGTCCCCAATCCTTCAGGCGCAGCAGTCTGATGGAGTTGCCTCCCACCTCTGCAAAGTACAAACTCTTGTCTTTCACTGCATAGTCAATGGCTGTCAGGCGGCCCACCTTGGCCAAAGGCAGGGCCCGGTGCAGGGGAAGCCCTTGGGATCCAAATGTTGCAGGCAAGTCCTTCAGGTAGACCTGGAGGAAAGAGGCAGCACTAAGATGGGGACCCCTCTCCCCTGACAGTGGCTAGGACAGCAGCCCCTAGGTCTGGCTCTGGAGGATGGTACCTGTGCCACAGCTGCTGGTGACACCAGGAGGGCAAAGGCGGAATCACGGAGGGGCAGGCAGGTGGTCTCGTCGGCAGCCAGCAGCAGCCTGGCAGGGCACCGGCACTGCCCAGTGTGCCTGGCACTCAGCAGGCACAGGTGGGAGCAGCCACGCGTCTCACACGGGTTCGGGGCTGTGGGGCGCAGGGCTGGGTGCATCACCTGTGGGCAGGGCAGGCTCAGCCTCACAGCAATGTCAGCACACGCTGGCAGAGCTGAGTGTCACTGACACCATGCCATGCTCCCAAGACCCACGCATGACCCAGCTCAGGGCAGGATGGTGAGGCAGTGATGTTCCAAGAGGACCAGAGACACTTGGCCAAAGGGACTGCTGCCCAAGAACCACCTGGACAGTGGTATAGCTCCCAGTGCCTTGGCACTTAGGGGACGACAGGGCCATGCAGGTTGGGAGACCCAGCAGAGCTGGCACAGCAGGGTTTGGGGCTCCCTGAGAAAGTACCTGGAGGCCGTGGGGCTGCCCATGTCGCTTGAGCAGCACAGTTCTGTTCTTGCCACTGGCCTTGTCCACGTGCTGCACTGACCATGTCTTCTTCTCTGACCAGTAGAGCTGGCCCTCGCACACGGCTGCCGCAAAGGGGCTCTGAACCCAGCCCAGCTTCAGAATCTGTCAGAGAGACCATGAGCACCCACTCCCCATCAGTGCCCTGACCCAGTGCCCCACCACACACCTTCACACTGGTGCCATCCAGACGTGCAGAACCAACACCACCCAGCTTCTCATCCAGCCAGAAGATCCTCTGGGTGGGGAGGTCAAGGGTTAATGCTGTGGGCCAGCCCAGCCCCTGGGCCAGCAGCACATGCCGCCGACTCCCATCCATAGTGGACTCCATCAGCCGTGGGTGGCTCCCCACCTCTGACCAGTACAGCAGCCTAGTGGGAAGAGACGTGCTGGCCCATGGACCGGACATAGCATCGTTCCAGAACATGGAGGAAAATGGGGAGGGGCAGGGCAGGGCTAGCAAGGAGGTCCCTCTGTCCCCTTGTCCCAGACTTACCCTGCCAGAGGTTGGAGCACCAGAGAATGGGGCTGGTCCAGGTCTCCATCCATCACCACAGTGTACTCTGGTATCCCTTGCCAGGCAGCCCCCAAGCGAGTGGCCAGCACCTGCCCTGCTGCACCATCTGTCCAGTACAGGTTTCTCGCAAGCCAGTCCACTGCTATACAGTCTGATCTTACACCTGCAATGCATCCAAGAGTCAGCACCTGTGGGGTGACAGCTGCATGGCCCTCCTGCACAATGTTCCCAGCCCAGGTCCTCTCCATCACAGGAGATCTAGCTTCTCCCAGCCTTGCTCCCAGCTAGCACCTCTCCACACAGGGGGACACAGCCTGGCATGCCACTGCAACCTGGAGATTGCACAGTGACAGAGTGGCCAGCTCTGCTAACCCCATGCTATCACAGCCCACCTTTCACCAGTGTGCCTTTCTGGCCTGAGTAGAGGTCCTGCCAGCGGATGCTCTCTGTGGCCAGGTCCATCCAGAAGACTTTCCTCTCCACCAAGTCATAGTCGAGTGAGAAGATGACGCGATCCTTGTCAGTGGCCAGCAGCACCTCCTCACGCCCACTCCGCAGGCCATAGGACAACACCTCTGACTGCACAGCCACCAGCAGCACGGGTTCTGGTCCTGTGGCAACATAGAGCCCTCCAGACCCTGCTCAGCACTAGTGGCTCCATGGGCCCAGCACACACAGGCAGGGAATACAGCACGTGCAGGCATTAGGGCCTGCTGGGACTCAGCCCTACCACATAGGATGTTCTCAGATAGTGCAGATGGATTTTCTCACCAGCCATGGGCTGGCAAACTCGGCTCATAGCTGAGTGGGGCCTGGCAGGCAATGTGGCAGGACTTTGTGCCATTCACAGGACTACATGCCTCCCCATGGGCAGCAGGCACAGAGGGACAGGCAGCTACCAGCTCCTGGCGTACACTAGGGGACCAGGGACCCTCAGCACTGCTTGGCCATCCCATGACTTACCAGCAAGTTTGCAGAGGTGGCCATCAGGCTCCAGCAAGTAGCCAGGGAGACAGTCACAGCTGTAGGACCCTGCAGCATTGAGGCACGTCTGGCTACAGGCTCCCTCACCCCACTCCGTGCACTCATCTATGTCCGTGCAGGACCGACCATCCTTGGCAAGCCGATAGCCTGGGCCACACCAGCACCGCTGTGGGGAAAGGGACCATCAGCTTCCCACCCTGGAGACATGAGACTCCCTCTTGCAGCTGGCCCAGGGCATCATGGCACGGCAAGCCCCTGGCCCAGGGCTGCTGGCACTCACAGGGCCCTGGGGCGAGGGGTAGCAGAGATGAGCACAGGACCGCTGGCAGGGCACAGAGCAGTTCCCCCCCTCGTCTGAGCCATCCACGCAGTCCTGCCGGCCGTCGCACACCAAGGATGCATTCAGGCAGGCCCCCAGCCCACAGGGGTACTCATGACTCTGGCAGGGAGCAGGCTGGCCTGCAGGGACATGTGGGGAAGGCTGCCCTAAGCCTTGTCCACCAGCTCCTTTTGCTCAGCTGGAGCAGATTTAGCTGCTTCCAGGGGCTGCCCACTCATTGCAGAGCTCATTGCAGCCACATTCAGAGCTGTGCCAGTAGCATGGCTTCAGGCTATATTAATTCAAAGGTCACTAGCCCTACAGGGACAACAGCTACCCACAGATGCTGGGAATAGGCAACCAGCACATGGAGCCCTTTATCTCAGCACAGACACATACCCATCTTCCTCTGTGCTGGGCACCCACCAGCCAACCCTGGGTGAGATACAGAGGGGATAAAATCGGGGTATTGCTCACAGCCAGCCTCATCGCTGCCATCTGTGCAGTCAGTCTCTCCATCGCAGTGCCAGACATCAGGGATGCACTCATGGCCACGGGAGCAGCCCCACTGCTGGTCCCCGCACCGTCCTTCCTCCCGAGGACAGCCCTGCAAGGGCAGAGGGTGAACAGGGCTGCCAGCCCTGCCGGGCACGAGCAAGGAGTGGCTGTGTCCCCGCACCCTGCTCACCTGCTCATCGGTGCCATCCCCGCAGTCAGGAGCGCCATCGCAGCGCCAGGCCTCTGGCACACACTCCCCACTGTGGGAACACATCACCTCACCCTCACGGCAGAGCAGTGGCCGGGGCACAGCACAGCCCTCCTCATCCGAGCCATCCGGGCAGTCGTGGTCACCATCGCAGCGCAGGGCCAGGGCCACACACTGCCCGCTCCGACAGGGGAACTCGGCTGCGCCACACTCCTTCGGCACTGCGGGCAAGGCCACGGCTGAGTTAGGGCACTGTCCCCATCCCCATCCCACCAGTGCAGACACGGCACTCGCAGGGTACGGCCTCTGACCTCCTGCACCCACAGGAAAAGTGGTGCATCCACCTGCGGGGCAGGCAATCCCACAAGCCCCTGTCCCTTCCAGCCCCAGGGTCTCACCACAGCCCTGCTCGTCGGTGCGGTCCAGGCAGTCGGCATGGCCATCGCACAGCCAGCTCTTGGGGATGCAGCGGCTGGCAGTGTCACAGCGCAGGGCACACTCCTGCGTGGGGGTCCAGCAGCCTGTCTCATCTGAGGCATCGGGGCACTGGGGCACCCCGTCACAGCGCTCTCCCGCTCCGAGGCACATGGCTCCGCTCGCACAGTGGAAGGCCCCTGGGGAGACAAGGGGCCTTGCACTGCCCGCAGAAGGCAGCCGGGGTGCCCAGCCACTCTGTTAGCCCCGCAGCGACCTAGAAAGGCCACACACTGCAGTGACAGGGCTTGGTCCCTCCTAGCCAGTGTATCTCCGGCAGCCTAGGTCCTGAGCAAGGCGACTGAGGCAGTCTCAGCTCAGCCATGTCTAGGTCACCACGAGCAGTGGGACCAGCTCTGTACCCTTCTAAGAGCACTCCAGCCCAGTGCCAAGCTCAGGAGGAACCAGTATGCCACATAACAAGCATCAGAGCCCGGGACACAGTCAGACTTTCTCAAGGCCCCATCCCGCTAACCCCACCAAAATGCAGCCAAAGTCCTGGCACAGGGTGACCCAATGGCACAGGGGTGGCAGAATGGCTCCTACCTGGGGTGTTGCAGAGCTGGGCACACCCATCCTCATCAGAGCCATCAGCACAGTCTTTCTCTCCATCACACATGTACTCCTGGGCCACACACTCGGTGCCGTCACGGCAGGACACATGAGTACGAGGACAGGACAGGACAGATGGCGTCAGGGGGTGAGCAGAGCTGGACAGGAGGGATGGGGTAGGTGGCACTACTCGTGCAGGACTGGTTGGGCGCTGGGTGGTAGTATTTGGTCGTGGGGCAATGACCTTAGTTGGCAAAGCCTGAGTTGTGGTGGTGGTGGTGATAGTGGTGGTGGTGGTTGGCTGCACAGTAGTGGTCTTGGTTGGTGTGGTCCGGGCAGTGGTTGGTGCAGGGATGGTCTTCATTGATGTGGACTGGCTGGTGGTGGTTGGTGTGGACTGGGGGGTGGTGGTGGCCTTGGTGGTTGGTGCAGGAGCAGTGGTGAGCAAAGTGGTGGTCTTGCTTGGCATAGGTCTTGTGGTGGAGGTGGTGGGACGACCAGCAGTGGTGGTTGTGGTTGTTCTCATAGTGGTGGTCACAGGCGGAGGGAGGGGCAGGGCAGACCCCTTGCTTGGTGGCACTGGCAGAGGATTTGTGATTTGGGGCTGTGCCCTCCCCACACTCCCAGAGCACTTGCATGGCCACCAGCAGCCAGGCATCCTGCCCTAGCTCAGAGCAGCATGGGCCACCCAGCCCCATCAGATATAGCCCCCGCGCCAGGCATAGAGCCATGGCTGCTCTTACCAGCCTGCAGCTCCGAGCCCACGAAGACCACTACTCCCTGCACGCCTGCTGCTGGTATGGACAGCACAAGGGTCAGCGTCCTCCTGTCCCACAGTAGCAGAGCTGTCTCGTTTGCTGACACCAGGTATGGCTCAAAGGCAGCCACGAGGCCGTGGGACCAGCTGGGTGCCAGGGTGACTGCTTGCAGCTTGTTCAGACTCAGTGCCCTCAGGCCTGTGAGGAAGAGGGATGGTAGGACCTGGGGCCCATAGGCACCCCTTGTGGCCCACCCTGTGCCCCTATAACCCACAGCTACGGCAGGACCTCATGGTTGAGGCCAGGTGCTCAGCCATGGAAGAGAGTCTGCCTCATGAGCATCCCACTGTCCAAGCAGTGACCTGCTGCATGGCTGATCACTCCTGCCCAAACCCACCACCTCCACTCTCTGCTCCAGATACCACCAGGGCTCACCCAGGGCTGAGCTCCAGAGCACACTGAAGGCTCTGCTATCCATGGCAGCAGGCAGGTCTCCAGGCCACGTCTCATTCCAGGCATCCCATGGAGCACCCCCAGCCAGGCTCAGCTGCTGCAGGGGCTGCCCGCGGGCTAGCCAGTACAGAGCACCCCGCTGCCAGTCCAAGAAGAGGTGCTGGATACTGCTGCGTGCACGGTGCAGGATGCGCGGGGACATGTCAGTTCTCCGGATCACCCCGATGTCCCTCTGGTTACACGCAAGCCAGTACAGGTCTCCCGAGCGGATGTCCACACGGGCAGAGCAGACTTGGCAAGAGCAGGCAGGCAAGCAGTTACGAGGCTATCCCGTGACCCTGCTCCTCTGCCTGGGACTCCCAGCCCCTAAACCCAGGGCACAGCTGCCCACTGCCTTGGCACAGCCCTACTGTGGGCACCACCAGACTACTGTACTCTGCACCCAGGAGATCCTCAGGCCTCATGGAGCATCAGGAAGGGGAGTATGCCCTCTATCACCCCATAGGGTCTCACCTGGCAGCCCAGTCACAATGGCTTCTCTCCTGCCAGGGTGCCCCACGACACGCAGCAGCATCCCATGGTCATCTGTCCCATAGAGCACTGACCTCTGCCAGTCTACATCTTGCAGGTGGAAGTGCTCCTGCCACTCCTGCACCTGTTTGCTTTGTGCTCCAGGGCCCACGTGCACCAGAGAGATGGCCTTTCCTGATGCATACACAATGGACAGCTCTGCAGGGTACAAGGGCAGTGTGTGAGCACAGCCCTGGGGGCACTGGACAGTGTCACCAGCATGAACCAAGGCAGAAATTTAACAGCACTGGTGTGTACTGGGAACCTCACCCCACCAAAGCCACAGCTCTTAATGGCCCTCTGCCAGCTCCCACAGGGATCTATACTGCCCTAGAGGGCCAAGCCTGCTGCACAGCCCCTGCCCACCTGTGCACTTTCCTGAAGGCAGGAGGAAGAGGCCCTCTGGACAGGCACACTTGTAGCCCTGAGGGTGCACAGGTGACAGGAGGCAAAGGTGACTGCACAGACCCGGAGCACATGCAGCAGTGTCCCCTGGAAGCAACAGGACATTAAAAGCTCAGGCAGCCATGACCCCCAACGTCTCTCCCAAACCCCAAAAACCACAGGCTGTCCTGGGGCTGGATATGGGCTGGCAGACATGGTAGCAATGTCACATGAGTTAGGAGGGCACAGCTCAACCCAAAGCCATGGGACTTGGTAGCTTTCCTATGGGCTCATATGTTCCCTTTGTCTCAACCCCATAACCCCTTGTCACAAGACCCCATAAACCATTGGGCAGGACCCCGTGAGCTCTGGGACCCAGCACAGCCTCCCCCAGCACCCAGGGATGCAGTGGGGGTTCTGCCAGCCCTGCAGCAGTGCAGCACCCTCAGGGTACTCACGGGGAGGCTGCTGCAGTGCATGCAGCACAGTGAAAGCTGAGACAGGGGCATGGAGCAACACGGCATGCTCCTGGGGAGAGGCCCAGGTGGCTGACACCAGCTCTGTGCCATCAGTCCAGAAGAATCGGCTCTCAAATACGGCCAGGCCCAGTGGCTCCATGTGGCTCCGCAGAACAGCGTGAAAGGAGTGGCGCCCGCTGCCATCTACCCGCAGTGTCTCGATGGACTGGGGACAAAGCAAGGCATGGCGACCATGTGACATCCCCATGCCCTGGCACTGTCCCACAGGCACAGGCCCCATGTTGGTGCCCATCCCCTCCCAGTCCAGGGATGTATGCCAGACCTGGGCACTGCTCCCTGCTCACTCCCATGCCTTAGCCATGAAGAAGAACCACACAGAAGAACACAGAAGAACCAGGACCACCATTCCAACTCCCATCCCATCATCTGCATTGAGGAAGAGAGCCCTGCTGCCTCCCATCCCTACCTCCTTGTACTCGCTGATCCAGTACAGTCTGCCAGCCACATGGTCCAGGCTCAGCCCCACAGGCTCCTCCATAGACACCACTGTGAGCTCCCGCCGGTTTGAGCCATCCATGCCGGCTGCAGCAATGACTGTCCGGCCCCGCTGTCCACGGTTGACCCAGTACAGGGACCTGGGAGCAGGCACTAAGGAACCACTTCACAACATAATAGCAGTGCTGCCACAGGCCCACAACAGGCATGACATGGTCAGCACCAGCATCACAATCCCAGAAGCCTGTGCCAACCCTGGCTCATTCACTTCTCACCTTGCAGCTGGATGCACTGTCAGCTGCTCTGGTGCAATGTCCTTCCCCAGCACTGTCACATAGCCCTGACCATCACCCAGCCCTGCACAGATGGCTGGAGGATGGCTGCTGGCCCAGTACAGCTGCCCCGTGAACCAGTCCACGGAGATGCTGTTCACCTCTCTCACATCTGCAGAGACAGAGCAATTTTAAGGCACACCAGCCTGCTCCAGGCTGCAAGGCAAACATAGGTTGCCCCTTACTTGACTTTATACAGGAAGGGCAGGACTGGAGTGGCAGGCCAGCTCTCAGCATCCAGCACCTCCACTCCTCCCCACCTGCATAGAGCGGCTGTGTGCCTTTCCCCGGGAGGTGAACACGGAGCTCGCCATCTTCTGTCAGCCAGTAGTAGGTTTGTCGGAGCAGGTCATATACCAGGGCACGGGGCTCAGTCTCAGTGGAGAGCAGGGGCCGATAGGCTTGGGTCCGTACATCTAGAAGGGCCAGGTCCTGCCCCACAGCCACCAGGACCTGTGTTGCATTGTCTGCCGGGGTGAGAGGAATGCCACTCAGTGAGCAGGGACGTGGCTAGCTGGGGACACTGCCCAGCCCCTCATCCAGCTCGGGCTTCCCAGCTCACCTTACCTGTCACTTCACAGGTGGTGCCATGCCGTAGAGTATAGCCCTGGAGACAGGCACAGCTGAAAGTGCCCGGGGTGTTGCTGCACAGCTGGCTGCAGGGGCTGTACTCCAGGGAGCACTCATCCACATCTGCAGAGACAGGTGCAGTCAGGAGCTGTCCCAGACAGCATTGCCACTGCTCCCCAGGGACCACAGGCAGGCTTCTTAGATACCAGAACCTGAGCCTCACCACAAAATGCACCAGCTGGAACATTGTCTAGACACAGCCTTTGTGGGGCCAGATGTGACACATGAGCAAGAGCAGGGCAGAGGCAGGTGTTCCCACAAAAGTACTGGCTCCACAGAGACCCTACTTTCAGTGGCCAAGGCCACAGGTGCCTGACCTCTCCTTACCAGCACAGCTTTGCCCGTCTGCCTGCAACACCCAGCCAGCCCCGCAGGAGCACTGCACTCCCCAGTGTGTGTCAGTACATGTCTCTGCACAGCCCCCATTGCGTACAAAGCAGCTCCGACCTGCAGGGACACAGTGAGGGGTGACATGAGGCAGGACAGCTCTGTGGTTCCCCCTGGGCCCAGCCTCATGGGCAGTGGCCAGCAGCCATACCCAACTCACCACATGTGCTGGGCTCATCAGTGCCATCCAGGCAGTCATCCTCATCGTTGCACATCAAGGACTCCAGGATACACTTCCCCTCATCACATCGCACCATGCCAGGTGGGCAGGGGGCTACAGCACAAACAGTTCATGTCAGCAGGGCAGACCAATACCAGGTGGGCAAAGGGGAAACCATGGGTCCCAAACTCAGGAGGAGGTCCCACAAAGTATCAACAGGTTCCTGGAAAGCTTGCCACCACCCCAAGGTGAGCTGGCGCCCCAGAAAGCAAAGTACTCCCTGCTTCACCTGCGGCCTGGACAGGTCTTGTCCCACTAAGGAGCATCTGGTGTGCTTGCTTACCGCAGACATCTTCATCCGAGGAATCGCCACAGTCATCAATCCCATTGCACTTCCACTCGGCCATGATGCACACCCTGTTCCTGCACTGCCACTGCCCAGGCAGGCAGGGCTGCTGGGGACACCCCTCCTCATCCCAACCATCCTCGCAGTCCTGGTGCCGATCGCACAACTCCCAGTGCGGGATGCAGTGGTGGGTGCCAGGACACTGCACCTTCTTTGTCCCACACACTGAGGAAACAGCACAGCACTCACCATCCTGCCCTGCATCCCCGGCCACCCCTACTCAGCCCCCCAGCAGAGATTACATACCACAGTCCTGCTCATCAGAGCCATCCAGGCAGTCAGCAACACCATCACAACGCCAGCTGCTAGAAACACACCGGCCATCGTCACACTGCCAAACATGGGGATCCCCACCACAGGCAACATCTGCAGGGACATCACACAGTCACTGGGACCTATCCCTATGGCAGGACCACAGGGATCTCCTCCGTCCTGGCACAGGTCAGGCGCTGGCAATGCCTGAGAGGCTCTGCCAAGGGGCTGGCCCCCAATGGGGCTCTCTCTAGAAGGTGGGGGCTACCTTGTTCGGCATAGGATATGTTCCCATGCCACAGACATTCCCAAGGAGTTCTGGGGCATACATGTCCCTGCAGGATGCCACACAGGCAGGGACCAGCAAAGAGTGAGGTGCCTCTGGCCTGCCCTGCCCCACCACTCTCATGAGCACCGGTGCCCCTTGATGCCCACGCAGCGCTCAAATCCATCCCACGACAGCGGATAGGTGTCAGTGTTCCCGCACTCACCGCACTGCTCGTCCGTGCCGTCAGGACACTGCTGCTCACCATCGCAGAGCCAGGGCACAGGGATGCAGCCGGCAGCGCAGGCGGCCTGGCGGGATGCTGCGCACGTGGGGCTGGCGGCCACTGCGGAAAACAGGGAGCCCGGCCGGGATCAGTCGGGGCGGCAGCAGCACCGGGCATGACCCGCGCATTCCCCCGACAGCTCCCCGCGCGTGGGTCCCAGCACGGCCCCACGGTGCGGAGGGATCGGTCTCAGGACCTCCTGCGGGGCTGGAGGGAGAACTGCAGCCTCTCGTCCCCGCTCAGGGAAGGCAGGGGCCCCCCAAACCCTTTACGCAGCGGTACAGGGCTCCTCGGGGCGCAGGAACCCTCTCGCTGTCAGGGCGGGTAGGATGCACCGGGGGCAGGGACACATCACCGGGGATTGGGGACACCCTCGGTGGCAGGGACACAGCCTATTGCGGGGGAATGAGCCAACAGCCGTGATGCGGAGGACGCCCACGGCAGCCCCCCGGGACGGGGCAGAGACCTCCGCCCCGCCGCCCCCGGCCCGCCCCCCTCGGTCCCGGCTCACGGGCGCGGCGGGTCCCGGCACCGGCGGCGCTCCCGGCCAGCGGCAGCAGGAGGATGGGGAGGATGGGGAGGATGCTGAGGACGGCGAGGAGCAGGCGGAGCGGCGGCGGGGGGCGGCCCATGGCGGCGGCGGGGAGGGGCGGCTCCGGGGTCCGTCCGGCGCGGGGAGCGCGGAGCCGCGGCCGCCGCCTTTATGGCCGGGCGCGGGAGGCCATTGGGCACCGCGGGCACCGCCCGCCCCCGCGGAGACCCCGGCCCGCCCCGCCG
>JAWWEE010000122.1:29191650-29217477 GCA_035221455.1 Xenops minutus | reverse complement strand
GGCACCCCCGCACGGGCAGGGGGCTGCCGGCCCCGGGCAGGACGCCCTCGGTACCGCCGCCCCCAGAGCTGGGGGGCGCGGGGGTCCCCAGGCTCACATCCCCCCCGGCCCGCTGCCGCCGGGGGGGATGTTGTGAGAGCCGGCCGTGAGAACCGGCCCGGGCACCTGCGCCGGGCGCCGGGAGGCAGCGGCAGCCTTGAACGCGGGGGCACCCTCCGAAAACAGCGGGCTGCCCGCAGCACCCGCGGCCGTGCGCGACCTTGAGGGCTGCCAAAGAGCCGCTGGAGCACAACAAGGAGAGGGAGAGGCAGGCAAACAGCCCGGTGAGAGGATAAGGCACCTGCCTCTGCCTGGGAAAGGAATCCATTCCCACCAACCAAAGCGGGGGCATCGCCCAGGACGCGGAGATGTCCCCGGGTCACGGGGCTTTGCAGACTCCTGGCTACACACCCGGGGGAAGCTGCCGGTGTGCTGCCCCACCACCACTTTTGGTTTGTCTTCTGGCTATCCGCATGGTGTTGGCATGAGTGTCTATCCACCCCTAAGGTTGGTCTGTATTCTAAGCACATCCATGGCCTGTAGTGCTGTGCGCTCATCCTCTCCAACCTTCCCATCCAGTCTCCCCACCTCAGCACAACCCTAATACAGACCCGTATCAGTGCTGCAGCACAGGGTGCAGATTTACCCGGGTCTGTTCTCCCTGGGCAGCATCCCAGTAGCCCTGGGCAATTGGTTTCCCAAGGCAGTACCCAGGGAACACAAGTTTTCAGATGTTGAGCATCCTTGGGACAGGAACATCAGACAAGGTGGTCGTAGTGGTCAGGGGAGGGAGTGGAAAGGACAGAACAGTATCAAGGCACCCCCAAGGCCATGCAGAATGCCCCAATGCCCTCCTCACACCTTCAGGCAAATGCCAAGATCTGTGGTAGCTCCCTGGGGATCTGTCTTGTATCCTCAGCTCTGCCACACCTCAGAGAGATTTCTAGCAGTGCCTTTACCCAGGCACTGATTCTGCACCTCTGTAAGGACCAACCAAGGAAGGGAACAGAGGGACACCCCTGCAAGAGCAATACCTCTCTGATCAAAAGAAGTGGACTTTGGGCAGGAGCAAGAAGGGACCTCCCTGACTCCCTGGCTTGCCCAGCATGTACAGTCCTTTTCTTGCTTTCCATGTTCTTTTCTCAGGCTGGAAATGGGCCATGTCAGCCTGCCCAGCTGGACGTGCAAGTCCCTAGTATTTCCCTGGGCTGGAGGTTACAACATGCATTGCTCCTGGGAGACTAGTGGCCTATCCTTGCCCACCTGTCTTTGTGTTTGTTTTAATTCCAGCATGGCCTTTGCATTCCCCAGATATCAGGCTCTCCCCACAGTGTAACCACACAACTGAAGCTGTAACTCCTCATAGCAGATGGCTGTGAAGGCCAAGTGGCAGCAGAGTGACTGCAAAAAAGGGTCCAGAAGTTAGTGGGAACAGTAGAAATGCCCAGTGCACTTGAGCATTAGTTTGGGGAGCTGGGGCAGCAGTGATAGAGAGGACACCTGGTGTGGCCAGCCTCTTAAAATGCAGGAGATATTTTTAGAAGCATGATTTTAAGTCAAAGTATTTTAAATATATGTGTATAGCTAGAAGAACATATAGGTATATGCATGTATAGACAGTAGCTCATTGTACATAATTATATTCATACTCACAGTACCTTCTTCTCTCTGAGGTACTGGTTGGTTTTTTTCCCCCCAGAGTTCTGAATATTTTTTTTATATATTTTCAGGTTTTTCTTTACATTTCCATCAGTAAGAAAGTCTCATTTTCTCACTGATATTTGGATTCTCCCTTCTCTGCTTCCAAAAGCTAAAGGGGGGGGTCTAAGGAGAATGGCACCAAAATGAAAGGGAGCAAATCTGTGCTCACTTGAACGGCAGCATGCAAAATATAAAAACTATAAAAAAGTCTAGCAGACTATCCCAATACGTCTAAAGTAAAATTTGCACCTTTAACTTTTCCAAGTACAGGAAAAATTTTCTTTCAAATATCCAAGGGCAGTTTCACATTACATAGTGTGATTGATTTTATATTTTTCATATAAAATTAAACATATCCTTTCTGCTATACAATTGATCAAATTCTCTTTATTGGCTTAAGAAGTGTTAAACTATTCCTGCTCCTTTCCAGTAGCTTTTAATCATTCTTTTCCTAAAGAGACATCATGCTGTTAAAACAAACAAACAAAAAAAACAACAAATCAACCAACTAAAACACACACACAAAAACCAAAACAAAAAACCAAAACAAAAAAAAAAACAAAATAAAACAACTCAGTGAGACACTCTGCTGCACATCAGTTTTAACAAGCTTCTACAACCTTGTTCCCATACAGAAAGTACAGCTGTACTTGCCTCTGTGCTGTGTGGTCTGGCCATGCTCAAACTAAACTGCCTGAAATCTATTGACTAAAATTTATGCCAGCAGAAAAACTGGATTTCATGAGACACCTATTTCTTCCTAGGGAATAATTTTATTCAATGCTTAAGTTACTAAAAATAAAGAGCATTCCAAACTATTTTTATAAAGGTATTTTTAATTTCAGTTTCAAAATCTGAAGCTTTTTGCAGGTAACAAAAATCCCTTTTTCAATCCTGAATAAAAGGCCACCAAGAGCTCCAACTCCAGGGTTTGGCCCATAGCAACCCAAAGCACTGGCCACACCAACTGCAGCACTTCCATGAGACTGGCAAAGTGGTGCCCTCGTCTGATGCCCAGACTCCCTGACATACCAGATAATCCCAGTAACTCCGGTCTGGGACAGCCTTGTGAAGTGGGTGACAGATGTTCTGCCAGAGGGTTAGGAAATTACTGCAGATGTTGTCTGTTTTACCTTGCTCTCTTAGCAACATTGTCTTTCTTTTTTTTAAATATCCCTCCAACCTATACCCTTGTGACCAGCCCCAGCCCCAAAGCAAAGAACAGTGGTGGCAGCAACTGCCTCCGGGTGGGTATTTTAACAAAAAACAGTAGTCTCACACCTCCTGCCTCCAGAGCCTCAGCATGGGCAGGAGGGGCACCAACAGTGAGACCTGTGGGTGGGTAAATCCTCCCGCCTCCCAAGGTCCAAATAGCCTTGAAAAATTCAAGTTTACAAAACTAAGGCACTACTGTGGAGAACTAGGAAATATTAGCACCTGGCAAGATACTTAAAGTAACAGCCTCCTTTATCACGGTATTCTTTCCATTAATTAAAAGGGGTTTGAAAGGAACAACATTCAGGCCATTTGGAGGACTAACTTTATGAATGCACTCAGGAAACAATTTCTTGTTCTCGGCAGTAACAAGAGCTACACTGTTCTCAACACCCCAGATGGGATTGGAAACTTGATGCGTTTGCCCTCATGCTTTTTGTTTCAGAACATAACAGAAGAGAGACCTTTTTAAGAAGCAAGTGAATTATCAGGATAAGGAAATTGAGCCAGTTTTGAGCTTTTTCACTGATTTTGGGGAAAAAACCCCAGAAGGTAATCTTTACTGCCCTGAAAGGCTCAAAAAAAAAAATTTGCTTCTTCTCAAAAAACTCTAGGCTTGGGATTGCATTTCTTCCACATCCTTGTCACCCTACTCTTCCCCAGCCTGCTGAGAGTTACCTATGAGATCTGGGGAAGATGGAGAAAGAAATCAGGACCTCCACTTTGGGATGCCACAGCTCCCTCACATCTCCTGTCAGGGCTTCTTCACCCCTCAGGATCTGCCTGCGGTGCCTCTCCAAGCCGCCACCGGGGGGCAGCGGAAGGTTGCAGGAAGGTCCTGCCTTGTTCTGCTCTCCCACTCCCAGGCTCGGCGAGTTACCCGTGAGACCTGGGGGGAGAATGGAGAAGGATATCAGGATCTCCACTTGGAGATGCCGTAGCCCACGCTCAGTCTAACAGCACCACTGTCGCACATCCCACCTTTCAGCCTCACAGGTTGTCACCAAACCCTGCTTTAAGCTTCCCTGCAGTCTTGCTGTGGAGGTGGTACAAGAGGATACAGATATTGCGAGGAGGCCAAGCCCAGGTTAAGCTCAGAACAAGATGATGAGGACCAAGTCTCCAAGCCTCCTAACCTCTGACCTATCTCTGGGGTTCCAATCCTTCCATACTGGGAACAGGAAGGAAAAATCACTGCCAGCCCACATCAACAGGGCAGAAGCATCTCCCCAGGGTTGCAGTTTTACAAGTCTCTGAGACAGCTGTTCTAGTAGGACATTAGAGGCCTGCCACTTGGTGCCACATTCATCTGTGTGTATATAGACATACGTGTAGAGACAGATGCATGTATAGATTCACACACGCCTATATGGTTGTTGAAGGATTGTTTGATACCCTGCTCCATTGAGGTGTCTCCTATCAGGCAGGTCCCTGAAGTCAATGTATCTTGGATAAGATATTCAAAGCAATGTGAAGTGCTGCTGCTCCCCCTTCCTGCAGAGTATGGCCAAGAGAGTACAAAGCAGAGCAACCCACCCATGAGCACCTGAGTGTCCCCTGCACAGGTGGGTGAGATTGCCTGCAAAGATTGGCCAGCGCCATGGCTGGATAAGGGGCAACATTCACTGTCCCTTATAATGAATTGGATTTAACTCATCATTATGGATGCCTTGTCAGCTGTCGTGGGCAGTGGTTGACCCTTCACTGTCTCCTCTGGCCTCATCTCTGTGCCCCACCATGCTTTCTGACAGAGTACCTCCACACTTCATAGCAGTCACACTTCTTCCTTAACCCTCCAGCCAGCTCTGCTTTCAGCCAAGATGCCGCTTCACACCAACGTGTTTCTAGCTTTTATGACCAGGACCTGGCAGGTTTGATTTGGAACAGGAAACTTGGAAGCATCTTAGACCAGAAGAAACAGCTGGCCACATCTTGCTTTTCTCCAAAATGAAGTGAAACTCTTCACACACACACACAGAAAAAAAAAAAAAAAAAAAGGCACAGAGGTATTCCTTTCTGTTCTGTTTTTCCATCCTCTATTTAATAGTTCCTCCTTGCCCATACCTGATCTCCGGTTCTGCACACATCTCTTCAACCCCTGGTAAAGATGCTTTCTCACTGTATCCCTTGGCTGAGCTCATTACCTAATAGAGAAAAAATTCAAACAATGAGAAAAGGTTCTCCTCTTTCAGAAGCAGCCAACCCAGCACTGTTCCAGCATCAAAGATACCCGTTAGCATCACATCACTGTTTTTGGCTGCCTAATAAGGCACATCAAGAAAATTACTTGTCTTAATCATCTCTTCTCTAGATGCATGTAACTTCACAAGAAAATATCTGATTCATCATTGCTTGGAAAAGCAGGCTGGCTTTAACGTGCCCCCAGAACCATTGCTCCCCACCAACCTTTGACCAGGTTTTTATTTTTTTTAGAGGGGAGTTTGACTTTCTGACTCTAATTATCTGCAGATTTTTCTTCATTCGCTACAGGCTGCATCTGCCCTTGGCCACTGATGAGAGGCTCAGCCAGAGCAGGTACCAGGTCATATATATTATGGCTTCTCATCCAACCTGCCCATTTGTGTTCCCCCAAGAACATCATAGTGCAGATTGGGATCTTGATCCACTTTGTCCCCTCCCAGAAGCACAACTGTTGTCCTGCACCCAGATATCCTCCTTGTCTCATGGAATTGCCCCAGAGACACTGATGCCTGCTCTCAGTGTTTGCATTAAAACCTCACCTGCTTTGATTGCTCCAGTCCTGAGGCAACAGTGCAGCCCACTGTGATGTGAAGCACATGGTGAAGGTGCTCCTGCAGGAAGAAACAGCAAACTTCATCCTCTTGCCAATGCTTTTCAGAGTCACTTTAATGACTCCAAGCAGTACTGAGAGCTGCAGGGAGACAAAAGAGGTTATAAAACAGGCCAATCCTCCCAGGCTATCACAGCTGATCTTACTTATTGCCAGTGAGCAATAAAGCATTATAACCCTGGGACAGTTTGTGCTGCACACATTACCCTCTTTCTTGTCCTCTGAGGAGCTCTGAACAAAACTAAGGGCAAAAAAGAAGCCACAAAGAAGAAGAAATTATGCTTAAGGAGGAAAGAACTGGGAAAATGTGCAGTTCTTCCTGAAACCTCACCCAAGTTCCAGTGATCAGCATTTCTTGAGCCAGACACGGTGTCTCCATCTAATAGCCCTTGATGGCTTTTTCCTCAAGGTATCCCTTTTTGAACTCTTGCAAACCTCAATATACCACAGCAGGGACTTCCTTGTCTCAGTTCAGCATGTGGAAAGAAACCAGCTCCACTTGCTGCCTTCTAACAGGACACCCAAGAGCTTAACCTGGTGAGAGACAGTTCCTCCTTGCCTGCTCACAGCTGTACCTCATCTGCCCTCTCAAAGCTGAATATACCTACCCTGTTCATGGTGTAGTAACTATTCCAGACCTTTTCAAATCCTTGGTGCTCTTCCCTAGCACTGGAGAGACCACTGTTGTACATAGCATCTGAGACATGGGCACACCCTGGCTGCAGATAAACTGCTGCAAGTAGCATTTCCATTTTGTTCCTTTCCTAGACATTCCTAAGGTCTTTCTCAGATATGATAGGGGTGAATCTATTCCTTGACCTCTCCAGAGATGCAGCTAGCAGCCAGGTGCCTGTGAAACAGGGCATCCCCCCTGCAGCTGGCACATACTTGCACAGCTTCTTGCTGACAGTGTGCTCTGCTGGGATGTGATGTGGACCTCTCATCCAGAAGTGAGGCTTTTCAACTTGCACCATCAGCTTGAGTTTGAGCCCAAGCCCAGTGCAAATCCCAGATGTAGGATTTCATGCACAGAAGTACTCCTTTCATGCACAGAGTACATCTGTACCTCTTCCATGCAGTGAGTTGTCACGTATTTCCAGGCTAATTCTCCAAAAGCTCTTCTGGGGCAATAAAGAGCATGCTGTGCTAAACAATTGAGTTACCTCAACCTGGCAGAAACAGAGAGAGATGACAAGAGCAGGTCAGTGCTGAATGAGAAGACTCTACCACTGCCTTGCAGGGTGCTGCTCTTTCACATCACCACTTCCTCTTACTGGAGCAGATGGCGCGGTGCACTCCAGGGGAGAAAATGGCAAGCACTGCAGACCCAAACTGCTTTAAAATAGATGAACGTGTGCTTTTGTTCACCACAGCCCATTCATATCTTGATTGACAATGCTGGAAACAATACTAGCTGCATGGGAAATGTGCCTTGCTGTCTGCTTCTTGTACTGTGAGAGCACAGAAGACAGTGTGGTGTGGGGTTCCAGGAATGACATGCTAACATCAGCCTGACCACAGATCACCTTGATATTCTCAGCCTAGGAGACCCAACAGTTGTGATCATACTGGCTTGATGTGGTACAAATCTGGTCACTTCCCAAGCATATGTTTTAACTGGGGACTTTTTTCAGCTTTCCCTCTCCTACAAGGTCCCTGGACCATCACATTAAGAGATGAAAAGCAGCAGGATGGGATCAGCCTCTTGCAGTCTGGCATCACCATGCAACCCCTGCTGCCAAAGTCAATCACCTGCAGCTGTTCCTCTTACCTAGCAGATGCCAGGAAGGTGGGCATTTGGAGCAAGAAGGCCAACAGCTCAGGCAACTACAGCTTTTTGCTGTTGTAGGTCCACATTTTATGATGGGCTTTGATATGTGCTGCATTTAGTCTTTGCTGTTAAGTGTCTGTTTGCCTTGAGTCTGGAACCAGCAGAGAAATCCCAATGCTCAAGCAAAGGAGAAGAGCATTCCATGAAGATTTGATGGGAGCAAGAGACACAAGCAGGGTTGTTATTCCTCTCTGTTAAAAAAAAAACACTGCCTAAATCCCACTCATTGCAAAAGTATCATGCCGGGTGGGCATTTTGGCTTTATTTCATGATTCATGGCAGCTTTGCTCTCTGCCAGATCAAACTGCGCCACATATTGTTTTACAGCAACTGGGCTTTTAGCCCCATGCAAAACAGTGGTGTTGCAGTACTGTCCAAAAATCAGGCACACGGGGAGCTGAGGCTTCATCCAGAGCATCTTGCTTAATCCCACGAATACCAGTCCCCACAAAAATAGAAACAATTGCCTTCTCACAGAGCAGTTTGTTGTATCAAGTTTCTAGTGCTCACAGCAACCAAGATAAATTAGTGTTATCTTTGTGGCTGCTAGATTAAATGTGTTTGGGGTTTTTTTCCTTCCTGTAATGTTAAATAAATGAGGGATTTCTTTTGTGTTTTGAGGAGGCAGGAGGATTGGATTAACTTCTTACCTTTATGACATACTATGCCCACTTAATTTTTGCATTGATGACATGGAAACTGTGCTTGAAGCCAAAAATGGAGCCTGTTTGCCATGTTTGCTAGTGTGTTGACAGAGAGACTGGTTCAGTTAATCAAGCAGCCCACATTATTTAAAATAATCCTAAACCTCCAGGGGGCCCTGCAGTTAGCTCAGCATCTCCGGAGCTCAACATCTGGGACAACGCTGCCATGTCAAACTCACTGGGATGAGACTGGAAAACAAGTGGAGGAGAGAGCCCTGCAGCTCTGACACTGCCTCAATTTTCATATAAGAAGTATTCAAATGGGCTTGCCAAGACTGCTTTGGAAGCTGGTTTCCCATCTCAGGGCAGGATTTTAATTTCCAAGATGCAGTATTTCTTTCATTTTACTGCCAGAATTTTAATCAAGTTTACATGAGTAAATGTAAAAGGTTTTGCCTACACTACTGCTCACTATAACTTAACCTTGTCTCAGGTAGCTGTTGGTGAGACTCCCCACCAGCTCTCCCTGGAAAACCTGAGGGAGGATTTTTAAATCTCCTGTAAATCTGGCTTGTCTGTTCAAGTGGCATGCCAAGGAACTACTGAGGTCCTGATTTTTAAGGTGTGCAAAGCCTTTCTCCGAGACTAGCAGTCTCCTAGGAGGTGTCCAAATGCATGGGGAAGTGCTGACATCCACCTTCCAGAGCACAGCCACTTTTCTGGAAGCAGGCAGTCTCTGCATTTTTCCTTCAGAGCAATGTGAGAGTGTCAGTACTGAGTATTTTGTTGTCCTTTGCAGGGACTGTGCCACTAAGTCCCAGGACATAAAGCACTGCACTCATTTTCTTCTTTCAGAGCAGCACCCTCTTTCATTCTCCCCAGTTCACTCTGGTTTAACCCCATTTCCTACATGCAGGGGTTGTTTGATACTGGCCAGTCAGTCTGTGTGTTCCTTTCTCAAAACATTTTAAACCTGCAGGTCAAAAGCAAACCATAGATCAACATTAGACCCAAGCATAGGGTCTCCAATATATCCTGGTTCCAGGAAAATCAAGCTCAGTAGAGGCAAGAGACCTCCTGGCAGGACCTCACTTCATCCCTGCAGTGCTATCAACCAAAGACATGGAGCAATAAGGCCATGTGGGCTGCTGGCTCTGCTTTCCATGAGACCACTTGCTTTTCTCTTGCCCTAGCACCCTTGGGATATGCTCTTTTCACTGCAAAGGAAGAGCTTTGTGGGGAACAGTAGGTTTGTGACCTTCAGCATGCCTCTTCCCTGCAGTGAGCAGATGCTGCCAGTCACTTTGGAAAGCCCTGGGGCTGGATGTAGCAACATATCTATCGCAAACTAGGGCTCTGGGCAGCCACAGATTGCAGCACAGAGTACAAATACATGGCCCAGCTACCTTTTTTTTTTTTGGAAACAAAGACCTGTGAGCCTTGGGACTATGACTACTGGGCTCTTGCTTCGTAGGAGTGGAGCTGTGCTGATCCAGCCAAACATGTGCTCCATGGCCTTATGGCTTTTTGGGAAGTACCAAGGGGCAGATGACACCACCACAAGCAAACAGTACTGCCTGAGCTGGCTGGCAGGGAGATGGGGATGATGTACAGGATGCTGTCATACAGGAGATGCTGGGTGTGATTTTCATTGCATCCCACATTGTTGGGGTGAGAAACAGTCCTGAGCAGGCTGTGTGATGTGGAGATACCAGGGTAAAGAAAGGCCAGCTCAAAATTTCCGCATGTGTGAGCTGTCCACATATCTAATGCATGCCTTATTGTGGTCTACAGCCTCCTCACGCAGCAAGTGGAGGGACATGCACTGGTCTCTTTTCTCTGTGACCACTGACAGGACCCAAGAAAACAGCATGAAGCTGCCAAGGAAGGTTTAGGCTAGATATCAGGAAAAGATTTTTCATCCAGCGGAGGGTCAGGCATTGGAAACAGGCTCCCCAGGGAAGTGGTCACAGCACCAAGCCTGCCAGAGTTCAAAAAGCATTTGGACAATGCTTTCAGGCACATGGTATGATTCTTGGGGTTGTCCTGTGCAGGGGCAGTAGCTGGACTGGATAATCCTTGTTGTTGGTTTCCAATTCAGGATATTGTATGACTCTGTGATTCTCTGCCAAGATACAGATTGTCTTATTCATGAAGAAAAAGCACATATGTAACCTTGCATCCACCATTAGGGCTCCCATCTCCAATTAAGGCTATCTTGGGCCGTTTAGGGGCATGATAAAGGCTTTGAAACTATAACAAGGCAATAAAGGAGACAGAAGGTAACTGGGACAAGCTCAAGGGCTGTGAAACCTCTTCCTCTATTAGCCGCACATGCATATAACCTGCCAGGCAGTTTGGTCTTTCAGAGATAAGCCTGGGGTTACACACTCAGGAGCACAATCTGTCTGAGTCTGCCAGCACCTCCCAGCCTTGGTGAGAGCTCTGAGCCCAGGCAGCCTTTGGGGCAGAGCACAGCACAGCAGCAGTTCAGAGGGCATCATAAACAACCGCAGCTTATTAAAACAGCCCCAGCCTGGCAGCAAAATGTGAGTGAGACTTTGGCCTTGCAGGGCTACCATGAAACCAGCTGCCAGATGTTTCCTCAAGTGTCCTGCCTACCTCTGGAGGAAGAGCTGTAATAAGGTGCTCAGTCCCAGTGCAAACACATGAGGTTCAGCCCCTCAGGGGTGGCTGATGTCTTGTAGCTACTGCTGAGCCATACCAGCCTGGCAGGACATAAGCATTTCATCCCAAGGGTATCTGAATGGTGATCAAGCACCAGCCAAGCCTGGCCACATCCCAGCAGAATGCCAGGGGAAGGCTTCTTCACTGAGGGGAGTCTGACCCCCCAGCCACTCAAGAGGGACATGGTAGCCTGGCAGCTCCTCTCTTCAGCTGCAGCTCAACACCTGGAAGAGGTCTGTGCTGACTTTTTGCTCCAGGGCTGCACCGGCACCAGGTATAGAGCTCATCACTGTGCAGCAGCTCTGCTCAGCATAAATCTGGGACTTGTTTCCATCTGGGGCCTAGATATAAATGTAGGAGATATAAAGGCTGTTCCCTATCACTCTGTCTGACTTCAAAACTTTGGCAAATAACTTTCCTCATCAGCGCAGTACAGAGTAGATAAAAACACTGGAGTAAATGATATTTCTGTGGGTGTAGGAATTAGTAGCATTTGTTGAAAGATTGATGTACTGCCTAACAATCCAATACTTTAAAATCAAGTGAAAATTAACATTGAACATAATAGAATACAAGAGAATAGTAGATTCTGGAAAGAAATACTCATCACATGGGGCCAGATCTGCTAAAAACCACAGGCACACACGTGCACACAGTTCACCACCTCCATGTGATCAGCAGTCAGCACAGACTGCTCCTCATGCAACGAGGGAAGGAGATGTTCCAAATCAGGCAAGAAAAGGCCCCACTGGGTCCTGTACCACCTACCACAGGGGAGCTTTACTGTCTCAGCCCTGCCACTGGGCAAGGCAGAGGGATTATTCCCATCAGTTCAGCACTGGGCAGAGTTAAGGTGATTTATTCTGAAATTCCTCAGTGCTTCATTTCTGGCTTTTGGAGCCTAATCCCTTGGACATGCTCAGTTTCCTGCACTTCTGTGGAGATAGCCAAGATTTCTACTGCTTCATTCAGCCCTTGTTTCACTTTGCTCTTGAACACCACTACACATGGAAGAGAGAGAGAGAGAGAGAATGGAAGCAAAGCAGGCCAGGAGCAGAAAGGAGATGAAGGCTGGGCAACAGTCTGCAGCTAGTTCCTAAACAACTCGGTTTGAGTTTGTGGAGAGGATTGTGGGCAGAGGATTTTTGGCATGTTTACATTGCATCTCCACTGGATGTGAAACAGGCATATTACTCAATGGACTCTTTGCCAGCCTTTCAAAACCTGTGCAGAGCTGGGGCTCCCATGTTCCTCTTGCACTTGCAAGAAGGGAAATTTATGTTTCCGCTGCCATCCTCCAGGCCTGCCTAGAGGAAATGTCTGGGTTAGACTAAACTCAGTGGTGACAAGGACCCTGAGGAAAGAGCTGCACAGAAGCACCTGCTTAAGGTGTAGCTGCTTGTGCCTCAGGTACATCAACAGCCACCTCCCAGGCAGTCAGACAACTAGGGAAAGAAAACCTTGCAGTCCCCAGAGGGATGACAGGGAGACAGTGCTACTTGCTGGAGGCATCTTCTGGAAAGTATTTGTTCACCATATTTGTTTGAAGCTGGTACCTAAGACCGAACTATTCAGACATTAGCTCTGTGCACGCCAAAGAGCATCTGCCACCAACACAGGGGACTTGGTGACAATATCCATGGAGCACACATCTTTGTTGGCTAAAATTGCTCAGTGTGAGCATCCACTTGCTTTTTCCTCCAAACCCAGTCCAGACTGAGACTAAAAGATATTCAGCAACTGAAAAAAAAATCGGAGAGAGCTTGAATATCCTCTTTTAAGATGAAAGGAAGAGCAAGGTAAGAACAAGGTTTACTTACATGTTCACAAAAAGTCTCCAATAGTCACATGGCCACATAGTACCTGGCTGGCAGTTTGCTTGCACTACCCTTATCTAGAATGCTCCTTCTGGGTTCCAGCCCATGCCTGTCTCTTCCAATCTCTAGCTTAACCCAGAAAGGAGTCTGCTTTACCTCATGATGGGGCTCACAAATCCAGATATCCCAGAAGACCCAGTAAAAGATCTCAGGAAAGGCCAGGAGCTTCTTTTCCATGATCTCTGGTCACTGTCAGACCTGGTCACTAAAACAGAAACTGGGTCACAAACTCTGGTAAGAGCAAAACTCATCTGGCATAGGAAAGGCAAACCATGAGGGAGCCTCCAGCCGGTGCTCCACTTTTTGGAGCTGAAACCTAACTTTGATCTGCCCCTGAATTTACATCTTGCTCTGATGGCAATGTGTCCACTGGCTTTGGATCAGACGCTTCAGCCCAGACCTGAGGAGATCGCCTGTGGGACAGGACAATGATAACCACTGCAGAGTCCTCTGAGACATGGAAACTTATGGAAACCATCTTTTCCTTTCTCCTTGTGATGTTCCCTAAACCAAGCCAACAGTAGTAACCTGTGATGAGAACACTATGACTGTCTGTGCCTCCTAAAATTCACCCAGGAAGACAAAGTCTGAGGCTGGGGAACTTGGAAGGGCAGTAGGGAGAGCTGAGCCCCAGCACAGGCCTGGGACATCCCAGAGGGAGGGCAGGGAGGGTTGTGCACCTTCCAGAGTCCTGCCTTGGTGGCCAAGCTTGGAGATCTCTCTAGATGACATTGACAGCAATGCTTTTCCATTTGACACACATGCCATGTAATTCCATGCAATTGAAAGGGCTACCTGGCACTGTAGGAAGCTATAAGAAACACAGCTGTCAAGCAGCTGGACCAGGCAAAGCAGTCTGGTGTGCATGGCTTGGCAGGTGGGGCCCCTCTTCATCACTCAGAGTTTCATGGAGGGCAGCTCAAGCTCTGGGAACTGCTGGGGAGAATGACACCTCTCCTCCTGCAGCTCAGTGTGGGGCAGGCCAAGGGCAGTCTCTACAGTGCCTTTGAGACACAGAACATGTCACTCCCCCATGTGAGTCTCCTCGGGAGTGAAATGTGACACTGAGTGTGGGGGGCAGGTGTCACCTCCTTGCATACCAAGCCCCACTGCCCCAGCCCATGCATCCATATGAGGCATTCCCCAGCTGCCCTTATCACTATTTCAGGACCACTTGCATTCCTGGCTCTTATCATTTTTTTCTAGACATGTGAGCCCATGAGCTCAAATGCCATGAGCCCACATCTGGCCCCTCTCTGTCCATGCACTGAGCCAGATGCACAGAATTCGGGGTGCCAGTGTTGACAACAGGGCAGCTTTTGGATGATAGATTCATGTGTTTTTTTGCTTAGAGGATCACAGAAATCACATACTTTCAGGCTTTTACATCTCATGGCCCTGTGTATTATCAAGCAGAGACTCATTTCACCTGCTACAGGACAGGCATCTCTGAGTTTTAAACCAGTGATGCTCACCAGTGCACTCACTGCCAGTCCCACCTCTCCCAATAGAGTGGCTGGAGTTACCAGTGCTTCCTGGATTCTCCAGCTGAAGCATGTAGGTGGGGAAGCATCATCTCAGGATGGCCATCACTAGCTGTCTCCACAGATGATTTCAAGCTATTTGAAAACTCTGAGGGTTTGGTCAAAACTGTGGCCTATGGCCAAACTTGTCATAGAACTGTTAATTTTCTGGCTCCCTGGCAACCTTGGTACTTTTAACACCAAATGGCCTTGTTTGTGATCATCCGACTACCAAAATCACATAGACAATGGCTTTAACCTGCTGAGTGTAACTCCTAGAGGACACTATAAGACGTGTAGATGTAGTGCTTAGGGACATGGATAAGTGGTGGAGACTTGGCAGTGCTGAATCAAGGATTGGACTTGATAATCCGAAAGATCTTTTCCAACCTAAATGATTCTATGATTCTACAGGAGCCGTTGGGTAGGGAGGAGAAGTTGGGCAGCCTTGTTTTTTGCTCTGCAGCAGTCCCTCTCTACCCATAGAATTTTGCCTTCTGTGAAGATTTCTAGAGAGAAAATCTTACATACCTGTTACACTGAGCAAGTTTTTTTATAAGTCCTTAAGCTCAAATGTGCTCCATCTCTCTCCTCACCCTGTCTGGTAGGGAACTAGGGCAGATGCCTGAGGAAGAGAAGAGCTGGACAAGCCTGTAGTGATTTCTCTCCAGATTACTTTCCCTGCCAGGTTGTTTTGCAGATCAAGGATTTCCTGAAGAGGCAGGAGTGTCTTTTTATGCAATAGTGGCATTTTTTATTCTGTGAATGTGTCTCGTCCCTTTTTGAACTCACATTGGTTTTTAGCATCCACGAAGTCCTATGACAGGGAGTGGCACATTTAACGTACACCTCCTTTACAAATGGAAAAAGTAAGAGTGCTGATGGATTGACAGGATCCCTGATACGATCTTCATTCATACGCAAAGTCTTAGACCAGAGTGAGTGATGAAACAAACCAGCCAAACTTACTTGAGACAACAGTGCAGATAGCAGCTGAGCTGTGGATAACAGCAATACCCAGCAGGAGCCCATCTGGTCTGCAGTGGGAGCTAAGGTAGGCAGGAATATGCAAAGGTGCAAGAGTCACATCGTGCACTTCAGGCAAAGGTCTGCGGGACAGTTCACTTGTGCATAGCCCACAGATAGGCTTGATTGCTTTATGCAGAATAACATACCTCTGTATTAATAAGGGATGAATGTGTTTACCTTAGACTAGGACAACTTGTTGGATTACATACCACACCAATATATGAATTCTCCATGTCTTGCCTGCCCCTCATCATTCTGTATTTGCTTACTGCAGCACATACTCTTCATTTTAAGCACTGTGGGTTTTTCGCCTGTTCCCGTAAGACCCTTGGTCCACTGAGATGGGTCTGTGAAGTCCCACAGACTACATCAGGGGAATCAGTAGCCATCAATGCTTTCAGGGGAGAACAATTTCAAATAGGGAAATATAACCATACAATCATGGATGGATTTATGTGGAAGGGAGCTCTGGAGACATCTGTCCCATCCTCCCTCCTTGTATGAGGGCCACTGTCACAGTCAGGTCAGGATGTTTGGGGCCACATCCAGCTGAAGCTTGATGTCCCCAAGGATGGAGGTGCCACCACCTCTCTGGGTCATGTACTGCTGTCCCATTCTTCTGGAGCAGTGGTTTCCACCTATCTCATCATCAGATCTCATTTCATCCCTGTATTGTGGAAGTGCCTGTTGGCTCTTGTCCTTGCACTGAACACCTCCGAGGTTTGGCTCTGCATTCATTATCTCTCATGCAATGGAAGATGCATCTGCAACTCCATCAACCATTTCTCCTCTGGGCTGAAGAAATCCATTTTCCTCAGTCTTTTCTTACATGCCACTTGCTCCAAACCCTTGCCAATCTGGTGGTTGCCACTGGGCTGCAGCCTGGCACTATTTCTCTCCCACTGTGGATGCAGATTGGGCACAATGCTCCACATACAACCTTGGCAGTGCCTGGCAGTGGGGAACACAGCTCTGGCAATGATTTAAGAGACTCAAACTTTGGATTGACATAGAAAAAGCAATTAAACTTGGAATGCAGCGCATATTAAAGCCATGATGTACAATCATAAGGCAATAACTCACTATAAGGGAGAGTAGAATGCAAAACAAAGGAAGTCTGCTGAATAAATAGGATGTGTGCTTATGCAGATACGCAGTGCTGGGAGCCAGCAGCGCTGTGGTAGGCAGCGGTCAGGTCCATGACAGCCCATGCACTGCAGTGTCCATGCTGGATGGGGACATTGCCGGCTTTGCAATGTTGGTGTCAAGTGTCCTCCCTGCCCAAAGGCAGTTGCCTCCAACCCTTTATCAAGAGATTTATTTTAAATACGTTGTTTGACTTTAGAAATCTCTACAGATTGTTTCACACTTAAGTCTTAATTTGAAATTCAGGTTTTATATTTTTGATTATGAATTGTATGTTATAGCTATGTACAAACATATTTATTGCCATATAATAGAAAAATATGTATTTTCATATTTGCAGGTGTCTAACGAAATATATGCCCACCCTCCTATTACCCAGACTACAAGGCAGCAGTAAGCCAGAAGTACTGATGAACTTGGCCCCCAGCTAACGTGAGAGCAGAGTCTGAGAGCAGCCAATCACTCACACACAGAGCCAGCTCTGTGATCAAAGCCCTTGGGTTAACCAGAGGCCACCAATTGCTATTTATAGCTGCTTAGCTCACGTTTAAGCAGAGGCTTTAAAAATCTCAGTCGATGGCAGTTTGGGTGCCAGGATAGTTCTGTCCTGCACATGGTTCCCTGAACAAGAAGGGTGCAAAGCCCCAGCCATGCTGCTGCATGTGCTGGACCAGTCTCTGGCTGCCAGGGAAGCCAGGGAAACCACAAGCAACTTGGGTTAAGCTGTTAATCAAATAGCACTTGATTATTTGATTTGAGCTACCTCTGGCTATGTTTTGGGGGACCCAAGGAAATTCCTTACTTGAGCAAACCCCACCATAACCACAAGTTTAGGGACTATAGGACCAAGGGCTATGAAGATTGTTCCAAAGGTGTGAAATAGCTCAAATCCAGCTCACATCAGCAACGACCTGAGCTTCATTGGGCACTGTAAGGACTCCCATGGAGAATTCATCCTGCAGAGGAAGAGGAACCAACCAGACCTTGAGGGACATGACATCAGAAGACTTGCCTTGAGTAATTTCAAGACTAGGCAATCAAAGAGAGCTGAGAAAGTTGGTAGGGTTTGAAGTGAGTCATCCCTCTGTGGGACAACCAGCCTAGCTATACAGCCCTTCTCCATGACATGACAGCACCTTCCTGTCTCTGAGACCTGATGACTGAAGTGCTCTGTGAGTCTCAAGATGACAAGGTTACAGCAGCCAGCCTCAGAAAATACAGTTTTCCATATTGTTGCCACGCTGGGAGCCTGAATGTCACAGAAGACTTTGTATTCTGAAGTGAGCCTTAGATGGATGGAAATAATTAGTGCAATGTGTTTGGTACTGCCTGAAATTTTTCAGCATTGCACTTTAAGTTTTGATGGAGTGGTACTGCACAAAATTGGCCAAAGTATTTTTGAAAAATTAGGAAAGATGATCTAGTGTGGCATTTGACTTTCAGAAAAAACATCAGTGTTATCACTGCAGTTGCAGAGGTGAAAAAGTTCATAACCTAAGATGGCTCAAAATCTATGCAACTTCAGGTTTCTCTGAAAAACTCAGCAGATTGTGCATAGAGCACAACGCTGACCTCTTACGTCTTTCCGTTAGCATCTTTGTGCAAGTGTGCACGCATGCAAGTACATGTGCATGTTTATGCGTATGTGAATCACACAATGCCCATGTTGCTGTCCTCTTGCACAACACATGAGAAAGCAATATTGCACTCACTTCCCTTCTCAAAAAACAGTCATCCAGAGTGCAGAAGTAACCAGCAAATGTTTAGCTGCTATGTGCTATTGCACCTCTTACAGGTTTGTCTTTCCTTTACGAGCAGGTAAGTCAGCAAATTCATTTCCCAACCTTCTTGTGGAGACTTTCAGAACCATCATATTTATTTCAACTTGCTGATTTTTCTGCAGACCCCAGCTATTGCTTGTTTTTGCCAGCTTTGCTGGTGTCACTCATTTCGGATCACTATAGGCTGGCCTCCCATTTACAAAGACAAAGACCTTCTCCTTCACCACCTGCTGTGTCTGCAACACCTTCACTTGCCTTCCAGCACTTTAGCTTCTGCTCAGAAATCAGTAGCATCCAGGGAAACTTAAGGAACAAAAAGCAGTTTGTTTTTCTTTTAGGAAGAGGTTGCGTTTTCTTTACACTGTTTTTCAGCCACTGCAGGGTCCCAGAGGTTGTTGCTGAAGGCTAGAAACACCTTTCTCTTCCTCATGCCATTCCATGAAGCAGAAGGAAGCTCAATAGATCAGTAATAGGAGATGAGCTAAGAGAAGAGGAAGAGGAGGGATGAAGGAGACAGGGAAAAATGTTCACAGGCTCCCTGGTCTTGGGACATGAGCTATTCCCAGCTGTCAGCACTGGAACGCTGTTTATCATATGATGGCCTGACTTCCTCCTCCCTGACCAAAGACAGAGGCAGCCTTCCTATGAATAACTAGTCTCCTTTCTACATCCCGTTAGAGTTATTCATGCCCTGGGTGTGTCTCTTGTCTGCAGGCACATTTCCTAAATTCTGCTTCATCCAATCCAAGCTTAGAAGTCCTTGCTCTGGTGCAAAGAAGCCGTGCATAACCAATTCCTGCAAGGTGCAGATCAGATTAACTGGACCTTGTGAGGTAAGTCAGGGAGAGAGCTGTCTCTGCAGGATCACGAGCACTTTGGAGAGGAGGAAATGCTGCTATACCTGCAGACACTGGAGGTATTTGTATGCACCAAACCTGGGATCTCAAGTGACCTACTTTGCAGCATTTAATGTGCAACTTCAGAACTACAAGATCCCCAGAGAGGGGTCATTTTTGCTAGCAGTCAGTTTCTGCAAGAAGGAAACTTCAAGTATCTGGTTAATTGTGTAAATCCTTGAATATAACTCCTCCACCCCATGGTTAAATTAAAACTTCCAAATAAAAAGATCAGGTTACACTCAAAAAGCATTTTTTTAGAATGCAAAGGCTGATGATTGGAGTAGCTCTAGCTGACCTTCCCCAGCACCCTGAGCTCTTGCCTTTACCACTGACATTGCCTTTGGCACTTGCTCAAGATACTATTTAATAGCCAGGCATCTTGTTCCTGCTGATTTACAGGTTCCCTCTATAGTGAATGTACAAAATTAGGCAAGTCCAGAAAGCAACAGATCTCATCTTTCATTGACACTAATCTTAGGATAAGACAAAATGCTTCATGGAGGGACAGACCATTCTCTGCTGCAGCAAAGAGCCCAGATGGTTACAGAGGCTCAGCTGAAGGGCATGAACCCCTGAAGGGAGCTTAGGATCATATTTATCATCAAGAACTACATGCACTCCTCAGTCTGGCTTTTTCCCTCTCAGCCTTCATCAACATTCAAGTGGCTTTCAGGCAAAGCATGCAAAGATAAGCTCTCTGAGTCCCCAGGTCTGGATGCACACAAGTTCCCAAGGCATTTGCCCCACCAAATAAGGTTTGCAGTTTTTATAGGGCAACAAAGTTAAAATATATATTGCTTCACTGTGACTTATGCATCTGGGCAGGTTCAAGTTCAGCCAGTTGGATATTTCTATGGTGTAAACAAGGCAAGCTGTCAATGCAGCTGGACTGATTCAACCTGCCTGAGAGGAGCTGTGCGTCCTTCTGACTCTGCAATCGCATCAGTATATCCGTTGACATAGTCCCAATTCCTTTTCATATTCTCACCACGGCCTTCTAGCCCTTGCTGTCCCTCTCCTGCAAGAGCAAACAGGGAATTTGGAGGATTTGGGGTTCCAGTCCAAGCTGCGTCTTTATGCTCCTTTCTTCCTTCATATAGGAGGGCTTGTGCTGTTCACAGACTTCTTTTTCTTTCTTTTTTTTTTTTTTTTTTTTACACATTATATCTGCACAACTAGGTGCTCCTGTGTTCAAACAAACAGCAGAAGGGCTGGAAAACCACCATATTTCTCTGCAACAACTGAAGCATAACAAATAAAAGTTTCTGGGAGGTCAAACCAGACGTCTCCACAGTGCATGTTCACTAGAGGAAGGGATGCCCTCAAGAAAAGGAAAGTAAGGATGGGTACACAGTTTTTGCACTGCTTTGTGCAATGTTGGGACAGAAAACCAACCTCCTTTCTTTTGCTATGACTTTTTCAGAACTTTGCTGATGAGAATGAAATCTACAGACTGCAGGAAAGCAAGGTCTTCAAACAGCTGTCTGAAAAGAACATCATAGATGTGAAGAAAGCAGGAGGTACCATTCTCTTCTTGCAGGGACTTGCCACCTCCTGGATCCCAGTGTCCAGGGAAGACATTCTTTTAATCTGGTATCAAGCCTCGTCTTAACACTGATAGAATATTTTCAACAAGCACATTGCATGCCTGGCCAAGGACTTACCTCTTTGTTGTTCCTATCTGCCTGGCATTTAGTTTCTCCACTCACTTGTCTCCTTGTGCTACTCTTTGAGCTCTTCCTTTGCTGGAAGCCCATTCCCTTTTTTCTCTCTAAGTAACAGCTTTCCTTAAGGGATTTGTAGTAACTTATTTGCATTCATTCCCTCCTCCATAATCTCCCTTTTCTTGCAAGGGTTTTCAAGGTCTCTTTTGCTAGGCATTTTTAATATTAAAAACCACAGTTTTGTAATACATTGTCTTTCTCTACAGCATACAGTACCAGGCAACTGGCCTCACACCATCTTCTCTGTGCATGTTTGGCTAGAAGGGAAGGCACCATGATCTTCAGCAGGGCAGAATACACATTCTGTAGGGTGTTTGACCATGGGTGCACATGAGATCCAAAGGGAGACATGCCAAGGTAAATACCCTACTTTGGGCCTGCAGCCAGTATATTGAAGTACCCCCGGGCTTTCTGAACAGAGCCAGGAGAACCAGTGGTGCCTCTGCCTTGGAGCACAGTCATGAGCCTTAACTGAGAGTGGGATTTCCTCTGATAATGGGGAATGTTGAATGCTCTCTGCTTAATTTCCTGGGACAGCCGCAGGAGTTTGAGACCTTTGAAAATAAAAGAGGAATCCCATCACCTGACTGGACTTCTCAAGACTTATCTTTAGTGGAGCTGTTTGCTGTGACCCTATGGGAGCTGCACAGGGGCCTGGGACGACAAGGAGCTCCCAAGCAACATGTCAGGCTTCAGCATACAGTTACGGCTGTGACCAAGTTGATGATGAGAAGCCGTTTCCTACAGATTTCTGTCATGTTGGCCACAGCTGACCAAGGGGCTGTCAGTGCTGGCTGGCCAGCAGACATAGACACTGATTGACTAGCAGGACACTGCACCCAAGCCTCTCTCTGCTTTTGCTCAGCAAAGATGTTCACTGGGTTTCTTCCCACCAGCTGTTGAGTCTCATGAAATCTTAAAGGGATCTGTAATCTTTCCACTCCCCCTTCTAGTGTGGCTGAAACCCACTGGTATGTCTAAAAGGGACAAGGGAGGACTCACAGTCAGGCAGATACACAGCTCAGACACGGATGTGTCCTTTCTGGAGAATGCCATGCCATATTGCTGACTGCTACCAGTCCTGGGGCTCTTCACTGGCCTGGCTGACTCTCCTGCAGTGCACCAGAGCTGTCCAAAATTACTCCAAAATTAGCTTCTCCCCTAGTATTTTGATATGAGGCAACATCTGATTAAGATTGCTTCAGAGTTACTGTCACAACCTTGTCATGGGCAGGTAAACTTTAACAAAAACCCTCCTGTGCTGGTGCAAGTGTTGTGGCTTGGCTCAAAGGCAGCAGCAGCAGTTTCTCAGGGCCGCTGATTTGGAAATTGCTGGCAAGCACCAACGTTGTGGCAGTGTCAGTCACACCACCACAGTGGGCACGGCAGCAAGCACAGGGAGCGTGGCACCTTTGTCACCACCTGAGGATTCCAACAGCCAGAGGTGGAGACCTGACCACAACCACAGCACTGAGCACTCCCGACCAGGCTCGGGGCACAGTGGGATGTGGAGATGCAGAGGGCTGGAGTCTCCATGTCCATTGGCAGTGATGAGGATGGCAGCAGGGGTGGTAGGAAGAAGAAGGTAGCAGGAGGGGGCTGTTGATTTGGGACAGGGCATGAGGTATGGGATGGGGTGCCCCATGGCAGCAGCCCCGGCATGGCTCCCTGGGCAGTGCTGTTACATCAGCCACCCCACTGGTTTACAGCACTCGCCCTTGAGCCTTGGCCCTGCAGCCTGCTGCAGTGTGGATACATTGCACAACATGCTTGGCCCCTCTCCCCTTCCCTGCTGAGGCTGCCCACTGGCCAGCTGCTGGGTAGCCAAGCTGTCACAGCAGCCTGCAGGTTCCCAACAGGGAGGAGAAAATGCTCCATCCACCCCTGTCTCCAGCAGGGCACTGAGGAGGTGGCAGGATCAGGAAGGGTCCCCAAGGACATACTCAAGCCTGTTGTTAGAAGTGGCTCTTGAGGGACTGTGGCAGGGGAAGAAGGGCTCTTCAGGAGACATGGAAGCCCTGCCTCTGCTCCTGCAGCAAGAGGAGCTGAACCTGAGGGGTGCAGAAGCCACCATGTCCTGTACCAGGACGTCCTGGAATAAATACTCACTGAACCAGGAACAAATCCCAGGGGAGACATGGGAGAGTGGGACCCTCCTTCCAGAGCTGTGTGTCATGGATAAGACTGGTTCTACGTTGCTCCTTCAGGGAGAAGCAACCTGGAGCCTCTTCCCCATGACAGGGAGCAAGTTCTTCCTATCCCTCAGCAAGGCAGGAGGGGTGGAAAGCTGTGGGGAAATCACAAAGACCACTGTGCAATGGCCTAGCACAGAGCTAAATATAGCCACTATCTCATCTTCCCAAAGATAACAGCCCATGTCCACAGTCGGCCTCAATGCCCTGCCCCAACTTCCACCTACCTTTGCTTCAGGGGCAAACACCAAGCCGCAGTTGTGAAACAGCCCACCCCGCTCATGGCAAACAGGGCTTGTATTGTGGGGCAGAAAGCCCTAAGCCACCTGGAGTGCATGCATTCCTCCCCCAGCACTGGGGGCTGGCTGGACAAAGCCTGCACAGTGCAGAGGCAAACCCACATCTCCCTTGGCACCTCCGTGGTGCTGAGCTGCCAGCAATGCACCAGGAAAACTTGTGGCAGACCAGAGTGACAAGTGTAAGTCAGTGCTTCCCAGTTTTTGGGCTTATCCCATTAAAACGACCACTTCCACCTGAACCTCTCTGGACCAGCAATGCGGAGCCAGGCTGCAGTGACCCTGCTTGGAGAAGGGGAGGCAGCACTGGAGCAGGCCCATGAGCAGTGATCACTGTATCCCATGTCTGTATTGCTCCTGGGCAAATCTCAACATGGGTCCCCTCATCCCTGCTGTACCACAAGCTGAAATCCCACCATGCCCTCAGCACATGAAATATTACTGTAAAGTCTGCAAGGCTCCTGCAATGGGTACATCTTTCAGGTCTCTTTTCCCAACTTTAAAGCTTACCACTGCCTTTATCTAAAAAGAGTTTATAAAACAAAAAAATGTATGTTTTTTTCCCCCTCAATAAAATCCTTATGCCTTGCAGAGTAATAAGTTTATTAAATGGCAGCTTCCAGCAGGAAGTCTCTAGCTTTAACAATAGCTGTCTCTGTTTCCACAAGTTAATTGAAAACAAATGTTGACATTTCAATCCTGCTTTTCTGCTCTGTAAGGAAGGTGAGAGACACCAGTGTTGCCCACTGCTGTGCAGTTAGAGGCCAGATATGGCACAAAAAAGAGGTAAATACTATTATTCTCATGGAGAGAAGGTAAACTCACCATCTCCACCTTTCAGAGGGCTTTACAGCCTCAGTTGCTTGCCCATGGAGGTGGCATTTGTTCCCAGAGCTGCTTCTCTGACAGGGAGGTCAGCTCCGTGCACACTGTTGAGGACATCAGGCTCTGTGCTGATGTGGGCTCAGGAGCAGCCCAAAGGAGCAGAAATTGGAACTGGCAGTAGAAGAGCAGCTGGGAAGACCCCTTGGCCCAGCTGGCCCTGCAAAGCAGTGTGGGTCTATGCTAGAGCATCGACTTACCTGGCAGATATTTTCAGGGTGTTGGAAACTACTTCCCAGCTCTGTTCACAAGCCAGATAGTGATTACCATGGGGTTGGTCTCTGTGCCAACTGGGCCCTGCAGGTGTTTTTTCCTCAGGGAGGGAAGCCACCTCTAGTAATTTTTTCCACTGCACATCGTAAGTATTGCCTGGAAAGCAGATGTTGGAGTACCCACTGGAGATTTCACCCCAGACACAAGCACAGCCACAAGACATGGGTGTGTGAGTTACCCTCTTCCCCATCCAGCCCTGAGCTCCCAAACACCCTGGGCCAGCTCAGCCAGGAAGATCAGTGCTGCAAAAAGGCTTTACTGTCTCAAGAACATGTTCCTGTTTACGTAGCTGCTTACTTGTGGCACCAACAAAGCCTACTCTGCCCTTCTCAGTTCTGGCCCCTCCATTCAGGGAGGACATGTGGTGCTGGAGCAGATCCAGAGAAGGGCAATGAGGATGGTGAAGGGTCTGGAGTACAGGTCTGACAAGGAGGACCTGAGGGAGCTGTGGTTGTTTAGCCTGGAAAGGAGGAGGCTCCACGGGGAATCTTATCACTCTCTACATGTCCCTGAAAGGAGGCTGTAGCCAGGTGGGGGTCAGTCTCTTCTCCCAAGTGACTAGCTATAGGACAAGAGGGCACAGTCTTAAGCTGTGCCAGGGGCAGTTTAGGTTGGACAACAGAAGGAATTTCTTCACAGAAAGATTAGATATTGGAATGGACTGAGCAGGGAGGTGGTGGATTCACCATCCCTGGAAGTGTTTAAGGAAAGACTGAATGAGGCACTTAGTGGCCCAGTCTACTTGGCAGGGTCGTGTTCGGTTGTAGGTTGGATTCGACCATCCCAGAGGTCTTTTCCAACCTGACTGATTCTGTGATTCTGGACAAGCAGGGACAGCTCCCTGGCACGGGAGCAGTGGGGCAGCGAGGGGCCGGAGGCAGCCAAGGCCTGATGCAGAACTTGTCCCTTCCACCAGCACAGGCTTGCTCTGCTGCAGGGGGGCGGCGGGGCTGCTTGGCGAGGTGGTCCTGCAGGGAACCCCCCTGTCCCCGTGCCCCCCTGTCCCCGTGTCCCCCTGCCCCTGTGTCCCCATATCCCCATGTCCCCGTGTCCCCATATCTCCATATACCCCTGTCCCCGTGTCCCCCGCCCCTGTGTCCCATGTCCCTGTGTCCCCATGCACCCGTATCCCCATGTCCCCATATCCCCCTGTCCCCATACCCCATGTCCCTATATCCCCATGTCCCCCTGTCCCTGTGTCCCCATATCCCCATATCGCCCTGTCCCCGTGTCCCCCTGTCCCCATATCCTTCTGCCCCTCGTCTCCGTGTCCCC
>JAWWEE010000122.1:29144214-29191550 GCA_035221455.1 Xenops minutus | reverse complement strand
CGCTCCCTGTCACCCTGTCCCTTGCTCCCCCTATCCCCGTGTCCCGCTGTCCCCATATCCCCATCTCCCCATATCCCCCTGTCCCCATCTCCCCATACCCCCATATCCCCATATCCCCGCGTCCCAGCGCTGCCCTCCGGGAGCCGCCGCGACCCCGGCCCCGCCCCCTCGTGCTGGCCCCGCCCCCTCGCGTGCCGGGCTGGCTCCCGGCGCACTCTGATTGGCTGCCGCGGGCGGGGGCGGGGCCTGGTGCCCATAAGAGGCCTTGCGGGTCGCGGCGCTGCGGGCGGGGCGTGTCTGCGGGGCCGGGCCATGCGATGCACTGCACCAGGTACGGCCGCGGCGGGGGGCACCGTGCTCGTGGTGATACTGACACTGGTACTGATACTGGCACTGCTGCTCTGTGACTTCCCCGCCTGCCTCCTGCTCGGGACTGCCGCCCCCGGGTGCGCGGGAGCGGTCCCGGCGCTCCCCGCCGCGGTGCCGCTCCGGGGGAGGGCGGTGCGGGATCCCCGCGCTTGGCTGTGGCTGTGGCTGCTGGTGCTGGTGGTGGTGCCGGTGCTGCTGCTGGTGGTGCTGCTGGTGCCGCTGCAGCGCCCCGGGCCACCCGGGTTGCTTAGCGCGGGGCTGGCGCTCCCGCTGCTCCGCGCGGTGCGGGCGGCGTGGCGGGATGTGCCCCCGGAGCCGGGAACAGGAGGAGGAGAAAGGAGGGGGGTGCGGGCCGCCCGAGCGCGGCTGGCCCCGCAGCCTGACTGGGCTGCTGCCCGGGGTTACCTGTGCGCAGGGAGCGCGGAGGAGGCTCGGTGGATACAGGTGTAAGTAATGCCGGTGCGCTGGCTTGCTTCCCCTCCCTGGAAAGAGAGAAGGGAGAAGCGAGTGGCGAGAAGTCTCTCTTCTGGAGAGGGTGAAGCTGCAGGGAGAAGTCCAGAGGCAGAGTCGAGTTTATTCCCCTTTTGAGAGGAAGGGGAAAGGATTTGGCCCCTGTGCCTGCCTTGCACTGCTTGCTTCCTACAGCTTTCTTTCCTGTGTGAGCTCTCCAAACTATATCCCTGCTCCCACCTTCAAAGCATTGTGTGAAGTTCAAGACAGCCATCACCAGCCACAAAAGGAAACTTTGCTCTGTTGACTGCAAGTTGGGCATCAGCAGGCTCTCAAGTGCAGAAAGAGTAATCTGGGTTATCAGATGACCTGTAAAAGCATAGAGCTCATCCTCATAGTTGGTATGGAAAGCTCTTACTATAGTTCTTAGCTTGGAAAAAAGCTCCAAGTAATGCAACTGGGCTGGATATTTCTTGCCTCTCCATTTTAAAACTGTGAATAACCAAGGCTTGCTATGAAACCTGACTTCTCAGCAGTTACAGGAATTCAGCTGAATAAATTTCCCTGGGAAAAGATGCAATGCAGATGAAACTGACCCAAGTAAGGGAAGAAGCATTGGAAGCTGCATTAATTTAGAGGAGGAAATGACCTATATAAAGTGCACATGAATAAAAACTTGGCAAATCCAGGTAGAGATGAGCAGAACAGTGTTAGCAGACAGGTGGATCTGCTGTCTGCCTTGTACAGCTGCCCTTGAGCTGAAAGGAGGTAATATAGAAGGAGTTAGCTGTTGGGTGTGTGTTGGACTCTGAGTGAACAGATGCCCTTGCTGAATGCATGCTGTGAAAGCCTGCTCAGAGCTGCTGTGTTGGTGTTATAGGGTGGGGACTTGAAGCACTAAATTGGAGAGTGTAACTTGCTTTTTCTTGGCATGGGAGCAGCAATCAAGCACTAGAGCTGACTGTGCGTGGTTTTGGCAGCCAGAACTCTGCTGCATCATAAGGCCAGTGGTCACTGCTACTGCTGCTGCCTCATCTTGCTCTGCATGGTGGGACCAGCTCTAGAGCCTGGCCCGCAGCCAAACAGAATTTTTATTAAGGGAATACTCTGTGTTTAAGGTCAGCTGCAATACAGTTGACTTAAGGAAGATGTGCATGGCAAATCTGTCCAGTGGCTTATCCAGGGCTAGGCCAAAGAGTCTGCCAAAAGCATGCATCTGAACTTCAATGTAAGAGCAGGAGCGATAGGTACAATGTTCTGGGAACTGCCTGGCTGCAGAGGCAGCTCCAGAGCTACGTCTGGCAAGGAGCCAGGTGGCAGCTTCCCAAAATTGTGTGCACAGAGAGGGATGGTGCTGTGTCCACGGAGGAATGGGCTGGGTGCTGGGGGAGAGGCCGTGGTGGAGGGGCATGTGGCCCATGCTTTCTGGGAGAAGGACTTGCTTCCAAAGCCAAGGTCAACCTCGAGTAGGTGAGTTGTGTTTAGCAGAGCACTTGTGACTATGTAGGTGCTTCCCAGGGGCTTAGCACAAATGCTGTGGAGGCTTGAGGTGCAAACTCTGGTGGGCCTTCTGAGCTGACATCTGTTTCAAGTGGAGTAGAGGAAAGAAAGGTGCAGAGCAGTGTTGGCTAAGTGTCTACCCAGCTGCTGTATTAGACTGTTGCTATCCTTACAATACCACTTGCAGGCACTTCAGACTGAGCAGGTCTGGGAGACTGTGATGAGACTGTGTGAATGTAGTTCAACTGAATGAGTGCTTTTTAGCCTTTAAAAATACCAGACATCTGAGGCTTTATGAAAGGTGAAGTCAGCTGTGTACAGCAGCTTGTGACAAACTGAATTCCTGCTCCTATAAAAGCTTCTGAAGCCCTGGGGAGAATCTCTCCTGCAGGGAGGGAAGCGCAGCAGGAATAGTGCTTTATGTAGCATTGAAATTTGATAATCTCTGGGTTTTGTGAACACTGGCAGGACTGAGCCATGGGCTTTGCTTTGGGTTGGAAATTCTCTGGAGCCTGCTGTTGCTAGCCTAGTAGGGCAGTGCCCCTGTGTGTCTTCAAATGGTGACTCTGTCCCTGTATCAGCTGGAAGAGATTTTGTTCAAGAATACAACAGGCTCTGGCCCTTCTGCTGTAGCATGTTTCTCACTGTGTGTAAATCACACCATGCAAGTGCCTGCTTTTAATTAAGCCTGAGGGACTTGGGGGGTTGATAGAAACAAGTTTATTTGGGATGGCTGGAGGGAAGTGGTGTATAAATTGTCTGACAAAATTCATATTAAAGGGTTTTTCTTACATAACTAACCTTTCTTCTCATCTTCCAGAGTATTAGACTATTTTCCTCACAAGCAAGCAATGGCTGTGGATGTAGCAATGCAGCTGTACCTGTGCTCTCCACCCTTGCGAAGAGAGAAGTGCGCCTGCAAAATTGCCCCAAAACCAAGCAAGCCATTGCGGCCCTGCATCCAGCTGAGTAGCAAGGCTGCGCTGAATGGACCAGAAGAGGCACCAAACTCCTTCACACACAACAAAGTGAAGAAGAGGGTGTCATTTGCAGATAGCAGAGGCTTTGCTCTGACAATGGTCAAGGTGTTCTCAGAGTTTGATGATCCACTAGATATTCCTTTCAACATCACAGAGCTGATAGACAACATTGTGGGTCTGACAACAGTGGAGAAGGACAGCTTTGTCCTGGATTTTGTTCAGCCCTCTGTGGACTACCTGGACTTCAGAAACCGCCTTGAGACAGACTGTGTCTGCCTTGAAAACTGTGTGCTAAAGGAGCGATCTGTTGTGGGAATGGTGAAGGTGAAGAACCTTGCTTTTGAAAAGACTGTGAAGATCCGGATGACGTTTGACACCTGGAAAAGCTTTGTAGATTACCCGTGCCAGTATGTCAAGGATATGTATGGAGGGTCAGATCGGGACACGTTTTCCTTTGACATCAGTTTGCCTGAGGGAATTCAATCCCATGAAAGAGTCGAGTTTGCCATTTCCTTTGAGTGCAATGGGAAAGTGTACTGGGACAACAACAGGGGCACAAACTACAGGATCATACGGTCAGAACTGAAGTCTGCCCAGGAAGCTGTCCATCCCCCACAGGGCCCTGACTTTGGCAGTGCCCTTGACCAGTTTGGGAGCCCTCGGTGCTCCTATGGCCTCTTTCCTGAGTGGCCCAGTTATTCAGGCTATGAGAAGCTTGGGCCTTACTATTGACCCAAGGACAAAGTCTGGGTTGACTAACTGTTGCTGGCGTGTCTGCAGGCCTTGGGGCTGGTCTGAACACGAGGTCTGTGAAGAGGTGGAAGAAGTACGGCTCTATAGCTTGGCATAAGCCTCCCAGCAAAACCAGATGTGCAGTGCTCTGCTGGCAGTGGGCTTATAGTCAGGGAAGCAGTTCTGGCTCTCCAGATCAAAGAACCAGGGACTGTTGCTCGTGACTCTTCAGCACTGCTTCTTCTTCCTCTTCAGTCAAGTTGCCAGTCTCCAGGGAAACACTACAGTGCTTATATTGTCCATCCAAGCTGTGTAGTGGTGGCTGCTTGGTATTGCCTGCCTAGTATTAAAAGAGTCTTTCAAAATATGTACTAGTATTATATTTTTAGTGGGCTGTACTACAGCTGCAGGATTCTCCTTGCAAAGCTGGCCTTTGCCTGTCAGGAAATGGAGTGCATGGATTGCTGGGAATGGAGTCCTCTTTTTGCACATGTCCTTATGGTGAGGCCCTTCCTACTGGAGGCAGAAAGAGTGTTTTGGAAATGAAAATGCAATGTGATGACAGGAAATGTGGCCCTACAGCCTGCCATATTAGGAGATGTGCCTGTGGGAGAGGATCTGATATGCTTAGTCACCGGTTGTTTAATCAGATGATCTTGAAAAACTCATACCATTGGTGTTACCAAAAATAGAGATTAGCTGTAACTGTGTGGTGCTTGTAACACAGCTATGGCTTGAAATCCTTGACTGCCTTCTTCAAAACCTTCCTGTTTCTTAAATCATATGTGATCAGTGATGCTTTTTTCCCTTGATGGCCATCAGAAGTCAGCTGTGCTGGACCCTGAAAATGCAGTTCTTCCTTCCGTGGACTGTAAACCAGAGTTTTGTCCAGCTGAGCCCAGAGTCCTCTGCAGGAGACTCTGCTCAGATGGCACAGGAGCTAAACACAAAGGGACCATATAGCTATTCTATGCTGTGTCCTGTATAGGAAGGTGACTGTTGTGTATACCTACTGTGATGGAAGTGCCTTGACTGAGAAAGGGGTGGTATGTGTGATAAACAGGCTTTGGAACTGATGTTGTTTTTAAGATCTCATAATGGTTTGTTACTCCAAGCCATGGACTGCTTGGCAGCTAAAAGCATGGCACTGCTCACCTGTGAGGATGCTGTGGCTATACTGGATGAACAGCAACATGCTGGGCTTCCCTTGCTGTTGGAACAGTATGACATTTCAACCTGTAAATGCCCAGACTTTGCATCCCTCTGCCCTTAAAAAGTGGCTCACCCCACCTATGCAAAGAACCAGCTGTGAGGAGTGTGAGATGTGGGGTTATCTTGGTATCACCTCTGGATGTGAAACTAATCACAGATGTGAGGCCACCCCCATCTTCTAGATGAGTGCTGAGGTGAGGTGGCAGGCTTGTGGAGTGCCAAACAACTACAGAAAGCTTCTTGGGTGCTAACCAAGAAGAGTAACTTAGTCCCTCAGCTCAAAGGGAGAGGGCTGAATAGTTTGTAGAAACAGAGGTCAAGGCAATCTTATGTTTTCTAGTGCATAAGCTTTATATAATTTTTGGGTGCCTATAGTAGCCTATGGATGGGCTGGAGAGAAGCAATGGGCTAGATTATTTAACCTTGATAACATAGCTTTTAATTCTGGAGACTACTGTATAAAATACTTACAAGCTGTTTTATTCTAACCTAGAAGGGATCACTGTTGGATGCTGAAAGGGACAAGAGCTTGCAGGAAGAGTAGCTAGCCTTCAACTGCTGCTTTCTCAAAATGCAAAATCAATATATGTCTTCACTGTGCTTGATCACTTAGTTGAGGTGGTGAATCTACTTGCTAGCCCAGAACTCATCAGGCTTGGTTCCTCTGTTCAAACAGCTTCCCAAGTCAGCCTTTATAACCTGCATCTGGTCTCTCTGAAAGGGACTACTGCCTAGCTTGGCTTGGTTTTAAACTTAAAGAAAGTTTGAGTGACACTGATACTTTTTATTTATTTAGTGTATGATGTTAATGTTGTAAGACACTGACCGTAGAAAAGTCATGTTCTCTTGGCATGCTCTTGTGCCTGTGGAGAACTGTGTGTGAGACAAAATAAGGCATGTGGGTCTGGGGTGCTGTGGATGGTGGTATCTCCTTATGGGGCCTGCTTGCTCTCAGGCTGCGCGATGGGTGTGCTTAGGGAAGAATGTGGAAGATGAGCTATAAAAGCAATACCATAAGTAAAAGCTAGATTGGGAACTGACTATTTGACCAATAGTGGTTTAAAAATGCTACTTGTGGCCTTTCCCCTTTTCCCTTTTTCCATTGCCAATGTGAACATAGAAGTGAGGGATTGCTCTCCTTGCTCTATGCCTGCAAGTGCCTTGTAGGGTGTTTTGCATGTTTGTTTTTAAAAGATATTTTTGTACACAACATTCAAGTGGAAAATGCACTTTATAATTGCCATGTAATGACTCTTTTAAAAATATGGTTCTGTTTTTATCTGATTGTTAAAATAAAGGTGGAACAAAATGTTGGCTATGTAGCTTGCCTTTGTCATATTTAAACACCCATGAGGCTGGGGAGGTGATTTGGACACAGGTCCAGCTTCCTGCAAGTGACCATTGACAGGGAGGAGCACAAGTCCACAGTGAATTCTGCTGCCTGAAACAGGAAAGAGCTGCCTATTCCTGCTGCCTTCCTGCCAACACAAATGCTTCCAGAGCCTCTGCAGCTCTGGGAAGGGAGGAGCTCAGGCCCTTGTCTCTGTGCTCTGAAGTTTCCCCACTAATTGCCATGTTCCTGAGCTACCCTTCACTCTTCCCCTGTTTGCAGTGCTAGCAACAGCTCTTTTGCATTTTTCTGCTTTTGATTAGGGTCGGTCTCAGCTCTGCCTCTTCTCCTCTTCCCCCATCCCAGCTTGATCTGGGATCAGTGCTTTCTCTCTGTCTGTGTACTGGGGTGTGATGGATGCTGGGAGAGGTGTTGCAGAAGGGAGGTCAGCTCTTTTCTAATACCAGGGTCAAATGAAAGACCTTTCTTCACCTCAAGCTAATTGTCTGTATTGTCATTGCCCTAGCAGGAAATACGTCCTTTTGCAGAAAGGGAACAACTGGTGTAAATGCCAACCATGGCTAGTTTCAGCATTTGACCTGACTTTGACCAAAAAGATTGGGCCTTGGTGATGGCCTGAAGGTGTTGTATTTCAAACAATCAATCAATCTCTGAGTTGGCTGGGCTTTGCCACTTACAGATAAGGTAAGAAGGAAAGCTGTGGGGGAAGGGAAGGAAAGCAGTCTCAGTGTGTGCTGATTTGAGGAGCTCTGTAGGCAGTGCTTCCAGTCTTACTGCAAAGCCTTGCAGAAAGTGAGCCTTTGCTCTATACAGAGATAAAACTGAGCACCTTATGCCTGTGGGTCTGTCCAAGTCTCCTGCTTTCATAAGATGAGCTCTTATTCCAGGGCATTTTGCTTTCTGTAGCAGCTGGATAAGGTAAAGCTTTGCTTCTTGTTGCCTCCCCTAGTATTTGCATCACAAAACCAAGCATGTTGACAGAGTGGGGTGAAGCTCTTCCCCCTTGGACAGAGAAATATGGAATCCTCATGCACCTGGGAGAAGGGTATTGCATGGTGTTCCTTGCTGGTCTGTGCTTGTTTACTCCCCTGTGGCTCAGGGGAGCTGGCCTTGGCTGTCACCACTGCTGCCTGTGCCCACAGGTTCTACTGGTGGTGTCTCTGCGGTGGGATTCTTCCAGTGCTAGCAGATCTGCCCAAGGGCAGACGAGAGCTGCTCTGCAGTGTGAGCACTTGGGTCCTGGGAAAGGGAACAGCACAGACTGAGGGTTGTGCTGAGCAGGGGGGAAAGCTGTGTGTGCAGTTTTTCACATGGAGGTGGGTTAAGGCAGAAACTCTGCATGTAATGCCCTGGCTGACAGAGGCAAAAGGTTTCACTTTCTTGGCAACTGTTTCCACTTTGTTTTCTCCACAAATTCTTTGTTACTTCCACATCTAGCCAACTGCTGTTAAGCACCATTAAAAATGCTTTGTATTTTTTTTAACCCCTGTTATCCTTTTAATCAAACACACAGCACTGACATCACAGCAGCCTCCCCTAGAACACACTGGTTTGCAAGTCCTGGAAACAGTGACAAAGAATGTAAGCTCTCTGTACCTGGCAGAACAGGGTCAAAACTATTTAAGAAGTTTGTTAAAAGTAACAGGGAGACAACAGGTGAGAATTTGCTACTCCCTTCCCATTCTCAGGCTTGCTAAGAGGGTCCTTACTGGGGAATGTAGGCTTGTTGGGTAACCCTAACCCTACAAGTCTACATTCCCTACAACACTGTAGGGAATGTGGCAGGGCTGGTGATGGACTGAAAAAGTTTGCTGTGGGGTTGCTCATGTAGTGAAGAAGGTCCTTGAGTGCAGGTTTCAAGACATGCATAGCTCATGGCCCTGCTTAATCAGAAAGTGAGGCTCTGTTGCTAACTGAGCATCAGAGAAAAGTGGGAGCCACAGCCTGAATGTGGGGAGGTGATGAGGAAAAATGGAGGAAATCCAAGGGAGACTGACTGCTTTCAAACCCAACACGGATGGCTCAGCCTGCCATCAGTGTCTCTCTGTACAGATGCTATATGAGCATCCCTTATGCTTGCCTTTGATGTTTTCCAAGGGAACCCATGGGGGGATGCTCTTGGGAAAAACTACCCACAATACGCAGAGGGGTAATATGCAGAGGGTAAGAAACATGTCTCTGCCAAACCATGGGAGTGTAAATGCATCCAGATAGTACTTTGCTGCTGGACCAAATTTTTCTTCAGTGTTAAATGTAGCTCTTACAGGCACTCAAAGTGGAGAGTAACCTATGGAAAATGTGTTTTCCTTGCTAACAGAGGGCAGCATGAGCATTAAGAGGGGAGGAAAATAGAGTGTCATTTCCCAACAGCCATCAGCAGTTCTTCAATTTCCTCTCCACAAACCATCAGCAAACAAGCCTAAGAAAGTGGGTCTTTGGGGGGATGTCTCATGACCATAAGGCAAGGGATAAATGGTGCTTTCTTTTCAATATGTACCCTGTTGCTCTGTAGTGTCTGCCTCACACAGAGCACTGCCCTTTCTCTCTCACACACCACGACACTGTTTCCAGCACTTCCAAAGTAACCATCACCACACTCAAGCTTGATTTCACAATGTCTTCCACAAGCTCCTGTGTGGTCTGGGGGGGCAGGAATGGCACTAACGTGTCGTGGGAGGAGGCTGTGCTGAGGACACAGCTCTCAGCAGCACTGAGAGAACCCTATGCCCCTGGGAACAGCACAGAGCTTTGCAATAAAGCCAGCACCATGGGGGCTGGGTTACGATGCTCCCAAAGTCCCCTGGAGTTTCCACAGAGTTGCTCCTACTGGGCAGTTCAGCTGGTTCTAAATTATTGCAATAAACCATATTTATGTCCTTGTGTTTTTTTTGGTTTTTTTTAATGGAACAAAGCTTTACACTAGTTGCTCTGGCCCAGCAAGGTTCTGCCACACTGCAGCCAGAAAAGCTGCCTCGCCTGTCTCTATCCTCCCCCTTGGAGGAGTACAGTGCCAAACAGTGAGCTGTCTTAAAAGACTGGTTATTGACATTTACACAAGGCTTGAAGAAAGAAAAAGGGTGTCTTTGTTAAAAAATAATTGCAGCTGGCCTGTTCCTTTGGTACAGATAAGTCAGAGCAGTCAGAAAGTTAAGTATTTTGGCTCCTGGAACAGGGATATGGGCAAGCCCTTCCAGCCAATGCATTAGTCACAGATCTCTTGGCTCTGATGCTGCTGTGCAGTCTCAGGAGGAGGGAAGGCTCAAACTTCATAACCCAGGAGAAGGATGTTTAATAGGCATAGGAAAAGGGTGAAGCATTCATAAATACTTTTATAGCTTCCAGCTATTTCTGATGTGGGAGTCTTCTTGTGACCACAGTGATGTCTTCTATTTAATGAATCCTGGACAGGTTCAAGTGGGAGGAGGTCTCTAAGATGTCTGTTCCAAGCAGAACCACTCTCACAGCTACCTGAGGTCACTTAAGGCCTCAACTACATGGATAGTGATGAACTCAATAGTGGAGATGCCCCCACACCTCTATGCCCTGTCCCACGGCTGCACTGTTCTCCTTGTGGAAAAGAGATGTTCCTCAAGAATTAAAGGAGCTCTACGCAATGTTGTAGTCTTACCAAAGCACCTGGTTTCTTCCAACCCCTGGCCAGATCCAGGATATAAGGATGTGAGGGGACAAGGCAAGCAGCCCCAGGACAAAAATATTTCAGAGCTGGCAAGTCCTAATGTATGTGTAGTTTGAGGCAAGGGAACAGCTCCTGTTTGCATACAGCAAGGTATTTGCCATCCCCCAGGGCATCCTGCAGTAAAGAGTAGAGCCATATTCCTGATAAAATTGCTGGAAAACACTGCTGTCAAGACCTGAAAGCCTTAATTTACCTACAGTCCACCTTCCAATAACATCCATCAAGGTCAGTCTGAGTAAAACAGACCCCAGTTTCCTTTCCAGCCCTCAGTCTTCAGCAGTGGGAAACTCATGATTTTCTTTATCTTCTTTCCATCACTATGGCCCCTGCCAGAACAAAATTGGAGCATTATCAGCAGGAGTGTAATTCCTCAGTGTTTGTGTGGTGACACTCCAGCACTGTGGAGACAGGCACTTTTATAGGAAGAAATATAATAGCCCTCCTGAGTCCCACTGAGGGTTTTACAACCCTTCCCTTTTCACACGGTGTTCCCCTGGACACCTGGCAGGTGTTGCTTCTCCTGCATTTCCCTACTTGCTGTGATTTACTGGCATTTGGGTGGCCATCAGAAATGCAGTGTTTCTTCAGCCATGAGCTCAGCTGAATCTGTCCTGGATGGTGTTGCAAGCCAGGGCTCAGGGCAGCTATAGGTCACGTGGCACCTTCCGCCCCTCACTCAATAGCACACTTGGTCACTGGGGTATGAGATGCTGGAACAGGTCTCTTTCTTAGGCTGACGACTGTCACAATCCAGCTTTGCTTTCTCTGAGAAGCTGTCTCTGAGACATCAACTCACAACAGAAGGCACACTAAAACCAAATAAATATACTGAACCCTCCACTCCTCAGTGGCTTCTGCAGGAGAGGAACTTCACTTCAGAGACCAGAACAATTATTACTTGAGTGCTTTATAACCATGCAAGCAATCACAGCAGACACACACTAACTTTTTAAGTTGGTGGTCTACAAGATTTCTTAGACAACCAATGAATCTACACACAAATCTTTCAATGTTTCTAAATGCCTTACAATAATAGCCCAGTGCTGGCAAACAGCAAAGCCATAAAGCCAGCAGGGGTGCACTCACTGGGGGTTAATAGCAAAATGACTGAGCATTTTAGCAATTTTTCCTTTTTTTAGTTTTGGTGTTATTGCAAGGAAACATGGCTTTTGTTCAGGCAAGCTGTTTTGTGAGTGTTATTTCTGCTAAGAGGTATCCTGGTTTAGTCTGAAATTGCATATTTATTAACAGTTCAGTATAAAAGACTTTTGTCATATTTACATGCATCAATCTGAATTTCATGTTTAACCACTTACTTCAACAAATGCAGGCACTGCACATAGGACTTGGTAGCTCACTCTGAGAGCTGGGTGACCCATGACAGTCTCAGGCTGCTTGGGACCCTCAGAACCCAAGGCTGTCTTTAGGGCTTGGCACCACGTGAGATGGCTCCAGCTGGCAACTCAGGATCACTTTGGAGAAGCTGAGAAGGCAGTTATCTCCCTCTAGAATCAGAGTAATGTATGCTAGCATGGAAAGGGCCTTGTCTTTGCCATAGTAATGCCTGTAGAATGAGGGGACCAGGAGCTTGCATTGCCACCCTCCTCTGGCAGACTGATATGGATCAGCTCAGCTGTGTTTGGAGAAGTCCATCCTTTGCCTTAAGGTGACTGGATGGGGAAGCAGGACAGAGGCTGTGTTGCCAGTTCTGGCTGCTGCTGCTGCTGGACCAAGGGACCATAGGAGAATTACAGCTTGTGCTGAAAGGACCCCACTCAATTCATCGTGCTTTCCGAAACACATCCTACAAGACAGTAGTGCAGCAGCAAGACAAGTTACAAGCACTCAGAAATAATATCTACTCTAGTAGACATCTGCAGGTGAATTGATCCAGGCTGCAGGCCTCTCCTGGAGTGGAGAATATGGTCTCACACTGTGGGGCCCAGGACAAGGCCCTAGTGCTGGGTTACACAACCAGGCATCAGAAACACTCAGTCCTCCTGCCTTCTGCATGCTGGAAGGGCTAAGTCCATCAAAGTTACAGCTGGAGTATGTCAGCTTGGGAAAATTCTGCCTTACAGATGAATGTCTGGGATAAAACGTGCCAGAATGCTTGCACACCATGCCAAACTGAGCTAGCACAGGCTTTCAGGTTTCCTCTGTCTTAATACAAATGCATTAAAGCACTGCTTTGATCCCAGACTTTGCAGTTGCACGGCCACACTGCAGAAGGTGCAGCTCCTTTGGACACCTCCAAGGCACCTGTCACCTTCAGCTGTGCTTTTTCGTGGGGCTGGGAGTGGGCTGCAGGTTAGTTCTGACCAAGCCTCTTGGGCTTCTGTGTCTCAGTGGTCTCTTTGCTAAGTAAGGACAGGAGTGGTCTCTTTGCTAAGTAAGGACAGGGTGGCCTTCTAGCACATTACATTCTTTCTTCTTGTCATCAGCCAGCTCCTTACAGCAAAGCCCCCCAGCGATGATAAGCATCTTCCCCATTGTGGGTAGGAAGAGCAAGGGAGAAAGAAGTCCAAAGCTCAGCCATCTAATTGACAAAATGAAAGATCTGATAGAGTCTGGAAAAAGTGCCCATCTGGCAGGATCCTGCAGCTCCACCCTCAGGGAATCTGCATTTCTGACACTCAATCTGCCTGCTTGAGGAAATACCCTCCCAGGATCAGCTGTAAGCAGAGAGACTTGAGAGTCAGTTCTGTACAACTTAGTCTAACTAAGGGTACTCCCAGCTCTAGCTCCAGTCAAACAAAAGCAAAGGCTCCTTTCTTCTGAAATATACAGGAGGTCATAAGCTAACTTGGAGCTGTATTTTCAGCTGTGATGTTGTTTTTCAGCTCTGCTGCTTGTGTTTGTGCTTGGCTGCTTCCTCCTTTCCACATTCCAGTGGTGGATTGTCTTTGTTTCCTTAACTATGTGAAGAAGGAAGACATTTGGATATGGCCTTACAGGAAAAGACCAGATGGAATTTATACCATCTTGTGCCAAGGGCAAACTGAGAACAAGTAGGATCTTCAAAGCCATCTGACCTTGACTAAGTAGCCAGATTTTTCCAAGGTGCAGATAACCCAGGAAGAGGAATGAGCGAGCAGTGACTAGGTGGGTTTCCAGATGCAGTATAGACCCTGAGAAAAGACTGGCAAACTTAAATCCTGGAGACATCTCCAAAACTCAAAGTTGTCAATTGATTGGAGAGAATAATCCCTTCTCCCTTTGGTACAGAGCAGCTCTGCAGCCCAACAGATCAAGCTGTAAATACAGCCCCAGGAAACCAAACCACTCTGAACTGGTGCAGTTTTTGAACTGTGGCGATGAATCATCCAAATAGCTTTCTTCAGACATTGTAGGGAAGAAATGTCACCAACCATGTGAAAATTGGGACCATATGGTTTTATGATGCTTTTTGAAAAGAGTATGCTTGATGAAGCTGGAGTGAGTTCAAGGCTGGTTCCCAGGTCAGACACCAGCACAGCAGTCTCTCCTCCCCTGGTCCCAGGAACTCCCTCAGCTCTGGTCATTATTTTCATTGCAGCCAGTGCCTACTTTTATGCACTACCTAGTGAAATATTGCAAGTCCTTCAAGGCCAAGACAACTTGTGCTTTGTTTGTTTGGAAAAAAATGAATGTCAGGGAAAAAGCCCAAACAAATGCCAGAGAACTGCCTCTGGACTCTCCCATCTGTGCATGAAGGCAACTCCTCCACGGCAGGGGCAGCCTCTCCTTCCACTTGGCAGGTGTTGTCTGGACCAGAGCCATAGGTGCAGGATCTACTTGCTGTTGAGCACGCAAAGGAGAGGCAGTGCCTGGCGTAGCCTGTGCCTGAAAGCACTTTGCTGTGCACTTTAACAGCTGATCTGGTAACACAGGGGTGCTGGCCTCTGTTCTCTGTGCTTCATTCCCTGAAGAAGCAGAGTGATCGTTGCTTTTATTTTCCATTAGGAAGCTGTGGGACATAACCTGGCACCTGAAAGGGTTTTTTCCACAGTGCAATTAGTTTCAGGGACTTTGGGGTTCTTTCACATCCTGAAAGATGGCATTTTTCACCTCTTGGGAGACCTGTCCCTCATCATCTGGGTCTCTGTGTGCCGTTTATGGAGCCACATGTGCATGTCCTGGAGCCTCCCCAATGCCTTGACCTAGTTATCCCATCCTGAACAGCTACAGCCTCTGTATCTCTGAAGGACACACACCAAAGGCTGGGAAACTGGGAGAAGTCAAAGTGAGCCCTAATCAAGCAATGCCACTAGTTATTACTAAGCTGCTATTTCTACTGCAAGAAGCCCTGGAGCAGCAAAACTGCTTGTTTCATGTATGTTCATTAGCAGCACAGATAAGAGCAGCATTGATTGCAGACTATAATTAGATCTCTGGGACCTTTTTGGACTGGCTTTCTCTAGCATTGTACTACTTTGAAAGGACTTCCAATTTCTTTTCTGAATGGTTGGGATGGCATTTCCCTATTCAGCAGATTTGGGCCTGTTTCTCTTTTCTTCATTGTGGCTCACAGAGCTCTCACAACTTGGTGCCACAAGCCCTGCACCACAGAGTTAGCAAAAGCTCCATTGTTTGACCACTCCTGGTCCCTTGAGCTGTAGAGCTAGCCAGACTGTAGCTCTCTTCTTAGCACTGCATGGCTAACCTGCCAGGCAGCCATCTCTGCTTTGCTTAGCTTGCCAAGATGTAGTTTTGTGAGCATCTTCCTCTGATGATGACTCTGATTCTCCTGGAATCACTTTCTTAGCATGCACTCTGCAGCCAGCCTAGAGCATTCCCAGAAGAAATGGATGCAGAAAGCTAAAGCTAAGCATGTTCTCGCAGCATGGTGGCCTAGATGAAAATTATTACTCCTCTGCTGGAGTGCTGGAAAACAGCCTCAGCATCCACTCTATGAAAGCAGGGGAGGAAGAGTAAAGGGAAAGATGCATAGCACGAAAGCCTGGAGTTGACATACAGCAAATGGGACCCAAGGGTGTCCCTGCTTCTGGTTTCCCCTCCAAAATGTTGATGTGTTAGAGACAACCACTAAGCATGGCCCTGTGGTGAGCATGTTTCTTTGCCACATTCACAGACCATTCTTTTGCAGTGTCCACTCAGCAGCTGGGAGGCAAGGGCAGTGGTGCTGGCAGCCCGCCTGGGATTACGAAGCCAGAGGCAAACATGCACATCAAAGCTTGGCTGAGCTGTGTGCTGAAGGAGGGTATCTGAGGAAGTATGTTTGTATATTTGGTTTTGAACCTCATATTGAGGAATATGCCTGGGCCAGGTAGCTCAGTCTGCAAGCAGCAGATTGAGATGCAGATTGAGCTCTGGGTGGGAGCCCAAGACAAGAGGCTGTGAACTGCTAACCAGGAAAATGGGTGAGGCCAGCCAGGTGAATGGACAGTGAAAGATACAGCAGGAGATGAGAATTGCCGACCTTTTGGATAACAAAAGAGACAAAGAGGGGCGATGCCACTGAGGTGGATGGACATGGAGAGGGGGGCAGCAGTGGGGACTCACGAGGAAGAGCAAGACTTGTGCCCGGGGGACTGCGAGGGTATAAAAGCCCAGGGCTCCTTTCCTGGGGGTCCTCCTTGGAGGCACCAGATGGGGCTGTTGCTGTGTTATTGTGCATGAATAAATGGGTTTATGAAATGAATAAATGGGTTTATGGAATGAGACATCTGAGACTCTGCTATGGGAACCCGGGGTCGGACCAGTAAGGAGACCTGGTCTGACTGTGTGAGTGTGGTGTGTGTGGGGAGCCAAGAGGGGCACCCTTCGGCTCACTGGAGTCTCCTTCTGTGGAGGGGCTCGGGAGTTTGTCAGACAGTCTCCTGACTGGTCAGACTGGGAACGTTCCCTAACACCCAAGGCCAAACCCGTCTGAGATTAAAGCAGAATTCTTAGTGGCACTCTGAAGACAGAATTCACCCAAGACAAAATGCTTCGGAGATGAGCCACTTTTAGTCTTCCTGAGTTTTCATTGGAGACTTGCTGACCTCATGCTGATGCGTAACCTGAACGAGATATATTGAGTGCCTGCCTCTTCCCAGTACATTCAGGCAGCAATATAAACTCTGACCCACCCAATGCAAGTTAATCATGCTATTTTCTGCAACCTCAACATGAATTTTATCTATTGTTTATCCTTCAAAGCTATGCGAATCATGGGAAATAAGTTTATCTTTATTTCATAACCTCCCCTTCCCTTCTCTTTCTGTTCTCTAACTTTAAATATCTTTTCCACCAGTTTAAAGCTAAAGCAGTTTAAAGTTAAAGCTCTGCTCTAACAAATGACTTTGTGAAACTATTTGCTTACGTTTTACATTTGTTCCCTGTGTGAGATCTAAGCCAGATCTGCTGAGGTTAGTGGCTCTCATAGGGGTTTATTGCTTGTTACTCCTCTGCACCCAGGAAGAACCAGTCCAGCAAAGGGAGCAGGTGTTTTTTTTCTGGGTGATTTTTTAAATACCTATATCAGCTCTGCACGTGCAAACCACAGTGTCCAGCCACAAGGTGATCATTGCTGGAACATGCCTTGGCTGGAGCTGAGAAACTTGATTGTAAATAAGGGTTCAGAAAGAAATTACAAGCTCAAGTTCCAGAGCCCAGCACAGGTTCTGATCCAGCTCATGCTGATTTGCAGCCAAAAAATTAACTAGCAGAGGCTAAGGACAGAGCTTTTCTCTGCCAAGACAACCATGGGTTTTCAGCAAATTGGTCTGGCAGCAAGAAGAGATGGCCATAACCATTTCTGTTCCAAGGCATTTGACAAGGCAATGCTTAGTTTGCACTGGAATCAAAGTCCATTAGTTTAGCAAGAAAAAGCACACGACTTTCTAATGTAACCTGATACCACTATTTATTGTCTACAGCGTAAATTATTAACAGAGTTCTGCCCAACACCTTATCACTGGGAGGCTGGAAAAATCTACTTCAAAGGGCAGATTCAATATCCTTTGCCAGACCTAGATTTTATAATTCTCCCATACCTTAGCCTTATTTATATTTTTAAACTGACATGCGTGATGTAGCTTACTGCCCTCCTGTGCAAAGATGAATGAGGTGGGGGGAAGAAGGTCATTGTTACCTGTCTGCTGGAAGGGAACAAGCTGAGGGGAAGGCAGAGAGAGAGGGCGGTTCAGCTTCCTATTGGTATAGTTTGCACTGAAAACGCACACACCTAAAAAGAAATTGAACGTTTAAAGGACACTAGGGTGGGGATAAGTTTGCAGGGTAAAGACAAATCCTCTTCTGGCCAGACAGTTAACTCAGGTCATCTCTGCCTCTCCCAGGCCACTCTTTCATGCTACTCTCTCTCTTTTGCCCTTTACTGCCCTGGCAATCTCCCTGACAGAAATCCCCCTTTCAACTGTCCCATTCCTCTCCTGGTTTCCTCTCCCTGCCTCGGTTTCTCTCTGAAAACCCACTGCTGCTGAAGAGCACATCATACCATCCTCACTTCTGTCAGGGCCAAGCCATGCCCTGGGTGTCTCCTGAGATGTCTGTTGTTAAGTGGTACCAAGCATCTGGGTGCTCCTACCACCCTGCAGGCTGAGCAGCAAACCATGCCGTGACGTGAGAAACGTGACAGCCATGCTGCTCAAGGGCCTGCCTTCTCACCCAATAATTGGCTTGAAGGAGAAAAAATTGTTTGCAAAGAGTATCATGGAGAGACATCAAGTCAGGGTTATTAATAACAGGCAAGACGGAACCTGCAGGCCACATGTCACAGGGCTGCGAGGTGAGGCCATCGTGTGGTATGTGCAACTCAAAGTGCCTTCATGGAGAGGCAAACGTAACCCTCATTCTGTGGACCTGCACCTACTCAACCTTTACACTGAATATCCTGCTGCTTTGTGATGTTGTTGGGGAACATCTTGGGACCCACAGGAGTGTTTCTCCCTTCCATGAATGACCCGTGGTCATTTGCCTACCACTGCAGAGGATGTCACAATGGGCAGACATCATTCTCCTTAATTCTCACTCAGCTGAGCAGCCATACCTAGATACAGACTAAAAGAGCCCTTGGCTCACTGGGGACAACTGTTCTCCTCACTGCTCTGCTGGCAGCTCACCCTGGAGGGTGATATGGGAGCACACAGAGACAGTAAATCCAGCAGACAGCAAATCAAGCTTCTCTCTGTGGCATGTGGATCTTGACCCTCGTGGACACAATGTGTCCCCTTGCCTGCCCGTCCCCTTGGAAAGGTTGGAAAAGCCTAACAGGGAGAGGTGGAGAAACCCCACCTGGATTCTCCTCTGCAGCTTTGCTTTTTTCTCCTGCCACTTCCAATGCACAATCACTAGGAGAACAGCACTGGGTTGGTGAGAGGGTGCGCCTATGAGGAGAGAGGCACCTGGAGAAGGAGCCCAAGGCCAGGAGGGCAGGTAGAGATGCTCCAGCACCACTGAATGGGAATGACGGGAGACCAAGACTGAAGGAAATGGGAGTGAGAAGCCACTTCTTTTACCACCATGTGCCCTCACATGTCTGCAGAAGGATAGCACAGTTCCCCAGGCTCACCAAGACCATCCTACTCCACCATAGTGCTCCACAATAGGGGAGAGTGAGGAACCAGTGAGAGGTCACTTCTCTGCCCAAGACACAGCAGCAACCACAGATGAGGATGCCTCAAGGTGAGGCAAGATGCATATTTCTCATCCAACCAGCAAGTAGCTTTTTACATCAGATTCCCCTGAGGGAAAGAGAAAAATATGTGTCACACCCTGACCAGAAGCCAGCCAGCAGCTTGCAGTCAGACCAGCTGTAATAGAACAACAAAGTAACTCTGCAGCTTAGGTGATCTAAACCCTGTTGCACCAAAATTAATTTAGCAAAGCATATGTAACTCTAAGTCAGAAGGCCCATGGGAAACAGCCCAGAGGAGAGACAAAGTTTTCTCAAAGTTGCTTGTAGAGTAGGTTAAGAAGCCCTTCCTTAGGCAGCCATGAACCTAAGCACGGGATAGCAGAATCAGCTGTGGTTTTGCTGGAGTCAGTTTTTGCCTTTTTGGAGGCAAAAAATTCTCCCCATGAGCTAATGTGAAGTTGCTTAGGACCAAGCTCTAATGAGAAAAGGCTGAGCCAAGGAATGGCTCAGTTAAGAGAAAAACTAAGACTTTTGAAAGGCCAAACGTCAAGTGTTTTAAAACTGCATGATGAAACGTGGAGAAAACCAACCCAAAGTATCCCCTGAGCCTCAATTCACATTCTCTTTGACCCTCCATCCTTGCTTGGGCTGAGGAAAGAGTGGAAGCTCTATTTTTCATGGCACAAGCAAACGTCTCCCTATAAGTGTGTTTGAATTCATCATGAGACAGGCCTGAAGGCTTGTAGGGAGCAGTGTCTGTCCATGGCACAACTTTGGCTTTCTCCCCACTGAAATAAACTCAGGCACTCACCTTAGGCCTTGCATTCGCTCTTCAGAGAGGTTTAGAACCAAACAGAAGAATTAGCATGGAAAAAATGTCTCTGTGGGTACTGCACTGGAGTCCAGGGCTTCCTTGACTCATAGCATTGGCAGAACAACCCAAGCTGGACTTCAAAGTTGGACCTGTGCCTTAGAGATTTTAAAATCCCACTGGAACTCAGGCCCTGCTGTCTGGAAAGGCTCTCTGCCAGGCTCTGAGCCTGCTCCTCCTCACAGGGGATGAAGTTATTACTGCCTCTTGGCTCCAAACCTTTCCTCTTCTGAGAGCACTCATATTTTTTCCAGTTGCTGCAGGTTTCCTTTCCTCAGCTGTTAACCCTCACACCACAGACACCTGTGAACTCATTGGATACCTGTCCTCCCCCTTGGTATGAATCTCAAATTCCTTTGGTTTCTCCCAGAGGGAGATGGGGAGGAGATAGCCTTCCTTCTCACTGCCTTCATGGCATGGGCTAACAAAAACACATGCCAGCTAGTCCTCCCTCTCCACCTACAAACAGCAAAAGCCTCACAAAAAGAGGTGTCCCAGCTGACTGTCCTATCAGCCACCCAGTAGATCTCAGAGACCCATTCAGCCTGGCCTTGACTGTTTCCAGGGATGGGGCATCCACAACTTCTCTGGGTGACCTGTTCCACTGCCTCACCACCCTCACAGTAAAGAATTTTTTCCTAATATCCCATCTAAACCTACTCTCTTTCAGTTTGAAGCCATTCCCCCTTGTCCTGTCACTGCATGCCCTTGTAAACAGTCCCTATCTGTCTTGTAGGCTCCCTTCAGGTACTGGAAGATCACAATTAGGCCACTGTGAAGTCTTCTTTTCCAGGCTGAACAATCCTAAATCTCTTAGTCTTTCCTCATATGAGAGGTACTCCATCCCTCTAATCATCTTGGTGGCCCTCCTCGAGAGTTGTTCCAACATGTCCATGTCCTTCCTGTGCTGGAGACCCCAGAGCTGGATGCAGTACTCCAAGTGGAATCTCACCAGAGCAGAGTAGAGATACAGAATCACCTCCCTCAATCGTCTGGCCATGCTGTTTTTGACACAGCCTAAGACACAAATGGCTTTCTGGGCTGTGAGTGCACATTGCCAGATCACGTCCAGCCTCTCGTCCACCAGCACCCACAAGCCCTTCTCAGCAGGGCTGCTCTTGATCTGTTCATCTCCCAGCCTCTATTGATACTGGGGGCTGCCCTGACCCAGGTGCAGTACCTTGCACTTGGTCTTGTTAAACCTCATGAGGGTCCCATGGGCCCACTTCTCAAGCTTGTCCAGGTTGCCCTGGATGGCATCCTGTCCTTCAGGTGTGTCAACTGCACCACTCAGCTTGGTGTCACCTGCAAACTTACTGAAGGTGCACTTGATCTCTTCATCTATGTCATTAAAGATCACTGGACCCAATTCAAGCCTCTGAGGGACACCACTTGTCACTGATGCCCATGGGGACTCTGAGCCATTGACCACTACCCTCTGCATGTGACCATCAAACCAATTCTTTATCCACCAAAGAGTCCACCCATTTAATCCGTCTCTATCCAATTTAGAGAGAAGGATGTTGCAGAGGACCATGTCAAAGGCTCTACAGAAGTCCAGATAAATAACAACTTGTCCACTGATGTAGTCACTCCGTCACAAAAGGCCATTAGGTTGGTCAGGCAGGACTCGCTCTTGGTGAAGCCATGCTGGCTGTCCTGAATCACCTCCCTGTCCGTTGTGTGCCTTAGCATAGCTTCTAGAAGGCTTTGTTCCATGATCTTTCCAGGCATAGAGGTGAGGCTGACAGGGTAGCAGATCCATAGTCCTCCTTTCTCTACCCTTTATAAAGATGAGTAAAATGCTTCCCTTTTTTCAGTCACCTGGGACTTCACCTGACTGCCATGACTTGTCCAATATAGGAAGTAGAGGGCAGATTGAGGGGTCAGCCAGAAAGGACTAGTATGGCTCCAGGCAGCCTTTTGCACAAATGGCTGAGTGCAGACAGAATGAAAGTCCGATAGGAGACAGAGAAGAAAGAAGCCTGGACATCTGCCCAAGACCACTGAGGAGCAGTCTGAACAGGAAGGATCAGTCCTACGAGCTTTAAGGCCAGGCACTGCTTCTCTGGGTTTGCTTTTGCAGTGAGAGATGTGTGACGGGCTCCCAGCCCAGCCCTCGCTGATGGATCTGAGTGTGACCGCAGAGGAATGTGGCGAAGCAAAGGCATTCACGAGAGATGAATGCCACAGTGGACACTTTGGTGATGATCACCAGGTTTTAAGCCTGTTGGCAAGGTTTCCAGATGTGGCATTTTCCCCAGGAAGCCATCTGATGGCCCTGTGCTGGAGTAAAAATTTACCATCTTCAATATATGGAATCAAACCTTGTGTCACTCCCTGCCCCCCTGCCCCTGCATTTCTAAATCCTGTTTAAAAATAGGATGTTTTGGAGTTCAGTCTTCCTTAGTGAAAGCCATATGAACTGTTGCTATCCAAAACAGTGTTGTTATGAATTGTGTACACTGAAAGACTGTAAAACTGGAGTGCAGAAAGCCAGTGACCTCAGGAGTGGTAAAAATGGCTGCAAAACTACTTCCTTTTCATTCAAACATGTTGCTTTCTCAGCCAGTGCTTGCCAAAGGAAACACATGCTTTTTAATTATTCAGCCCTCAAAATTGCTACGTTGACTAGTACCAAGATAGCTGAAGTCTGATATCTTTGCTATTATTTAATGAACGTACTACATTTCCTTCAAAAAACATCTTTGCCGTGCAAAAGAGCAAAAGCCAGCAGTCTGTGTTTAATTGAGTCCCTGTATGTTTGGCTTACATGCACTTTAGGAGAGTGACAGAAGTATGCAAACATGGGAACAGGGCCAGCTTTTGCAAAGTTAATGAGGAAAGAAACCCACAGTCACTGCTTCCGCAGAAGCACTGCCTCCCATGAGCTGACACTTACACAACCAAGGGAAGAGAAAAGCATGCGACTTTTGCTTAGCTCTCCTTCCCCTTCCCCTCCAGCAGCACAGGTCTGTGTAGTTTCTCAGCCCACGATGCTGTGAGATAGGTACAGGACAGTTGGACAAGCCATCTATAGTCTGTCAGTCAGATCTGCCCTGGTCAAACACTGCTCCTGGGAAGGTCAGAAGTCTGAAGGAAGAAGGGAACTGCTGTAGTCGGCTTTTGGTCTGCTGCAGCAGAAAACACCCACGAAACTTCTCCTCCAAAGCAAACTCAAGGCTAAACATACCAGTAGAGGGAATTCTCCTCTAAGGGCTTCTCACTCCAAGTGACTGGGTGCAGGACCACTGGTGGTGAGGGATTCCCTGTTACTGCTGGCTCCTGACAGCAGAAAAGCCAGGTTAGAAGCAATGAGATCAAGGATGATTATGTTGCTCCATGCCACTTGGCAACCAGATGGCCCATCACGACAGTTTTCAGCCCACTCCCAGGAAGAGGGCAGGGGAGGAAGTCCTGGTGCCAAATTGAAGATGGTGTGACCAAGTGCCAGAGCCTCACAGTGACTACTGGTGAACACTGGCTAGCAGCTCCACAGGCAGGCATAGCAGTGCAGGGTACAGCTGGGCTGCTCTGGTCAGGCCTCTGTCCACAAGGCACTAGGAACACACAGGAGATGCCCAAGAAGGAGCTACATGTGCAGCTGATGGTGTGTCCAAGCTGTAAAGCCAAGGACTTGCCTTTGTCAGAGTAAGTGGTCTCCACTCTCAACTCTAAGCTGTTGAGCAAGGACAGTGTGTTTCCACACTCAGAGACCTTTTCTATGTTGCTCTGCAAACAACCTAAATACAGACCACCTTGGAGTCAAACACTTGGCAACGAGCTGACCAGGTAAAGCAGAATCCAGTGCAAGCACAGCTTGCCAGCAACTGGAAGGTCTTCTCAAGCAGAAAAAGGCTTTCAGAAGTGCTCAAAAACACCTAGAGCCCTACAGCCTTGTGTGGCAACACCAAGAAGGAAATTCTGAAGAGAAGACTTAGTACTGGACAGACACAGCAAAGGACTGGCCCTTAATTTCTCAACAACCCTGAAATTCAAAGCTACCTTCTCGGATATTGTTTTCTGTTAAGCCCAGTCCTTAAAGAGACTGTTTTCAGCAATACAAGCAGAAACTATTGCAGCTGGCTTAAGCAATGGACAACCATGGTGAAAATGCCTACAATGGTGCAAGCACCCAGTGGGACCTATTTTCTGGAGGTTGCTGACCTCAGATATATCAGTGCTTTTCATCTCCCACTGCTAGTTGTGCTTGCTTCTCCACAAAAGACTGTCTGAACTCCCCTGGTTGACATTTGGTCCAGTTAGAGCTTGAACAAAAAGACATCTGAATATACAGTGACCTTTCTTAAGGTGAGACCCTCATCACCCCAGGGACATTTCCAGTTATTTGACATCTTGAGCAAGGCACAATGAACAAATTTATCCTCAGCTGATTCTTATAAAGTAAACAAGCAAGAACACAAAACTGCTACATCACAGGGACTGCAAATATTTGAAAATTGAAATTCTGTGTAGGGTAAACACCAGTTCAATACTTCCTCATATTTTCCTTGCTAGAGACCAAGAGTCTTCATATTAGTAAAGCAAGAATTCTGTTTCAATAGTCCACAGACAAATGAAGAGCTTGTGGTATCAAACATTAGCAAGTTTAGAAAAGAACCTAGGGCTGGGAAAACAAAAAAGCACTAGAAACTTGGAAAAAAAACCTCTGGTGCTTTTTCAGGAAAGGCTAAAAGTTAAAATTGGGCTGACTATCTCAAGTAATGCTTATGGCTACACACACTCTCCTGCTTTTTCTGGAGAATTGGCTACAAGCACTTGCCGTGACTTGGAAGTCATTGGTCCTTTTCACCTCTGAGTCTTTGTTGGGTGACCTTGGAAATGTACTCAGGGTCACCTTGGATGTCTAAAAAAGGGCCAGATATAGGCACTAAGGAAAACCATTAAGTTCCACATCCTGCCTTGACTCTTTCCTCAGTCCTCTCTCTCTCTGAGCACATTCAGAACCTTCCTCCCTGACCTGACACTTCCCCAGTGTCAAGAGCTCAGAATTATGTTGAGTAAAAGATGAGAGCAGCACTATTTCTGCACACCCTGCCTCTCCCCTACAGTTATGGCTCAGAAGAAAGGCATGTCTGTCCATCACACGTACACCATTTATAACAGGAACCACCCTGTCCAAGTACTGTTCCTGCCTTACCAGTAAGGAGTGTGGTTTTCTGCCAACTTATTATTTTCAGGGCTTGTTTACACATAATCACTGCCCGACTCCCTCCAGTTTGTTGCCATCTTTCTTCTGGAGGTCCTCAAACTGGACACTGCTTCTGAAGCACATGGAAACCAACCATCTACTCTGCTCTTGTCCTGTGGGTGCGAGCTCAGCAGGACAAGTCCCCCTGAGAACAAAGAATATGTAGCTCCAGAACAGGAAGGATACTCTGTGTCTCATGCAAAAACTGGAGTGAAGCTGGATGAGCACCACCGAGAACTGTCCTCAGAGGTGTGATTACTCTGAGACTACTACATCTCAAAGCTGACAATCTCTGCAGAAGACAGGGCAGCAGCTGGGAAGAGAGGGTGTACTTCTGGACACCAAATCCGTGGGAATATGGACTGCAGAAAAGGCTTAGTCACTGGTAAAGATGCATCCGGGTTTTAAGTTTATGTTAGAATTACATTTGAATATTATTTATTCAGAAATCCTTTTCTATCTTGTACAATCTAGTTTTCTGAGTCCCTTGGCACTCACTGAAGATTCCCTTTCAAATTGAGCCTGCCAGTATCAGGGTTAAGATGAACTGGAACGAAACCTATAGTTTTGTGTACAGGGGGTGTTCTGCAGTCACCAGAAAAGGCAAAGAGGGTGAAATGCTACCTGCAGAGACCTTGAGATGATTCAGAGTACAAAAAGTGAGTGCCAACTACGTTCTCAGTGGACCTTGAATGAATACCAGTGCCAATGGCTAGATGGCTGAACTCTGGGAAGGTGTTTGAGGTGCCAACCTGTAACCAGCATCCCCCCACCTCCAGCTCCATTTTCAGTCGCCTCTGAAACACCACCGGCTGCTTTACGAGTTTGATACTGGTAAGCTGGTGAAGAATTTGTGCCTGATTTGCCAGGTTAAAAATTTGTAGTGGAGGCTCCAGGCCAAACACAGAGACAAGTCCACAATAGCATTAGCTGCCAAATCTGGTAAGCTTTTGACTGCAGCACTACTATCTAAATCTAAGGCCAGCAGGACTGGTTGAATTATTCATTGCAAGCAAACTTTCTGGCAAACCTTAGCCCTGCTACCTGTTAGAAGGTTGTGGGCAAACTGCCTGTCTGTTTACAGATGTCTGTCGCACAGAACAGTACGAACTGTTCATGCAAAACACATTTCACCCTAGGAGCTGTCTGCCAGCCCTTTTCTTCTGGAACTCCCTGCCCATGAGCTATGCCCAGGGTGGTATCCCTGCTCCCTGCAGGACAGAGCTGTCTGCCAGTCCTTTTCTTCTGCAACTCCCTGCCCATGAGTTGTGCCCAGGGTGGTATCGCAGCTCCCTGCAGTACCTGTAAGTCCCACCCGCGGGCTGAAGAGAGATACATCCCATAGGGAGGAAGACAATTCAGCCTGTGAAGCATGGGGGTAGGTTTCACCATTCTTTTTGCAGATGCTTATGCATGTATTTGCATGTATCCATTTTGCATTTTTGTTTTCCTCTGGGAGATTATCCTCTTTCTTCAGTGGGTTTTTTTGTCTGTCTGAGTGACCAGACTGGAGACAGTGCTGAGAGTCCGTCTTTAGATGTGCTTCTCTCACTGCTGTCCCTCTGCAGCCAGCACTCTGTCCTGTTCTTCCTTTCACAGTCTCACAGGCATTTCCAATTCTCCTGGCTAAATAATAAAATCAAAGCACTCCCATGCTTGTAGAAGAGGCTAATGCTGCGCTATCAGCGTTGCAGGCACATCCCTTTGAGGCCTTGCACTACCTTTTCCAGAGGAAGAGCTCTGTGCTAGAGACTGTTCCTGATCACAGAAAAAGTATTTTTTGGGAAGAAGAAAGAATGGGGCCGAAGGCTGCTCCAAATTTACAAGGGAAAATAAAGTGCAAGAATGCTTTTTCTTTTTTTCTTCCATTTTTTGGGTGTTCCTTTCACAGAGGAGGGCCAGTTCTCTTGACAACCCCTTCCACCTACACTCAGCTGTGTCTCAGTGCCTTGCAGGACTGAGTTCACTGCTTAGAGCTCCAGTTTGCTCCACTTGTTCTCATGCAGGAAGTGCCTTTTCACGTTCCACCAGCAGAAAGGAGACAACAGTTTCAGGCTTTGTGGTTTGTGCAGACAACCACAGAGGTACTCTGGCAGACAAAAATTACTTTGAGAGGGAGTGACACCTAACCCTGAAAGTAGTAAGACCAGGCATCCCAAGTAGAGCATATTGCTCTAAGAATCTGAAAAACTGAAATCTCTTCATCCCAACTTAAATACTTGCACCAACCCACTACCAAAAAATAAGCACCACTCTTTCCTCACTTCAGCAAGTGCTTCAGACTCTTCCTAATTTTAAATCAGTTCAAGACTTTCTAAAGTCCAAAGGCTAAGCACCCCAATACGCAATTGAGGACTTTGGCAAGCAATCGACTTTCCAATGAGCTCGTCCACCACTCCTGTGCAAAGAACAGCAGGTGATCCCAACTTTAGCAATGCAGAGCAGTTGTCACTATTCATTTTCACTGAAGTGCAGAAACAAACCAACTAAGCCCAGATCTAGCTGTCTTCCTCCCTGCTTTTTGGGAAGTCTACTCAGTGAGCCAAAGAGAAACACATCGCCATTTCCCAAAGCCTTTGATACTTGGGAGATGATGTCTTCACCTCACAATTGCCTTTCCTCTCCTGGCTGTCTGAAATCAGTCTCTCTAGCAAAGGGTCTGTGGAAGCTTGTATGCTGCACAGCAGCAGTACAGCTTCCACCTTCCAGCTAAGTCATATAAAGAGGCAGCAAAGACCAACAGGACAATTCATCCTCTGGCAGTACCTGTCCTGTCCTGTTAAGCTGACTTGGCCACGGGCTTGCTCCAGGGGAACCATTCCAGTGCCCACACACAGGTATGAGCAATAGCATGACTGGAGATATCTCAGGTCTCCAGGCTGGCCTCCAGCTGCTACTTCAGAAGACAGGAGGTCCTGAAGGTCCCACATGATCTCTGCAAGTTTTGTGCAGACAGCTCAGATACCAGAGGGCACCAGACACCTATGTTTAGGTAACTAAATCTTTCTCCTAGCAGGCCCTACAGGTCTAATTCTTAAAGAGCTTAAGATAGGGTGAATTATGTCTTTGTGCCAAGTTCTTCTGAAACAGGAATAAATAAAATGGAATTGGAACAGGACTAGAGCGAAAACTATAAATCTATGGCAAACCCAGCAAGTGAGAACCATTTCTGATCAAGGGATCTAACAGGGATCCTTCTGTCTCCTTGAGAAAACAATCTCCTAGTTGGTCTCCATTTACCCAATAAACTCTGTCAAAAAATGCACACTCCACCACGCTTCCTTCTATACACTATATCTGGAAAGACTCAGAGACTACTTTTCCATTTCAAGGCCTGTAATTTGAGGTTGTAGCCTTCAGAGTGGATCACCAAAACTGTTTGTAGTGGAACACTACAGTGCTCTGCCATCCTTTAAGTTTTCCCTCATATTGGCAGATCCTGGAAGAATGGCTCCAAGCACAGCCAGATTGCCTTCTACATTGTGTGGGATCCCTGCAATCAGTGTCTTTGCAGCATGCTAAATGGTCCACAGACACCTTGTAACCTGAGGATTTGGCTGCATATATGCTCCCAAGATCATCTTTCATGCTCACATGAAACCAAAATAAATCAAACAACATGGATCAGTAGAGGATTCTGGCAGGACATTGTAGTGCTACTGTTAAAATCACTGGCTGTTATTGGTTCCAAGCAAGCTTTCAAGAGTAAGATAGCCTGTTGCAGGAAACTAAAGAGCAGAAAACAGTGTCAGAGCTTGTTTTTAAAGCAGCAAAATCAAGCCATAAGCCAAAGAGAAGAAACAGCTGGAGAAGGTAGCTTGACACGGTGATTTTCCCCCAAGACATTGGACCAAGAACAAACACTTTGCATTCCAGCACTGTCTGTACACTAATAGATCGCTTTTCTTGCAGCCACACTGCAAGAACAACTGTAGCAAAGCTCGAGATGAGACTACAGAAAGTGACTTTATTCAGAAAAACCCCAAACTGATCACACTTATACATACTCACATACATATTCATGTGTGCTATATCATCTTTTTACGTGCTCAGTCCAGAGTCATCAAGGGTCCAGGCTGCTTTCAGGATCACTTGCAATGAGGTGAAAGAAAAACAGATGCCAGCTATCTTCTCCCATCCTCCTGAACATTCTGACTGGTGAGCATATGCGTGTTTTGGATGGGCTCTCTGTACCTGCAGTAGTTTGACCTGGGGTTCGGATTATTTTGGGTTTTATTCCCCCTCCATTTGTATCAATGTGTCTATCACAAACCTTGAGAACTCCTGGTAGCATGAAAGGGCTGGAGAGCGATTGATGATGTTCCTTTGCAGTCATCACAAACACAATCTACATGGTTTTCTGCTGTCAGCCCAAGTGACTCCATGCACTCGGAGCTCTTTGAAGACTCAGAGCCTAGAGCCAGGGCACGCAGACTGCAATGTCCCATTGCTCAGGAAAGTGTTTACAAAAGGTATATCCTGCCTGTCCAGAGATGAGATGCAGAGCCAGCTTGAGATCAGGAGCTTGAGTGGAATTCCCTCAGGCAAAGGCCTGTCTTCAAGAGCAGATCAGCCAAAATCACAACAGCAGTGGCACAGCCCCTTCCTCTGATGGCAACCTACATTAAGACATTGTCTCCTGAAAAGAAACAGTAGAGGCTTTTGGAAGACAGAAGCTGGGGAGACATGGCATCTGGTTTCCATTTCTAGCACTCTCCTTAGTCACTGCATAAACTCAAACAGCAATTTCATTCTATGCCTGGATTTCATTCTCTTTAGAACAGGGCTGTAAACTTTGCTGTAAACCACAGTCAGTATAAAAAGGTTACTACACTTGCCACTCTCCTGAAGGCAACCATAGGGCTCAGCCCAACTACACATACTTTGGGAGGTTATCTGCATGACATTGAGGAGCTGCTGAAGATGGTAAGATGCCATGCCATGGTCAGGACCAGAGCGTAGGGAAGAAGAGGGAGAAAGAGCAAAAACAATAGGGAAGCTGTAGCTCAGATATGCACAGCCCAGCTGATGCAGGATAGAGCGGAAAGGTTGACTAGGAAAGCAAAAGGGGGACAGAAAGCAAGCCGTCAGTTGTACTTCAAGGCATATTATAGACGCTTCATTCTTCCAAAACCCCCACAAGTGAACAGAGCAGTGGTTGTCTGCTGGGTTGAAAGGTAGCTGGTGTGGATAGAGGAACAGGGGTAAGCTAGGGTACATGAAGACAATTCAGTCCATTCTACACATGCTTCAAAACTCAAACATTAGGAGTGGGGAGAGAACATTTATGTTCTAAAAGAGATACGACTGTATGTACAAAGGGCTCTAGACCAAAAGGAAGAGGCTGAGTTGCAGAATGTGCCCAGTGAGACTGTGCAATTTAAAAAATATTATGCAGAAGTCAGAAAAAGAGGAACAGCAATGGCCACATGGCTGCAGCCACAAGCACAGTTGTTAAGCTGTGAAGTCATTTCATATATGACATTAACACAGTCGTACAAGCTTGCTATATCCCCAGCAGCACACAGCCAAGCCCTGTGCTCTTCACCTCTCAGACACAAAAGCTGATGTTTCCACTGCAGAGTATTTTGCTCACTACCACAGCTGCTAGAAGGGGCCTGAATTAGGTCTGCAGACTCTTGGCTCATGAAAGCAGCTCTACAGTCTTGAGCATGACTACCTCAGTTCAAAACAGGAGTTTCACCCAGTATGACACATCTACTACATCTACGGCAATGTTTCACATACAGACAGAATCAGCCAGTGTTTCACACATAGACAGAATCAGTTCATTCACTCACTGCCAAACCATGTCGCTGAACAACAAAAAACTCCAGTGTCTGTGTCAATCGGTATCCACCAAGGTGGGCAGGTCTCTTGGCTGGAGACCAGGATGGCAGCATTTCTTTCTTCTGCCTGAAAGGGAGCTAAATCATAGGCTGTTACAGTGATTCTGTTTTCAAAGTGAAAGAGCATTCACTGTCTGAGGATCATTCATTTTGGAAGCCTTGATTCAATGCCTGCAGGGACATCACCATCTCTCAGACTAAGCAGTAGAAGAAAACTTCCCATCGCTACGTTGAAACCTATGTAGACCTCTTAATCTTCCCAATTCCTCAAATACAAAAGTTTAAAGGATTTTATTAAATTTAAAAACATTATTTTCCTTTTTCAAGGACAACACAAATTTTCCGTGCTTGAAGGCTAATGACAATCTATCAGAAAAATCAAAAGCAACAGGTTTACTTGCTCAATCTACTGAAGTGTCACTCTACGTCCTTGACATGATGCTACATTTACCAATGCAGCTCCAGTGCAGAAACAAATACCAATCAGACAAACACCCATCACACATCTAACTTACTTGGCATTCAGTTTCAAAATGACCCTGTTCTTTCCATGGTTTAGAATGTCTAGTGGTGGCAGCACCTCCAGAGGAGATGTGCCTATGATAGCACGCATGAATGAAAGCGCCATTAAACCATGAGAATTTGCCACAAGCTGTTTGCCATGACTTATGAAGGAAGCCAAAGGATTCTCTATTTACTTACACTATCCTTCCTACTGTTAGTGTCTATTAAATGGCTGCAGCATTCAGGAACCACAACACTGCACTACAGAAGGCAGTGTCCCTGAACTGATAAGGTTTCTGTAAGACCTGTTCATAACACAGGCCAGCAGTGCAGACAGGATTCCAGCACAGAGTACAGCTGCTTCCAGACAAGGCTTGTGAGAAAATCAGTACAGGCAGGGTCAGGGAAGGACTATTTCATGTGAGCAAAACAAGCAAGAACAAGGAACGAGCCAGTAAATTTCAGAGAAGCCAGATCCAGAGCCATCAACTGTGAAGTCTTTGAGAGGGGTCTGAAAAAGGAGCATGCCCATGTGACTCTGCAGATGAACAGGGGGAAAACAAAACAGCAGTATAGCTAATGGAAACTGCTCCCAAAGATCTGCAGCACAGCAACAGACAGGCTTTGCAGGCACCACCACAACCCCCTCCCTTGCTGGATCCCTGATTTCTTTTTCAGCCATGACCCTCCCAGGCTTCTCAGATCAAATAAATGACCCTTATCTTCAGGTCTGCCTGTTTACTGAAGACTGACAGGTGTGGTGACCTACTTTATGGATATGATTTCTGGCAGGACATGCCTTAACTTTCCAAACTAATACATTGCAGGAGACTTTGCTGGTAGGAAAGAACAGCTCTCTCTCAGTAATGGAAAATGGAGTCCCCTGAAGAGTAAAATTGGTTTGAAGGTCCTGTCTGTGGCTAAAAACACATGGAAAATTCCTAGTTAACTAAGTGGTCCCAGCAGCAGATCAAGACTACTGGATAATCTACAGCTTGTTTTCCCCTTTGACTGGTTTTCACAGAACTAGAGCAGTGCTGTTTGGAAAGGAGGTGGGGAGGTCTCTTGTCCAACCTCTGATTTGGAGCAGACCTATCACTAACATGAGTGGTTGGCTCGCCTTCCCACTCTTTGTGGAGTACAGCAAAATATGACCATGCTATTTCCCAGACTGTACTTAAATACAGCCAGAATATAAAGTACAGAAGCAGTCAGTTACCCTCTCAGTACATGGTGTTTGGTACCCCAACGAGCCTGGCTCTCAAAGTTCAACTGTATTAAACACAGACTTTATGGAGAAGTACAAGCACATACTTTGCCTAACCTGCCCAGATCAGCTAATAACGTGCCACTTCTCCCTTCTTTTTAGGTCTCTATCATCTTAGTCCATATATGGAGGAATGGAAATTAATCACAAACACAGGAGTGTTTTCAAGTGAGAAAGGGAGGCACATTGAGTCTCATACAGCTGGCTGCTGCTACACCTCTCTCTAAATTACATATAAAGTGCTTTCATGCTGCACAGACCGTAAGTATTCAACTACTTATCAATTCAAGCTAGGAATTATGAAATAAAGAAAGGAACCTAGCAAGGAGACCTCCAAATCATACTGTCTGCAGCCATAAAGCTCTCTGGGAAGGTGTGTCATGCTTCTCAGGTGGCCTGCAGCCCGGGACCTGCACACCACCCCAAACCTAAACACAACCACAATGAAGCAATTCCTGTTTATTTGGGACATCTCTGGCTCACAGAGGTCCATTTGGCTACATGTGCTCTTTAAAAATCAATGTCATCGAAACAGAGAACATAAATACAGGTCAAGAATCACCTGCAAGTACTTTACACCAATGCAAACCCATTACTACCATTCACTTCAAATCGAGAAAAAACATCATTGGCACTAATTTAGCCAGGAAAGTAGGCAGGAAACACCCGTATCTGCAAGGAGCATCACAAGATTTACAATTACATTGTGCAGTCCTGACCACACCAAGCTAAGACTACAGGAGCAGGGCATGGGACTACCTATGGGCACCTATGAACTGAGTGTCCACAGAGGAGACAGTTCCTGAGCTGTGCAATCACCTCCCTCATCAGAACACACCCAGAGGCCACCTCTGCCATAAAGAGGTGTCCAAGGCTCTTGCCATTCATTCAAAAAAGACTTTTTTCCATATGAGGCCACATTGTGCAAAGAAGTCACACTCCTTTAGTTTAAGGAGCATGCCCCTTAAACTACTTCAGGCTTTTCTCCCACAACACAAAATCCTCCAGCTGAAAGAGGGCAAAAGCCAGTCAGTGTTGGAGGCTGTGAATATGAAAGGACTAGCCGAGAAGGAACCCAAGAGAGAAGGAACTTCCCAACCTGCAAAGCCGTGTCTGCATCCATACTTGCAGCTAAGGCCACAGATCAATATAAAGCAGAGCAGAAGCGTGTACTGACCGTCACCTGGCTACTTCATGTATCTCCATCTGGGGAATCCTCCTGGTAAGCTGACACTGCTACCCATGGGGCTGCCAAACATGAAGTCCTTGAGAGGGGGCTAGAATGGACTTGGCTGCAAGAGAATGATGTTCTATATATTTAACCTGTTTCAAAAGCCTGCAGTCAGTAAGTGGGTTTCTTGACACCTATCCTTCACAGGTAAGACTTCCAATTTCTTTATAAAGGGCCTGCTGGTTGTTACTCTTTTTTTCCCAGATTCGAAAGAGCATACAAAGATCTTATCTAGCACAAACTTGTTTCTGGAGGAGACAAAAGTTCATTAGTGAAAGAAAAAGGGAAAAGGAGGACTTAAAAACAGCCATGGGAAGTGTAGCGTGAGAGAAAACGAGTGAAAAAAAACACTGCTTTTGCAAGGTCACCAAAGTGGTGAAGGCCTGCAGTGAAGCTCTCCAAGGGCATGAGAATTCAGCTCAAGGTGAACTGAGGTTTTTATTTACTTCCACTGCTGAGAACAGCCCCCTCCTCACTGCAAGGGTAATTTCCAACAAAATATGAAAACAACAACTACCTTGTTAAATTATTAAATTACTGTAAGACAAGCACAGACACGAGCAGTTTCTGTGGACAACTGACCTGCTGTGAGTTGCCCCTGCAGCTGTACCTCACTGGGAGGTTGATGGGAGGGCACAAACTGCTGTGACTTCTTTCCATTTGCTCATCGAGACAGAGAGGCTATTGCTCTTTAACCTGTCTGAGAAACCTTTTTTTCCTAACATAACCCCAAGATTCTGTGAAATCCTCTCACATTCATATAAATACATATTAAGAAATCTATTTGAAGGCACTCATGTTGAAATTAGTCTGCAATTCCTTTGTTTAAAGTTTGCTACTGTTCTACAAAGGCTGTCTGTAGTAGCGTAGAATTGCTCAAGTACAGCTCCTGAAACCTGAAATAAAAAAGAAAACAAGGCCTCTTACTCTATTAAAAGGGCAATGTCTGCGTGCTTTACTTCTGGATAAAAACAGGATTGTTTTGTACATAGTTGTCAGTTATTTTTGCCACCATGGGATGACTCCTCTAATAAATTAAAATATTCCTAAGAGCAGATGCACTCAGCAGATGCACTCTGGACGAACAAATGAGATGAACCTGAAAAAACACTGTTTGGCTGAACACAGGCATCACTAGCAAAATCACCATTCCACATTTTTTCCTCTTAAATGCCTCCTTCCCCCATGGTAGAAAGCAACCAGAAAAATTTATCCTTTACTGAGTGTTGTGAACTAGTCACATGCATGAGATTTAAGCCACCCAGCCATGGCAATGTTGCTAGTCCACCAGAGAAGACTAAAAATGAGCTGTGCTGACGTCTAGACCTCCAAGACTGCTGAAATCATCTCATGCTTTATAGACCAAATTCAGTACCTGACATATTTCAAAATACAAAATTATTTTAATAAGTTTGTTTACATTTCAAGCAAACATTGTTAAAATTCACTTCATCTCAAAATCACAGAATCAAATATTCTGTGAAAATAGCTACAGCTTACATCAATCCAACTTAGACAAAATAGCATCTGGAATGATTTTACTGATTTCTGCAACTCATTGATACAAAAAAAACCAAAACCCAACCTACTCAAGCAGCCAACAGAAAACAATTATTATTTAACCCTTATCTCAAAGTATCTTTTTGAAGTTATTTAACAAAAATAAACAACTCTGTACTTAAAATAAATGATGTAAAATTACAACAGCTCTTATGCAACATGTAGTATAATCTGTAACAAACTGAAGTTTTTCATTAGACTGTGAGTCTGGTTGCAGACCTGTAAATAAAAGACTAGTGATAAAGTCTCTGGCTGCCAGCCTGCCAAAGGGAGATCTGCTGAGCTAGACTCGATTTCATCACAGAATCCTGCACAACAGTAACTCAGAGACCAAAAAAAAGGAAATTACCACAGTTCTTCAGAAAAGAGGATACTATGGTTGCTACAGTGATGAGCACATATATAAGAATTTGTGCAAAATATGGCCTGACAGAGAAATGGTATTTAAGGAGTATGCATATAAAAGAATTGGATTTTATCCTTCTGAAAATCCATGAATTGTGGCTACAGAAAGGAAAAAAACTGTAAATTTCAATAAAACACTGCAAGTAGAACAAGTATTTTCTTTCAGGGAAAAAACAAACAAACAAACCCCCCCCTATAATTCTAAAGCAGTTAATGCAGTTGTCTTATCCAAATCTGTGAATCTTGAAAAACAATATATGAAGCAACTGAGAATTGGCCAATGCTTTTCCTTCTTACATGAATTTAAAATAAGTTTTCACATTTCCATAGATGTGATTTAATAGTCAGAAGAACAAAGGGGGGGCTGGGAAGAGTTTGATTAGTCAAAGAGTGAATGTTCTCAACGAATCTTTATTAACTGGTTATTTTGTTTCCTGAATGTAAACTGGTAGAACGAATGAATTGTAATACAGGGATATCAAACTAGCTTTTATTTTTTTTTTAATAAGAGCAACCAAAATGAATCATTCCACTTTTTAGTGCAAGCCATTTTAATGCCAAGCTGATCACATGATGTTGTACCTTGCAACAGCCCATGGAGACAAAATAAATTAACACTTTGGCCTCTTTTAAATATCACCTTATCTGACGCCTGGTAAGAAAGCAGAAGTTGCTGGTAATTAGCTGTGGCCTTTACTAACAAAATTATATTAATCTTCCAACGTTAGATTTTGAGATAAAGGCACAGCTTCATGGTGGCAGAAGCACAAGAAGATTCCAAAAACAGTTGAGCATGTCCTTAGGCATGAACAAGAAGCTTCCCGTGTTGTTTTATGTAATAATCACAGAGCACAAAATTTTGACAATCTGGCATGTTTTGAACTTACTTTTACTTCACTCATTTTCAAGCCCAAATAGCTGACAGTGTCTAAAAGTGGTATTAAATGAAGGGCAACTATGAGTATAGCAGGAATAGGGGATGTGATCCTCAAAGTGAAAAGCTGAAGAACCTTCTTTTGAAATACAGGTTAAAAAAAATACTATCATACTGCATTAACAAAATTTTTATTCAATACACAGCTCTTCTACTTGATGGGGAAGCAGACAAACATATCCCTTAAAGAAAAGCCCCACACACTGCTTTAGAATTGATGAGCAGGCTCCCGTTTCTCCTAGACTTTGTAAAAAAACAAAAAAAAAATTGGCAGGAAGAGTGCCTTATCAGGAAAGGCCAGCCCAACCACTTGCTATTTCACTTCTTCCAGCAATGGCTTATTTGTGTGCAATGAATAAGCAGATGCTAGATATGATTACAGCACAGCACAGGGAATAAATACTACCCACAGGCTGGGGTGGAAAGGCAGCACACAGGCCCAATCCATCTTTGCAGGTGTTTAAATTACATGTTCTCAAAAGCTTAACACTCTGCCTGGATTCCGCATATCAACCTTATTTCTAGCAAAGTTTGAAACAACAAAAATCATCAGTATAAAAACCCCCCAACTTGCTGCAACAGGATTCAAAGAGCTTCCATGCTCCTCTTTATTTCATTGGAGATGATTAGTTAAGGTGCTTTAGAATTCTGCATGGCAGAAAGCTGGCAGAGGTGGCTGTTTAATAAGCTCTACACAGTCTTCAGTGAGTATCTGAGGGCAGTTCCTGAGGCAGAGCCCCTGAACTGCTAGTTTCTGTAGCGGGGCATCTGTGGAGCAGGGGCTCCCTCTAAGGGGGCTGAGGAGGAGACTGTCATCAGCTGTCCACCATGAATTCTCTCATTCACCCGTAGGTCACAGCCATCCTGCAGCATCCTTATAGCTATCCTTGCAATGTTTTTAGAGTCATCAAGTCCACTGTGAGGTCTCCCATCATAATTCATGCCCAGATTTTCAAGCATGATTGTCAGCTTGGTCTGGTTCCTAGGAACCTGATGGAGAAAGTGAGCAACATTCCAGGATTAAGTTCTGTACCAAGTCTTTTTAATCTAACACAGTGCAGTAGAAACGCATGCAGATTTTAAGTCTACTTAAGTCACATACTACTTTCATGTTGCCTTCTGTCAGATCACTAATGATTTAACTTCAAAGCACCTTGCTGAGACAGACACTCTCATTTTTACAGAGGACACATAGTCAATAGGAGCTTGTCTAGACTCAGGATGATGTCAAGAACCTCTCACCAGCACCAGTTCAAGATGCACCTGTGCTGACAAGGGTGAAGGCCATGGCCTAGATAGGTTTAACAATCTTAATAAAAAACAAATTACAACCTGCTTTGGCATTGCAGAGGGAATCAGATTTTGGTTTTCCTTTTAAATGCTAAGTGATTAAAGAAGGACCAGGCTCCTGATTCTCACTGACATCAAGTTCCTGAACGCCTCCAACCACCACAGGAACAGATCAGCAACACCTATAGCAGCCCATGTTGACATGAATGACCAACAGCATGAACAGATAAAGAAACTTCACCGACTTACCCGTACAAAGTGCAATACCACTAAAGCCTCAAGTCTTCTCTTAATTAACTACTACATATGCACTTGTTCGTTGGAAACATCAAAGAAAAACAAAAGGATAACTTTAAATGAAAACTTTAGCCGGCTCTTTTGGTGATGGTGGTGGTTGGGGGAACATGGGACACAACAAGTTCCAGGATATTGCACCATACTAATGGATTTAATAGCCAGGCAGAATGGCAACAGCACAGTTGCCAAAACCTGGCAATATGCAACTCCAATAACACACACAAACTGGGAAGGGGAGACATACTGCAGGTTGTGGCATATTCCACAGGAAAGCTACAATACATTCCCTGTCATCAATTTTATCTATTACTTAACAACAGATTCACTAGCAGCACAGAACACCTAAAGAGAAGCTCTGAACAACTATAAATGCTACCATGGTTTACAAAAAAACCCAAATGCCAAAACACCACACAAACAAAATCTGACTCCTTCCAAGTTACAATCTTCATTGCCTCTGATGATGCCTCAATAGACTGGGAAAAAGGTTTGTCTGGGTTAAAGCCGATAGGACTAACAAAACTGTTCTATGTCCTAGCATGTTTCCAACAGAAACCATCACACAGAGAAGGCACAATAATTGAGGGAGAAATGGAGTAACTATAATATAATACAGCAAAAAGTAAAGCTCTTTCTTTTATTAAATGTCAACCTCTTTTTCATCTAGAGGTTACATTTAATATGAAAACGCTCTTCAAGAGAAGACCATCAGCTAGGCTGAAATCAAATTCAAAGAAAGTAGTTTAGTGTAGGCTGATTAGGAATTTGGTAGAATTTCCAATAACTCATTATGGTAATCTGACAGAAAGCAGCAATACGGTCCAGCACTGAACTTGGTATTACTTTTCTCTTGACAATTTGATTTCACTGTAGATATATCCTAATCTTTCTCTGTCCTCATTACACTATCAGAAGTCAAGACTATCTGAGGGTAGTGGTGCAAATTAGTTCTGTAGTGTATTACATGAAAACAGGAAAAAATAAATGAAAAATCAACAGTCTTTTCAGCTGAACTACATCAAGTCACACTTGATCTAAAAAGGCCAGTAGGACATTTTTACACAATCCTTCACAGAGTACATCCTGACTCTTAAAAACAAGATTAAAATCAAAATGCAGTAGATTACATGATCTTCAATTAGTGAAATGAGATCTGGACATGAAACACATTTGGAAATCAGACCCCAGGCAACTAGTTTAAGTATTATAATTTTATACTACACAAGTAGAGATGATAAGCACAACAGAACATTCTAGACTTACAAATCAAATTTGCCTATAAGAGAAACAACAGTTTATACAAACCTTATAGAAGTTCCCATATGATTTGCGAATATTGATCCACTTTTTGGCAAAAGAAGGGTATTTGATACGGCTAATACGGCACTGGATGTTCAAAAATTTACTCATATCCCATGATCTTAAAAAGTCAAAAGAGAAAAACATTAGAAATATATAATCCTGTATTCTACATTTTGTGTAGTTGTAGTACTAAGAACTGTCTTGTCTCTGGTGATCAATAGAAGGAAAATAGTTTAGGAAAAGCTCTTTTGCTATAGTCATGATATGGGATTTTTTAATATGAATTAGTTAAGCATGGGGAAAAAATAATGACATGAGCAAGACTTTCATTAGGATGGTTTCAGGTCCAGAATGGTTAAAACAAAAAATAGTACACCCTCTACTCCATCTACCACATCTATTCCAAAAACTGCTCATAAATTAGATGCTTACATAGCCCTTGGGGAGGCAAGCGACACCTTAAATTTTCCTGATTACTTGGATATGTGTGCATCTCTCTGCTTCATGTAGGTTATTGAAACAGGACTGCACTTAGTTTTATGAGAAACCAGATCTTTATGAAAAGATCAGACTGTAATCCTATGCACTTGTAGTCTCCTGAAGAGAACTACTCCAACAAGTTTGTAAGCATCAAGCTAAAATAAAGCTTTTCTTCCTACCTATTTTACCTGTTTATGCAATCTCACCTATACGACAGAGATTTCACTGCATCTATTTTCCTTAAGGAATTTCACTGAGAGATTCCTCTGGAGGGGAATTCCAGAGATATTTAGGCTCAGTAATTCAATCAGTCTTGCACCAGTTTTACTTTAGCATTTTCCTTTTTTAATTCACTATTGTTTCCAAAGATAGCAATGTATTCATGGGTTAAAAATTAGTCAAATGGAATGTACCATAGTTCCCTAAATTAATTAACATTGGAATGGCATTATGTGAACTTCTTATTTTTAAAGTGTACATGGATCTATACTGTCTTGTGTGGCAGCTTTTTAAATGGCTTCACTATTCACATGGGACAGAGCAACATATCAGTGATACAGGTTCTTAACCAGAAAAGGTCTGTGAATCACAGTAACTGTCTAAATCTTCAGGCATTTGGAGAAAAAGGTCTCATGACCAAAAGTAGTTTCTCACTTGTTAATTTAGTTGGGTTAGTTAAAAAACTTTAGTTATGTATCCATTCATCTAACTATGATACATTATTTTTCAAACTAGTCATACTATAGAATATTTATCTGTGTTTTACTTGACAGAAGTGTTAGGAAGTTGTACTAAGATTCCTCATACTCTTTTTTCATAAAGTCCAGTTCGAGTTTATAAACTCCTAATGCAGGCAAACATGAAAATGCATAATTCACCTCAACACACCTCATATTAAAAACTCCCTGTCCAACTTAAATCCCTCATTCCAAGAGAATGAGGAAAGCAGGTATGTTAACAGAATAGTAATGTTTCACAGCTAAAACACAAGCATCACCTGCAAAAAAATTTCCTGACCAGTGCTATATAAGACAAGGCTCAAACACTGTATTTCACCATATAACAAAGCTACGATCACAAGAACAATATTGCACCACAGATGTATCTAGAACTCATGATCTGTTCACTTTGCAGTCATTAGGGGACTTGATTTTCCACACAGACCTCACGAGAGGGCAAGTTCAACTGGCAGTTCAAGGGACTAGTAAATCCCTCACACACAAAGCTTGTCAGAGCTGGGACCCACCAGAGTCACAGCCCTCTAAGCCAAAGCTGAGAAGTTTCTGTGATAGCCATTTCTCTTTGTTCCATACACATCACAATCCATTATTGTTTTCTGGGAAAACATGCAGGATGTATTAATATTAACACACAGAGAGGACAGTTTAGCACAACCACCACACATTTCTGAAGTCTCAAAGCACAGAAGTTGCTTAGAACTGAAACTGCACAGTGTTATTTTCAGGTATTATGTGCTATTTGAAGGCTAGATGTAGATGGAGAATGACAGCAACGACTAAGCATAAAAAGTCTGTTCAAAAGCCCTTGGTTGCATACAGACCGCTGAGAAAGAAATGGCGCCATCTGATGGATTTAAGCTTCATTTCAAACTTAGTTCAGCTTTCCTCATTTTCCCGAAAGCTTTAATCAAAATAAAACAGAAAAACGGCAGTGTCCTGATCTACCTGTTAACAACACTCTCACAAGCATTAAACACAAGTTCGCAGTTTTAGATTGTGCTGCACAAGGACATACCCATCTGTCAACATGGAGTAGCTATACTTTGTGCCCAGTTCTCGCTGTCTCATCCATTCTATGACATTCTGCAGAACTTGAGGAAAAGTATCAGCTTTATCAACAATGTCCTGAGGAATAAAAAAAACCCCAAAGTGAGGAATATTTTTCAGGAAAAAAAACCAAAAGCCAGCATGAAATGGAAAAACTATACTGGTATATGGATACTCAAAAAGTTGCCTTCACCAAAATCTTTAGGAAACCAGATTACACATTAACAGACAACTGGACAGATTTTTCTAAACTTAAAAAATAGGACCACAAAAGCACCATTGGTTGACCAAAAGAGTCAACCTCCTAATAGGTTCAGCAAAGGTAACAAGGTTAGTCAGCAGTTGAACTTTTGAGCTTGTTTCCCAGGCTCCTGCTCAAGTTTCTTGACCACAGGCCATTGCCATCCCTAAGAGTCTAAAACCTTTAGAATAAAAATTTTAGAACAGAACCAATGCAATTCAAAAGGTGCATTCCTCTGCTAAAGATTAAGTCTCTACACATGAATTACAAAGTGAATGCTTTTCCCTGCAAAATGACCAATATAGTGAAATCAATTCTGTGACAATTAGGAGAGGGGGGGAAAAAAAGGATTAAGAAAACAGGCTTTACAGAAAAATAACCAGGAAAGATTACCATTTAAGATTACCAGTCTGAAAACATCAATACCACATCTCTTTTTTTCCATATTTTTTTCCTGAAGAAACGAAAGTGCAAATTACCTGGGTTATTCCTGTCAGATTGATGCAGAAATTTGAAAGCTTGGGATTAATCTCTGGCTTCACATATTGCTGAAAGGTATCTTCCTGTAATGAGAGAATCAAACACACAGCTGTACAATGTGTAGCCTGCAAGGCAACTTCTCTGGCTTGTCTACAGCCCAAAGGCAATAGCAGCTACTTGTCCTGCTGGAGGCAAAAAGGAGCGTGTACCTCCTGAGCCAATATGAGCCTCCTGACTGGCCATCATCAGATTCCTAATGGGATGGATGGCTTTCCAACTGGAACACGTCCTTCCTCTCAGCCACTAGGCACCAAAGAGCAGGAATATGGATTTAAGAGGGGGGAAGGGCAGACTGCAAAAAAGGGGAGGATTTGGGAAGAGAGTGTAAGTAAGGAAAAACAAAGTGAGAGGCATGAGCAAAGAAAGCCTTATGATTTTTAGGTGGTGTCTAAAGGCTCACTTGTACTTCAAGGAAGGCAACAGGCTGCACATCTCAGAAGCTGCATGCAAGTCCTACACCTCTGGATGCCAGCCAGGCAAAGATAAACACAACCTCACTCCAGGAAACTGAGCAACACAAGAGTGAAGACCGCAAGCAAGTTTCATGGCAAAAAGCAAGCCCCAAATCCCCACTACTAAAACAGCACAAACCCTTTGGGACAGAGGAAAAAAACACAGTGTTTCCTACCACTCAAAAGGTAATAAAAACAATCTTGGTAATCTCCACAATCCTCTTTCTGCAATTAGTCATACATGCAGCTATGCTCTCATGTAGCATCACAGTGATTACTGGAAACCCTTTTCCTCTTATATTCTAATATATGAGCCATTAGTCAGAGGTGTGTGCACATCCTCTATTTCACTTAGTCACTCAGTTTCAGTTAGACAGTAAGAAGCTCTTCCTAAAAGAAAGCTATACTGGAACAAAGCACTTAAGCTGCCAAATGCCTACAAAATATGTTTAAAATCAGGTTACACAGCTGTCAAATCTGTCAGGTACACTGTGGAAACAGTCTAGCCTGACAAGAAGCAGAGTTCACTCAACCTCACTTTCTAGACCTCTGTATTAGTGTCTTCTAGATTGCCTCACACAGGACCACAACATTTGCTAATTTTTGATTATGATGAATCCCTTGAGTCCTAGAAATAGATTTGTAGATCTTAAAGTAGGTAAAGAAAGGGCAGGAAGGAATAGGCATGGATGACTGAGAAACTCATATCAATAGAGGGAATCACCAGCAGGGGAATGATCTATTCCAGACACTTTTAGAATAGAAAGTTAGTTTTGTTTGTACTTAAGAGGTACAGAGAATAGGATTTACGAAAGAAAAGTATGTTATTTTTAATGAAGTTCAACATCTACCTAAAAACTAATCTAGACTTTCAGATGCAGAGAAGTTACATCAAAGAATAGCAAACCAACACAGCAATTACATCACTTACTATTTCCAGGGTATGCGTGTTTACTAAGACAACAGGAAACTCAATTATTTCATGTACAAATTCAGGTGGGTTTCCTTCTTCACATGTTGCTTCAAAGTCAACAACACAGATGTAGTCATAGCAGCTGTCTCCACTAATGTGTTCCTTCTGCATCAGCTTCTGTTTCTTATAATAGTTTTTCAGTCTCTTTTTCAGTACATCTTTCACTCCTCTAAAGAAATAAGTGACAAGGATCGCACTCTCATTTAATTAATTACTTCCCCATTGTAAAACTGAAGTTGTATTTAACATTTGTAAGTTCATAATTTGTTAACCTCATTTTGAACACCAGCACTTAAGAAGTCCGAATTCAACTTCATCATACAGTTAACAATCTATTATCTGGGATAACACAGAGGCTGAGATATCCCCCAACAATTAACACATCAACATGACAGCAAGGACAATCTGGGAAGCACAGCACAGAGACACTGCAGTCACCTCTAGTTTAGCAAGACTCAGTAGCCAAAGACTTTGCAAAGCCCGGGTCTTTGTAGATTGCTCCTAGATGACCTCTGGCCCTGAAAGCAGCACTGCTTCACTTGTATTTCCTTGTGCTCTCTGCCTGAAGTGACTCATGGACAAGGTCTTTCTGCATCAGTGGCACAGATAACTCAGAATCCACCTAAAACCTTTTCAATTTAAATTTAAAATTGAGCTTGAATAGCTCAATGAAAATAAAGTACTCAAGATTCCAGTTGTCAGAGAAACTTCCTGGTCAAGATCCTGCTTTTCAGGTTTGTTGCTATACATAAATCTGCAATAGCAAGTGATTGGAGTTACTTACTTTTTTTTAGTACAAACATTAAAATATGCAAGTGCAGATACCAGAACTGCCACTGTACCAAACCAGAGCCGAAAAAAACAAGGATAATTCATTCTTTGAAGCAAGTTATTTCCAAAACTACACACTGCAAATGAAATCACAGAAGCTGTAAGAGATACTTGTAGCAATAGGTATTTTCAGAAAAGCAGCCCACTGATACATAAGGAAAAACTGGAATCAGATTACTAAACCTGCATTTGAGAACAACAGCTGCTTCTGCAGAGATAACTCTTCTTCACTCTGGTTTATTAATCTAGTTTAATTCAATGACCAGTTTGTTCAAAGCTGAGACAGTTTTGGGAGCTGATGGAGGGGGAAATAACCTTTTTCTTCATCAAACTTAGTAAAAAAGTTGAAAAGAGAAGATCTGCTATCACAGTACCCTCAAGGGAAAAGATGGTGTGTGGCAATCTGCTCAGTTCTCTACATTAGAGCTGATGCAGTATTTGTTTACAGGTAAGACACAGTCTGACTAACTTAACTGAATATATTGACAAAAGAAGTCACACTTAGGTAAAAGAGAAGTTTAAACCTTTCTACATTTACAACTGAATAAAAAAATGCAAATAGAAAACTTATAACCTAGGAGGAAACCACAAACACATCATACACTATTTGAATTCTTCTTTTCACTTTTAGATCAGAGTAACTGCTGAATAGCTGTAGAAATCTAACCTGTTTTACCAAAAATTTTCTCAGGTAACTATAATTATTTTGCTCCTAAGGCACTAAATTCATTTAACCAAAGGTAGAATTGAAAAAAAACTATGCAGTCAGAGCACCTGCAGACAGATATGTTGGAAGTAGTAGGCTGCACTTCCCTCCTCACTATTTCTTGTCTTTTATTCTGTTCAAATCAATCTCTGCTAATTCCTTTTCTTTTTTTCTCTGAACTGCCTCTCCCCTAGAGTCTCTGTCTTCTCTAGAAAGCTAAACTTTTCCTTTCAGACTCCATCTCACCTTTCATATTCCCTTGTCCTACAGAGCTTCTCACTTTGCTAATTCCCCACCACTACTTCCTCATTACTGCTGCCCACAGAAAAAATACACCTTGTTTTTCCCAGATGACCTTCTATACAACATCTCAAATTTGTCTGACCACAGCAATATCAATCTTGCTGGTCATCTCCAATACAGCAGGAACTAGAGTCCCTTTCCTCCTCCCCAGTGTGCACAAATCTATCTTATAATTCACTCATATTTTCACATTATTCTAGCACATCTCTTCACAGTAGCTAACTCTCCATCTAAAAATACTTGCCCTCTGGATTGACTGAATCCTGGGCCTCATCACCACAGAGTTTCTAGCAGGTATCAAATCTATAATGGTATAGTAAACAAAAATATTTATGCTCTGAAGCAAGTTCTGAAGGTCTGCAACATCACCTGAGAATCACTGCAGTTCTTTCCCCCTTGACCAAAAACATGATGAGAAGTACCCTACAGTCACATATTCTTTCAGTTCTTTGGGTTACCAGTTGAGATAGCACACATTAGGCAGGATGTATTAATACTACAGCAAAAGTTCCATCAAGACTGCACATAAAACAAATGATGTTTGGTGCTGTGTCTGCTTTTCCCTCTGTGCTGAGCTTTTAAACTTTAAAGTAATCATCCCTTGTGACTACTCTCTCCAAGATAAACCAAAATGTTTCCAAATAAGACTAACCTGGTTTCAAGCTTGAACTCTGCAAGCTTACTTCTGAGCTCTTCCCTGGTCATTCTGTTGATATAACCATTGGTTATAGCAATTTCTTTGTAAACTGGATCACTGAAGTCATTCGAACTGGCAGATGATGTTTTGCCATTAGTCTCTTGATCGTTGATCCTACCATGCTGCCTACCCTAAAAGAAAGAGAAATCCTACGGTCACTTAAGAAGGTCAAAACAAGAACCCGGAGCACTTTTACACATCGTCTTTGCACCAAAATGCGGTAAAGCACCACACTGTTACACTTGTGATCAAACTGAGTGAACTAGCTTATAGATCGGTAAGAAAATCAACCCTGAAGCCTGCCCTGAGACAGGACGTTCCTAAGAAGCAGCAAGCAATAACGGGATGCTAACACAGGCGCTCTGTCTCGCCGAAGAGCGGCTCAAAGCAAGCACAGCAGCGAGGCAAGGGGCGCTCCGGCCCCCCTGGCGGGCCGGGCCGGGCCGGGCCGGGCCTAGCCGGGCGGCTGGCGGAGCGCGGGCCCGGGCGGGCCGGCAATGCCCGCTCTCACTCACGGCCCGCTCTCACTCACGGCCCGCTCTCACTCACTCACTCACTCACCGCCGGGCAGGCTGCGGGGCCGGCCCGCACCGCCGCCTGCTGCGGGCCCGCCGTGGGGCGGCTGTCCCTGCGCTCCTCCATCGCGGCAGGACGGCGGCCCGGCGGGGGCGGGCAGAGCGCGGGGCCCGCCCCTGGGCAGGGCCCGCACAGCGGCGCGGAGCCAGCGCCCCC
>JAWWEE010000122.1:29106389-29142815 GCA_035221455.1 Xenops minutus | reverse complement strand
AGCTGCTGATCACTGCAGGGGGATGACCTGGGCATCGAGCAGTGGTACTGAGCAACTGCCTTGTGCATCACTTGTCTTTCTCAGCTTTTATTCCTCTCTCTTTCATTACAATTATTATCATTAGTATTATTATATTATACTTTGTTCCCATTATTAAACTGCTCTTATCTCAATCCATATATTCCCTATTCTCTTCCCCACCGGGGGGTGGTGGTGAGCAAGCAGCTGCGTGGTGCTTAGTTGCCAGCGGGAGTTAAACCACAGCAGTGGGAGGGGACTCGATCTCTTTTAATTCACCCCCTAGCCCTCGCGCTATCACTTACCCCTGTTGCAAAACAGAGGCCCATATGCCTTACTGCTCTGCTTCCAAACCGTGCTCCCAACTTTACAAGAATGTAAACACAGTACCAATGTGAAGCACTGAACTGGCATCACAAACCCACCAAACACCCTAAATGCAGCGGTGGAAAAAGCTGTTCCCCAGAAATCACCTACCTTGCTGGAGTGCACAATGGTTCACAGATACAAATTCAAACAAGGGCTCTATGCTCAGATTCACTCAGTGCCGAATCTCTTCATGATTCTGCTAACAGCACAGGTCTACAACTAGGTGCAGACCCACCCAGAGGCAGAGCCCAAGGAGGCACTGTAAAATGAAAAACAAATCACACAGCCAGGACTCTCCTGGAGATTGAGATCACTTTTATTTTCAGTCATTTTGGCGAGGATGTGTGGGCAAGTGTGGGTGTAGTGCGTGTATGTCTGGGCATGCATGTGTGTGTGTGCGCAGAGTCCTGCCCAGTGATGTAGATTATATGAATACCTGCAATTACAGTCCATGAACTGAGCCATGAAGCGTGTGATAAGTGCTACACTGAGGTCCACTTGCTTGCCTCTTCTTGTGCTTACTGCAGTGCAGCATCTCCATCTCTCCACACTGCTGTTCCAAGGATGCCAGCCCATGATCCTGTCCAAAGGGTGCAAGAGGAACTGAGCTTCGGGATCTGGTGGGTTTTCACTTCACTTAGTGAGCTACTAAATAACATTTGCAGTTTCCTTTGACAAAACTGTATCTGTCTTCTCAAAGTGAGAAGCCTCTACTGCTTTGACAAATTTTAACTGCCTCAGAAGTACAAAGGGGAAGGGATCGAACATAAGCGCCAGTGCTACAGCACAGCTAAGCACATCTTGAGTTCCTGGGAAAGCAGCACCCAAATACACCACTGAGTTTTTGCAGCCACCATGAAACTGTGGCATGGGGGATGCTGCAAGGGAGCTGATCCATCCTTCTGCAGTCCTCAGTATCTTCCATCAGATCTGGGAGACCGTAAGGCAGGTTAAACCCCAATCTAGTCTCTACTTCTGTTTAGAGCTGAATCGCCCAAGCTCAGAGCAGAGACAGAATGCAGAAAGAACGGCACTGCTATGGAAGGAAACTAGTCAAAGGCATCCTGGCCTGTGGCAGGCTGGAAACAATCTTGTTCCTCTGACCTCTTTGCCTTTAGCACAGTTAAGGCAGAAGTATCCCACCACCCAGGACCCTCTACAGCTGCCAGAAACCTCCAAGTACCCCTGCAAGCCCTAAGATGACCTAGATGTGCAGCATCACTCTTAGGGCTCCCCCTAACTCACCTCTACAGACCTGTATGCTGCTTAGGGACACGCAATTTCTCATGTTAACACAGACACACAGAAGGCAAAGCTGTTATCCTGGGAATTTCACTTGGACGGATGCAGATTTGAACCCCAGGTTTTGCCTCAGAGCATAACACAAGGTACTCTGGGTCATCTTCCAGCTGCTGAAAGTCCTGCAGTGCAAAGCAGCTTGCCAGCTCTGCTTCCAAACCTGCCTGCACCGGTTTCCGTAGGAAATCAACTGGTCAGCAAGCAAGGGGTCTGCAAACCAATAAGCAAAACCAGCACAGTCCTCTCAAGTGAAGTAGGCATCTAGTACCAGGAGATTCTCCTCCTATTCCAAAGAGGTTAAATTCATTGTCAGCTCTACAGGGAGACAATTGCATCACCAGTCCTTTCTGATCTCTCTATAATACACTTTGAGTAAAGGCTGCACGGTGCTCCACAGAGGCCTTAGTTGTTTCTAACAGTTTGGTAACTCTCCAAGCAGGGACAAGAGCAGGAACATAATACGTGCTCTGAACTCAGGTATCTGCTCTTAGGGCACTGCATTCAAGCCCTCTTTCCTTGTGGCTTGACTCATGAAAAATGACAGATCCTTCAAAAATAGAGGGCCCGCATCCCTGGAGCTCAGGGATATTAAGTGAGGTCTGAGGCAGGAGCTCAGCAAAGGGACACTGTATGCACAGGATTCAAGGATACATCCTTAAAAGACAGTGACAGCAAAACCAAAAGTACTATCAGCCACTTGGTGTGGTTCTCCTGCACTGATCTCCCACCTGGCAGTTGCAAAGGGGAGATGTTTTTGAACTGCATAGAAAATTAAATGGCTTTTGCATATTAAAAAAATTCAGATGAAAACAGTTACACCAGTTACTAAACAGTGGGCGGATGAGCAATCACCGTTTCATATTAAATAGACCCAGCTAAATCAATCTCCATACTGCCACACTCCCAGCATTACAGCTTCAGTGCACAGCAGCAGACTGAGTGCCTGCAAAGGCCAGGTAGTGCTGTGCTCCCGCAGAGGTGACATGCCCCGGCGGGAGGGCTGTGGTCCCGAGGAGCAGGCTGTAAGACGTCTGCTCTGTCCTCTCACTCCTTCAATGCTCAGGCATCCCAGACCAGATGGGCACACTGGGAAACAGGCCTCCAGCTGGAAAAGGATTCCAGTTTGTGGTTTCTTTACAATGTGGTTTCCACGCAACGTCACAGCAACAAATCGCTAGTTTCTTCCTATGGAGAATGGAAAGAGAGGTGAGTAGCAGCATAACAGGAGGACAAGGCCACACAGCATGGGAGGTGACACTAGGAATGCTCTAACACAAGTTCTGCCTATACCAGGGCCTTTCATGTCTCATGGGCAGCAAGACTTAGGACAAGGGCGATTCCCAACATTACTCCAGACACCATTCAAAGATCTCACCACCCTTCCACCTCCTCCAGCTGCCACAGGCAATTTGGAGTCCCCAGTTTATCCACAGCAACACAGAAGCACAATCAATTAATGATTCTCACTGATGTAAGAAGGTTCATTGCCAGAGGTGGCAGGTCAACACATGAAATCTGAGCCCAAGTTCCCTCCCAAGCTGGAATGATACTTTGAAGACACACAAAGCTGACTGAGCTGCCAGCTTTTATTTGGCAGCTTTTCACCCTGAAGTGAGGTACATGGCTTGATTTCTTCTACCTGGCCTCTGCAATCCCCCCTAGAGTGAATTCTGCCACGCATTTCCCTGCGTTAAGTTCTTGCCAATGGGGTATTTGCAGCCTTGCACACAAGGCCGGTATTTGAAGGCTCAGAAGCCAGGGGAATGTCATCTCAGGCCCCAGCAAGATGCACATCACTGTCTTGCACTGGTTGCAGGTCTTGCCAGCTCACATCCGGGTGGGCACTGCCTCCTGACTAGTACCACCCATACCAGGTCTGCCATCACAGCCCAAATAGTTAAGACCTGTACCTTAATACAAGTATTTTTAAGTCCCTCATCTCTCCCCCCACATCTGATGAAGGGATCCTGGTCTGGAAATGCCTACCTCCTATTGATTTATGCTAAATCAAATATTTGCCTGGAGCAGGACTCATTCAGCACAGTTATCAGGGCTCAGCTGTAGGGCACAAATTGACAGCAACATCTTAGAAGTCCTCAAAACCACCTAGTCAGGTGAGAAATCAGCACTGTGGTGGCAGTGCTCAGCCTGCCCTTTCCCACATCTGGAGAGGAAGAATGGCTGCTCAAGAAGCACAGCTGCCAGGATCAGCCCAAGGGTACCAGGGCCAGTTTGTACAACACAGTCACACACTTGCTTCACAAGATCTCTGCACAAAGATGCCTGGGTGGCTTTGCTAGGAGGAGGACCAAGATCTAGATTTTTACTGCTCTAGTGGACACAACGCATAGAGAGTACCACAATGGCAGTACCAGAGCATCCAGACATGGCAGACCAGGAGTTGTTTGGGGCTAGGGATAAGGAACAAATGGCAGGTGCCAGAGGCACACTAACTGCCCTACTTTTGTTGCCCTGTGATTACAGCACATCCTTACCACTTCATGGCACAGTGTATGTGAACGCACAAGGCAGGAAACACTTCCCAGCCTGCTTCTCCTCCCGCTCTGCCAGCCACCGCCCAAGACTGCTGCATGGGATGTAGCCAACTGTTTTGTGGTGGAGCAATTTTAAAGGTTTCACAGCACCAACCCACTCCCCGACAAAGCCTTGGCCAACTGCCATAAAACTCACTTGTCCAGGAACAAATCCAGGGAATCCCGCTACAGCTCATTTCAAGAGACTTTCCTCCAAGCAGGTCTGAATTAAATGGTACCAAGAACATTTTTACATTCATCATGAGATCCAAATGGGTTTTCAACACGTAATCAATGGGTCCACAGAAACCTATTCCCAGTGCTTTCCCTCTGGCCAGCGGCCCTGCCATCTGCAGCAATCACTTTGCTTCATGCCTTGTTGTGATTCCCAGCCTCCAGACGACTGCATCCACTCCAGCCACGAGGCCCCCACCTGGGAGCTGCCTCTGCCCCACAGCATTTCAGAGTCCAAAGTCCCACTGATCCCCGTCAGCATACAACTCCACAGCTGGAGAGATGGGAGCACTGCAGAGCATCAGCCATGTTCTGCCCGGTGGAAAACCTTTGGCACCAGCACTGACGGTTTATCTGGAAGATGAAAGGATAAATAAAAAGTAATGTAGCATGAGCAGCAGGTTCATAGCGCTTGTGATGAATAACAGAAGACACACGATTTTCTCTAGGTTTCTAAATAGGGAGGATGAGGTCTTTAACACAGGCCTTTTTTGAGAACACAAGTTTCCTGCCAGCAGAGTGACTGTGAAACTGGGACATGGTTAAGAGATGTTGAAGAAGGCAGGCTGGAGGACAGGAGGACAAGTGCACAGGCATAGCCTGCCAGCACAGTACAACAAAAACTGCAGCCTCAGGTTAGAAACATTCTGTGCCAAGTACACACACAAGAGGACCAAATGAACAGGCATGGTGACCTGTGGCTCAGTATCAGAGCAGCCACCTTGTTTCCTGCCCGAAGTGGGCACTTCACCTTCACCCACAGCTCAACAACCACCCACCACTGAAGAATATTATTTTCCATCAAGATAAATGGTATTTTGCAATGGGGGTGGGTACTGAATAATGAGAACAGCATCCAAAGCTACCATCAGACACACCGAAGTGAAAAAGGCATTCACATGCAGTACAGCAGCAGCCACCAGCAAGACACTCAGCTTGCCCCTCTAAGTTACCCTACCAAATTCCCTTGCACCCCTCCAATCAGAACAGACCACAGATGAATTTTTGTTCTGAAAGAAAACCTATGCATCAAAAAGCCAAGGCACTGGTTGTTTTGGTGAGTACTGTTCCACACACACTTGTTCCCACCACAGTACAGCTCTGTTTTCCAAGCAAATTCCCACTCCGTGGAATGAAGGACATACAGGCTATAGATAGACAACAGGGCAGGGCTTCTGTCCTGTGGGACCTCACCAAGTTGGAGGACTGGGCCAACAGCAGTGCTGTGAAATTCAGCAAGGACAAGTGCATAGCTCTACACCTAGAACAGGACAACCGCATGCACCACCATAGCCTGGGGTCCAGCTGGCTTGGGATCTGTGGGAGAATATGTTGAACACAAGCCAACACTGCATCTTTGTTGCAATGAAAGCCAAGTTGTAATAAGGGAGATTCAGATGGGACAGAAGGAAAAAAAGCTCTGCCCCAGGAGAACAGCATAACTCTAGAGTCCAGACAGGTGGTAGCATCTCCATCTTTGTCACCCAACCATCACCTATACAAGGTTCCCAAGCAATCTGACCTGGCTGTGAGGGTGGTCCTGCTTGGAGCAGTGAGTGGACAAGAATCTTCTAAAGTCCCATCCTATCAAAACACACCCAGGACTGGATTATCTCCTGATGTGTCCTGCCCACTGTATGGGTCTTGCATCTGCCACAACACAGCTCAAGAGAACACCTCAAGCCCATTTCACTGTACTTCTTATCCTTTGAGTGGGCTGTCTATATGCACAAATAATGAGAACAGTCACCAGGCTGTGGGGCTGCTACCTTCCAGGAAAAAAGTGCTTAGCGAGGGCATGTTTTATGTAGTCTTTCTGGTGTCTACTGACAGGGGAATAGGTCTGCTTTCTGGTCTCACTTGGAACAAGGGCTGATCACAGTAGGAGTGGGGGGGTAAACCAAGGCAACATTAACTCGCTCGCTGCCGTTCTTGGGACAGATGATCTCCGTCAGTCCCTCTGGTCTTGGCTGACTCAGCAGTTCTCCTGCAAATAAAGGAAAACAATGAAAATATTTAAGCATCAACAAGGCAGTTTTTGCAATTTTTAGCATGCCTTTCCTCCTCCCCTTACCAAGTAAGCATCCATAACTGATGCAAGTGAGCACTGTAAGAGGGCTTACTGGTCCTGCAACCCAAGTAAGTCCCATCCATGTAACCATGGTGAATATCCTGTTGATTACAGCTTGGAGACATGCTGGTCCCCACAAATGTCACATCTATCTAACTTCCTATCTCTGCTTTGAACCACTGCACACAGACTCGAGAGCTCCTTAAGGATTCATAGCATCTAGATGGAAAATTCCCTAATGCCTCTCTCTCTGGGTGTATTTGCCACAACTAACATGGGACTGGTACTGCATCCTGTCAGGGCCCTTGGCTACACTATAGTCTGCTGAGTATGCAGATCCAGCTCCCAGATGTCAGCTCTCCCATAACAGAGGCAATACCAGCTCTGTACTGAGCTAGTACCAGTGGGGGGCTCCCACACTGTATGGTATCCCTTGGTGAAATGAGTTGCATCAGCTCCACTGCTCAAGTGCCAAGTTGGCTGCTCCCCACTGCTGGCACCCTTGCAGCATGCAGTTCAGGGGAAGACACAGGTCATCTCAGCAAGAGGGGAAAGCCAGGTCTCTGAGGAACACTTCCCCAACAGCTTGCTCAGAGCAAATCAAGTCTCCTCCTGCCTCCACTCCACACATGACTGGCCTCAGCAGGGCAGCTCCCCCAGCCATCAATATGCCATCTCCTCAACCTAGTCCAGCCACAGCTTAAGACACCCAATAGCACCAGAAACACATCTTGATACCTGTCTGGCAGTAGGGTCTGTTCTCAAAGGTAATATGGGATGACAGCATTCATGCCCAGCGAGGGCTCAGTTCTTCTGAGTGTGCCTACCAGACCTACCCAAGGCAGAGGCACCAGGCCATAAATGGCTCAGTCAGTAACTTTCTTTACAGAGGTAGGCCAGCTCTAAGTGGGCTGCAGCCACAGGTCCACACAAAACTCTCTAGACCGATCAATCAAGCAGCCACTGTGAGCTGTCCCCAATTTCACTAAAACACTCGAGACAGATGGTCCTTGGACTCTTGTATTTTTAAATGCTTTTGCAATAAATTCACCTCCTGTTAAAGAACATCAGAAAAATTCTCCTTGTGTCTAAGCCACGATTGCCAGGCACCTCAGGAAGAACTGAAAAGAGATCACACTTTGAAGAAGTACTGCCCAGCCTGTTCAGGAATGGCACAACAGTCAGTCCTGTCATGCCTGAAGCCCTACAAATACTCTCTTCCCTCTTCTTCTTCTTACACAGGATGAAATTTCACTTTCATGAAACAGCAGATCTAAAACCCTTTGTTTTTTCCAAAGGATGCCATTTCATATTGTGAAAACAGAGGGGAGGGCTTGGCAAGGAACACACACAGTTCCCCTTGAGAGATACCCCACTTGTAGGGCCAGTAATTCCAGTCTGCCCCCATGGTCTGCAATCTCAATTCACATTTGGTTTGAGTATCTCCCCTGTCTCACACCTACACTCATACCTGAACTGGCAGAGCAGCTTTTAAAGAGAGGAAGACAAGTCTCCCAAACAAGAAGAATCGTGATGGCAATTTGCAATTCAAAGTTAAGTCTGCAAGGCAGCGTCCTCAATTACATGAGCTGTCATCCTTTGAAAAAAGCATTGCACCTCATCGAGCACGTACACCACAGGGCTCTATGTCTCAGCAATTCCCAGTTTTCATCCTCAGGTTGACTTTCAAACTGCAGTATTCCTAACTGTACTGAAAACACCATCTCTGAAAAGACGAGTCATAAAATCAGTGCACCACTGTGCACTTTAAAGACAGGGCTAATATCCGTTAGATCTTAAACCAGAGAAGTGCTATAAGACTGGTCTGTCTGCTAGAGTCTTCCTTCCCATTTCCATCTTCCCACTCCAGAAATATTTAGATGGTGATTTCTCCAGCATAGGAGATTGCTGTAGGGCAATACAGATGACAGACTTGCAGGCAAACCCCTTTCCACGGCTCTTCAGTCACCCTCCTTTTCTTTATGGCTTTACCCTTCCCTCTAGGTTGCCTCTGGGAAAAAGCTCACCTCACTTTATCGCCAGTCTCTTCCACACCTCCTCCAGCCTCACTCCCATTTCCTGCTGACATACACACCACTCCCCAGAAGGACTTTTCTCACAATTGCTCCATGAAATATATCATGCACCAAGAGGACAGAAAGTTACCTACGCATCCTTCCTATTCCTTCCCCTCTCAGCTACTAGTCCCACTGCTTTTTCATTATAGTGTCCTCCTTCCCTTCTCATTGCAAACTGGTCATATTTGCTGCACAAACTCATCACAATACTAAACTAGGTATAACTACTTAAATCACATTTCACATCACTGCTGAATAAAAGCCAGTGCAAATCCCATTGCAGTATGCAGTCTTAGAGCTGTTAACAAAACTAGCATTGAGACACACTTCTTGGATACAACTCTTCAGGCCCAGAATCTCTTGGAGGTTTCGAAAACCTCACATTTCTATTCAGAAAGTATTCAGACTGTGAGAGATTAGAATAAAAGTCTTCAGGGCTGCAGTAGGGTAGGAAAGAGAAGATCCAATGAAGTATTGGACTGCCAGATACAAAAGGAAAACTAAGTGTCTAGCACGTTGTCTTAGTTCAAAGGGGACAACTAAGATATCTGTGTTGGCCAAGAAATAATCCCTCTCCTTTAAATTTAGAAAAAACCCCTTTAATTAGAAAAAGAAATATATATATGAAAGGATAACAGTTCTTAACCACAGTACACATATACATATATCAAGAAAAGAACCAAACATCAACAATTTGTAATAAACCCCTCCACCCCCAAACAACAAGGCAAACAGTCAAAAAAGGTCCTTCTGGCTACCCCCAAAAGGGGAGATGCAATTATATCTATGGACAGCAGGTGGTGCTGTTGCCCCTCAACTGCTGGCCGCTCTCTCAGGGGTTGCAGTTATATTTACGGACAGTGGGTGGCGCTGTTGCACCCGGCCAGCTGGGCTCTCTCTCAGGGGAACAGAGGCGCAGAGGTCGGGTCAGCTCCTGTGCAGTAGGTGACAAAAACAGCAGAAATCCAACCTCTGCAGTGTAGGGAACAGAGGTGTTTCTCTTTCTCAAAGGCAGTTTGGGGTGTCCACGGGTGATTGGCGAAAACCAGAGAGCAAAGACACAATCCAGGTCCCGGAGTGATGCTGGACCCGGTGTGTGTATCTGTCCTCTGCCCTCCGCCAAGCCAGTGAACTGCTGACCCTGTGCAGAAAGCGCAGGAACCCCCAAACCCTTCCCCCACCCAGAGCCTGTCTTCCCTCCCCCTCCCAGCCTGGGGAGAGATCAGAACAAAGGCTCTGGCTAGAGTTGTTATCAGGACATACATATTCATTACATCCTTGGTTAAAATATCAGCACTAGGTGTTGGCTCGAAGCTTTGGAAGGAATTCCAACTGAGTTTTGAAACTATAACACGCGTGTCGGTGTTTGCTTGATTTAACTGCTAAGTTCAAATGTAACTGGAGCAGCTCGTGTCTGCAGCACTTGTTCTGCCCCTGTGTACAAGCTAGCCAGTCTGTATTTTGGTTGCACATTCCTCCATGAGCATGTCACAAATTTTCTGGAAACCTTAGTTCTGCCTGCCCTCTCTGAAAGGTTTCCTGCAATAGTGCACACACACAACCACGAAGCTTATGCTAGTCTCGACATGGACTTGGTTTTCAATGTTAACTTACACAGCAGCCACTAAGGTTTTAACCAAAACTCCAACTACTTTGTCTTAAGGCTAAAGACTAAGACAGTTGAGTGTTTGAAGACCCAGATAATTTTTCAGTAGACAAATCTGTATCACTAAGATTATTCATCTAATTTAAGAGCATGAGTCCTATTTGCAAAGGCACTTAAAAAGTTGGGTATTTGCTGACCAAGGCCTAATGGTTAGATGCATCTAAGTCCTAGTTCAGTCGATAGCAGAAAGGCACCTGCAAACAGAGAGCAGATGCTTTAGAAGATGCTTGTTTGCGGCCTTTCCATTTGCCATGGCACAAATGGTGTAGAAAAGTTGTATTTGTTCCATGGCTACCCTCCTGGTGTTCTGGCACAGAAACTCATCTCCACAACTACGTAAAATGTGCTGTACAGCAGGCTAAGGTTGAGACACAAACTGAGACCCTGTCATGAAACCACCATGGTCAATTTGACCACAGCATAAGCTGGTTTTTCAACTCCTCTCAGGCAGACAGGTTGAGTCAGTCACGCTGCCCACACCATTTAAAAGAAACCTGCTACACATGGGCAGTCACAGGGAAAGGCAGGAACCTTCAGCGATGCCCAGAGCTCTACCAGAAAGGCCTGCTTCCTCACAGCATTAGCCAGCTCACCTGAAGTAGGTATTTCTATATCAGCAAGATGTTCTTCACTGCCATTTCTTTTATCACAGAACAAACACAGGCACAGCCAACTTTAAGCCACTTGCAGTGGGTTCCCAGGCCAGGCCAATGCCTGCAGCCAGCAAAGAAAACTGCATGTGCCAGTCGGAGCTCAATTGCACATCACTACTCAGTGCACAAGGAAGACATTTCTACTCCCATATATGCCCAGGAACATGGAAAAGCATCAGACTACAGTTTTTGGCCAAGTACACAGTTAGGCATGTTATACCTTCTGTCCTTGATTTACTGTGATTTGGGGAGGAATGCCTTCCTCAGAGTGCAGTGCCAGCAATCAGAACCATGCTTGTTGCAAAGCACGCTTCACTGACCTTTAGGAAATACCCATGAAATGCCAGATACCCATGACAAATCAGAGAGTTAGGAGGGAGGCTGACAGCAAGAAAAGCGAGTATTTGCAGGAGTGTTTGGTTACTCCATGCTGGCAGTGAGGCAAGGCCAGCTGTAAGCCTACTTGGCTGCCTAACAGAGAGGAAGGTTTTGAATACACCATTTGCCTTTGCACAGTTCCCACTGCCACAGCTGTACTAAGTGGCACAGGGTTCCCCATTCACATATCAAGAACCTGCAGCAAAGGCATAGGGATGAGACACTGCTCCAGCCTGCCATGCCATCTCCTCTCTCTCAGAATTCCCAGGAGAAGACATTTGCACAGTATCAACCTGATGATGTTTGTCATTTTCATGCTGTCATTCCTGCTGTTAGGATCTGGGCCCCACTGGGACAAGAAGCAAGTAGTGGATGAGCAGGACCTGGCCCTGGCTCTGTGGCGCTGCTTCTCTCTCTTCAGTACGCTACAGATCTTGAAGGTACATTGCCCATGCGTCACAAAAGGGGCATGAGACAGCCAAAACCAAGCTGCTCCTACATCCTGCCCTGCTTCAGCACTGACCTACTCACTCCACCGTATGTCCCAAAGCTGTTCCAACCAAGGGTTTTGCAGCCCCACTGCCCATATGCTCTCCCACCCTAAATCCCTTTTTACTCTTCCTCCTTGTTGAAGGGCTTCAGACACCAACCAGTGCAAGTGGAGCTGATGGGAGATATCTCAGCCTCAACTGCTTCTCTGTCAAGCCTTCTTTGACTAAATCTTTACTTGTAACATCTCTCAGCATAGTACTCAGGAGTCATGCCTTCAGGAAAGGCCAGAGAATAGAACACAGCCTGCATACCTGCAAGCATGTCCCATGCTTGGTTTTCAACAGCAGTCGAAAAACATAATTTACATGACATCCCCAGATCACAGCACACCCCTCTGCTCTTCACGAAGTCCTACCCCTTTTCATCCAAACAACTGTAAAGAGATTGAGGTTGGAAAAGCTACAGCTTCTCTGCCTGGCTGTTAGTTGTTTTGAGGTTCAATAGCCAGAGCACTTACACAATTAGATCAAAGCTGTCACAGAGGCAGGATGAGTTGAATAGCCATGTGCACAGATTTCCCCCTCTGCTGTAAGCACAGGCAACACCCTCACACACTGGGACTTTGCAGCCAGCTCTACAGCAGAGAAGAAATCTGCCGGGAATCATGGCAGAAGAAGGGGGAAGGAGATGGTGTCTCACAACAAGCCTGCTTCTACTCCACACCATTTAAATGTTGCCTTTGCCACTCTCTGCTTGGATAAAATTAATTACTTGCTTCATATAAATGTTGCTGTGCATGATGCATAACCTTATTCTCAAGCACAGAGCAAAGAAAATACTGCTCTGTACTGGTATGAATTTTTAATACGCTCCTCACAGCACTGCCTGCATGTCACGCACAAAAATATTCCCCAGAAAGATAGAACTCCGCAGTTGATTTATTTCTGGAGTCCTGAGTGACCTTATCTGTTTGGCCTGCTTGAGGCAAAGGGCTGGATAGAGACCTCCAAGTTAGGATTTAATTTTCTTCTCACTGGAGGCTGTTCTCCTGGCTACAAACATAGCAAAAATAAAGAAGCTGAAAGCTGAGACATCACAAAAGGGAACAGAGCAGGGTGAAATGCACATTATGAACAAAAGTTTCATAAGCCTCATGTTGCAGTCCCAGTTAGAGGAGCTTAAAATTAGCAAATAAAAACAAAACCAAAAATCCTAGCCTGTGAAAGTGCCCTAGTGGTAGAGATTGCTGTGGAAAAAAAAGCAACAGAGAAGAAAACTCTGTTGGTAAGCACTGATCACAACTACATTCTGGTGAGCAGAGCCACCCATTAGGTACAGCACATGAGCACACGCTCAGAAACAAATGTGCTTGGGATTTAATGCAGTTTAACAAGAAAGAGAAGACTTGAAAACAAAGACAAAGCTGGTTCTGGAAACGTGGAGTGGGAAAGGCAGTCAGTTGCAAGGCAAAGGACTAGCCTGCAAAGAGGAGTCCCCAAGAACAGAAGCCGATAGCACAGAGAAAGGGATATGAAGAGCAAGGGAGAGGGCTAGAGCTTCCCAAAATATCCAAAAGGAACTGATGGCAACTTGCTATTTCTCCTTTGAAGGGTTCAAGATCAAAAATGTCAACAATGACACCTTCCTTGAACTCAGAGCAGTCTCCTGGGGCTGCTCAGCTGCACTCTAGAGCATCACAAGTGCCAGAGGGGCAGGCTCAGCTATGGGGCTGCTGCCTGATACACAAGTACTGGAAAGCTTTCCAGCTCCTGCATTCACAGGACAAGGTGCCTCTTGAGCCATCACCTCATTTCCAGGCCTCACAGCTCTAGCTGAGGACATATATATGGCTCACCTTGAATACTTCTCCCAGCTGGCTACACAGGAAATTGTTTTCCCAAGGCTCTTAATTCACGTGAGATGACAGAAACACAAAATAACCTCTGGAAACAGAGAGCAGTGCTTTTCAGTTGACAGGTCAAGCTTCAGGACCTAGAGCTGCAGTTCTCCAAACCAGGAACCTCAGATCTGCTGCAGAAGCTGCACTCAGCTCAAGCCCGGACAGCTTTTCCCACAGCAGCTGAGATCACCCTGCACTTTACCTCCTACCCACGGAGCTACCAGACTAATTACCCTGGCAGGAAGCCTGCGGCTGTGTCAAAGGCTAAGGTGCTTTGCAGGGCCTGTCCAGGAGACATTGCTGTACCTGGCAATCACTAACTCTAATTTTAGGCACTTAGAGAAGGGGAGAGTCACACAAACACCAGCTATGGTCTGAAAGGCTTAAGGGGGTTAAATACTCTCCTCCTTCCCCAAGTCATTATAGGGTCAGCTAGTTCTTAGCCCATCACTGTCACAGCAGAAGAGGACACTGGCACACTCCAGTGATTGCAAAAGCTCTAGTGAAGCCTTTGACACTGAACTGAGCACACCTCTGAGTGGAGGACTTGTGTGGAAAGCATTCTGGATGCCTGACTCAGTAGCTACAGGAGGATAATTATTCAAAACACTAATTTACAACTCATACGCTAATTTTCTCAAATGAGTTGAGATCATCCCTTACCAGTGTGACAATACAAGGTTTCCAAGTATAAAACTTGGAAAAATCTATGTTTGTCCCAAAACATTAGCTAATTATCTCAGGCACATAGAATTTTACTATAGTTAGAACTGGAATTCAATTAAAAGCAAAACAAAAAAAACCCCATACGTTCCCCAAACCACACAATATGGTACTTCCTGTGTGCATGTTTATAAACAACAATGTAGAGAGCAGTAGAAAATTATTAAAACAGCTCCATCAAAATAACTCCAGGAGCAATTATAAAGTTTGAGACCTTCTGTCACCTTCTGACAGTATGAAATAAGCAGCTCAGAGAAATAAAGGATGGTTGGCATCTAACATATTCCTAAGCCAGTGCAGATACCTGATCTACCATCAGCGTGTTTACATAATGAATACAACTTTTCTCTCCTCTTTCAGCAGCCATGAAATACTGAGAACAGACAGCATTTATGCCAGATAACACTGACATGTCAGCAAATTGCCATGAGGAGAGAAGGCTGTGACTTTTGACACCTCTGCCCCTTCCAAAAAGATGCCATTTCTCCACTCTATTCCATCGAACTCAGTGTATTTCAAATAGTATTTCAGCATGAGTAGCCTCCCTTGTCCAGCTTCATCTCTACCTGTTTTGTTGGGCACTCCATCCATCTCCCATGGGGAAGGTGGGAACAAGCCACCTCCTCCCATCAGTAACCAGAGCAGACACAGGAGAAAGGATGTAACCAAAGCAGACAAGCAAATAGCACAGCATAAAGGCTTAGAAAAATGAGAGGAGGCATTGGGGAAAAATTGAGACAACAAAGCATCCTCCAGATTGCTGAATATTTTTCTGTCCTCCTAATATCTAAAAAGCTTCTTGAATTAGAAGGTTGCAACACAGCACTTTCTGACGACTGCAATACAAAGCCATGAAAAATTGATTTGCCTCATTAACATTTTAGGACCTTATTAGCTGGAACGAAATTGACTGTCAAGGCATTTTAAGGGAGAGTCATGGTGTAATGAGCTCAGTGTGTATTATCCTCATCCCAGAATAGAAACAGGCCTGTCACTGAGTAACCAAGCCCAGAATCTACCTTTTGGTTATTTTTAATTCCACCCCTTCAGCCGTATCTGCCATGAGCACTTTCACAGTCTGCCAAGGCAAGGCACCAGCTGGACAGAAGGCTGCAGCCAGCCCTAACCTGTCTGTTCTCATCCAGCAACAGCAAGGGATGACCACACACAGAGCATCCACCTGAATGCCAGACACCACCGGCTGCAGACAGTCCAAACAGCAAAAATGCCCACTTTTCTAAACACTAATTCCAAAGCTAATGCACCTCCATCAGCCTTCTTTCATCCAGATGATCAGCAGGCTACAGGTTCCACTAAAGGAAAAAAACAATGGAGTTTAAAAGAGCTCTCAAAGCCATTACTAATACAAAGTTAACAGGCAGGTTCACTGAAGTTTGCAGGGAGCTACCACGAGTGGTCAGCATCCTGCCACCTCTGTGGCTCTTGTGTTGGGGTCACAACACATTAATAGCCAGCCATCTGAAATGCCAGCCCCTGGAGCAGGGCTTACAAGATTCGGTCCCACTAGCTTCCAGCCTTATGCAAATGGTGAGGCAGGGCCAGGCATCTATCTGCCCTTCTAAATTTAGAGAATCAGGCAAGTCTGCAAGACATTTTTCCTCACAATAGTCTAGCACAATGTTGTACCCTGGACTGGATGATCATCTTCTCCCTGCTCTAACTCAAATATAGAAAGTCTCAACACAGGTACTACATGGTGCAATTGAAGAAAAGCAAAAGGAAGCACCTGACACAGGCCCCAGAACTCCCTGCTGCAACACAAGGGTTCACAGAGATCAGACCATTAACTGGCAAAGTGTCTTTAAGCATTACCAAAGACACAAATCCCTGTTCTGAAGACAGATAAAGGCTGGAAGAGCACTTGGGACAAGTTTTTTCCCTGATGGCTTGCTCCTTCTCCACAAGATGTGCATGATGCCATGACTGAAGGTAGGATCCTGGGCACGAAGCCCCTCTTCTAGAAGTTCATCAAAGTCCATCTGGGGAGTGAAAGACCTGGAGTTTCCCTAGTAGTAACCTTTTTGGTTTTAATATTTTTATTATTTACTTGCCTTTTGCCAGCCAAGAAAAAGGAGAACAAACCAAAACACACATGCAAGACATGCATGTTCATGTCCCGTCCCACAGTTTTCCCTGAGATTAAATAAACTCCTTTACAGGTAAAAGTAACTTGGCTTCATGAGTTGCTCTTGCCTTAGGGTCATTCCAAGTAATCAGTGTGTTCTGCAAACTGAATTGGAAGGAGCTGTATTTTCAAACCTGTTGTGGTAAGTATTCTGTCCCGGATCATTTAAGGTGAGATGCAACCACAATACTCCTCTGTAAAGCTATTTTGGTCACTCTAAAACACTTGCTGTTCAGCAGGACAACCACAGAGCCCACTTAAGCACATGGACTTTTTTTTTTACCCTTCATCATTGACTGGTCTAAGGAGCAAAGTTTAAACACCATAGGTCCCACTCACACTCAAATGTTAAATCAAGTGTCTTACCTGGTTATTGAACCAGCTTGAACTCATCCCTGTTCTAATCTATTAACGTGACTTTGTACTGAAGTCACTTTACTGTGGAATTTGGTCTACGCATGTACATCACAGGATTTACTCCAGGCTCATGCTTAATTGGAACAAAATGCTTCCTTGGTGCTTTATCTACAAAGCTACCTACTTTCTACTAGCTAATAACTAACCCCATACTACATGCTGACCACAGGTATGGCTTTAGCTGACTACAAACCTGCAGGGTCACAGAAGTTTCCTTAATTACAAGGACATCAGATATAACTTGCTTCTCTGCATATATTTTTTCTGTTTACACTGAAGTTTCATAAATACATCCTTAGTCAAGTGCTTCTTCCTTGTCAAACGGTGTGATGTAATTTGCATTATGCTATACAGCTAAAATCAGTGGGAACAAAGCACCGATACCAGTGGCCAACTCTCCTCTTGGTCTCATGTGTAAGTCTGCTATAAAAGCATTGCTGGTGCACATGGCAGTGCCCAAGCAGCACTCCATGGAGCTCAGAGCATGAGTCTCCCTATGCTAACAGAGGTGGAGAACTGATTTTTGCTTCAAATCTTCTCTGTTTGGTTTTAAGTATCTTTGTTATTACCAAAATTGCTGTATTTGAAGTGTGAGTGAGCTGCTGGCTTTGCATCGCTCCATGATCAAGAACAAAGCTCTATCTAATCCTTTTCCTATTAACAGCTTTTACTTGTTCCCTTTTCTAGAGGGGATGAGAATTAATATTTAAAGTAGCTTTTTAATTTTTGTGGTCATTCTTTACCATGTCCAATAATTTAACCATTCTCCTCTGAACCTTCTCATTCCCATATCCAAACAGGTGACAACTGTAAATCAACACAAGAGCTAGCTTTTGCTTACAAGTACTTTTTCCCCAAGGAAGTGCTTACTTATGGACTTAATATTATAGATTGTTTTACTATCTCTGCCAAAAACAATTCTTACTAGTTTTTATTCTGCCACTGGAATGCCTTCCATAGGTAAGTCACATGAATTCAGAAACAATAGCTTTGCTACTTAACTCCTGTGGAGTTCATTGCCTGCTAAATGCCATCTGGTCTGGGTTCTCAGTGCCCAAAAATAAACTGCAGCATCTATCTTTGCTGTTTAAAGATCACTTCTATGGTAGTCATGTCTGCTATTGAAACAGGAAAGAGCCCTGGGGTCTGACATTTAATTCCTCCACTGTCCCCTCTACTCCCCTCCACCTTCCTAGGAGATACCAGTTCCTCCATGGGACTGTCCCAGAGCTGAGCTCCTTCCTGGTTCCCTAACTATTTGTGCTGTAAACCTGTATTACTTCCAGGTTTTTTCCATGCAAATTTCCACATGGTGGGTAACTCTGATACACTTACTCACCCTTGCCACAGCCCTGGCCCCCTCTCCTTCAGGTGTTTCACCAACTCACCTGAACTGCAAGCTGACTGGCTCTCCTCTGGATATGCCCAGCACCGATCCCCTCAGAGGGAATCTGTCTTAGGAAGAAACAGCCTTAAAACTTCCCAGTCATTTACTGAAACTGACCAAAGAGGAGAGACTCAGGGACATCTTAAGCATACAGTTGAGACATTCCAAGAGTGAGGACTACTGGGACTGAAAAAAACATGAAGCAGCACGATGGTTGCTCTCAAATTCGCTTCAGTGTTGGAGTTCAGGCCCCCAAGCAGGCTTACTCTGAGGGCATGTGAAGCACATGTGGCAGCTCAAGAACTGGATGCTGTCAGAAAAGTGGGCAAAGTGCTGGCATACAGAAGAGGACACGTTACAGGGCAACTCAAGAGTCCACATGTTATTTTAGGCAGTACATTTTATACAATACAATGGCAGAGGAACAACCAGTAAGATCAGTCACACACAAATGGCCATTACAAAAGGAGCAAAGAGCACCTCCTCCCCTGCTGCACTTCGTCAAGGACCGCAGTTAGTTTTGAGGTGCAGGAGACCCTAGAAGACTACCAGTGTTTTGGACACAGTGGGTTGAAAGAAGAAGCACAAGTCAGATTGAACCTTTCCTTCTCTCCCTCACCACTGAAAGTTTGCTCTGTGAGGGAAAAATTCAGAGAAAACACAGACCTACTAGCTGCTTCTCTCTGCATACGTAAGGATTTTGCATGCTTGGTGCTAGCGGAAACGTGTCCCACAGCTCTGCACTTCACCACCAGCTGCCTCAGAGCCAGACAGAAGCACCTGTCTCCCTTCTCCCTGATCCAGTCCCTTCCCACCTCCTTCAGCCTCCTTCATTTTTCTTAAACACACAAGCCAAGAGAACAGTCCTCCAAGCAAGACAAAGCTTTATTAAAAATGACTCCCGATTATAAAGGAGTTTTAAATCCTTTTGTAATGATGACTGGATTATCCACATCATGCTGCATTATGCAATGAGGATAAAGCAGCACAAAGCAAGTGGCAAAAATGCTGTTTCCAGCAGAATCACAACTTTGTGGGCAGCTCCCAGTTTCGAAACTCACCTGCAAGATTCGGATGGGGCGGGGTATACCTGGTATATGCCAAAGAAGCAGAATCATGTACAAAACTTGTACAATGCAGCAGCTGCAGAGCAGAGGCTGTTTTGCAACATGGTGCAAAATCAGAGGTGCTATTTCAGGGAAATACTGACACTAAGTACTTCAGGAAACACAAGTGACAGTGATAAACCTCTGACCTGGAGCCTGGCCACAGGTCTGCCACAAAACATGACAACTTGTCATGCTATATTGGCAATGAACTAGAGGCTGGGCAAGAACTGCCCTACCTCACTATGAGGGCAATACTGCCAGCATCCACCCTGCTACCCAGAGGCAGGAGCAGCCATGCAGTAAGTGAACAGCCATGCTGCTCAGCTTCCCCTTGCCAAACACCCTGTCACACTTGCAGCTGCCAGCTTTTAATGGGAAGCACATTTTTAGCACCTGCAAAGTGCTAGGCCAGAAGTCCAAGTCACAGATTCAGAGCCAGCCTACTTCACTTCCCAAACCAGCTCATCAAGCATCTCCTTTCAACACACCCTCTCCAACCCAATGGTTTTTTGGGGGAGGAGGGGGGTTATTTATTTTTAACCTTTTTTTTTTTTAAATCAGATCCCTGTTTGAGTAACTTCAGCATGGTCTTGCCTTGTTCAGCAAATTTTTCTTAACACTGTGTTAAGCTTCACTGCAGGCACTCAAAAAAGGGCATGTGTGTATGTACATAACATGTTAGGCACTCTTTTGTCAGAGAAGATGTGATTTATTTCAAACGACAAAGAACAAGTTAAAAATAACAGGCAGCTTCAAAAGCTTTATGGTAGCTTTCCCTTACAAAAGACGTGGAGAAAAGCCACTATTTTTTCCTGATCCAGGGGAAGGTTCCCAAACTCTTCTTTCACCCAAAAATCTTTACTTCAGCTGAGCCTTGGAGTCACAAATACATCACTTAGGAAAAGATGCACACAAGACTCAACTCTTGACTACTTATTTCAGCACCTCATCATAGGCTTCAAGCTGACCACAACAGCTACTTGCTGAATTATTTGCCTATGCAAGCATCAGTAAAGATCTTGCCAAAATCCAGTAATGATCACCTCAGTGTCTGTAGGGCTCCCTCTGGGCACACGCATGTTCCTTTGAGAAACTACAAACTACTCACTTATTCAAGCTGCCAGGAAAATGTCACCAGTGCTAGATCACAGCTTGATCCTTCACGTGAAAGCATAAGCAAGACTCCCTGCCTGGAACTCCTGACAGCACAGGTTCAGGTACAGAGATCTGACTGACCTTTTAGTGAGGACAAAGAACACTGGAGTTTCATTCCCTATGTAGCCCTCCCACACCATCATGAACCCAAGCCAAAGTACCTGGAGATAACCAAAGTTTCAGAGTGAAGTTTGCATTGCCGCCATTTTCACCCACTGAACATTTCTACACAACTTTCCACCAGAAGCTTAACATTATAAACAGGTGAGACATAAATTCTTACTCTGCAGATTTCTGGGATATTGCAGCCATCAAGCAATGGCACTTCTTTCCAACATCCAGTTGCTTGCCTTCAGTCCATCTCAATGTGAAAACAGGCATAGGATGTTCAGGAACAAGTCAGGAGGCTGCTGAAGCAGAGCAGTCAGCTATAATAAAATATGAGCTCAAAGCTCCACAAAGCCAGTTTTAACAATGGAAAACAACCAAACAAAAAAGCCAACCAAACAAACACCCCAAACCGAGTAAAAACATTTGAAAGTTTGAATTATGTATTCCTGACACTAAGAGCTCAAGGTGCTCCAGCAGAGCATGACTACACCAGTGCATTATCCAGCCAGGGATGGCTCAGTCCTGGTCCTAACAGCATAAAGTGAAAGGAGCCCATTTATTAAAGAGACCTGTGAAACCAGAGGCATGACTAGTTCCCACAAACTCCCATGGTGCATGCAGTTGACTCTCCACTTTGGTGCTGGTAAAACAACATCTTTCCTACATTGTCCTCCTAGAATTTGAGGATGAGTAAGGTAGTGGGGTGTGCACGTCTATGTTAAAAGCCATCACCACTCCCACTCATTACATCTACAAGATGTTGAAAAAGTTAACTGCCATCAAAGCTCTGAGCCCCAGAGACCCTTTCAGAGCAGGCAGGACTCGAGAGAGCTGAGCAGGACTGTCAGGGGGCCCCAAAACAGTGCTGGCATATGATCAGTGTGAGTAGGCTGCCCTCAGAGACCTGAAGCTGCAGCACAGCCTCCTGACTTCACAGAAACGGATTTCTTCCTTCACACTGCAGCTATCACTTAGTGCCCATCAAAAATAGATTGAAGCTGTTCCATAGTAAAAATAACAGCAACCAAGAAATGTTATGTCAGATCACAGGAAGGGGAAGCTCTTTTTTCATTAGATTTTCTAAATTTAGGCACTTTGATATACCAGAGTCATATGGATATGGGAATTTTCCATATCTAGTGCGTGCATCATTGTCTGAAATAAGAGCATGAAAATCTCTCTTGGGCAAAGAAAGAGGCTGTTCAAAAAGAAGATTTAGAGAAATGCACAGGGAGCTGAAAACTCATCTGATTACGCAACATGTGTAAGCAGGCCTGGTGCTTGCTGCTGACTCTCTGGTTTGGAAACCTGCCACCAAGCACCCTCTGCTTCAGCACATTCAACCCCATCCAGCAGTTCTGCCCATAAAATTGCAGTGGGTGGATGGATGCCAGGTGCCCACCAAAGCCACTCTATCACTCCCCTCCTCAGTGGGATGGGAGACAAAATAAAATGAAGGGCTCAAGAGCCGAGATAAGAGCAGGGAAGGATCACTCACCAATTGCCATCATTGGCAAAACAGACTTGACTTCAGAAAATTAGTTTAATTTTTTACCAGTCAAATCAGAGAAGGGTAATGAAAAATAAAGCCAAACCTTAAAACACCTTTGCCCAACCCAGCCCTTTTTCCAGGGCTCAACTTCACTCCTGACTTTTTCCCTATCGACTTTCTCTATTTCCTCCCTCTCCAGTGGCACAGGGGGTCAGGAGTGGGGAGTGCAGTCAGTTCATCATATATTGTCTCTGCTGCTCCTCCCTCTTCAGGGGAAGGACTCTTCACACATTTCCCCTGCTCCAGTGTGGGGTCCCTCCCATAGGCTGCAGTTTTCCATGAACTGCTCCAGCTTGGGTCCTCCAGTGTCACAAGTCCTGCCAGCAGGCTTGCTCCAGCGTGGGCTCCTCTCCCATGGATCCACGGGTCCTGCCCCAAGTATGCTCCAGCACAGGCTTCTCACAGGATCACAGTCTCTTTCGGGCATCCACCTACTCCAACTGCACTTGCTGCTGCACAGTGTTTCGCTTTTTTCCCCCTTCTTACATGCTATCCTAGAGGTGGTACCACTGCCTGCGATGGGCTCAGCCTTGGCCAACAGTGGGTCTGTCATGAAGCCATCCGGCATTGGCTCTGTCAGACAGAGGGGAAGCTTCTAGAAGCATCTCACAGAGGCAATCCCTGTCGGGCTCCCTCCCTGTCACTCCTGCTGCCAAAACCATGCCATGCAAACCCAATGCAAAAATACAGCCACACACAGCAAGGGGGTAAGACACACCATGCAGATCAGGAGAAGAAACACACAAAATTCTCCATTTCTCCCTCTCATTGCAGTAGCACAGACATCAACAGGATAAGTTTGTCCACCTCTTCCCACCTGGACTGTCCTAGCAGCATGGACAAGTCTGCCTGCTTGCTCCTCTCTGGACACAGCACGCTGGCTTCCAGAAGGTAACAGTCCAGATGAGGCTTCCCCAAGAAAGCAAATCCATCCAAGGGACTACTCGAGGACTACTCTGAGCCAGAGCTGATTACCTCAGCTCTCACTGCTTGTTCCTGGTTGGGCTGTTCAGCAATATAGTGGTGCAAGACAGAGTCACTCAAAAAGTTTAAGAGTGGGACAGAGGTTGGTTAGCTCCAAGCCCACATTAAGGCAGTGAAGGCCAAGCCAACAGCTGTTCTCTTAACATACAGCACTCTTTAAAACCAGTTTAGGCCCAGGAACAGCTCCCCATCCAGTGAGTTTGGCACCACACGGCTGCTGCTGCTCAGTCAGACACCGGTTTTTCTGGGTTTATGATTTCCTATACCCTTGGGCTACTCCTGGGCAAGTCTGCAATTTGCGAGACGCCTTCCACCCTGGAGATCTCCCAACAGAGGCATGCTGAGTAGCTCAGCTGCTGCCCTACTGTCTCTTTTGCTTTGGTTCCTATGGGTCCTCTCATGACTAAATTCCCAGCTAAGGAAGGTCATCACGCCTATGAGCCACTCCCCACTTCACAGATAAGAAAGAGGATGAAGAGTTACAAAAGTAAGGGGACAACTAAGTTATGTAGCTGCCTCAAGTCCCCTTTGCTCCCGTATAGACAAGGTCCCAGCTGCTCCACTCTTTTTGGAGAAAAACCAAATGAATAAGACATAAATAACTTGAAACATTCCCTGTCACACACCACAATAAATACAGCTGCATATTATTATCTGGTGAGGATGTAATCCTGAAAAGTGCAGAGATTAGCAATTTGACAGATAATTATGCTATTTTCCCCATAATGTAGTAGATGAGAACATATGTACAGACTCATGAGTTATACACAATATAAATACAGACAGAGGGTGGAAAGATACAAATGCAAATGTCAGGAAGGTCAATATGAGATGACTGCTTATCAGCATGGATTGCTATCACCAGACATTACCCCATTTTTTGGTACTTCTTGATTATTTTGATTTATCTGAGAATTCTAATGAGTGATGAAAACGCAACTGTTCAGACACCGGCAATGGGAACACTCAGAGTAAAAGACTGATGTCAGGCAGCCAGTCTCAGACAGGTCCCTGCCTCTCCATCCTCCACACTGTACAGCCTGTGCATTTCAGCTCTGCACATTGCTAAGTCCTTACTTTCTAACACTATCTGTTCAGAGGAAAACTGCTTTCTGTCCATACCTGAGCACTGCATCTGAGAAGGAGGCCCCAGGGAGTGGAGAAAAGTATTCAATGGTCAGCAAGAGAGATCCACAACAACAGCTAGAGATGCAGAAGGGTGTTGCTGCACCATGTAGACTTACGGTCTGTACTGCAGGACAATTCTGCAGTTCTGCTGTGTCCACCATAAAGTGTCAGAGACCGCACAACAGAGATGCCTGTTTCCCCTGCTGCTTGAAGCTCACCTCTGCATGTTGCCCATGGGCCTTCCTAAATGTGAGGACACTTGTTTTCAGGCAGTCCTCTGCTGCCAGCCTTGAAGTGATACAAAGGCACCAAATGCACTGCACAGGTCTCTCAAACTCAAGCAAGACCAAATCACTGTGTCCACCTTCAATATTTTTCCCCTGTGTGGTTTCATGGCACAGAAGCAGCTAGACGCATTGGAAGCAAATTAAGTCAAGCACCTCTGTCTCAAGCCAAAGAGATTTTGATGCTTTGGAAACCACAGTTAATTCGTTTTTGAGAAAGTTCATAAAAACTCCACCCTGCTGTAGGGCAGGATCTGTCCTTTATCAGAGGCCATTGCCCACTGTGTATTGTTGGAGCGGAAAACACCTGCTAAAATGCAAAAACATGCTCCAAGAGGAATTCAGCACACAGAAGCTGGAGAGTTACTACATACAGAACATTCAAGAGACAAGTCTTGAGTGAAGTGGGCCATAATCTTGAATTCAATTAGGACATAAGTCTGCAATATCAATACCGTCATCAGTCATTTGTGGGCATGAGGCCCACAGATCCCTCCCCTACCACTGTTTTACTATTTTTTCATTCCTTTTACACCAATCAATAAGAGCCTGAAAACCCTAAGGAAACTGAAGGAGGAGGGAGCTTTCCCAGAATGGTCTGGGAGGTCTGGGTTCTCTCATGTAACACAAATAAAAATGCTTATCTAAACTAGACACTTGGCAAGCATCACCCTAAAACTGGGTAAAGGGGAAGATATCCTAGTATTGCTTTCATACAGAGTCTTACAAAAATGTCCTTAGACAAGCTTGTGAAACCCCACTAATAAAGCCCAGCAGAAGTCTCCCATCATCTCATTAGCACAATTCAATGTAATCTAGATCAACAATATAGTCTTTCCTGGAGTATTCAAGCACCACATCCGAGTCAGCATGTGGCAAAACAGGGCAGGTCTGAACAGGATTTGAGATGCAGGTTTATTTTGTGCTCAAGGTTATTTGTCCTCACAGCTCAGTTTAGTCTGATCCTCACAAAGCACTCAGTTTAATGGACTATCTACCCCAAAGAAGCACCTTTCTCACCTCAAAGCTCTTGTTTGCTTCACGCAGAGCTTGCCATGCTGAACTGTCAATTCAAAAATTAATGTTACTTTGTAAAGTCTGTAGGTCCTAGGCCTCTTTCACACCCATCTTGCAGGAGTCCAACATAGCCACAGCTAAAATTACTAAGTAAGTGTACTCTGTACACCTGTGGGAGAAGCTCAGGACTCTTGAAAATGACCAGTGGGGAAAAAAGAGACAAATCTGAAATTAAAGTTTCACATTAAACCACAACCAACTCCAGCAGGCAAGCACTCCAGCACTCACAGCTCAGTCTAAACACAGACTCCATCCACTGGCCACAGGCAAGTCACCCCTAACCATGGAACCTGCAGCAGTCTGAAACCACATTACCACTGACCATGTTGGCAACCTAATCAATGCATTCAGCACCAAGCTTTGGCCATGAAAATACCACAAGTACAATATGACTTCAACCTCCAGCAGCCTACTGAGGCAGAACCGTAAGCCCTCAAAGATGGTCTATCTGAACACCCCCAAATTACATTTCTCCCAAAGCCAAACAGCCAGTTTTTTCACAGGCACTGAAACCCTCAGTCCCAGTTCTTACATCTGCTTCCCAAGAAAGAAATTGCTAAAGGACAAAGCTCTTCCAGCTGCTCAGCAGGAACAAAGGCCACATTCAGGTGATCTTGCCATTGAAGACTGTCAACTGCATCCTCTCAACAGCTTCTGAAAACACCAAGGCCTCTTTGCCCTCTGTATAAGACACAGCTTCTTCACATTGTGGTCACCAGAACCCCATCACCTCTCCTGATATAGACAAGATCAATGTATATCTAAATCATGACAAGCAGACCAAAGAGGCAGGCTGAGATTCCTACAATCCATCTTCATTGCTTTCTCAAGCCCATACGTTCACCGCCAGCCAAAAGCACTGATATATTTTGTTTGCAGCAGCAAGAGTTTGATTCTTATATTGACAAAGGACTTTAACCACTCCCTTCTCACTTCTTGTCCCTACGAGGTGATACCTTAAATAGCACATCCTTATACAGGCATCCCACACACTCACTTGAGAAGAGATGATCTTATTTGGCACCAACCACCCTGCTTACTCTTACAGCTGTCCACATCTGCATGACAAGTGCAACTACTACAAATAAGGAGAGAGAGATAAAAGGACATAACTGATCTCCTTGTATTCCACCCACAGGCTACAGTTTTCTTTACACATCTACAGATGCTATTCTTCCTCTACTCAGGACATGTGGGGCAGAGGGGGGAAGGTAGTAAAAAAAAATTGCACATCAATGACTTCCAAGAAGTCAAACCCCACAAAGAACTTTCCACTAAATACATTTTCCTGCTTCTTCCCTGGCAAATTGCTTTCAGAGCCAAACAAGTAGCCCTGCACTATACTAGCAAATGACTAACTGGAGAGCATGCTAGGCTACCACAGTTGACTGCTTAATGTTGCAAAAGCAACAGGACACCACAGAATTACATACCAGATACACTCTTATTTTATTTTTAAACTGACACTTGTTTTTTCACAGCTCTATCTAAAGTAACATATTCACATCACCAAAAGGCAACAACAATTCAGTACTGTTGGTGATTTTCCACTATCCTCTCCCAAGATGCAAAAGAACCCTGTAATACATCTGCATGTGGATCACACACATGCTAAATCTCAACCAAACTTACATGGAAAAAACTTTTCACACTGAAGCATTTGTAGAAGGCACCACACCACCAGATGTGCCTGCACACAAGATGATGCAAAGCACATTTCAAGGCACCTGCGTCCACAGCATGCTGAAGCAGCACACAAATCAGTGCTCATGTAATCAACTGACTCTGGAGAGGGGAAAACCTACATCAGCATTTCATCTCAGCCCCATAGTCAGTAGCTTTTAAACACATCTTATGCAATGAAACAAAGAATCATTTGGTACTTAGCATCTCTTTTATAGGTCATTTCCTGCAAAGACAAATTTCAGCAACTGTAATAAAAATGCAAACCAAAAACACACACACACCCCCACAAAAATAAAGTAATGCACTGAAGGCCAAGAACTCCGCTTTGCTTCACTAACTAAACCAAAAAGATCCACTCAACCAAACCTAGCGTTTCCCTGGTTCAGTGATGACAGCTCAGTCTAGGGGCTCAAAGCCCAGCAATGACTCCCACTGGGAACAGGTCAGGGCAAGACAAATTGTTAAGGAATAAACCAGAACAGCTTTCTTGTATCAGAGCTGACATACCAGGAAACTTTTCCTTTATCAGAAATGTGTAGGAACTTTTGGCATAAAGATGAGGATTTCTTCAAGCAGTGTTAAATGTGCATGTTGCCATTCTAATTTCAAGTAATTTTAGCAAGTTCTATATTAAGAGCTTTAAAAAAAAAGCCTCCAAACACACATTAAGTAATGCACACAATACAAGGAAACCAGACACTGCAGGACAGCTTTAAGAAGGCAATTCAAAACCTCAGCCTCTCTTCTGGCATTCACATTCCTTCTCATTCCAAGCTAGATGGTCAGGCGTGAGCCCAGCTCTGCGCTGGCTGCTCCAGTTCTTTCCAAAGACTGGCTCCCACATCCGCATCCCACCAGGCAGAGTCTCACGGCAGCCACCCATGATGCATACCATGCTCTTCCTCTGGCAATTTCTCTGCCTCCTCCAAGACCACAAAATATTTACTATCTCTTTCAATGTGTTGTGTAAATTAGAGGATGCCATAGCCATCAAGCAAGGGGACTTGAAAAGTTCGCCTTGCAACACACAGCTTAACATGAAGGAAATCTCTGAAAAACCCTGGTGGCAAATGGGCTACTACTGCATTCCTACCCTGTTACCTACAAGTCACACCACTCTAGGTTGTCACTTCAGCAGCACAGAAATCAGTGTTAGTTGGTGAACTAAATTATCCATGCTAGAGCTACAGAATCACAGCAGCTTCCCCAAGTCCAGCAACCAATCTATGCTGCTCTTCTCCTGAATCACAGGGTCCCCTTCAGCTTCATCCTGCCGCCCAGATCAACTGTGTCCAGAGCCTACATGGGGCTGAAGTCTTGTCACACTGCCTCCAATTATGCTGCAGCACTCTGAAGTCACAGCCTGCAGGATAGCATGACAACAGCCCCAAAGCAGCCATAGCATCTACTTTGAAAGTCGAGCAAAAAAAAAGACTTCACTCTCAAATGGGGAAAATAGAAGGCTGCCAAAAGCTAGCATCAGGCTCTGTAACAGCCAGGTATTGCTCTACTGTAATTGCCTGTGAAAAGAACCCCAGCTGCTTAAAACGTAACTACAAAGCACAATTAGATACCTGACATCAGCCTTTCATTGAGCAGTAGCTCAGATTTTGGAGCAACTTCTGAGCCGTTCTGGCAAAACCAGTCTCACCTGCTCTTGCATCACCTTGCATAGGAGACTTGACAGTATGACACATCATGGGATCTTCCACCTCTCCATGTCCTGACTCCATCCCAGCCACCAAGGGAGTTCATGATTGCTTTTGACTCCAACGCAGGGATGGCGAGCATGGTTCTCTTCGAATCACATGCATAGAATGGCCTTCTTAGCCCTGCTCTAGCCATGACAGACTCACAGGGGAACACTCTGTACCCCTGAATGTGACTGGCATACAATTCCTGCTTCTGTTCACCTTCAGTGTGGGAGACAGGCAGAGTAGATGCTTATGATCTCCTCCCTGCTCTGACATCTCAGGCAGGGGAAAGCAAGGCAGGTGGGAGATGTGCACTTCCTCTCCACAGGAGACCTTTTGCTAGTCCTCCAGCATGTCTCAAAGCTCCCCAATTGCTCCAGAGCATCCTTTTTGGAGAAGGCCTGCTAGGCTCACACAGTATCTTTGCCTGTGGCTTTCCATCTTTGTAGTATTTTTATTCTATGAAGACCCCGATCACCTTGTCTGACTTGTGAAAGCAGTTTGCCCACTTTCTGCAATGGATACAGACCTTGGCTTTCTTATGCCTACATCCATACAGCCAACTTCACAGGCAAGAAGAAAAACCAGGAGTCAAACATAATCCCCATCACCCCACACATCAGAAGAATCACATAGAAAAACAGGACACCTTGTACAAACGACAGTCTGAAGAGCCCAGGTTGGCTGAGACTCAGCCTAGCACAAGGCAAGAAGAGACAGCAGCAGGGCAGTTAGCAGGTGCACATAAATGCAAGCTTGGAAAATCCAGTCACATTTGTCCAAACAAAGCACACGTGTCTACTCTACTATCAGACAGATGGCAAACTACTTCCACCCCCAATCCCAAGTCACTTAATAGCTTACGGGACATGAATAACCTAAAAGCCCTTCAGTCCAGGGGCTAAAAGAACATCCCATACAAATCTGAGTATTTCACAATGCCTGTGACAACCAACTCAGTTCTCATCGTTTTGGAGTGGCAGACAGTTCTTGCTGGTCACTCCAAGCAGGGATATGCCTTCCCTAGCCTGGCAGGGATATTTTTATTTATATGTAGTGCAAATGTAAAAGAAAAAAAAAATTCAACACGTCAAGCTGTTTTCAGCCGAGTGGATGACTGCAGCCTTAAAGCACACTGAGATTCCAGTTCAGATGCCAATTCAGTTACTATTTCACCCAGCTAAAAAACTTTTTCAAACGAAAACACTTCCTTAAAAGGACCCTAACAAGGCATTTTTATGTTACTTTCATTCACTGTTTGTTTGCAGTAAACGCTTAGAAGACTGAATCCAGAATCTCAATTCTTATTAACCATTTCTATGCACAGTAGTTTGTTCCTAGGGTACTTCTGTATTATCAATGGAAGTTATACGATGTGTGTGCAGGACAGGGAGGAAAGGGAAGGAGAGGAAAGGCAACAATTAATCCTCAACAAATGAACAACCAAGAACCCCCTTTGAAGAGGAATGCACTAAAAATTTTGGATGACCAAAGAATGCACCATCAGTTTCATGAATGATGACACAGATTGCACAATCACACACACAGCCAGACTGCACTTCCATTTTTGAGCACAAATTTGGCAGTGTCTCCACAGAAATATTTCCCTTATTAAGGTCAACAGGCTGCAAAGCCGTTCTTCAGTGCAGTCCTAAAAAGCCCACAGACCTATTTAAGAATTAGCAGCATTGTAACTGCCAGGGATTTTCAGAGTTCGGAAGGAAACAGACATCTCCCTCACTACGTATTTTCTTAACATTAGACCTATCTCTTTCCTACACCTTGTCAAAAATGACACCCACCATGATTCACTTGCATGACAGCAAGCTTGGCAGCATGACTTTAAACATGCACACCACCTGATCAACAAAACTGGGAGGAAAAAGAAAAAAAGTCTTTAGCCTCACAATTGCCATTTAGGGACTCCTAAACAGTCTTTTATTCATAGACCAGATACGCAGCAAAGAATATTTTAAATGCAGACATACAGGGCTCTCCAAGCCAAATCACAGTTCACATTTTTCCTGTACTCCATATCACAGCTGGGCTAGATTTAAGCATCATCCAAGACAACAAGCAGGTTTCTCAATAAATTGCAACCTTTAATCACTCTTCAGCACTCCCACAGATCAGCCTTGCCTCTGAAACATGTTTGTCTGCTGTTTTCCCAGCTAGACTCAAATAGTATCCATGTTAAGTCATCCTCTGCCCCAAGACAGCGTCACCTGGGATGCTGTCCTGTGTCCCTGGCAGCAAGGCCTGACGTCCCCCCTTGGAGTGCTTCAGAAATGCTGCAACTGCCTTTCCACAGGCAGCATCACCCAGGTAGCATTCAGAGACCTGGCACATGAGCCCCTGCTCCTCCCATGCTCAACACACTGCTTACCTGTGCTTCCCCTTCCCAGCACACCCGGCCTGGCTCCCAAGTGAGAGCAACCCTTCCCTAGCTCTAAGGAAATATACATGGCAAAGCAAAACCCAAAGGAAAAGACCCTTCAACTTCAACGCCCCTCTCATGCTTCTGGACCTGCTCTGACTTGTCACCATCAGCAATTACACCAATTGCCTGCAGACAGTCTGGCTTCTCTTCAAATTTCACTTTTAAAGCATCATCTACTCAGAGGCAAAAAATAAACAGCCAAAAAACATTCACCAAATTAAAAAAAAAAAAGGAGATACATGACTGCAGACCCGAATTCACAAACTAAGCCTTCAGTAGCTGCCCATTACACCAGCACATTGCACATACAGTTTGCTATCTTGACTAATTGTGGGATTTCTGGGGGGCTGTTGGTTTGTTTGGTGTGGGGGTTTTTCAGTTGTTTTTTGTTATTTTGATTTTTTTTTGAAAGCAGATCACGTTGCCCCAAGCACCATGTCAGCATTAAGACACCACTCACTGTGTCTCACAGCATGGATTCACACCCCCCAGTTCGATGGCTCTTACATAAGCGAGTACAGTTAGACGAAGATACAATCAAAGGAGCTAGGATGCAGACTGAGAAGCAAAGAGCATCTCCTTATTCTCAAGGCTCAGAGAAAAAAAAAGAAAAAAGAAACCAAACCCCAAACCAATCCCTCAAAAACACAGCTTATTAATCACATTTGCTTATGAACCAATTCAGCACCATTGCTTGCTTTAACTCAAATCATACTACAGTTCCCCCCGTTTCAGGCTGCCTGTAAATAACGTCCAACACACCTCCAACATAGGGGTATGTGTGTACAAAATACATATTTCTGGAGTGTTGCTTACAGTCCAGAGCATGTTTTGATTTTCTGCAGTTTTACATATCAAAGCACCGTTCCTGTGGCCCCCACAAGCCACAAAGCAAACCCAACCAGAGAAAGGAGGACACTGGCCAGGAGGTAGTACCTGCACAAAGTAAAACAGATGCTGCTGGAAAACATCACTGGTAAAAACCACAACTTTAGAGGTGACACCTTAATAAAAAGCACCATGACTAGTCACATTCTAGAGAAAAGAGCTTATGCTTTTTTATTACATTAAGGAGAAAAGAGGAAGGAAAATAATTGCTCTCAAGAATAGCTCCAAAAGGCACAGTCTGGGATTCACTTCTAGGTGAGACACTTAAACAAAGACAATGGAGCATCTCTCTCCCTTCAGGAAGAAATGCTTCCCACTGCAGACAGGTCTCAGATAGGAGAAAGTGCTTTTTACACAGGGCTATGGAGACCAACACCCTCATTGTCTACCAGGAGGGGCTTTCTTGCATTCAGAGAGGTTGCAGCACAGGCCAAGTTTTGGGGATGGAGGGTTGAGGGGGTACAGGGGAGACCTGCGATGTTTTAGACATCTCCATCCGTGTTTACAAATAGCCTCAAGTGGGGGCTGCAGGGTAAAAGGAATTAAGAAAAAAAAAACAAACAACAAAACCCACCACAGTTCTGTTTAAAGGAAACAAAACAAGAAGGTCAGGTCAGTGCCTTTTCAACAATGGCACCACTAACTCAGGGCCAAAACCCAAAAAGCAGAGAGAAAAGGCACAGACAAAAGGGGATATAACACTCGCCTCATCTCAGAATAGGGTTATTTTAAGCCTGTCTCCTTGGAGCTACCCTAATATTTTCTCTCATGACTCAAATCACCAGGGAAAGGAGTTAGAGCAGAGGAGAAAAGAAAAAAGAAAAAAAGAAACAGAGCTAAGTCACCCTTTCAGAAGGGGTAAAGCCCCAGAAGAGATGAAAGGCAAGCTGGGCTGTGCCTTACCTGGAAAAGTGTGTGGGTTGGGGGACCCTCTTTTAAGGCACTTTGAACAGAGGACATGCACAGTGTAGTACAGCCCCGGCCATTCCTGGAGCAGGACATTCAGTTCTTCCACTAAAGGCGTAATAGCTTGCCAAGCTGTCCAGATATTTGGTAGGGATGCATGACTAGCGATAGACAGAGTGTCTGGCTGCAGAGCTCCCCTGGCAGGCCGGTAACTCACTACCACGGGCACCTTTCCCCGGTAGGCATAAATCTGGTATTTGCCATCTGACCGCTGAACCACGTGGCTGTTAATCTGAACACTGTAGCGTGCAAACAAGCCGGGGGGGAAAATGAATGGAAAGCTATATTCAATCTGCAGCTGCTCGACCAAGAAGGACTGTCCGCTCAGATTGGTGCCATTGATCCATGCCTCTGCATGGGGCACCTCGTTTTTCACGTAGCAGGGAAACTTGTACCAAGCAGCTGCCCCATTTAAGGGCTTGCATTTGGGTTTGTTGACACAGTAACATAACCCCATCTTCTCCAGAAGCTCCAGGATGAGCTGCAGATCCTCCCGGCTCTGGATGTGGGGCTTAAGGAGGAGACGGATAACATGGGCAGGGAGGAGGCCGTGCAGCAAGAAGCCCTCCACATAATGATGGAGCTGAGTGGTCCTCAATTCGTCAATCTGCGTGTCACTGAGCAGTTTCTGGAGCAGCACAGTGGCATCCCGCTGGCAGAAGACATTGAGGATGTCAATGAGCCGTGGCAGGTTGTGGAACACGTACTCTCGCAAGGTCAGGTGCTCCTCAAAGTAGAGCAGCTTCCCACTCTCATGCAGATAGGACAGGGCACTCTGGAGACGATCCTCCGTCAGGCCTGCCTGCAAGCCCAACCGAGCAGAGTCCCACCAGCTAAGCCAGAGCTGCTGAGCTTGTGGCTGGAAGTGCAGCTCCTCCAGCACTTGCCAGGATTTGGGCAACACCCGATGCAGGTTCGGGAAGATATCTCGGTGCTCAGCCACCGAGAGGAGCTTGTCCCGCAGGCGACGCACCTGGCAACGGTCCTGGCAGCTGAAAGGCAGCACTGGAGAGAGGATCTGTGGGCGGTGGTTGAGAAGGTATTGAAACTGGGCTTTCTTTCGCCGCAGGTTCTTGTCTGAGACCCCGTAAAAGGCAGCATGCGGACTGGAGCAGCGTAGGTCAAAGTCCTGCCCCAGAGCCTCATCCACCTGCTGGACTAAGCTCTGGAGTCCCTCAGCATCCCTCTTCTCCTGCTGAGCGATCTGGTGATGGATGTCCAGGCACTTCTCTTCCAACTCCCGCTCTGCACAGAGATCAGCATGGGTTCCCACCATGCACACCACAGCATGGGGTACCTTGGAACTGAGCCAGTGCAAGAAATAGCCCACAGAGGGGTAGAAGTGCTGAGGGACATAGGCACTCAAATTCACTACCAGCACGTACAAGGCTCCAGGAGAGAGGAAGAAAGATTGGATCACATCGTAAGTTGGGTGCCCCGCCAGCTCATACACAATGAATGTAAGGCCCCTCTCTGCATCTGCTGTCCAGTCCATCACCTCGATGCCCTTGCTGCCTCCAGACAGTCCCAGTCCTGATGGTACTTGGGGGGCATTTGGTGGCAGTGACGGCGCAGGGCATGGTGTCTCCCCTTTCACTCGCTGAGAGGGCATATGACAAGGGACATCCTGCTGCTCAATGGGGAGACGTTCCAGCTGCTGCATGAAGGGGACTCGCACCGAGGAAGTGTCTTGAAGCTCGGGGAAGGGGCAACACCCAACTGGCACTCTCCCAACGTCCTGATGTTGCCCAGGAAACCCCCTGGGCTGGGTGCTCCCGGCCTCCAGGCTTCCCATGTCTTCTCTCTGCCCATCTTCCTCCATGAGGCATCGTCTCAGCAGGGTCTTTCCTGCATCCTTTAGGCCCATGAGGACCAGCTTGAGGCGGGGTTTGAGGGCAGGCTGCGAGTGGGCCAGCTCTTGCTGGTAGGCAGCAATGTAGGGGATGCCTTTCATGCACACCTCATAGGGAGGCTGGATGAGGGGATTGTCTTTGATCTTCCACAGGGTGACACGGGAAAGCTGCCCAAAGCCCTCAGGCAGGATGGCGATCTGGTTACCTTGCAGGACCAGCTCCTCCAGGCTGTGGAGGTGCACGATGGAGTCAGGTAGGTAGCGGATGTGGTTGTTGTCCAGCCAGAGGGTGCGGAGCTGGTGGAGCTGACAGAGGCGAGGGGGCAGCACAGTGAGCTGGTTGCGGCTCAGGTAGAGTTCTTCCAGACTGGGCAGCGCCAAGATGGCAGAGGGGAACTCCCCCAGCAGATTGGAGGAGAGGTTCAGCATCTTGAGCCGCTGCAGCCTGCCAAAGCCGGCGGGCAGGGCCTGCAGCCGGTTGCCGTCCAGCATAAGGCTCTCGAGAGCGCTCAGCTGGCAGAGGCCCTCGGGCAGGGCCGCCAGCCCGGTGCCGCTCAGCCAGAGGATCTTGAGGCGGCGAAGGGCAGCGATGCCCTCGGGCAGGGCCCCGAGGCTGCGGTTGCCGGAGCAGTCGAGCTCCTCCAGGGCGCTCAGCTCCAGCAGCGGGGCGGGGAAGGCGGGCAGCAGGTTGTGGTCGACGTCGAGGGTGCGGAGGTGGCGGAGGCGGCCGAGGCCGTCGGGCAGGCGGCGCAGGCGGTTGAAGCTGAGGTCGAGCTCCTCGAGGCCGCCGAGCTCGGCGATGCGCGGGGGCAGCCCCGGGCCCTCGGCGCCCAGCTCGTTGTGGCTGAGGCTGAGCTTGCGCAGGCCGCGCAGCCCCGCCAGGGCCGCGCCGTCCCCCAGGCCCCGCAGCCGGTTGTGGCTCAGGTCGAGCTCGGCCAGGCGGCCCAGGTGGCGCAGGGCGGCGGCGGGCAGGCGGCCCAGCCGGTTGCGCCGCAGGCTGAGCACCCGCAGCCCGCTCAGGGCGGCGCCCACCTCCTCGGGCAGCTCCTCCAGCCCCCGCCCGCTCAGGTTCAGCGCCTCCAGCTCCCCCAGCGCCGCTGCCGCCGGGGCCGGGGCCGGGGCTGGGGCCGGGGCC
>JAWWEE010000122.1:29026135-29098200 GCA_035221455.1 Xenops minutus | reverse complement strand
CGGGCTCGGGCAGCAGCAGCTCCAGCGGCTCCTCCTCGGCGTCCTCCTCGTCCTCCGCGTCGTCGTCGGCGGCGTCGAGCCCGGCGGCGGAGAGCCCCGAGGCGGCGGGCCCGGGCGCGGCGAGCGGCGCGTTCCGGGAGCTGCTGGAGGCCTGCCGGAATGGGGACGTGACGCGCGTGAAGCGCCTGGTGGACACGGGCAACGTGAACGCCAAGGACATGGCCGGGCGCAAGTCCACGCCGCTCCACTTCGCCGCCGGTGCGTGCCGGGGCGCGGGGAGGGCGCAGGCGGGACCCGGCGTGCCGGCAGGGCTCCGCTGGCCTCGGGGCAGCGCAGGGCCGGGCTGGGGGCCGGGGTGTGAGCACCGCGCTCCTCCGGCGGCGTTCCGCTGCAGGCTTCCCACGGGCGGCTGTTCCATCCCCTGCCTTGGGAGAGACGGCTGGGAGAGGAGGTCCCGGGGGCGTAAAGAGACCGTATGGTTTGAGAGTGCGGACGGTGTTCTCTGTGTTTGTTTGACACATGGGCTGCTGCGAACTTGTGCACGTGGGCTTGGGAAGTGAGAAACAAATGCAGGACAGAGTTGGCTCGAAGTAAGGACTTCACGTGTGTTGTAGCGGCTCAGGGACCCCTGCGATGCACGTGGACTTGATAGAAAGTTTTGATGCCTTGTACATTTTTTTCCTTTCATTTGGGCGTAGCTGCTGATTGATCTTTGCATCTCATCTCTGCATCTCTAGTGGCCTGCACAGGCTGGGGAAAGAGGTGAAGTGGAACAACTGTACTTGATAGAAGTTACAGATGTGTCCAGAAAAGATCGTGCCTCCTAGTGCAGACAAGAGATGTCATTAGTTCTGATCACAATGTTATAAAAGCAGTTTAACAGAGAGGTTCAAACAGAGTTGGTTACCTGGAAGTACATACTACCTTTTGACAAGTAAAGCTGTTACAGTTTTTATAGGGTGTGTGATCTTCACAATGAAAGTAAAATGAGGAAGATGTTTTAAATCCTGAGCCTTAACTCAGGACTTGTACACCTGCTAGGTTGTACACCTGCTGAGGGCCGACGTGAGCCACAGTGTTACAGGACTGGATCTTATGTAGTCCAGTGCACAGATCTTGTTTGTGCTTTAAGTGGTGCACTAGTACACATAAATTAAGGTAATTAACAAGTCTGTATTGAGTGGTCAGTACTTAAATGCTGGCATATGGGTCTAAAGCACTGTGTTGAAATCAGTAACAAAATGGAACACTTTATGGCATGATGTTGCCTGGAATCTGAATAGTGCTGTACAATTTATCAGTCAGATAATACTCTCTGAGATTGTATGAGTTTGTTTTCATTTTCAAAGTACAGGTGACATTTGACAATGCCCCTAAGGGAACTTTTGGTCCCTATCTGTTTTGTTTTCTTTCCTCTCTGGTCCCTGAGGTTTACCAGTGAAGCATGGCCTTGTGTAAGTGGAGTTTAAAGTGCAGTGAACTTCTGTGGTACAGAGATGGACTTAATTTTGGTGAACCCTGGAACATAATGCTGACACCAAGTGCACGCATGCAGTTCTTAGTGTTTTGGAACACTTGAGTCTGTTCTGTGTGTTTTGGTTTTAGACTTAAAGTTAGACCTTGCTGCTTCTCCTAAAACTCTGAGATCTCAGGTTGTAACTTCAGTGCTTGTACAAACTGTAGTGCTGAAGCTGCAGTGGTAACTACTACTTTGATTAGGGAAGAAATGGACAAAACTTAAAGGCGTAAGGCTTCAAAAGTTGACAGTGTCAGTAAGATATTACTGCTAAAGCAATGGAAGGTGATTCCTTGTAGCATAAGGAAAATAGGTGAAGTTCTTGTACCTAACAGAATCCTGTGTCTCTTTTTCTAGATTTAGAGACCTTTCTTAAATACCATACTTATTTTATCTCAAATCCCTGCATGTCTGGCCCAAGTGGATCTGACATGTGATAGCATTAGGCAGATTTCTGACTAAATAGATCTTGAGGTCCTGTATTTTGGAAAGGCCTGTAAGCAAGCATGTTGGTTGAATGCAACTGATCTTAAAAGGTATGTATCTGCCAGTGATGCAGTGGGTTGATTTCATCTCCTTTGTTGGTAAAAGGAGAAACAGAACTTGTTTGCTTTTGAACATAGGAGTCTACTGTGTATATGAAGCTGTGCTTTGGATAACAGCTCATGTTTACGAGCCATACGTAGCTGTGAATTGTGTGGCCTTCACTAGGGGAATGGGAGGTTGAGCATGCAATGTGTCATGTTTTAAACTGCTTTTTTCAAATCTCTTGAAGCTAAACTCTTAAATGAATAGAGTTTCACTTCTGATCTTGAAATTTGTGAAGGAGGAATTCTTCTAATTTCTGCTTCTTTTTCCAATTTTAGGGATATCTGGATTTTTGTTTTTTCTCTCCCCCTCCCCCAAGTACTTCTCCCTACCCACCTCAGTCTGTTTTTTTCAGATGTTGTTTTTGGCAGCAGTGCCATGCAATTAAATTACTTTTACTGTGGCATAGAAAGGCAACTTCCCCAGTTTTAGTTTCTTACAAAAAGTACTAGGTTCAGGCTTCCATTAAGCTTTGTGAGGTTTTTAATTTCAAAATCACCTTTATCTCCTTTCTCATAGCAGAAGGATTGTAGAAGGGGTGACTTTTGAGAGCATTCAGAATCTTTGGCATGTGCATAAACTGGGTTAAGGTGAGAATTGAAATACCTGTAATTAATTATTTTAAAAGTTGAGGATAGATCTAAACCTGTTCCTAGAGGCTGGAGTCATCTGTGCATTTTTCACTTGCAGACAAAATGTGCATGGCCACATCATGTTGAAGCAACAGTGGTACCCACATTTTCTTCTTCTGGGAACTCTGAATTGTCAGTTGATCTGAGTGAAGGGGAATCAGCTTTTCAACTATGTTGAAATGTCAGGTAGTATGCTGACTAAATCTGACCTGCTTTGGTTAGCTATTGATAAGTCAGAAATTAATATTGAGGCCATATCAGGATGTTATAGACCTCTCTGGCAAGCAGGAAGAGGTTTAACAAAATATCCTTTTCCTTTCACCCTCCAACTTGACTCTTATTCTAGCAGAGCCTCTCTTGAAATTCAGGTTGTCTTTCTGGATGTGTGGTATTCAGCTTTTCCTTTGCAAGTGATTTGAGGGATTCTTCTGTAGAAGTACACATGCTTGGAAAGCAGAAAACTTTTACTACTGTGTCAACTGCTGTGTGGATTGCAGGATATGTGCGTCTCTGGTACCAGTGCAGGCTTTGAATATTGTCTAGAAGCACCCACAAAACAGATTCTAAAGACTTGAAAGTGATTGAGTGTCTTTAAAATACAAAAAAAAAACAAAACAAAAAAACCCCCAGAAATTAAGTGGAGGTATTAATGTATGCATAGTTTTTGTATGCAGTTCATTTCAATGACAACTAAATTGCTTATAACTAAAAGAAATTGAAAAGTAAATGTGCTAGGCATGAACAATGGTAGGTTTGTCTCAGTCAGTTTTTTGTACTGGTGACCAAAAGCAGATGTTTAGGGAAGAGTTACATGCTTGCCCTCTTCATTTGATACTTCTCAGAGTACTCTTCCTGCAGTTCATAGCACAGCAACTGTTTAAGCAAAACTCAATTTCTGCATGTTCTTCAAAACTCATGCTGTGGTAAAGAGTTCATGAAATAATTGGACTTACATTAAAAGTAACTTGCTTCCTCTTGTGCTTTCTACCCTCTTCACTGGAATATCCTTTGTTCTGCTTAACAGTTCTTCAGACTGAGTGGAATGAGACAAACTAGTTTACTCCCTTGCCTTTCCACTGCACTCCTTTGATCTAAAGATGTGTTACCTCTTTCTTTGAGAAAGATCTTAGCTGTCATTGTTTACCAGATTAGGAAGATGTTTACTCTATTATATGTCCCTCACTAGTTGAAAAAATCAGTCATGCCAATCCTGCATATGATGATGTTCTCATGTAGTTGACAAAATACCTTTCTTGCCAGCATAAACAAATGATTTGGTTGCTCTGTGTGTATGTGAGAGGTGGCTTTATTCCCTCTGGGGAATGCTGTTGACTTTTTTTTTTGAATGGTTGGATGGTTTCAGTCTATATGATAATGTGTCACATCTTAGGTATACTTTGTGTGGGTTATGGTGTGACTTTACTTTCAGTCCAGATGTACTCTGTGGATCATTATGTGGTCTGTGAGTTGGGGTGCCTGTATTGCTTCATCGTGTTTGAGGCAGGTTGGCAGTGATGATTTCATGTCTCTGTGTGCCATCCTCCACGTGTAGCACTTGCACACCAAGGCTGACTTTCTACGAGTTTTCTGTCTCCTATATGAGTGGATGGGGAGAACTCCCGTGAGTGTTTATCGGAAATTCCAGCTTTTTCCTGGAGACAGCTTGGTAACAGTCTTTCTTCTTCCCTTTTGAAACAAGGTTTAGCCCTCCAAAAGAATATATATGTATTTGCTGCTGGCACCTTGATTCCTATGTTTTTAGGCTTAGACCTTGCTGGTAAATCATTAGTAATAGCACCTCCTTTAGAAATGACTAGGTGGATGGACTTGGTAAAAATAAGCTGAGTCCTAAGCAATTTCTTCATATAGCCACAGTCATAAGCTTGTCCAGTTCCACACCCATTTAATGAGAAGTTTAACTTCTTTTTGATTTGAAGTTAGCCCCTCGAGTTCTTGTGCAACACATTATTTTATCTTTACAGTTGTTCTAGTGTTTAACCCAAGGAGATAGAGACTACTAATAGTAACAGCTGAGCTATGGCTTAATGCCCGCTTCTGTACTAAGGAAGAGGTGGAGGTTTCCAGGAGTGGCTTTTGGAAGGTATGGAGCTGGGATCACAGGGTGAAGTGCTCTTGGTGGTATCAGGCTCAGGCTTGGAGAAACCTGATTTAAGGTGGCTTGTTAGAGCATCAGTGATACACCTTGTTTTCTTTCTGATTGTGTCTATAGTAATGGCAAAAAGCTGTTTGGGGAATGCAGTTTTCTGTAAGCATGCTTTTGAAGTCACTAGTAATAACTATTGGAAGTCAAACCTTTTTGTGAAGACTAGCATACATAACTATTCTTTTGAAAAATTCTGGAGTTTACAGCTATAATCCTGAAGGCAAAGGGATCTTGCTTGGGTTGGGAAAGAGTCAGTGATCAGAGTTTAAGACAACTGATCAAGTTGATTTGTCAACTAGCAAATTGCTAATCATAAAAATGTAAGGTGCTTCAACATGTATGATAAGCAACTGAGGAGGCAGAGCTGATAAAACTAGCTACAGAGTGTTCCTTGAGGGAGAGTCAGGAAATGACAAGAAGTTGTTGTTAACTTATTATGTACTTCCACTCTATGCAGAGACACCTGAATCAGCCACTCCACTTGTGGTGCAATGTACAACAAATTAGCTTAAATTGCTCTGGAAAAATCTTGCTTGCGATACCATTGTACTCTGACTCAACTTGTTGCAGTTACCTGATACATCCTCACCATAGAAGAGATGTCTGACCTTACTCACACAGTTGTTTGTAAGGCTAAATCACTGGTTAATTCTGCCTTAAAATTGTGCAACTTAGAATGGGGTTAATAATTTTCAGCTGGATTATATGGATAGACTGAAGAATGCAAATTGTGTGGTCAGTTAGGAATCATCCTGACAGGCTGAAAGGCTCAGAGCTTGTGAAAGGCACACCTTTTCATGTAAAAAAAGATGAAGCTATGTGTTACTGGCCCTGACTTTGGAATTCTTTCTTTTATTTTTTTTGTAGCATTTGTAATACATGAACTCTGTTAGTGTCACAAGTGTATTATTTTGTAGGAAGTTTCAGCTTGCTTTTTCTGTGACTAATAACTTGTTCTCTTCAATTATCTTCCAATACTTTGTGCAATTTGTCTCCTTCCCATTTAAAAATCCTTTGAAGGAGTTTACAAGAGGATATAAATGCAAAATCTCAGATCTTCAGTAATACTGAACCAGCTGCCCCTTTTCCTCACCTTGAAGGCTTTTTAGTTTACTTAGCTAAATCACTCAGTTTAATTGTGTTCTGTCTCAAAAGGTTGTGTGTCTCTTAAGAGTGTGCTGTTCCACTTCAAGGGCTTTATTGTGATCAAATGACATTAATTGTGCAGTGGGTGAAACAGTAGAACTGTACTTAAACTGATCAAACTGATGACTTGAGGTATCATGCTCACTGGGGAAAGCATTCTTCTGATTCTAGAGGGGAGTCCATATATTTATTCAGTTGGGGTTTGTAGTAAACCTGCTGAAAATGAGTCTTGAAATTGGGCAAGGAATTATGTGTCTTTTGGGACTATTAGTAATTAAGTGTCTGTAAACTGTTACCCTGTGAAAGCATGTGGCTAACTGGAGGTAGGTTTAAGGTGGAAGCCCTAATGGGAGTGTGGAACTGGCGTGATGGGGGGGATGCATAAGCTCGTGGTCCCGCTATTTTCCATGTGTTGCCCATCTTGTCAGTCATTCAGCTTGCTGAGCCTGTTACCTTTTGTTCCTTTCATTCAATGCCGCAAGAAGAAATGGGACAGGACAAGCTTGTGGTCTCGGAGCAGGTTGTGATGGAAGAGCAGGATGTGTTGTCATGGCAGTAGTAAGCATTTGTTGGTGTCTGTGTGTACCATGTTGTCTAATGGCATTTATAGGTTTTATTTAGCTTAATTTTCAAACTGCCAGTTTCTACCTAAATCCCCTTCTCCCCTCACTTTCAGCTTAAAGTGACAGGTATAAATTGGAAAAAGGCAAGAATACAGCATTGTCAGAGAACTAGTTAAGTGGCATTTTCTATGAATTGTTATGCCTGTCTCTTGATTTATATAAAACTGTCATAGGTATGTCCAGCTCCTGGCTTTCACTAAGCCTTAGTCTTCAGTGGTTTCTGTGAGGCGCCTGAAAAAATGAAGAGCCTCTCAGTCACTCTGAATTTTTGCCTTTCCTTTCTTGGCTGACAACTGTTTCACCCTTAAATTTCAGATGTTCTCTTGTTTATGCCTTTTTATAATGGGGTTGCTGCTTCCTTTCTCTCCTGGGCAATGTTTTTTGAGATACTGCAACTTACCTGAAAATTCTGAATTGTGTAAAGATGCTAAAGTGGGGGCAAAGTTTGTGTATTTTACCTGTGTGAAATAGCCCAAGCTGAGAAGGGACCCGGTCCATGAGTGTGCTGTAGAAGCAGACAGGTGAATCTCATCAAAACAAGCTTGCATGCTGGCCCTTTAAATAGGACTCTTCTGCATGGTTTCTCTGGTTTTGGATGTTTTCTGTAGGAACCTTCTATTTGATTTTTTTTTTGGCATCTTTGATTACAGGTCTTTTCTTGGGAACTCTTCCTTAGATTTTGTAAATTAAAGTTACAATGGAAATATGCAAGAGTAGGGTTTTTAATGACATCACACAAGTTTCTTCAGTTTAAACTGAATTGTATGTGCTTTGTCTGTCACAAATGGCTTTGCATGGGTTTTGTTTTATTTATTTTTTTACAAAAGATGGCCCTGACACTGCAGAAGTTTTGATAACTACAACTGCTTTATCAGACTGGGTAATATCATCAGTTTAAAGACTTTCTAGCACTTTGTCAATTCAGCATCATAGATTTGCTACTGGTGGTCATGCAGGCGTTCCCATAGTTGTTTCTCTAAAAGATGAGTGGTATGGTGGGATAAAATCACAGTAGCTTTTACAGTGCCTTTTGAAGACTGAAAAGATGATTCACCAAAACTGTAAAGTATTTATTTCTGGTGTTTTCTGAGATCCCCTTATCAATGACCACGTGTCCAGCAATACCTTGAAGTATGTGTGCAATCCTGAAAATTACAACACTGAACAATTTAAAAAGGAATCTTGATTTTCAGGTATATTCGGGTGGTTTTTCCTTGAGAGACACAAAGTACATCTAAACTAAATGCTCATGCGGTTTCAACATTGTTTTTAATAGTTCAGTCTATAAAAAGGCTAATAAAATCTCTTCGTTTACTGTGTGGTTGAAAGCATCCTTTCCTAATTCCTGTCTTGCTCAGTTTTCTTTTGCCAGTCAAACAGTATAAATGTAGGAACTTCAAGGGCTTAGTTCTTGTTCTTTATGTCCCAGGCCTGTTAACTTTGCAGGGCAACCAGATGCCTTTTGTTTGCTCTTGCACCCATTTAAGGTGTTGTTTTCCTTAAAACATGCAGATGATGTTCCTTGACTACTTCATAACACAAACAAAATGTGAGTTTTCCTGCTGGAAGCTGCAGTGATTTACAGTAGCAGTGGCCTTGCTGGCAGTTCAGTTAAGAAAAGCATGTCTTCTAGTAGCAGTTTTGTCATGATAAATAAATACCACTTTTAATAATACTAGTTTTGATTCACATACTTCCATTTCTGTAGTGCAGTTTCTAATGTACAGTGATTGGTGTATAGTGTACCAGAAATCTTTGACTCATAAGCAATGGTGGACTAAAATTCTACTGCTGAATGGGGTGCTATTCTGGTTGTGGGCCCCTCCCTGCAGCTTTTGTGGCTCAACAGCTTGTGGAGCAGCTGCTGAACTGCTGTTTAGCCCCATGTATTAAAGAAAACCCACTTTGGTCTCTGCCCAGTGTGCTGACGTGTAATTTGTAGTGGTCCAGTATCTCTGCTGCAAGCAGCTGAGGGCTCTGTACTGTGGGAATGGGGCAGTGCTTTCAGCCATAGAAAAGTAACCAGGCTGGACTTGCTAGCTGGAGCCCCCGAGCTGTTACCACATGGGATTAACCGAGGGAACTGCTGCCGTCTCTACTAGATGGGGGAGTCTGTGTGTGTATCCATAGTGTCTTCCCCAGATGGTTCTTCCACCTGCTTGTTTGTGTCTCATAGAATACTTCTTTAGGCAAAAATAGAGATTTTGTGAAACTGTCATCAGAATTCTCAAGCCATGGTAAGCCTTGGTAAAAGGGTTTTTTTTTTTTTAGTTTTGGTTCTGCATTAGTCAGCTTCTAGGAAACTTCTGTCCTTCAAAGGCTGTTGAAGGACTTGGTGCCTCTCTGAGGAGACAGTGTAAATTCCTGTGGAAAGGCTAGCCTGCAGCTTGACTGAACACTGGATGTCAAGTTGTAACATTAGCCTTAACCGGATAAGCTGATGTGGATGGAAAGCTGCTAGGTCTGGCTTAGAGATCTTGCCGTATGGACCATGGGGGAAAAGCATGTTAATTCTGAGTTACAAGTCTGCATAGCTGTAACTAGTGCACTGCTCTGGCAAAAAGGGGCCTTAATTAATTGAAATGGAGGTCCTGTTCAGGGGCTGCAACTCTGGGATAAAACATTCAAATTTGAGAAGTCTTCATGCGTGAGTTGTTGTCTGCCACAAGAGTGCTGACTTAACCATTTCTGTCACTGTCTCAGCAGCATTTTGCTGTGCTGTGTTACATGGTCATCTGGAGGAGAACTGGCAGTTCCTTTATTGCATCCCTTGAACTTTGTATATGTCTTCTAGAAGTGACATAATGCCTTTAGTTATGTTTTTGATCATGCTTTGTAGATTAATACAATCTATAAGCTAGCTGCCCGTTAGGACCATTGAGCTGAAATTTCAGTAGCATTTAATTCAGCTGCTTCATAAACAGAGTTCATACATGTGGGATTCTTCACCCCTAAGCTGGTTGGTATCCATGATTACTAGAAGACACAATAACTCTTTAAGTGACAGTCTTTTAAAATCTTCAGTGATACTACTTTTAGCCCTGAGGTTTATAAGAAATGCAGTCCAGCCTTTGAGAGGCAACCTAGTATGAAAATGAACACTTGTGTTTTAGTTCAAACTGTCCCTCTTCGACCTTGATTTTTTTTTCTGTCCTCTAAGACAGTGGTCTCCAATGCAGAGTGTGCAAAATATTTCATTTGGTGCAGAAAGAAAATCTATTTTTTTACTATTAATAAATATAATAGAAATTTAACAATAGTGATTATTTCATCTTTATCTCAGCATTTTAATGTTGCCATTTTGTGAATGTTTATAATCTATGCAGTAGTGCAGTATTACAAGTATATGACTTATAATTTTTTCCCTGATAGAACGTACAATCATAAGTTTAGAGACTGCTGTTTGGGGCAATAGGAAGCAGATTTGGTCAGTGGAACCTTTCCAGGTTCATCTTAGACAAAAAGGTAAAGGTGTTGGGGCCTGGCATGGTGATGCCAAATTGTGAAGTATGTTAGTTTAATAATGCTAGCTTTGTGGTGATGTCTTCCCCGGTCGTAACAGAGGCTGTGTGTCTAGACTGAGACCTTCCTGAGGCATTATTTCCCTGCTGAGGCCTTGGGTCTACCTCTCTGTCAGTTCGAAGTTGTCAGACTCTGCAAAAAAGCAAGAACGTATTTTGGTTTCAGATAGGGTTGTTCTACTTGAGCACTGGAATTGTCCTTCAGGGTTTATTAATAATGAGGTTTTCTTCTAGATGAAGACATATCAAGAGACAGTATGTAAGATGCTTTCTTTAGGTACATACAGGTTATATATTTTTTTTAAATTCATAAGAAGCTTTTCTTGAAAAAGACTGGCAAGGCTATTTAGAACTTCTTAATGAGACAGAGTGGCAGCCAGACAGGCAACACAGTTCAGCTCTGTCATGAGTGTAAGTGAATTGTGCAACTGTTGTTGGAATGGTGAATATAGTCTCACTTTATGGTGAAATGAACCAAGAAGGATAAGAGAGACATGAACAATATAATTTGATATCTGTACGCTTGCCAAAGAATGAACAGTTTTAAATATTAAATCATGTTGTTTTGCCAGACAAATGAACAGAAGTATGTTCTCTTACAGGTTTTGGAAGGAAGGATGTTGTAGAGCACTTGCTACAGACAGGAGCCAATGTTCACGCTCGTGATGATGGAGGGCTGATTCCCCTTCACAATGCCTGCTCCTTTGGTCACGCAGAAGTGGTCAGTCTGTTACTGTGTCAAGGGGCAGACCCAAATGCCAGAGACAATTGGAACTACACTCCTTTGCATGAAGCTGCTATCAAGGGGAAGATAGATGTGTGCATTGGTAAGTATCTGTCACTTGGTATGTTGCAATATTACCAGATATGTTTTGTGTGGTTGTAATTGTTTATGTGCTCAACTTGAGATGAAAGATATGGCTTATTCTTGAAAGCTAAGTTCTTTGAAACTAGCAGTTGGGTATAGTGATAGTAATTTAAAACTAACTTTTTAAATTCCAGCTCTTTTCATATCTTCGAACTTGAATAAAATGATTTGCTCAGCATTTTGTTCTTTTATCACACATGTAAAGGAAAACCTGACTTTTAGGAACTTAAGATTGTGAACTATATGTTTTCCAGGTAACAAGTCACAATTCTTAGAATTTCATATGTCTTTGCTGAAAGTTTTATTAATGCTTGCAGAGAAAGCTGCAAAACTTATAGAGAAAACTCTTGCATTAGCTTTATTGGAATACTTAAGTCATTACTTAAAAATAAACACCAAAAACTGAGGCAAAGAAAGTTGGAGGAAACACAAGTATAATTTTTCAGCCTATTTCTTCTTTTTACAAGGGATGTGATGGATTCCATTTTATCTCTGTGTAAGGTAAAGCTTATGGAGCATATTCTACAGAAATTGAGCACAGTTGATTATGCAGCTCTTCAGCTGTCTGTTGCAGTGAGAGGGTTCCTTGAAAGCAGTATGGAGGCCTGCAGCACTAGATGCAGTTCTCCAATCTGCCTGCAAGTTGTTCTGTAAGAATTTCTGGACATTTAAAAAAAAAAATATTTTAAACAAGCAAGCATGATGCTGTTTTGCTCAGTTTAGTTGCAGTTATCCGTGTACATTATACTTCAGTCAGATATTTTATTTGTCAAGGTGAGAGTTATTACTGAAGGCAGGGTCACCAGTCACCAGATTTAATGTGTACCGTAGTATGAGGCTACTTTGGGACTCGGTTGATTTCATAAAACTGATAGAACATGAGTACAGACAAAGAAGCCTGTACTCTCATGTTTGCAGTGAGTTTGTTTGCAGTTTATATCTAGTGGGCAACCACGTTTTGCTGTCTTCGGTGAAGTTTCTGTTTCTTAATAACAGTTATATGTAAAACTTTTATATTAAGGTCTTTTGCTTTAATCTCAAAATCTGTTGAAGGAACACATTATACACAGGGATAATGGAACAATGATTGTTTAGGGCGTGAATTCTGTCCAGGAATACTTGAATAGCTTTTTGGAATACTTTGTACAGTACTGCCATTTAGACCTTAAGTGTAGACTGTTGCAGCAGGTATGATAGAAGAAATTGGTCTGTTAAAAAAATATTTAAAAATCAAAGAACATGTCCTTAGAGTGTTCCTTTTTAAACAAGCATGGCATGCTTTTTAAAAAGCATTGATTGAAGAACAGCGTCTGGAAATCCTGGCATAACCTAGAATTTATTGCTGAACTTGAATATCTGTCTGAAAAGTGATAGACTGTGTAAAAATTAGTCATCTAGCCTTATTTTTGGGTACATATTCTTGGCATCTTCTTCCAAATGACATAGTGGGTGAGAATTTTCCACCTTATCGTCTCTCCTTTCCTTCTTCTGTGCCACCCTAGCCTGCATACTTTCTCTATCACATCTAACATGGAACACTTTTTTGGCCACTTTGCAGGTCAAAAAAGGGAAAAAGTGATAATTGAAAAGCATATTCTCGAATAATGATTTTTTTAGAGGAAGACTCAAGGCATTGAAGCAGGATGAGAAGACCAGCAAAATATAGCTGGTGATTACACCACAGCAATAGAATGCTCGTGTCTCATGCTAGCCTTGGAATGGAGATTGTATATTTCTGCTAAAGGTATTGTGAGTGCTCAGCTGTACAGCAGAGTTTATAGAGCAGTAGGTACAAAGCCTGCCACTGGGAAGCTTATGTAGAAAAAAGGACTATACATGAACTGATGAAAACACATCAGACAGTGCACAAATGCTATCCAGGAAACTGAAAACCAGCAAATTTTTCTTCTGTTTTACTGGCTGCATATTACAGTCATAGGACAAGGTAGAGAGAGAATGTGAATGTGCTGAGTTTGAGAGGAACACAGGATGTGGCTCTTCTAGGTGGCAATTGCTGTTGTGTTCTGGAAGTGTAGATCTTGGTAAGCAGCTGGTTTGCTGGCCATCTCTTACAATATATTCAGTCAGTGCAGATTTGTTTAGTTGCTAAGTAATTAAATCCATTTGAAAGCATTGTTTGCTTTATGTAATCAATTTTTGGACTAAATTTATTGAAGCATTGAAACCAATTGTTAGTGTCCTCCAGTATTTATGACTTCTAGGATTGCTTTATCTGTCAGGAAGATGCATTTTCAGTGCCTGTGAACTGCTTCTAGAGCTAATGAAAAGTGGTTTTGTTTCTCAATGTTACATTTGCTCATGGAATAATGAAGGGACGGTGAGCTCTGCAAAGTGTATTTGGAAGAATGCTGTGATGTGGGGGTAGTGACTGTTCTGCATATTGGGCTGGGGAGACCGAATTACCTCTTTCTTAGTCTGACTGCAATACAGAATTTCAGATGAAAATCCATGTAGCTTACTTATTTCCAAAAATGACAGGTAGCTCATGATGCTCAGAGACTATAAATGCCCTGACTGTATCCTTTCTCATGGCAACCAGCAATTTAGAAACTTTTTAGTAGAGACTGCACCTGGACTGTGTTGCATAGCAATTTGTATACAAAGTTCTTGAAAGCTCTAATTCACTTGTTAAATGCTTCTATACTTTTGGCGTTGAAGGGCTCTGTGGCAAGAGAATTTTACAGTTTAATATTCTTGCTGAAAGAAAACAGCCCTCTTTTTGAAAACATTATTCTTGATTTCTTAGATGACTTCTATTGCAAGTGATTCAGGACTTCTGTGAAAATTAGGGAATGGTCATTTCTGTTCAAAGTCTGCACATCCTTTGTGATTTTGTAGATCTGTCTTTTTTCTTCCCTCAAATGTCTCTTTTCCAAGTGGAAAAGCAGTCTTATGATATGTTATCCTGTTGAATATTCTGGTACTTCTGCCCCCTGTCTCCCCTTCTCCCTCCATTTTTTTTAAGGGCAAGTGGTAGGTATGGGGGGTACGGACACCAAAACTGGTTGAAATAGATTTATAGGGTAGCTTAATATTCTTTTTCCTTTGGTTTTTCTGGTTGCTGAGCAGTGCATGGGGAGGAGCTTCCAGGTATTTCCTGAGTGCTAACAGCTCCTTTAAAACTGTTTGTACAGCACAGGTTTTTTTGTTTAAAAAAGCCAAACAAACAAATAAAAAACTATCCTAAAAATAACCTTACAGAAGCTGTGCTTATGCAGTTTGTCAGGGTTTGCTTTGCCCTCCAATGTGTTTGTTTCTGCAAAAAATATATATGCTATATATAGGCTGTAGTTGTTCTTGCAGAGATTTTTTTTTTTTTTCCCCAGGTGAATCTCCAGTTAAATGTTGCAGTATCTATAGGACTGCTAAGCTAAATATTAGGTGTCATATACCTGCTTAGTTTTCAGGGGTATCCTTCAAAATAGGCAAGCCATGAGCATCTTATGTGGTGATACCTTGATTTGTGGATCTGGACGTAAAAAGATACTGCAGTAATTTTAGGGAAATAAAAAGTTCTATCTGCTGAAAATCTTCCTCACTGTACAAAACTGTACAAGTTTTTAAAAATCACTTTTAATTCCTGCAGTGCTAAGGATTCATCAGGAATTACTTAATATGACTTTCGACCAGTGTTTTTACTGGTGTCCTCTGGGCTAGTTATAAAATTTACTGCAAAGATCCTGTGACATGGTGAATTTATTGTCCCAGTGCTATGAAGGGACCTCTAATTGTATTGTTGAGGTGCATTTGTCTCTTTTTGACCAGAGAAATTCTGTGTAACTTCTTTTTTTTTCCTTTACCCTTTTTACACGTGAAAGATACAGCAAGCAAGAAAACGAAAACTTTTTTAAGCTAACAGGTTTTCCACTGTATGGGTCCTGTCCTTAATATAGGGATCACTATTATTTAAATACCTCTTTGTAAACATGTCAAAACATTCCCCACCCTACTGTGCTTCCTCACAACTGGGGAACGAGAAAGAATTCACTAGTTACTACCTTCTGCTGTTATGCATCTTTAGGCTGAGAGATACGGAGGAAGTACCATGTGACCCCTTTCTGCAGAGCAGATAAACCTTCTGTTAGGATTTAAAAAAGAAAAAATCTATGAAAGGTAGTTTTTGGGTAGAACTAGTACACAGTAAACCTTAAAGGAATTTTAGAAATGATAATGTGCCTAATCATTGAACTACTTGTTTGGTCACCTTGCAAAGAAGGCATGCACAGCAAATAGTAAAATTATTGCAGTTAATGATATTTTTGTCTCTTGAGATTTTAGAATGCTCAGTGTGTCTTACCTTCCAAGCAGAGGAACTGTATTGCGCTAGAAGTTAAAGCAACGTCTGATTTTGCTACCTGAAAAATAATAATAGTAAAAAAAATAACTCATAGGAAAAACTATCAAAGAGCAAAATTGTATAGTAGTCAGTTCTTTTTGGAAGTGAGGGTGGGGTGATGGGGAGAAGCTTTAGTACCTTAACTGAAAAATAATTACACTGACTTTAGATTTAGCTGCTGGATCAACAGAAGCCTGTAAGAAGACTAGTAGCCTCTTAATAAGAATTAGAGGGGATATTGGTAATTGAGGTCCACTGGGATCTGGTTATGCATGTTGTTTGTTGGAGAGATGTACTGAATTCCTAAAGACTTTCTTGGAGAACTGGTGTTCTAGGAGGAAGCTTAGATTCAAAGAGACATCCCATGTATCTGGATATTCAGAGGCTTGTAAAATTATTCAAAAATGCTCTCAAGTAAGTACTTTCAAATGCTTAGTGTAAAATGTTTTAACTATTGCTGTTGTTTATATCAGAAGATTTTTAATACTGTTAATATTTCTGCTTTGACTTTTGAACTACAGAGTTCAGTCCTGGCTATTCTTAATAATATTTCTTTTATTACTCAGATAGCCACTGATCAAAGCCAAATATGTTGTTGTGGAAGCAGGCTCATCAGACTGTTTGGGTTATGAATTCTTTTGCTCTGTTTCTGCTCTGTGAGTGATGTCATTTGTGTGGAACCCTGCTTTTTTGAGTAGCAAATGGTTTCAAATCCTGTGCATGCACAGTGGCTCAAACACCTAATATTCTTGTCTTCTCATACTGTTTCTTCATGGGGTCTTTCTCAAAGGAATCTTGTATGATAGCAAATACAGAATGAAAATTTGATGTTTTAGGTTGAGTGGAAGAATATTTTTACTTTCTCAGTGAAGTTCTTGTTCGTGGTTTTAAATAGTTTTGTGTCCTCTAACCACTTGTTTAAACTATGTTAGCTTCTAAATGTTAATATCAATCACAGAAATGAGAGCTTTTAGGGCTGAATCTTAAATTTTGTACATCCTACTGAATTACAATGTACTACAATGTAGCTCAGTAGTCTGTAGTTCAGACTTTCCGTAATGAAGGAGAATTGAGAATAAGGCTTCCTTCTCTGCGAGCTAGTGGGGGTGGAGGAACCCACGACTGAAATCATACATTGGTAATTGGGAGGCATTGTAATACTGTTGTCATAGTAACAATGGACTGGAGCTGAGACAACAGGGCTTTTGTCAAAAGTGACTACAGAAAATGGTTTTGAACACTACTATGGCATATACAACTGCAGTGCTCCCTGGTGGACTTTGGCAGAAGGACATGAAGGAAATCAATCAGTTTCTGTATGTGAAGGATACCTCCTCAGTCTGTGACATCTGTATGTGGACAGGTCTGTTGGTGTAGTGCAGTCTACAGGAGTTACTGTGGGCTGATATTTTGCATCTCTTTGCGTGTAGCTCTGATGGTTGCTTTTTGAAGAAATCTCTCTGAGCAGTGTCAGTCACCCATGTGTACCCAACAAAGAAAGGTCTTGAAGTGTAAGGAACCTTGAAATGAACTGTTCATTGAAGTAAGGTGGAAGTACCCTACCACAAGATTTTTGTAGGACAACCAGGTATTGAGCTGGATTAAGCCTCAGGTTAAACCCTCTTCAGAAACAAAATCAACGGTAGACTTTATAGCATGGTGCTTTGTACAAATCAGGTTAAAAGAAGCCTTATTTCAGCTCAGAAAGTCTTGTCTGCAGGGTTATGCCAATAAAATGTCTTATCTTTGTATCTGGAGCTAATGGTGCTGAAGGCTTGTAAAGCCTGTCATATTACTGTGTTGCTTACAGTCCTTAAGGCTATTGTTTATATCATGATATTTGTTTTGCTAAAATTTGACTGAAATTCAGCTTCACGGAAATAGGTTGAGAAGGATTGCCTTGTCTGGGATTTCATACATTGTATAATTTGAAAGCTGTCAGTCTTTCAAGATTTGAATTGTATTTACAGTTAAAATGTTACAGCCTATCTGTAGGTTTTAGACTTTTTCCCAGTCCTGTTTCTTTTTCATAATTCAGGTATTAAGAAAACTACTTTTTCCTTGTTTTCTTACTTGGCACAGGAGAATCTGGAGGACAAGAACAGAGTAATTTATTTTACGACATTTCTTTACAAGTGTTTGTTAAATCAGAATCTGATTTCTTGCAGTGAAGGATGTGGTACAATAATATGCAAAACACTATTGGAAAACTTGCTATACAGTGTTTATGGGAAGTTAACGTCTTCAAAAGTACTGATGTTAACTATTAGCAAATTGAGAGGGAGGGGAAGAGGAAGTTGCATATTATTCAGAACAGATAGTCCTCTTGCAGACACTGAAACTGCTTTCAGATGTCCAATACCAGTTTAGAGCAGCTTTCTAAATATCTTGCAGAAATACTTACTCTTATGGGACTGTGCTTCTGATTACTGTAGCAATATTTGCTTTTTACTTCTCAGCGGAACCATGTGGTCTTAATGCAGTTCATATGTGGTTTAAAAACAATCTCTAGATATATGTGTAGATGTTAAGGCATAAATGAGTGGGACAAATTCGAGCAGAATTCTCGGATGTGTTCTTAGCCTAATGGAAAATATTGATTAAAGTATCACTACAGGATATAAAGGTCTTGTTTGTAAAAATGTGCAGGCAATTAAATCTTTGTCATATAGTGAACAAAGGAAGGTGTCTTCTTTTTTAATGATGTGGTCTTTCTGTGACTTAAAGCAACTATACAAAATGAACTATGAGTGGTTGAAGCCTACTCAAAATACTGAGCACTTGCCTCTTTTTCCAAGTGGTTTTCACTTCAGCCTTTCGTGCAGCTAGGACTCATGATTGATAAACAGACTTCTGTACTGCAGTATTTTGTTGTTTTACTGTGTTCTTACGATGGCACCATGCTGCACAGATGAAGCTATTCTTTCTAGGAAAGGCTGAAGTGTCTGATGTGAATTGTGCTATTCATGCTGCTGTGTGTAGTCTTCATGTTTTGCTGATGTCTTGTCCAAGCAAGGAGTACTGAGCAGTTCCTTGATTTGGCACTGTGCTCTTGACCTCACTATGTATTGAATACAGAACTTAAATGACAAGGGAACCTAGAGGAACTGGCTGCAACAATTTGCTTTCATTTTCTTGTTTGGGTTAATATAAGGATGGTGCAGAACACAGGTGACCCAGGGAAAGAACCCTCTCAGACTGATGTAACATGCACCATTCCTAGCGTGAGACATACAACGCTGACGATATCTCACCTGACAGATTGAGATTTTTGCACTGTAAAATATTTGCTTGTCAAGGATGTAGTGGTAAATACGGCAAGACTTGCACTGCTCTGTATCAGTAGGGCATGGTGGTGAGCAGTTCTAGGACTGGAGAAAAAAAATGGATATAGCTCTGGGCTTTAAAAATCGACAGCAATGTGACTTTTACATAATGTGATCTCACATAATTGTTGGGGAAATTTACAAGACTATATATGAGGTACTGCTAGCTAGTCAATTGCTACTAGAGTTCTATGTCTGAACTTAGTGTATTCCTAGCTTCCTCATTTCACTTCATAAACAGAATTTTTGGGAATAGTCCTATCTTCTGGCTAACCTGTGACTTTAGCCACAATTTCATGGACTGATCAGCTTGATATTCCAAAGATTTCATGTGTTACTTATATTTCTTAAATATTTGGTAGCTGTGTTCTGGACTAATGATGAGCTTGGCACAAGCTTCAAGTTTCATGCAAGATACAGTTATTTGGCATGTTGGGGCTTCTTTAATCTAAGGAGTTTAAGCTCATCATCGCATCAAAGTGTCACTCTGTGTGTTCCATAGGGTGTGTGACTAAGATATGGTATGTGAGTTGTGTACTGTTGAAAGCTGGTAGGCACTGAAATTCACCTCTGGAAAAGGCTGTGCTTGTGAAATGTGACAGTTGGTTTGGGGATTGGTGTTTGTTTTTTTTCCTGTCGTGTGTTCACCTCACTGAATGGTGGGTTGAGAGCTGCTGCTGGGGTTTGAGTCTCTTCAATCCATATTTCTTCAGGTGCTAAAAAGAGAAACCAGTTTTGATTATGCATATACTTTTTCTGTTTTGGAAAAATGGTAGATCCAGGCCAGATTCTAAGAAACTTTTAAGACCTCTCTGTTTATGTTGCTTCCCAAGTGTTAGATTTTGATGCACTGGCAAATAATGCCTTCTGATAACCACACAGCTAATTCCACGTGCAATCTATAACTAGACATCCACCAGAACTTTTTTTTACCCCAGACTTCACGTGGAAGAAATGGTTAGCATATGCAGGAGATGGGAATTCATCTTTGATTTCTCTTAACTCTCCTCAATTCCTTTTCCTTTTAGGATACTGTATGTTGACCTAATTTGCCTCAGGAACTGCTTTTTCTTTTCAAAGACTCTGAAAGCAGGGCTCTTAATCTGTCAAATGGGATGTCAGGATTATAGCTGACATTTATTTGAATAAAACTTGAAGTAGAAAGGTGAATTTGTTCAGAGAAAAGTGAAATTGGGACCAAGCAATAAAGACTTGTCCTTAAAGCAGCTTTCATTTTGAGATATAGATAAAAACATAAATTGCAGTAGGGCAGCAATTAAGATTTCTAGCTGTTCAAGAAATAGTATATTAAACTAAATGCTTAGAAACTTACATAGCAGCAGAATTGTTGCTTGCAAGGAAAAAGGTTGTGATTTAGTTGTCACATAGTGAGTCCTCAACCCATACCATCTACAAATGGGCTAAATAATTTTTGTTAGGGTTTTTTTTAAGCTCTTTTGTTTAAAGGGTCTTATCTTCCATTTTGTGTGCTGACAAGATATGTGTTCCAGATGACTACTTGAATACATTTAGATGTGATTCTTAAGCCCCTGTGTGAAATGGACACAAATTGAAACATGGGAGGTTCCTTCTGAACACCAGGAACCACTTTTTACCATCAGGGTGACTAATCACAGGTTGTGCAGAGAGAGTGTAGAGTCTAGAGTCTCATTCTTGGAGATATTGAAAAGCCTGGACAGAGTCCTGGACAACTGGCTGTAGGTTGCCAAGCTGCATCAGGGTGGTTGTTCCAGATGATCCTTGTTAGCTCAAAGAAAATTTTTTCTTTGGTTGGTTGTTTTTTTTTAGCGAGTGAAGCTTCTGGAGTTCTTACATTTTACAGGTTCATTGTGGAACTCTCAAAGCTTCCTTTGTATTATGCAGCTTTTTGTGCAGATAGTGATCTTGAGGGAAGTGTTCTGGAGTGAACAATTGCTGTCTCTTGCATGATGCAAAAAAAGCCCAACAAACAAAAGAACTGCAGTTAAACTTCCTGAGGTTTTGAGGTTGTTCTCTAGAAGACTGCATTCTGTAGAACCTGCATGTGCTTTTGCTCTCACTGTTAGCTGACAGGGAAGACTTTATCTTGAAAATTACTACATCCAGTGAAGGAAACAGGAATATTTACTTCATTAAGTCCAGGCAAGATCAAGGCTTTGAATTGCTGTTCATGTAGACCGAACAATCTACCAACTCTGGCTCTTTCTCTGAGGGCAGAATGATATTATCAGCCTGCTGTGCTGCCTACAGGCTCTGGAACTTTCTGCATGTTCTTTTTTTCTATGTGTATTTAATCATAAGTAGTCAGAACTGGTGTACCAGGGAGCGATTTCGTAGTGCTTTCTATACAGGGAAAACTAGTAGTAGTTAAAATCACAGAATGGGTATGGTTGGAAGGGACCACTGGAGGCGATCCAGTTCAACCTTCCTGCTCAAGCAGGGTGCCCTAGAGCATGTTACTCAGGATTGTGTAACTCAGGATGCATGTACTTGTGGGGAAACAGTTGAAGGCAATCACTGGGGGAGGAGGGAGCCTTTTAAAAAGGTATCTTTTCTGCCTGCTGGAAGAGCTCTTGTTGCAATGATGTTTGTGGTTTTGGTTGTCTGATTCAGATCAGACTAGATAAATTTGACCTCTGGAACATCTAGTGCCAACTTGAAGTCTTCTGTAGTATGCTGAGAAGTCATGTTATGGTATGTATATATAGACCAGGAGTCAGGCTGTCTTGCTACAAGGTTGACACTTCATTGGGCAAAGTCTGAAAGTAAACAGTGAAAAGACTGAGACAGAAGAGTCTGAAAAATTAAAGTTTGCATGAAAATAGGATGAAGTCCTTTTAAAGTGATGCTTTGTAATACTCTTTTTGTCTAGATCCTTCTGCCTTCAAAACAAATAAGCAAAAAGTTGGAACTGAGAGACCTTGCTCATGATGCTTCTTTGTTTTCCTATTGCTACCTTGAAACCTGTTTCTATGAATTGGTCACCTAAGCTGAAGGATCCTGACCTCTAAGCATTGTCTCCATTTCATGTTTTACTGGGCCTCTGCTGAATTTGGTATTGCATCCTGTTACTGTAGAAGGTGGCGCAGTTTCTGTGGAGTGTGAATGCCTGAGAACCTGCCTTTCAAAGATCAGATCTGTATCAGTAAAGGGAAACGTTTGATATGGTTGTCCTTGGCCCTGATGGACCAAATGGTCATTTCAGCAGTAAAGCAAGAAATGCTTCTGCTAGGAGAGTCGTATTCTAAGATGTCTGTGTGTATGGTCTCCTTGCATATAGTGATACCCCCAGCAGTTGCTGCTATTGCTTATCTGATGACAAGGCAACAGAAATGGGCGAGTAGGTCCTATGTTTTAATCTAGATTATGCCACATTTGGTCAAAGTACCCTTTTTTTTACTAGAGGTAGCTTGCTTTCACTTGGAAATGACAATTTAAGACCATGTATTTGTATAAATTGTAAAACTGTGTCTTTCCAGGAACTGATCTGCACAATTACAATAATAGAATGGTTTGGGTTGGAAAGGAACCTTTGAAGATTATACAGGCCACCTCCCCTGCCACAGGCAGGAAGAGTGTTCTCTAGATCGGGTTGCTCAAAGCCCTGGGCAACGTGACCTTGAACACTTCCAGTGATGGGTATCCACAACTTCTTTGGACAATGTGTTCCAGCCTGTCTGAAGTTCAGGTAGATGACATTTGTAGCTTTCCCTTTGTCAACTGATGCAATCACTTCATCGTAGAAGGCTTCCAAATTAGTCAGCCATTAGTTGCTTTCTATCTCTAAGCAGCTCCCTGTCTTCCATGTGTTTTGACATGTCTTCCAGGAGGATCTGTTCCATAACTTTACTGGGCATGGACATGAGGCTGCTTGGTTGGTAGTTCCCAGGGTCCTGCTTTTTACCTTTTTTAAAAATGAATGTTACATTTTCCTTTTTCCAGTCACTGGGGTTTTGCCTGACTGCTATGACTTCTTGGATAAGATTGAGCATGGCTTGGCCATCTCAGCATGAGCCAATTCCCTCAGGACCCTGGGTTACATCTCACTGGGTCCCATGGACTGATGTAGGTTCAGGTATCATCTTGAACCTTCAACCTTGAGTTTCACTTAAACCCTTCATTCTGTCATCACTGTTTTGAGGTTCAGGGGATTGAGAGGTGGGAAGAGAGATTACCATTAAAAACCAAGGTAAAAAACTGTTGAGTACCTCAAGCTTCTTGGTTGTCACTAGTTCTCATGTCTTGCTTATCAAGGAGGGTATGTTTACTTTAGTCTTCCTTTTTCTAGCCAGTATTCCTCTAGAAGCCCTTATTATTTGTGACCTGTGCCAAACTGAACTCCAACTGTGCCTTAGCTTTCCTGATCCCATTCGTACAAATCTGGGTAGCACCTACATGTCCCTGGTTCCTGTGCCTGTGCATTTTCTTTTTACAATTGTTTGAACAGGAGGTCCTTAGTTAGCCATTCTTGTCTCCTGCTTTCCGTGCCTGATTTCTTACATGTGGGAATTGAGAGCTCTTGAGATCTGTGAAAAATGTCTTTAAAGGGCTCCCAGCTCTCTTCAGCCCCTTTGTCTCTGAGGGCAGCTCTTCAGGGGGTCCCATCCATTAATTCATTAAACAACTCAAAGTGTTCTCTTGAAATTTGGAGTCCTTATTCTATTCTTCACCTAGTCCATATCCCTCAAGATAGTGAATTCCACCAGGGCATGACCGCTGAGCTCAGTCTGCCACCAGTCTTCACATCCCTAATTAGTTCATCTGTGTTGGTAGGCAATGATCTAATCTTGCTCCCCCTCTAGTTGCACTGTCTGTCACCTGGATTAAGAAATTATCCTCAGCACACTACAAGAGTCTCCTAGATTGCTTATAGCTTGCTGTGCCGCTTTTCCAGCAGATGTCACAGTGATTGAAGTCCCTCAGCAGTATCAGAGCCTGCAAGCATGACACCTTCTGTAGCTGAAGTAAGAACTCTTTATCAAGAAGCTCCCCTTGGTCAGGTAGCCTGTAGTAAACACCAACCATGAGGCTTCCTTTGTTCACTTGACCCCTAATTTTTACCTACAAGCTATCAACTTGCTGTTTTTTGAAGGCAGCTCTCTGGAGTAAATCCATTTTTTTTTTTTTTAACATGGAGGGCGACCACCTGCTTTTCCTTCCTTGCCTGTGGCTTCTGAATAGTTTTCAGCCGTCAATTGCATTGCTCCAGTTATGTGATCCTTCCCATGATAGTTCAGTGGTAGTGATTAGATCCTAGCTTTTTCCAGCTGCAAAGTGACTTCCAGCTCCTCGTATTTGATACCCATGCTGTGTTCATTGGTATAGAGGCATTTCAGCTGCATCAGTGACCTTGTCACTTTCTTAGAGGACCATGCGTTAATTCCTTTGAGACATTTCATAGGATTTTCCCTCTTGGTTACTAATACATCAGCAGTCCCTGGCTTTTCATGGGTGCTCAACTCTGTCACTTTTCCTCTGCTGCTTGTCTTCTGCTTTCTCCTGCTGTCAGAACTCTTATTTCTGTCTAGGCTGTTGGAGAACACCATTCTAATTCCCTTAAAATTTTTTTGTTTCAGCATAGTGGAGCCTGGAGTTGCTTTTGTAAGCTTCTGCTTCATACCACTGCAGTTGGCGTATTTGTCTCTTGCTCTGTCTGGCCCCAGCAAAGAATATGTTGGTTCATTGGGAGCAAACTCTTGTCTAGGGTAATGGGAAACTGGGATACCCTGAAAAGGGGAAGTAGAGAAGGAAAAATGATGGGAAGTAGTTGCAGCTGACACTGACCCACCAGGACTTTGGCTGGTAATGCTAGATATACTCTTAACTAGAAACACAAAATGATCCTTTTCGACTCCTTTTACTGGCATGTGGGTCTGTACTGTCCTTTTTGTGCCACCCAGAGCATGTCATGTCGTTGCATGAGGAAGTGCACTGAGGAAGTGGATTGGGCAAGTGATCACTTTCGTAATGTACCTTGTTGCCTGACCAGATGTTTGCTGCCACCCAAAGCACAGTACTGGGGAGGGTGATTCTGGCAGTGTGATCTGGGTGAAACAGGCAGCCTAAAGAGGAGTTTCCTTCTCTGGAGATATTCAAAAGCCATCTGGACACAATCCTGAATAATGTGCTCTAGGGGACCCTGCTAGAGCAGGGAGGTTGGACCTGACGACCCCCTGTGGTCCCTTCCAACCTCACTTGTTCTGTAGTTCTGTGAAACTATAGCCTGTGAAAGTGCTGTTTTGCCGGGGGGCAGCTTTACAGTTCTTTGCGGTCTTTTTTTTTTTCCTTTGGTATTGTAAAGGGGGGATAAAGGCTGCATGCTCTCCTGCTTTTTGCTTGAAGAGTCGTCTGTTATCCTACTAGAGATAGCCTTTTTCCCTTGGAGATAGGTAGTTGGAGTCTCCTTACTTCCCTTCCAGCTAAGCACTTTTCTGCATGGCCCTATTGTCCCAGGGGCATTGAGACTAGCTGGGCATATTTTCTCAGCTTAGTGAGATCCTTAGCCTTTGCCTCAGAGAAAAGAGCTCTCAGCCAGTTTGTTTGCCACCTGAGCAGTAAAACCCTATAAAGCAGCCCAGTAACGCATGTCTTTGAAGTCTTAAGAAGTTAACTGTCTGCAGACACCTTTGTGGCTGGAGACCAGTTTTCTGCAACTTTTCCTTGACCAACCTGCACATGTGAGCATGTCTACTGTATTAATCCTCAAATTCCCTTTGGGATTTAATTGCATCCTGCCTTTACTTTTGTTTTGCTGCTTCATGCTCCTTTGTGCTTGTCTCTGTCCTACCAAATACATTCCTATCCTGTATCTGATCTGCCACCTGGTTGTTCTGCATTCTTATCAATGAACCACCTGCAGTGCTCCCAGATGTGTCTGGTTATTGCCTCTACCCTAACCTGACTCTGAACTCCATCCTTTGGTGTGCTTAGCCTCTCTGCTCCACAATCCTCTTTATTCAGCTTTGATGGCTTTCACTTACAGAGGGGCAGTCAAGAGTACAGGACCTACTTCTCTCCTTTTTTTTCCCCACCTCCTCTTGACTGACCTGGCAGTGGCGTTTGAGGCCATGGATGTCATCAGACCTAGCAGTGGTACTTAAACGTTTATAGCTCTTGGCAGCCTCTGTAGTGATAATGTGTCTCATCTTTTCACCTTGTAATTCTGATGGCTGATGAATATACCCTTTTTCTTAATCACAAGGCCCAAGACTGGGTTTGCTCACAGAGGCAGAAGTTAATCAGTGATACGGTTGTGGTTAATGTTATTAACTATATCTCATCTGTTCGATTTTATGAACCTAGAAGTAGGGTGCTCCAACTTTTGTTATATATGGTCAGTTAGCAAAAAGGCTTATGTATCTGGTAACTTGCCAAAATGGGATTATTGGCTCTGAATTACAGAAGTATATCTAGGCAGAACATTTGCTTTTCTAACATGAGAAAAGCTTTGAAACCTACATGTAGAGGTGGTTAAGGGAGTAGATGCACTTAGCATTGGTTGAAAAAAAATTAATGCTTTGGATTCTAGTGTGTTGTCTAGATGTTTTCAGAATGTGGAGGTAAATGAGCACATTATGGTTCTTGTCAAGTATAACTTGGAAACATGTCCTACATGGGACTTGTACTGGGAGGTGTGTGTGTTCCTGGGACCTAAGGTTAGTGAGAGACTGACCTTCTCTAAAGGCATCCTTTAGAGAAATGGAAGATAGTGCCTATATTGCAAGTCAAAAGAAGGCCTTTTTCTTAGGCTGTTTTCTCTGTACCTTGATTCTTTGGGAGTAAGCAGATAAAGCTACAGTAATATGGTTTGAAAAGGATCTTTGGAGATCAACTTCAGAAGCTAAAGCTGAAAAGGGGGAAGAAAGAATATCCACTAAAGCTGGAGTAGCTGGAAGGGACCACAAGCACAAGGCAGTGGGACACAGTGGTAAGAGAGCTGGTGGGGAGAGGAGGCAGTGGTGGTAGAGCTGTCAGGAATTCTGGAAATGTAATTGAAAGCTGTAGGCAGCTTTAAGCACAAATACTTCTGGAAGGTTTGCCTGTTCTTGTATTTTTCGCTCAGGAGTTAAAAGTTGAGATGTGGCCCCTCCTGGTGTGTTTTTTTTTTTTTTCTCCCCCCCCATACTTGTATGCATTTGTTTTGAAACCAAATGTGAACTTTTCCATCAGCATTCCTGTAAGGATAGCCAAGAAGCTGTGGATGTTGGACATAAGAGAAGTTTAACTGAACTATTCTGATCTTTGTACCTGATGTTGAAACAAAAAAATTTTATTCCCACTGTATTTATGTCTTTCAATCAAAAGTGTTTTCTTTTGGTGCACTTTTAATGGAGGCAGTATGAAGGAGGAAGGGCTAAGTACTTGGGTGATGTTTTCTGCGTAGAAAAACTTCTTTTTCTATTTGGTTTTAAAAACTTACTTGTCACTTGTTGATGTATAGCTACCAGGGAAGATTTTGCCATACCTTTTTGGTGAAAATGTGAAGATTGAAACTGCTAAAAGTAAAAATGTTTGTTCTTGGTGGGTTTATAATTTGACAGCCAAGTGAGGTTGTGTTATTAACTTCACGGTTCAAAATACCTATGCCAAGATGGTGTGGGCCAATTTTAGGATTCATCCTGCTGTAGTGAGTTGGCAATAACCTGAAATGATTAGTGGTTGTATCATATGCTCTGTGCAATACAGTAACTTTTTTTTTCTTTTTTTTTTTTAATAATGTGGGGAGAATATGGCCTTTCTTTTCTCTAGTACTCATCTGGTATAATAGCAGTGTAATTAAAAAAGGCATTTTAGATGGTATGTGAAGATCAGAAACTGAAGTATTTTAGCAGTTGCAGTGAGGGTAAAAATACAACTCTGAACTAGTCCATGTTTGTACTATAGTTAAATGTACAAGACTTTGATATCCATACACAATATGAAGATTCAGTAAAAAGAGCTTCTTTATGCTGCATGTTCAATACGGTCTGTAGAACAGCCAGAGATAGTCAGGTAATGGTATTGGTAGATCATTAAGGATGCTGCCTGCAGTACAGAGAAACACTACACCCTAATGTCTCCACTGTTCAGGGGAAACAAACCGGCATATCCAAATATGGTAATTAACAAAGTTCCAGCAGTTAATTTGTGTGCACACCATCCTTACCCTTGCCTGTTAACAGCAGTTTCTTGACAGAAACTGTTGCTGCGTTCTTTCTGCAGGCCACTCAGAAACCATCCTCTAAAACCAGCGTGCAGCATTTGAAATCCAAAATAGCTACAATTAGTTAGAATGGCTTGTTCTGCTGTGTTTCTTTATAGAGGGAAATTTTTTTCCCCACACAGGGGATCTATCTTGACATTTTTACACATCCACGGTGTATTGAAAAGCAAATTTAGAGAGACACACTATGTGTAGATCTCAAATACGCTGTGGTTAGAAGAGGGTTTGTATTGAGCTAAAGTGTTAAAGGTTTCGAACACGTAGGAGAACATTCAATTAGAAGCTACCTGTGGTTTGCCAGGTATAGAAGTATAGCTGTGTTACACCAATAGGCTAAACATCAAATGCTGGATTTCTCTCATTAATTCTTGTTGGTGACAACATTGCTCGCTGGGATATCCTTATGTGAGATTATGTACTTAAAAAGTGTGGAGAGGTTAGAATCAAATAGTCACTAGAGGAAATGCAAGAATAAGACTAAGATTGCCTTTGTAACCCGAATTTGCTTCTGTTATTCATATGCATTCTAATGCTGTCTTTATATATATAATTGGTTTCTTCTTTCAAGATGCCACGGTCTTCATTTCGCAGGGTAGATGTGTTTCTAGGACTGAATAAAGGCACTGTCTGTAGGACCATACCCTTGGCTGTTGGAGAGGCTGGAAGGGTTATGGGACAAGTGGTTGAAGAGACTAGAAGGATAAGTCTCATAGTTAGAACAATTGAGTTCTGATAGGTTCTTTTTCTTTTGATTTGGCCACTTTAAGTGTGTGTTCCACAGGCTGTCAGTAATTCAAGGTGTTTGCAGGCAAACAGCTTAAGCTTTGTTAGTAAATTTTTAATGTGTTTATCTAGATTTTAAAAAAACTAAAAACCGGACACAGAAATTGTGTATTGTAAGCCATGCCCAAACCCTTCATGGTTCATTAATATGACTGAACAGGTTAGATAGACTGCATAACCCTTTGTCATTTTAGCCAGGAGACAGAGCTGAAAGCTGTAGTGTGGTTGTGTCATCTGTGTGTGCCAACAGAAGTAGCAGGGAAGCACTCTTGATTGTTTTGTACAGGACTGAAGAATCAAGAGACTTGAAAATATATACTTCTGTTTTGACATTGGGCTCAGGCAGTTGCAGATCCCTTTGAGATTTCTACACCTGTTACCTCTCATTTTTTCAAAGTCACCTTTCTTGCCATAACCTGCCTCAACTTGTCTTCACATGCTAGTCCAAACCTACAAACTCTGGTCAGATCAAAGTCATTCCTCTCTGCTGATCTTTCTTCATAGCCTCTTAATCTGAGCTATTATCTTTTCCCCTGCCACGTCTTTTTTTTTTCAGTTTTCTCCCCCAGCTCTTTGTCCTGGGCTTTTTGGCATGTGAATCCTTCATTGCTTTCCCATCCAGTGCTATGCTGTGTTTCTTCATTCTGTACTACCTGCTTTCTTTTGATAGACTAGTAGCCCCTTCTAGGGTCTTACTCTTACCCTGATGCCTTTTGGGACAAATGGCTTCCCTCTCCCGAGGTATATAAATTCACTAGCAGGGTACAAGAGAGAATAGAGACAGGACAATACTGAGTCTGTCTCTCCATACTTAGTTCCTGTACTTCTTGCTGTATTTAAAAAAAAATCTGCAAAAAGGCCCATTGACCTCATGTCTGGAGTGTGCCTGACTGGCTTGAGAGGCTGGCTCAATCTCAAACCTGTCCATGAGTAAGATCTCTAAGGGGGTGGTAGCATGTATGGCACAGATGGTATCTTCAGAAACGTAGGTGCCAGATCCTAACAAGATTCTGTAAGCACGTGCTAGTGCCTTTTTTTTTTCCCATTTTGATGATTTTGTCTTGATGTGAGAAAAAAACCCCATCACCAAACAAAAAGTCACCTAGGAATTGAGTCTTCTTTCAAAAACATCAGACAATTACATATTCTCAGCAAAGCACAAAATGAGTCATGTACTTCACTGAAGCACCAAATTTCTCCAAAAATTCAGTTTAGGCGCAAACATGTAGCATTGCATCCTGCAAACTAAAATAGATGAAATTGGACGATGTTAAAAGAATTTACAGTCAGAAATGTGTAAGAAGAGGTTTGAATAAAAACAGTACTACCAGTTAAATTTTTAATTTAGAAAAAAGTTTATTTCTGAAAGGTGTTTTGCTGGTTAAAATGAGATAGATATAGATATACATATATATGTGTATATATATAATATCAGTAATTACTTTTGTTCTGAATTGGGTTATGGTTTTTTGTCTATGAAGTGTGTTTGCACCCTTAGTTACAAAAAGTGTTTGCAAGTATTTCTTTGTCTTGATTTCTTCAGTACAGCTATTTCTCAACAGGTATGGTTACATGAGCAACCATAAAAGACAGATGGTTTTTATTACTTGTCACCTTGACTTTGAGATTCTGTATACCGTCCTGTTATTCACACTTATGCAAAATTAGTGTGTAATTGTTTCTCTGAATTTATAGTATGTTGTGCTATCTTTGCATGACATTTAGGGCCTTTTTGTCAGCCTTTTAATGTTGCTGTGGGCTTTGTTTTCCAGTTCTGTAGGAAATGCCTTGATATTGAGAGGTGGTGGTCTGAATTTCATTATGTTGTTTCTGATCAAAAGAGTCTACAGGTGAAATACTGGGGGATTAAAGTGAAATTTTCTAGTTGATGATAGTTTACTTTATCAGTGCCTTCCTAGCCATATGGCTGCATATTGCATTCTAAGTATTTTTATACACTTGAACTTTTATGGGTTTATAGGCTTAGCTGGGAAAAGAAACACCAGTGAGAATAATAGCCTCTGAACATCCAGTCTGCAGGGCACCAGGTTACACATCTTACCCTATTTGTTACACTTCTTGAAGCTGAGCTGGTATGCCGTGGTTAAGATTTTCTAGGCAAGTGATGAGCCACTGGAAGGCTGGAGTATTACTGATTTACAGAGGCGGAGTGACTTGGGATATTTAGCAGGAAAAGGAACAGGAGTGGTAACAAGCAGCAGTAGTGGTAGTAAAGGCAGAAGTAGGTTCCACAGCAGACTTCCCAGTGTGAGTCAGTGACTGCACAGCATACCAGCTAGCTCTCAGGAGGAACCCAAAACCGAGTGTTGCAAGAGATTCAGGGTTCATGTTTATCATGCGAAGTCATGTGGTCTTACTATATCTTAACTTGCCAACTTAGCCTTAGTCCAGAGAGGATCCTTTGCTGCAGTCCTTAAAAAAAAAAAAAAAAAAAAAAGAGAGAGAGAGAAAAAAAAAAAAAAGGAAAAATAAAGAAAATTGTGCAATGTGTGTTTATGCCTACATCATGCCGAGGAGACACTTAACAATAAATAACCTGTGTATACCTGAGGTAAGATACTGTTTCTGCTTTCCCTGCACAGTGCTGCTGCAGCACGGAGCTGATCCAAACATTCGGAACACCGATGGGAAATCTGCGCTGGATCTGGCAGACCCTTCAGCAAAAGCTGTACTCACGGGTAAGATACATACATCTCTCAGCAGCATTATCTGTAGTTCATTTTGTGTGTCTGAGTTCAGCTTCATGAGAGCCTTCTGCCTTTTCAGTTTTTTTGTTGTGTAAGAGCGTTTTAAAACTGTCTTTTACCAGATTTCATGTTGATGTAGCTGTCATTAATCTGCTGTGCTGCTATAGGTTTGCTTATTCTACTTATGCTAATGCTGTAATTTGTATTGTAACATCGTTCCTTATTTACTGTGTTCTGTGGTTTTTTTTTTTTTATTTGATACCTAATAGATTGAATAGGAGCCCCTAACCCCTTAAAAAAGAAAATAAATATCAGGTCAGTTGTTTTAAGACCTTCACTGTTGAGCAAGCAAGGACGTTTGTGTAACCATAAAAGTACCTGCGATCTGAAAGACAACCTGCTACTGATTGCAGAGATCAATAGTTACATTATATTTTGCTGCAGATTCACATGCTACCCTTTCCTTCCTTTCCTTTTCTTCATTAGTCATTTTGAGTAGAACCCTTTCTCATCCACGAGTTTTTTCTCTTTTAGGGGCTATTAGCTGCAAAACAATGTTTCATGAATATATCCTAGGTACAACTTTGTTTTTACAGAGCTTTGTTTTTTTATAAATTAACTGTTGTAGCATACCAGTAAGCATGAAGAGTATAATATAGGAGCCTGTCAAATTGGTTTCCAGAAATACATGGTCCTCTGTGCTGATTTTGACATCTAGGAAATAATGTTTAGAACAAAGTAATATTGGATTTTAAAATATATACAATTAGATTTATAGAAAGGGATTTAGCAACTGAGGTTCGTTTGAAGAAATAGCTGTTTTTCTTTTGCCTTTATTTCCTGTATTCTCTCTCTCTTTTTATTGACAGCCTAATTTATAGGTTATGTGCTATGCAACACCCATATTCTTTCTTCAGATTATGTTCAGAGCACACCAGCTCCCTTTACTTTGTCAGGAACATTTCCTCATCTTCTTTTTTCAGTGTGCTGACTGCTATACATAATTATCTACAGTGCTGCAGTGATTTGAGTGCCTTTGGAACAGTGTACTTTAAATACATATGATTTACTTTAATTACTCAGTGTCAAAGTTAAACACGTTCCTACTGTGTTAACACTAATGTTAGCTGTGCTAAGCAGGTTAATCTGACTTTTGGCTGTGAATGGATACAGTTGAAACAGATGCGAGAGATAGAGAGGGCACCAGAGAGTCAAGGTACCTCAAAGGTGTTAAAAGATATATGACATTTAATTGTGGGCAGCTTGATACATCTACAGTTTGGGGGTTCCAGGCTCCAAGCTGCTTTTTAGGCTATGAAACTTCAGAGGATAGTAGATGATTAAGGAAGGTCTACGGTGGTGACTCCATGTCTGCTCCACTGAGTTCTCTGGGCGCTAGATCACCTTGTGCTTTAGGCAATGGAGAGGGCAACATGCAGCAAGCAAGTGGAGATGGATTAGAAGTAGCTCTCTGAGAACATCCTGTCAAGTACAGCAAAAGCCCTGTGCCCCGGCATCACCTCTCATGCCTTGGACACGAGCATCCATAGACTGCAGGCTTCTGCACCCAGTGGATGTTACCAGGTTGTGCATATTAGACACACATGCACACAGTCACTTCTGGTACTATGTAGGTGTTTAGTTGTTCATAAAAAGACATCATTTTTGTATGCATTTATTCTTCCTAGCAAGAAAATCAGCATTTGGTTTTATCAGCTTTGTCCTCAAGGTGGCTCTTTGCTACACTGGGCTCTCTGTGCTGCGCACCTGAGTTCCAAGCTGTGCAAACAGGGTTTGACTCAGGCTGTAGCTGCTGTATGATGCACGGTAACTGAAAGCTGACACTGGATGTCATGTAAATGGAAACTAGCCATTAAGAGCTATATTTTTCTGAGTGCTGCCCTGTTTTCTTGTATCTGTTAGGCTGCAGTTTCTCATGCATTTTCCATATGTTTCTACCTTCAGGTCTTGCTTCATTCCTCTGGAAAAAGGGGTCTTAAGGGATTTCTTAGGATCTATCTGGCTGGGGATAATCTTTAGCTACAGCAATACTTTGCAATTAGGTGCATCAGAACTTAAAGGTATTACTGGATTAAGGATGAGTAGGATATATTAACTTAATTTTCAGTATTTAGTATTGAATAGTGGGATTTTAGAAATGCTCATATTTAGAGCTTTCAGAAGTGGAGTGATCCTGAAAACAATCTGTAATTTGTTATTGTGTTTGCATCTATAAGCAGCATGTGTGTCAAGGCTGGTTTTATTATGTTATTTTAGTTTCCTTTTTCTCTCTGTGTCTATCACAGAATGTCCTGGGTTGCAAGGGACCTTAAAGATCCTCTAATTCCAACACCCCTGGTATGGACAGAGATACCTTTCACTAAGCCAGGTTGCTCAGACCCCCATCCAATCTGGCCTTGAACACTTCTGGGGTGGGGCATCCACAGCTTCCCTGGGCAACCTATTCTAATGCCTCTCCACCCTCACAGTAAAGAATTTCTTCTTCACATTTAGTCTAAACCTACTCTCTTTCAGTTTCAATCCATTCTCCCTTGTCCTATCACTACATGCTCTTGTAAATAGTCCCTCTCCATCTTTGTTGTAGGCTCCCTTCAGGTACTGAAAAGCCAAAAGCCACCTCTTCTCCAAGCTAAACAGTCCCAATTCTCTTAGCCTTTCCGCTAAGTATAGAAAATATAATAGACCGTATAATCATAACAGACTTTTCCTACTTTTTGCTGCTGTGTTGATTGTTGAAAAACAGAACTTCTCTTAAACTTTTTGACCAAATATTTTCATAATTTCATGCATCTATGTTAATGGCTTTGCAAATAAACTGTGTTTATAGTCTCCCTTTGACCTCCAACACAGCAAAAGTGAACAGAAAACTTGTTGGTAATTGATTAAATCTTTTCAGTTTTACAAAGAATTGTATTTGTGTTTTAAAAGGGACATTTCTGCTGCATAAAAAGCATTTCCGTTGTTTTGACAGCAAATGCTGAATCCACAATGACTTGTTCTTTTCTGTCTTCCAGTCTAGAATAATGTATACCATCTTTTTCACCTGAATTACAGAAAGGATATATAATGCAGTAGTTTCTGGGATGACTTCCAGTCATTTCCCTGCAACAGCCTCTTAAAAATATGTGTTTTGTAAAGAATGCATAATGTAAATGAAGGGCTAATATCTTGATGGAGACTTGAAAAATTTTTGTAGACTAAAGTGAATTTAAGAGAAATTAAACACCCAGTACCAGCTTCTTAAAGAAAAAAGTTACATAATTGCGGAATTTGCTTTTTACTACTTAGAAAGCAGTCTAGTTTTCCCCTTCTGCAGGATAAGCAGCGTTTTTGCGAGCCAAGCTCTTCATGATTGAGAGGGTGAATGTTTTTTTTCTTCTTTTTTAATATCCCTTACTTTTTCTGAATCAGGTTGTCAGAAAAAGGATTGAAATCCTCTTTTTCTCTAGGCTGAAGTGGTAGTACAGACTCCAAAAACACATCTAAGAACCAGAGCTGTTAAACACATCAGATTAATATTCGATTTAATTTTATTTTAGTTTAATTGCCTTTGGGGTGTGTGGTTTCTGAGGTGGGGACTTGTCTTTGTTGCCATACATAGCACTGTGGGAGTCCCATCCAGAACAGGGCCTTTGGGAGCTTTTGCACTCTATCTTGTATTAGTCTTCATTATTCTCTTACGCTGATTATTGCCTCTTTAAACATTAACATCCTTTTATATCTTTCTTGTGCAGTATGCAAAGAGCCAACAATATTTTGAATGATTTATGTGAATGATTTTTTTTGGTGTTTTTTTTTCCACATAGTGGTGGTTTTTTGCTGCTTCTTCTCCATATTATCTGCTATTCAGAAATGCTTTCTCTATGTGAATGGTCATTCTTTGTACCTGAGCAGTTTCCAAAGCTGTTAGCAGGAGTTGAAGGCGTTTTTGTCAGATAATATATTTTTGACTGCTCCATGCCACAGTTTTGCAAAGTTGGTTTTTGTTGTCTCCAGGATTACTCCCTTGAAACAGATCAAAATGAAAAAAGTCTGGAGACTGCTGCATCTCCAGATTAAAGGAAGATTTCTTGTATACAAAATAATGTCTTGTTTGTTAATAGAATCAATTTTCAAAGTTAAACAAGACTCTGATCTTACTACTTACTATGGAAATAATGTCTTTGACAGACTAAGTGCTTCGGGTCCTATTGAGCTTTTCTCACTTGTGTTTTTAGGATGTGAAGAACAGCTTGATGAGTGAAAGTACAGCTGGGCTAAGGTTACCAGAGGTGTTAATGATGATTCATGTTCCATCTATTTGTCATGTCAACTTTTTAATTTAAGTGGGGAGCATAGTTTATTTATTGAAATATATTTACACAATTTTTTAATCGTGAGCTGCCACTTATGCATAATTTGCCTGCAAGGAAGGGAAAATTCTGGTATTTCAGTACAATAAGTTTACTGAACTTTAGGGAATGGAAAAATGAATTCTGTGTACAACTCATTCATTTTAAAATTAGCAGGAAGAGAAGAAATTATTTTAGATTCAGTTAATTTTGTTTTTCCTGTGACACTTCTGCAGCTTGACTCAAATCCTAGACTGTTTCCTTTTGAGTTGGTGTTATTTCCTTTTGAGTACTCACAGGCTATTGAAAGCCTTCTGGATAGACAATAGCACTTCATTTTTGGGAGGTGCCAACCTCCTCCCCCTTTTGTTTAATTGATCTAATTCCTACATATACTGAAATCTCATTATTTGCACAAGGTTTACCTTTCACCTTTAAGAAACAGTATAATAAACAAGTATAATAAACTTCTCCAGTACAAAAGAAGTGTTTTCATGGTAAAGGAGGGCAGGTGCTTGGGCGACCCATTTGCGTGGATCATTGTCCTTTTTCACAGTGGTACCGGGGTCTGCTGCCTTAGAGAAAAGAGCAAGAAATCCACCAGCTGAGGAATATCCTTGCCCTGCAGAAAATGTTTGCCTTGTTTCATATAAGCTCTTGGCATACATCCTGAAGCAAGAGGTCTGAAGGGCCTTCTCCAGCACTTGTTTGTGCTTTGAATGTGTGTTTTTGTGATTGTTACTTGTTTAGCATTCAGGTAGGTTTACTCTTCCTTTTTACCAAGACCCAGCAGGAGGAAACAAACTGTCTGGTCTAGTTCACTGGTATGAGTGTCAAGTGATGCTTTTGCATTTGAAGTCCATGGTGGTACTTTACATCTACTTTCTGGAGAATTAGGAGGAGTATCAGCTTTCTTTTAGGAATGCTCTTCCACTCTTTGGAAAGCTATGGGCAAAAGGTACTTGTGGGACAGACCTAGAAGGAAGTCTGTCATTTCGGTGGCCCTCATCTAGAAGCTCTAACTGTATAGATTTATAAATCTTGTTTTCTGTTTTTAGCGAATATTATAATGATGACTATCTAGTTATGTTTATAAATCCATAGTTTTAAAAAAATCTCATTTAGTGTGTGGTCTAATTCCCACTTTCTGCATTGAAGGAAGTGCATAGGTTGCTTAGTAAGCCTGGAGTGAAATGCCTTCCTTCTCATTTCTGGCATAGCCACATTTCAGTTCTATTCCATGTTTTGTTTTTTTTTTCACATTGAGAGGAAAGAGGAAGGAACAGTCCTCTCTTTGTTCTAGAAGCTGTGCCATGCTTGGTGTGCACGTCTCTGTTTCCTCTTCAAGAAGAGCAGTCCTTGATTTTAGACTGCTGACATACAAAGTTTCACCTCAGTGAAAATGAAGTTGCACTTTGGTGTTACTGGTGGAATCGCTTACTCTCTTTCCACTTTCCAGCACTGCATTATTATTTCAAAATGGCATATCTTGATTTCAGCACTGTACTCTGGTACAACATCCAATTGACTTCTGTAGTGATGATTTAATAGCTTTCATGGCATTTTGTTATTCCAGGTTTTATTCAGGCTAAGTTTGTTTTTTATTGCCTCTCTGATTGCAGAAGAGCTAAATGTTTTATGGGAGCCTCTGAAGCAATTCTGAATTCTTAAGTTTGTTGCTTATATACCAGTATAATTCTAGATGATTTATGTTATGCATGCAGTGTTTATTGTTTTAATTTGTCACTACTCCTCTACCCATTTTATTGCCCATTCCCTCAGTTTCTTTTAGGTCCTTCTAGCTTCTTCTGTTTCCTCTGGTAATTAAATAATATAAATATTTCCTTCAATGCGGTAGGTTATTTAACACAAGTTGCAGTGTATTTTATCATAAAGGAAACAAGTTACTCCTGCTTTTAAGTGGCTGAAGTATTTTAGTTCTGATTCCATGACGGCATAATTTCTTTAATCTCTGGGGGACTTGTGCAAGGATTTATGTGAGCTGGTGTGTGTGCCGTGCTCCCTGATTTCCATTTCAGGGCCTTAATGTGCTTGGATTTCTTCCTAATGTAACTTTAGCTCTAGATGCTTGTTTCATATGGCTTAATTTTAGGATAATGAGAGCTTCTCCTTTCTTTTCTCCTTCTCCATGTTTTAGAGTTATCTTTTGTCTAAACTTAGTTGTGTGTCTTGAAGTGGCTTTTTTGGAATGTGACTGTCAGCCTAGATCAAGCAACTTTTCATTCCTCTTTGTAACCTCGATTTAGGCAAGGAGTTAAGTCTCTAGTCTGTTGTCTAGGTAGTCAAGGAAGAAGGACTGTGGGATTTAGAATTGGTGCTTTTATGAAAAGCATGGGTTTGATTTATACCGTCCTCTTTGCCAGATTTTTTAGTATTTGATCTTTTCTTTTTACTATTATAACAGTTTAGTAATATTTAGTAAGAACTCTTCAAATGGAATCAAACTCTTAAGTTGTCAGAGGAACAAATTATCTTTTCAAAGTTTACACAAAACACCTTAATGAAGTTGTTTGGTTTTGATTCTCAGCTCTGCCATTATATAGAGTTGCGAATGCTTTGAAAGCTTTCAGAAACCTGACGTGCACAAATTTATTTATTACACACTGAAATTTAACAACATCAAACTGAAAAGACGGTTTTCTTCCTAAGGTTTGTTGTTATTCAAATGGACAGAATAACAAATAACATCTCCATAACTTGAAAGTAAAAAGCCCAAAATATATTTTTCATGCTGCTCTAGGAAAAATAATTGCAGAAACATGTAAGAAGCATTTCAATTTCCATAGTGCATCAAAGCACTAATCTTCTTTCTGTTGCTTTGCCTTAAGCGCTGACCAATCTTGTACTTTACTCAATTTTTTTCTCCTCTAAATGTTGATTAGGTAATTAAGTTTGTTTTTAAGTTTAAGATTTGTTTGTTGTGTTTTCCTTTTTTCTTTCCCACATATTCTATGTTGTGCATTTCTGGTTATTAGTAGCAATTTATGCCAGTTTTGAGTCCATATAATATTTTGATCTCTAGTCTCTACTACATTTTTTTTGTTGTCTCTCTGGACTGTTGTGCCAAAATGGCCTTTTCACACTGTATCCTCTATGTGGTAATAATCAGGTGCAGCAGTAAGAAGTGAGTGGATGGAGAACATTATGTGTATTTGGTTCTGTTTGTAAGTTGGATAGCCATGCTGCAGTTGTAACTATTTTAATGTAATTTTTGTGTATTACCTTTGATTGTAATATGTAACTTAGTCTGTAAACAAGCATGCAACTCTTACAAAAAAATTTTTAGCTAGCTGGATAGTTCCTGCATACAAAAGCTCCCATTGCTTTTATCTCTTCTACTGTAGCTTCTAGAGCAGTCTTTCATACTTGTTTTCTTCTAAAAGTGAAGCCATGTTTAAATATTGAAAGCGATGAGCCAGTCACAACTGAAATCTGTGCAGTCTGTGAGTGCATGGACAAAACATTTAAGAAGATTTCTGCCAGGCTGAACAGATGAATCTGAAAGAGTGTTAATGTTCTATAAGCAAAATATACTGACTAGGAAGTGAGAGAGGCAGATAATCTTAATTTTACCTTTTTATGCATGTATTAGGACACAAACTCTGCTTATGAGACTGCTTACTGTTCCCCACTGCCTCATCCTGCAGGATGGATGACTGTGCTCTGGGGAGGAATCAAGACTACACAGTGTGGCTGTGCTGGGCACTCTTTCTGTACAGAGCTGCTGTACCAGTTTTGTTGTAGTGAGAGGGGGCTCGCTTTTGCCACCTGGGAAGTGCTCCTGCCTTGACGAGTAATGGGCACAGAATGCAATTTGTGTTCTCTGTGGCATAGGGCACCTGCTTGGGTCAGAAACTTTGCTTCTCCTTTAATTTTACTATACATGTGCTTGATGTAATTTAAGTTCAAGGGTAAGACTTTGCCCAGGAGTTAATACTCTTGAAATGTAAAGGGACCTGGGTACCTGAATTAAATGCTATTAACGTAAGTGATCAAATGTTTTTACAGCAGTGTTTAGAAAAGAGAAATAAAATTGCTTTTTGCTTCAGTTGTTTCCTTATGAGGTATTAAATGTCTAAAAGAATTTTTGTAAAAAATTTCTTTAGAAATGTCTCTATGTGTTGCTTGGATAGCTTTTATTTCCTTCAAAACTGTTGTGATAGTTCTCAAGTCCCCATGGCCTCCTTAACCTAGGATTTAAGGTTGTGATTTCTCTCATGTAGTAGGAAATCAATTTTTTAAAATAAATTTGAAAATTCTCTCTTAGATCAGACAATTTATACTTAAGGTTGTGACAGTCCTCTGTGTTTTTATTTGCAGCTCTTTGCAACTTCCGTGCCCCAGGTTTTGTCTTGCCCTTTTACTGGTCTTGAAGCACAGCATGTGTGTTTGTTTCAGATATCCCATTTCACCCTAGGATATTCCATCATAAACTGCTCAGTGATGTGCACTGGACTCCACTGCTGTGTTTGTTCCTTCCAGCAGTTCCTATGTGCTTTTCCATTTATAAATAAAGCAGGTGTCCTGCAGATAAGATTTAGATTGTTGTGCCATCCTTACTCATATACTGAGTGCAGAGAGGAAGTCAGGGATCCTGTGAAAGCAGTATGACCATAGCAAGTGCTAGCAAGTGCACACACATGCAAATGGAGTTTAGTGTGCATGGGAAGTCAAGCAGGTAGCGGGGAGGGGTGAGGGATGTGTGTATAATATCAATAGACCCCTGTAGCACCACCTTTCTTAGACTTTCTCCAGCATTCTCCTTTAGTCCTGTCCATTATTTGCCTAGGTGTCTACTTGCTTTTCCCTGGATCTGTCTAATCCAAGCTACAGTCTTCAACAACCTACAGTTTAGACAGATGGACTTGGATTTGTCAGATTGGCCACACTAGGCATTTCTTCTAAGTTTGAAACGTGACAGAAATCATGGGTCATTCAAGTCTCTCCTCTGATATGCCTAGTATTAAAGTTTCTTCTCAAAGAGGGTAAAAGACTCCTATATTTTGTTCAAATACATAAAGTGCTACATATGAGCTTTGTGGACAACAAAAATACTCTTTGTCTTACAGAGGTGGTGCAGTTCTTTTAGTATAATTTTAAAAAACTAGATTGAGATAAGCAAGAAGAATTTCAGCCTAAAGGATTCAAAGTTGGCAGAATTACAATGGGAAACTGGTGTTTAAGTCATAGTTGTTAAATAACTTTTAGTTTCTAGCATCTATCAGAATTGCTACTGGCTCCACCTACAATTGGTATATTGGAAAGTCATATTTGTTGGGTGCAGCTTATTTAGCTTTCATGTGGTGCTAAGCTTAGACTACCTACCTTGAGGTCTTTCAAAATTAATTTAATGTCATAGAGGACTTTTATAATTGTAGAAATATGTAATGGAAATGGAATTGACCTGACTTACTTGATGAGGTGATCTGATTCAGTGGGCTCAGATGCAGTTTACATTTCATGTCGCCATGGGTTAGTTCTTTGTCGTGCTGTACAAAACTTTGAAGAGATGAATAAGGAGATAAAAGAAGCTTATACTTAATAACTTAGACCTTCACATGGGCTAAGCACCACAGGTCTGATGTGCATCTTTTGTGCCATAATATGAGACTGTTGTCCAAACACTTGAGGCCATCCACCCAACTTGTTCTGTCAAAGGGGCAATCAATGGAGTAGGGAAGGGAGGTAACCCAAGACAAATACCTGTAACCTCTTTTTTATTGAACAGGTTGCAAAAAATAGTTTAAACCTGTAAGAGACTCATTCTTCTTTTTAGAAATGTCTCAGATGCCCCTCTGCAATTGACTGTAGGATCGTATGGTGTCTGAACATGGAGTCTTCGTGCATATATCTCTACTTAAGAATATACTCTGCATAGGACTGAAATAGAACTGCATTGCTTCTGTTGTATTTTACATATGCTTTTTAACTCTGGGGAAAGTTTGTGCTGTTTCATACTGGGGCTGTAGTGTGGGAAAGTGTTGTAATTCTCGTGTACACACATATGCATATGTATGTTTATGAACAAAAATGAAGCAGTTCTGGGGTTAGGTAATGACAGTATTGCTTTTACACAGTTGAAGTCAAGAGTGTTCTTCACTGGTGCATGAAGAGACTTCAAGAGTGGATACTTCTCTGTGAATGGATATGTTAATGTTACAAGTTTATGAATAAACTGATAAGTTTCTGTTAAGTAGCCATTGCAGTGGTGACTAATTCATTGAAGCTGTTATGAATAATGTAAGTATTGACTACTAAATTTCAAAAGTCACAGGGCTTAGAGTCTCATGAGCTTTTTTTTTGTTTCATTTTTCCTTTTTGTAGGGGGGAAAGAAAAATTGGTTTCATAGACTGATTTTGAAAGAAATATTAAATTGTTTAATTAATTGTCGAAATTATTTAATTGTCAAGCAGAAATCATCCTTGGCTTACCTTTACTTAAAACAGAATGTAGCTTTAAAGCCCAAACAAACCAAACTGTATCTCCTCCTAGGAGGCTGGAGAAAGAATGGGGAAAAAAGTCTACTTCCATAGTGTTTGTCTTGTTTCTTAGTTTATAACTGAAGGCAAGCAGGTGCTGCAGTGAATAGTGCTAATGAAAGAATTTGAATTTTATAGAATATGATGTATTTTATACTGTATAGGTAGCACTAAAAAGAAATATAAAAAAAAATATTCAAGTAGCTGGATGTTTCAGTTTAATTTGTGTGGTGGCAGTATGTGGATCTGTGAAGAACATGGAAACTTTAGTTTATGATGAAGAAAATTGGACAGAACTGTTTTTGAAAACTTTGAGTACTTTTGCTTGTTGAAAATGTCAGGCTCAACAGAAGATTTATTAGCTTCATTTCATGCTTTCTAACTATTCGTTGTGATCATTAAATAACAATCAAGGCTCTTTCTGTGTGATGAGAGATCACTTGTTATGCTTCAATTTTCACTGAGAAGAATAAGTATTAGCATTTAAATCGAAATTGTTAATTTCTTCTTGCATATGTCCTTAGGGCTCAATCCTGTCAGATGCTGAGCCACCCTAGTTATGATCCAAGAAAGATCTGTGGTTAAAATGAGGTTTGTTCAGATATTTAATTGTTGCATGCTGAAGCAGGGCCACAAGGCTCACCATATCTAGAGGGAAGATGGAGACCATTCCAGTGGTCTCAGTGGGTGCTGTTCTGCTTTGGGGTATGATGGATGACATGAGGGCAGTAGCTGTAGTCTGCACCTTGTGAGTGGACAAAGCCTTTTCCAGAGTTTATAAAATGAAAGAAGTTACTTGTTTAAAGTCCTTTTTTCTGCATGTGGTGTTTTTAGGAGAAATGTAAATTGTGGTTATAAAAGAATAAGGCAGGTCAAAGCAGTATTTCCTGTTACAGTAACGAGCAGGCAGACCCATTATTTTTCTATTTTTATTGTCTTCATGGACAAAGAAACACAGGTGGCTTTTTTCTGTTTAAAAATTAAATTTCTGACCTGTAGGAGAGGATGTCTTTCATGTTGTGTTTGAGCTTTCCTAACTTTGAGCATTGTCCTTGATGGCTATTTATGAAAGTGTTGTGTTCAGGTATGAAAAGGCAGGACTTGCACTTCAAAGCATGTGAGCTGATGGGAGTCAGCTTCTTTTGTCTGTATGTCCAAGATACTTCTTGGCTACATGTTTGTCTTGGTGCTCTCTAGAAATGGAGCCTCACATGTCAAACATTTTTAGTCCTGTGATTAACATGGGATCTCTTTCCTCTTTAGTTTTCTCCCACAGCCTCCTGCAGTCCCTGCAGTGCAGTTTTCCACTTTGGGCATGTGGTTCTTCACGGTGGCATTGGCAGGAACCTCTGATAATTGAGATGCATACCACAAGCCTTGGAAGTCTTCCTGTGCTGATTTCTCCTTACTGCAAGCAGCACAAGGGGGACACAGAACAGTAGCCTTTTTTCTGTTTGTACCTTTGGTCCCCTGTTGTAGACATGAACATTGTTGGTTTTTATTCTTGAAGTTCAAGAGTTCTTTATTTTTTTTCTTTTTTCTTTTTCCTTCTGATTTTATGACTACAGTTGTTTTTTCTAGGTGGTGGATTTTTCTCTTACTTATTGTTCATCCAAAGCTTACCTGATGAGGCTAATTGCTGCTATTTTTGTCTAGCTTTTAAAAAATTTTCTACTGCTTTTTCAAGGGGAGGGAAGGAATAGCATTTTTTACTGTGTATGAGGGCAGTGGATATATGATGAAGATTCTTTCCAGGCTGTAGGAGTTTTCCCCGAAATTAGGTTGTCTGACTGTCATAAAGGTTCAAAGTTTAATTTATAATACAGCAAAAAATAACTTCATAGCAAGACTTACGCTAAACCTCTATGTAATACTTTTGGAGGCGATTTTGAAAAGCGTGACCTCATTGGGAGGTAAGAAGTCACATCAGCCCTGGTCTTCCTTTGTCTCTACTCTGGGGGGAAAAAAGACTCAGCTTTCCTAGTCTCACAAAGCTGTTTATTTCCAGTATGCCTTAGAGATTTTTCAAAATTACAGGGTTGTTTTTGTGATTTTTACCCAATTTAGTTGCATTTAATCATATGTTTCATAACTTTCCCCTGTAGTGCAATGTAACTGTTCTTGTGCTTAAAAGAATTGTATGATTAAGTGCTTTACTTGGTTGGTACCATTGAGCAGTTTCTAATTTTAACATAATAGTTAATCCACTGTTGGTCTTGCACAAAGACACAAAACTTTGAATTCATACAACATTATTAGTGGAAGGTTTTTCACACGTCTGGCAAGCTGTAATGTAAGTTAAGCAAAACTCTTTTGTTCTGAAAAATGCATTGGAAAATCATACTCTGTTATGTTGCAATACTTACAGAACTAGAATTAAAAACCAGCAGACTATAAAGTGTGAATGTGTTTGTGCGCTATGCTATTAGCTCTCATAAATAATTAGTATGTATCAGAACCCTTTGTTTTCCACAATGCTTTTTCTGTTCTTATCCCACAAAGGCAGCTACGCTTTGTTCAGTTTTTAATGCTAATTTAGAGGCAAAGTAGCTGAGACTTGTTACAGGTATGTTATAGATACGATAGATAGACATTGGTGGCATTTTTCTTGCAACAGCTTACAAGCCCAAAACTTGGACAAAAGAGGTTTTATCCTGTGTTGCAATTCTTGTAGTCTAATAATTTCCTTTTTATAACAAAAGTGGGCTGTGTCCTGATATTTTATTAGTCTTAAATGTTTTAAGATTAGGCTTCCCTCTTTATGGATAATAAGCTTATTTCTCTGCTTTGTTCCAGACTCCACAGATCCTACTGCTTTGAGTGATAAAAGTGTTTCCATAATTTTAAGCACTTATTAGACCATACATGACTCATATATTTTTCATTGTTGTATGTATTAGTCCTTTTAAGCAATTTGGGAAATGAATTGCGACAGCAGAAATTCTGTCATTAGGTCAGCTAAGTTTGATCTTTTGAGGGCTGATCACATGAAGCGAGTTGCAGAGTTAGAGCCTAGATTAGAAGTGAGAAACACAAGCTAAGTCGGTGAACAAGAAATGTTTTATAAAATGAAACTAAATCTGCTCCCTCACATTTATCCGATAGATAAAAGAAGCACTTTTCCTTTCTTTTTAGGACATATAAGAGAACATGGGAGTTAAATCTTTCCTCTTCAGTTTTCCCATGCTTCTATGCATGTATATTGCTGCTTGAAGAGGACTGTGTCAATGAGAAAGCTGTTTTTCATTGTCTCATTTTAGTACTTTGCTGGGAAATTGTTTTCATATCCCCAAGCTTATTCCTTTGGAAATGGCATTTTACATAGGTGTTTCTGTGAGAGTTAGGACAGCTTAGGTCTTGGGAAGGACACCCTAGGCTCTGCAGAGCAGAGGACAATGATACCTGTGTTAAGTCTGGGCAAAGTCTTTAGAAGTAGAAATAAAGTAGCATTACTATTTAACTGATCCATAAACATAATGGTCCATCTCTGGAAAGCAACTAAAACTTTCCTTACTTAAACCTCAGGTCAATTATCATTTATACAGGTATTTGAAACAAGTTTCTACAAAGCTTTACTTGTCAGTAGTTACTAAAAAGTTACACTCATAGTAATTAAATTCGCAAGCATTGATCATCATAGCAAAGTCCAGACCTTGGAAGACAGGGGTGATTGGCTCCATGCAAGGAGCAGACTGAGAGCAAAGTTCATGTCATGAGGTCTCTCCCCCTGTACCTTCTCAGTTCCCTGCAGTATACCTTTATGGATCTCACAGATTTCAGTTCTCTAGAAATGGCAGGAGGACCTTGAGGCTATTCCCTATATCCCTTCTCCTTACTCTCTTTTCACGTGTCTATTTGAAACACCTTGGTTTTGGATGATGTGCCTCCAAAAAGCAGGTGTCTCTCTTGCCTTCCTCAGACCCTTTTACTTGCTGGCACAAGGAAAAGGCAGGCAGACTTGACAAGCTAGAAGACAACAATACAGGGCTTTCCTAAGATTTATAAACTACATGTTGTGATGAGCATATTACTTACAGCAAAGCATCAGTGGGCTTAATTAGGATCATTAGACAGTACTGTTATCTTGAAATTTCATAAAGATGCAATTCTAAACAAAACCAATAGTTTTCTTCTTTATTTCTGGTAGAAAGAAGTGCTCTTCCCTATTCTCCTGAAAATAAAGGAGCAAATGAGCATAGAAAGCTGGTGATCTGACCAATCAAAAAATCTGTATTGCCTTGAATAATGATATTCATCAGGATTAATATTTTCTGTGCCGTTTGTCAGAATGATGAAGTCTCTTTGTGAATAAACAGATGCAAATATGTACACCCAAGGAAAACCTACACAGTGCTAATGGGGGGGGGTGTAGATTTTTTTTTTTAATTGCCAGTTGTTTGAAGAACAAATCTTATGTTTCTTTAATCATGTAGTTGTAGTAGATAGTGAACTCTTGAGATATTTATTAATCTTAAAAGGAGGCTAAAAACTGGGCATTCTGCTTTTTAAGAAAAATTCTTTAATTGATCCAGTACCCTCAGTTTACTTCACATATAAACTGTGGGTTGACATTCTTTGTCTGTTCTAGGGTTTCCTGGGTATCCGAAAGATTGGCTAAGACCTGTTAATCATCATTTTTAGCGATTTGTTTACTGCTCTAAAGTGAGTTCCACCCCCCCCCCCCCCACCAGATTACAGTCCTTAATGAATTAACATTAGATTAGATTATTAGGAATTAGATTAGGTATTAGGAAAAGGTTCTTCACCCAGAGGGTGATTGAGCACCAAAATAGGCTCCCAAGGCAAGTGGTCACAGCACCAAGTGTGCCAGAATTTAGGAAGCATTTGGACAATGCTCTCAGGCATATGGTGTGATTCTTGGGGTGTCCTGTGCAGGACCAGGAGTTGGACTTTGGTCTTTGTGGGTCCCTTTCAATTTAGGGTACTGTAATGCAGATTCTGTAATTAACTTCTCCCATGTGGATCCTTTCCATGGACTGCAGTTCTTCAAGAACTGCTCCAGCATGGTGCTCCCTGAGGCACAGCTTCCAGAAGACCTGCTTCTGTGTGGGTTCTCAGGGCACAAGTTCCTTCAGAGCACATCCACTTGCTGCAGTGTGGGGTTCTCCATGGATTGCAGTGTGGGTATCTACTCTGGTGCTGCAGGGGACATCTCTGCTCCAGCACCTGGAGCGCCTTCTCCCCCTTCTCTGACCTGGGTGTCTGCAGGGCAGTTTCTTTCACACTTGCTCCCCTCTGCAACTGCTGTGGAGTGTTTTTTACCATTTCTTAAACAGATCACCAAAGAGGCACCACTGATGGGCTCAGCTTTGGCCAGCGGTGGGTCTGTCAGAGCCAGCTCTAAGTAGGCATGTCCAGCACAGGACAACCCCTGGTCCTTTCTGAGAGGCCATCCCAGCACCACCTCCTGCTACCCAAGCCTTGAAGCCTGCACACATTCCAGCTGGGTAGACGAAGTCTCTGCTTGACCACATTGATATTCAAGTTTGTTAAATACAGTATTAACTTCAGCTCCCAAAATGAGCCTCTGCTGTAATAATTGACATCTGCTCTACCATATATACAGTGCTGTCAGGCTAATTTGAAATATAGCCAACTGGAGTTTAACCTCAGTTATTTTGACAGCGTATCCATTCCAGAAAGCCCCTCGGAACATGGTGTGAATATATCAGTCATTCTACTTCCATCCAGCATGTTAATTGTTCTGCAATATATTTGTAATTGTTTTGCCAAATCATATTTATGTGAAGAAAAGTTCTCATCTCTTCTTTCTCACTGGAAAACAGCCTAAATTTTCAAATGGGTATCTTCATATTAAAACTTACTAGAACTGGGGATAATGTACAAATGGATATCCCTCTTCTGGCTCAAAACTGTGCAACTTACCTTTTCACATTCTACATGTAGTTTTTTGGAAATACTTTTAAAGTATGAATTTTGGATTTTTCATTTTACATTGTTATCTGTCCCGGAATGTATTTTGCCTCTGCAGAAGTTGGACATGAAATATTATCTAAATTTCTGTTATTTGAGCTCTCAAAAGAGTTACTCCTGAATGTGAGTAATGATACTATTTACTCAAGCCATCTCTTTCCTTGGAAGAAACATATATTACTCTAAAAAATTTGAACAGTTCAGTTCTGCAGTAATTCATTGTTGTTCTTGAGAGTTCTAGCTGTAATTAAAAACACAGTCTATGCCATTATAAAGTAGCATGATCTTTCAGCTTCTCAAAGATGACATAAATGTAGAATGTAATAGTAATTTGTTAGTGTGCATGAAGAGCAGCTATCATTTTTGGTATACATATTTAACATTCAGCACACAGACATTTTGCTGTGAATTTCAGTAATTTTTATTGCATTATGCTTTACAGTCTTGTAGTAATTTTTAAAATGTACCTAGATTTCATTTGGCATTGCAGCAGTGGTGGTTGTTAATACTTATCTAAGCAAAAACCTCCATCATGTTAAAAGCAAAATTTTATGCTAATTGGATAACACTTTCTACTCTAAAGAAGGCATTTCTTCCTCTATATAGAGCAAATATAAATAAAGCTGAGGATATTAAGTATTGGTTTTAATGGGTAAGGAAAATGTCATCCTGTGTGACTACTTACCAGAAATTTTATTTCCTGGCATTCTCCCTACCCCAATAATTTTCTAACATTTTCCAGAGGCTTCAAAGCTAGTACTTTAGCTAATAATCTTTGGATTTTGGTATCACAGCCAGAATAGTCATTTAGAAGTTCGCAAGTATGCTTCTAAAATGTCCTTCCACTCCCTTTCTCCAGGGGATATTGCTAGGAAGTACATAGTTTCCTGTCTATAATTGTGACATTTCCACATCCATTCTGTGTTTTAGGATTAGTAGGCTCTATAGAGCCACGATGAGTATATACTGTGATGCAGAAAGCACAGAGCAATCCCAAGAAGAGAACAGAGACCAGTGTATTTGCCGTGGAGGTGGGACTGTATAATACAAATTACCAGTGTGCCAAAACAATCCTAATCTGAGGAACAAATTGTCCTCTGAATACCTCAGGTACCATCAAGAGCGCTGAAAGTGAAAGATTTTTTCCAGATTCGGTTCTCAGTGTTCAAGGTGATGCTACCACTTGTGGTTTTACTTTGTGCCAGCCTATCTTGTGCTTGTTTCTGTGCAGTGGCATACTTACCCAGGACATCACTCCTTTTCCCTGTGTTAATAGTATTCTACATACCATGTGTTAAGTCTGGTAAATTTGCTTCGAAGATACTAAAAAGTGTTAAGTCTACAAAGATTTGTACAGGGTACACATGTCTCCCTTTTGTATAGATATTTTAATCTTGCTGCAGGCCAGGTACACAAAACAGTAAATTTGAATGCTTGCTACAAGACAATTACAGACATTCTTTAATCAGAGTTTGGTAAGCTAACTCTTGCCCAGTGTGGTCCTTTTGAGAACATCATGGGTGTGTTAAAGACATTATTTGGCATGAGACTGCCACGTGATCTACAGAGACACATTTTTGAAAGGCTTCTGAAAAAAATGTCGTCTTATTTTGAGTCTGTCTGTCTTGTAGCTGCAGTGTTCATGTTGTGTTTTCCGATTGCTGACCCCATAAATGCTTGCCCTAATTTCCCATACTTGATAGCTAAAGCAAAGAAGTATTGTCAGGCTGTGCTGTTTAAATCAGAATTTTCTATAGGTCTATTCAGAAAAGTTTGCTTAAATAGAAGCACTGAAATGATTTAGTTCAATAGTTCTGCTTGGTCTCATATCTTCCTTAATTGTCACTTACCCTTGGGTTTAACAGCAAAATTAAACTGCCCGAGAGTCAGAAATGTCTGAGATTCTTTTATTACCGTTTCATTTTAGCCTACCATCAAAGTTAATGCATTTATGCTTTTTTCATACTTTACAGTTTTAAGACTTGAGATCTTAAATGTGGTTTGGTGTCACAGAATCACAGAAACTCTCAGATTGGAAGGAACCTCTAGAGGTAGTCTAATCCAACCCACCTGCTCAAAGCAGGGTTGACTAAAGCAGATTGCCCAGAATCATGTCCAGTCACATTTTGAAAAGCTCCAAGGATGGAGATCTGCAACCTCTCTGAGCATCCTGATCTAGTGTTGGATTATTCTTTCTGTTGAAAAAAAAAAAAAAAAAAAAAGGCAGAAAAGATTTCATGGCAACAAAGTAAGAAGAAGTAGCTTTCTTAATATCTGAAACCAAGTATTTCTGTTGAATTGTTTTAATGTATGTATGGTTGGTGCATGAACTTCAGATTTGGCAGGTGTTTGCACTGGATTCAGAGATTTGCCTTTAGCTTCTCCTGTGGAAGTCCGCCTCAGTTTGAGTGAACTCTAAGTTTCTGAAAATTTTCATGTCTGAAACCTCCAAAGAACTTACTGGCACATTATGACAGAAAGTTGGACACTTCATTGCTCCAGGAAGTATTTGTTTCTGCTGACCTCCTGAGGGTACCAGTTATGCATCAGAATACGCCACTAGGTATTGAAATGGTGGGAAATGTACAAATGCACACCTACAAGCTTTCAGTCTAAGTAGTATTTATAAAAGTTTTGAAAGCAAATGGTACTGGAATGCTTCTGCTTGACCATGAGTTGTTAAAGACCTATTCTAAATCCACAGTCATTCAATGTAAATAGGGTGTATAAAGTAGTTTTTAGTGAAGGGCTTTGAGAAATAAAGCAGTTAACAAGGATGATTTAAAAAAAAAGTTATATTGTCAGGGACATACTAATTTGAAGTAAAGAAAGCAGTTAACATGAAGTAACTGTTTCATGTGCTGTGTAGACTCAAACTCTGTTTTAATTGCATTTACTTTGCATTTTTTTTTCTGGATATTAGCTAGCTTGGGATAAAGGTTGTGTTTCTTAGGACTAGGAGACAGCTTTGAAACAGTCCCTTGCATACTTTGCTGTTGGCCTTCTTGGGCATCTCAGAAGAGCTGGCCTTGAGTAGGCAGCAGCATCCCTCCCCTCTATTTAGTGATGAAATTTAGTTTCAGCCTGCTCTCTTAATAAAGAGCTTTTTTCTGTATTTTCATTTTCTATTACAGGGTAAGATTATATAAAATACTGAAAACTTCTGTCTTTTGTTGCTGCTTTGCATGAAAATTTAAAATGACCGCTCTTTCATTGTGTAGAGATACTAATTTTTCTCATATTAACATGCCTGGAATCAGTTTTCTGTACTTTTTCCCTAATTCATGTTCCTTTGTCCTTTATCTTCTTTCCATTTCTTCTGCTGCTATATTTGCTTATTTTTCAAGTTAAGTTTTTAGTTTACTGAATTCGGATGTTGTCAGACTTATCAACAGTCAGGTTTAGTTCCCTAATTTGGAAGTGCAAAATCTTTGAAGTCTTTGCTTCTATCAACAAGTCTAAATGTAAGTTGTATTGCTTTTTGTTTGTTTGGGGTTTTTTAAATGCAGGGTAACTCTAGTCTGGTCCAGTCCTGTGGAGTCAGCACACACTTAGCAGTTACTAAGTAAGGGTCTGAAGCACATCTGTTTGAAAACTCACTGAAAGACATCTGTGTGGTGCACTCCCAGACTGCTACAGTATGTGCACAAAAGTGCAGTAAGTCAGGATTATGATTACTTTGAAAACCCTCTTCAGATCTAGAATAAAATGCTTATGAAAACACACCAGAGTTCAGAAGTATCAGAGGCACCTTAGTTAGCCTCTCTTGTTACAGCCCTCTGGTTAAACTCTTCTAGGTCATTGAGCTAACCGAGACTTGTACAGTAATTTTATGGGTTGGCATTGCCTTTGGCAGAATAAGGGGAGGTGTTTTTATGTGTGGCCAAAGATACATTCTTCTTAGAGGATTAGGGTTTTTCAGTCACTTTGCTTTTCATTCTGTTAATGCCTGATTTATTGGTCCTAATTCATTTGATCCTGCCACGCTATGTTTAATGCTGTTCTATGTTATTGAAGCAGTCAAAGCTTTCTTAACAAGTTGAGGAATGGCATCAGTATGAATTTGCTGGCATTTGTGTATTGAATAAGCACATCTGTATGCTGCAGGTTGCAATACAGCTATTGCTCTTATTTCTTCAGTCTTTGCAGGTGTTTGCTAAGCATACATGGAGGTGCAATGAATCTTGCTATTGTTTAGAGGGGTGAAGACTTTGAGGAATGTCACCAGGTCCTGAATATGTTCACCTTGTGATCTTGTCATTGCCATATGAATATCTTCTTGCGTGTATCACAGCTGTCAGATGAATAGGGTTTGCAAGCCCTGCCTCTCAGGTACAGTCTTGTGAGGGAAAGACTGCCTTGAGCATGGCCCTGCGCTTGGTGAAGATAGTTTGAAGAACTTCATCTGTAACAATGCAGTATATCAGTGATCAGTGGCCAGTGTTACATGACTACAGTCCAGGGTGTTCTTAATGTTTGGAATGGATTTGGATGCACAGTCCCTATTTTTGATGTTTTATTCTCTTTGTGTATATGCTGGTGGTATTCAGTGAGGTTTGCTGCACACCAAGAAAATATTTATACACCTTAATTCACCTGAAAGATTCTTAATGTCTCTCTTTATATTAGAATAATTCCTGTCTTTAAGTCTTCTTTCTCTTGTCCTGGACCAGCTCTGTCTCTGTCCTGTTTTGTTTCTTTTCTCTGCCTGTCATATTCTCTAGAATGGCTTCCTTCTATATTTCTAAGTACCTAGGTACTTTGAGAAGGTCATGTCTGAAACAAGTCCTTATTTTTTCCCGGGTTTTCCTCCACCTGTAGTGGTCTCCAAAGGGTTGAAGCATACCTCTCCCTGCTTGGCAAACAAGGAGAGGTTGTAGAGATAGAGTGAAACTGCCTGAAAGAATCGAGTCTGTATCAGATGGAAGTTGAAAGAAGTACTTGTCCTAGCTTGTCTGAAGTGAAGAGGATTTGGTACTCCATGTAAGTACTGAAAGAGTCCAGATTTTCACAATTCAGTGCTCAAAGTTGTTTATTATTCCTATAGAGTGCTGAGTGCTTTAAATGGACTGATAACTCTATTATTGTTACTATTGTGCTGCCTCACCATTATACAATGCATGTGTAAACCATTTGAGGAAGGAATGTTGTCTGTGATAATGGCACCTGGTGGAGCAACTGATTGTGTGGCTGCAGAGGTGTTTGTGCTGTCCAGTCGGCCTTGCTGAAAAGGCAGAATGGCAAGAGTCGAACAACAGATTAATGAAGTAGTACACAGACTTGTGTACTCTTCTACTCTGGAAGGGGTCTAGAGATATTATAGGCAGGTAGTACTGTCTTTCTTGAGAGCAATGATAATATGACATTTATTGAAATAGGTATGTGTTTGCAGTGAAGCATGGCAGCACAGTGCAGGCTTGAGCTGAAGAACAAGGCTTTTTCTTTCTTCTTTTTTTTTTTTTTTTTTTTTTTGCGGTAAAGAAATGTGATAGCCCTTTCTTGTAGCTGCAGTTCAACATAATGCATTAGACCTGAGAATATCAAGGTCAATAGGGCTGCTCACATGCGTGCTTAAAGTTCAGCATACTTTAGAATGATCTAAGCATACTATTTTTGGGGACTTGGAATAGGCCTTTTATCACCTAAGATTCTCAATAGTGAAAAAATATAAATAAAATTTGAAAAGTTCAGATGAAAAGAGCTGAATTAAGCTTGAAAGACTGAAAGTGTGTAAGTAAATGCAGAGTGAATTGATTTTTTCATTCTTTTAAAATCATCTTCTTACTACTTCGGTGGCCTAAGGGATCATCAAATATGACCTTGAGGATTCTTTTGCACTGCCAGAGTAAAAATCTTTTTTTCCAGAGAGGAAAAAGAAGATGGCTCTTCAGTATAAATATGCAAAAGATGCAAGGGCTGGTAAAGAATTATGGTGTATGAAAGGCTTCCTGGCCTGCCGCACACTTGAAGAAAAATTAATGTTATATATCCCTGAAGCAAAATTCCATAACCTTGTCTGGACTGGTTCAGTTCTTTCCATGGGGACAGACATTGTGGATGCTGATGGTTCTGGATTACTTGTCTCTCCCTTGTCACATCACAACTTCATGGATTTGATTGGGTTCATAATGATTATTTTTTTTTTTTTTTTTACCTTGCAGTTGTAATTCAGTGTAATGGCAGCTTTGACATTGCTGTGGCTAATGTAGTGATCAACCCTGCCAGACCAGTGCATGAACTGAAGGTATGCACACTGGATTGAAGTTACTGGGAACAAATAATTCAAACCACAGGGTAGTCTGCCCCCTACTTGAGTCATCTTCCATTCAGGTTCTTTATTGTTCTTACAATACTTGTGCTAAACCCCATCTGAACTAAAAATTCCCCATGTATGTCCATGGACAAGCCACCCTGTGTTTTCATTTTTACCATCAGTCATTGCATCAGAGATTTGTTTGGGATAATTTACTTTTCCCATGTTGTCACATACTGTATCTGTCATCTTTCCTTGAGAATTGTTTTTGACCTGTACTTGCTGTTGAAGTCTAGCAAGTGGATCTGAAGTTGCTTGAATCTCCCCTTAAAAGGAGGCACTGAACTAGCAATGTCACCTGTCATGGTAAATTTAAGACAATTTCTTACCAGGTCTTCAATAAAAATGTACTGTTTTCTTCAGTGTTCTTGGATGGTGTGCAGATAGGAGGGGGCATGTTCAACTCTCTTTTTGTTTTGTGATGTTGTGCAGTTTCCACTTCTACATACTACTATTTCTTTTTTTTTTTTTGTCTCTGCATTCTGTATTGCCATTCTGATTAAAAAACTGAGGCAAAGCTGGTGTGCAGAAAACCAATGCTGTCAAGCAGAGAAGAAGGATGTTCTGTCTTCAGCTAGCATTCAAGGCAAGAATGAGTAAAACATTAAAAGCACATTATTTCTTCACGAAGGAGTACATCTCTTCTATCCGTAAATTGCAGCTAGTTGTTTGCAGCAATGAAACGTGTGTAGAGCTTCACAAATGAAGCATCTTTGAAGGGCAAAATTAAGATGGCGAGTTACCAATCTAGAGTCAGTGAATGAGCCAAGGGAAGCTGAAAAACTGACTGGTGGTTGATGGCTTCCTTGTTGGCAGAAGAACAAAGTGTTATATCCCAGGGAGAACAGCATAATTTTTCAGGTGTTGAGGAAAGACAAGGCTGGAATTTTACTCTGCAATGAGTACAAGCAGTGATTTGAGGCTTTTTGGAGGATGCAGGGAAGGGGACTGATTATATAAATGTCTCAATGCATAAGGGCAATTTCAAGTAATTTACAGACCAAAAAATGTTCTCAAAGATATCTCCAGGAGACTGTTATTCATAGATACAGTTCTTTTTTATTAGGTATCTCTTGTTTGAATAGAGGCTTTATACAGTGCAGTACTGCACTGCACACTGCATTGAGATAAGAGAACTGATGCTATAGTATTTTCAAGCATATATTTCGAAATGTTGTCATCAGAACGTATTTTAAATACTTGCCTGTTCTGTAGGGTACAGATTTTTGAATGGCATGCCTCCTTTCTGTAGTCCTTTATTTTCCTTCAGTCACCTAAAAAGTAAGCACTTTACTCTTTTGAAAGCATTCCCTTGTGTTTTGAAATGAAACGTTCTGTATTTTCTGCTGTTTCAGTAGCGTTTTTAGCTCATAACTTAATTTGATCATTTACTGGACACAGAACATCATGGTCCATCTCCTGTGCTCTGCAGATTTGTTTTTGCTTGCCTTGTCCTTGCCTCTTTGATCTTTATTATGTATAATGGCAAGAACATTTTGGTATAAATTCAGAATTCAGTTTATTCTTTCAATTTGGACAGTTTGCTCCTTACACAAGTGGCAGACTTGTGGCAACTTTCAGCTGACTGCTGTCTTCAACGAAATCATTACCTCTTGCTATGCTGATGTGTCTGACATCAACCAAGCTAGATGACAGAAGTGACTGGCAAGGCTGCCTGCTGTTCTGCTGAATAAACCTTGTGTGACTGTGGATAGAGGAGCTTGTCTTGTTGTGAAGACAACATTAAAAGTCCTACGATGCATATCAGTACTTTTGAATACCTCTCAGGTCCTCACATCTACCACTGTCAGCCCTAAAGTAGCTGCTTCTCATGACAAATTACCAATTCTGTGCAGAATACCCCAAGTTTCTACACACGGTCTACTTTTACTTTTAGGAAGATAACATGGGAGAGGGCATAAGTGACAAAACCAAGCATGGAATGTCATCAAATCCAAGGGAAACTGGGCTATTAATTTCTGAAAAGCTTTTGAGTAGATTTGTGCATGGAGCTGGACTCAATAAAATATGCACCTTCCTTTAGGAGCTCCATTCCTAACAACAATGGAAAAGGAAGGCAGAGCCTTGAGAACCTCCCCTTTGAGTAGCCGAGAGCTGACTGCATTTGAATTTTTTTTTAATTAAGCAATTCCAGCCTTTACTAATATTTTTATAAGTAGTTTTTGATACTCATGTTACTCTAGCTACTTTATTATAGTAGTAAGTACTACTCCAGTAGACTCTGCTTAGGGGATTAAGCACCATGACTTGTGTAGCTAAATATTTTCTTTTGCAGTCACTGACTTTAGCAAAGTCATAAGCAAGTTGCTCTGTGTTCTGCTCCTGCCTGAACTGCTGCTGGCTCCAGTGGCATGGTAGGTTCCCTAATACTCTGCTCAGGAGTGAGGCAGTGTGCAGGCTGCATTGGCACCTTGACTTACATCCACTGTTAAACAGCACAGTCAAGAGCTCGTTTCAATGTGTCGTCAGTCTGAATTAACCTTCTTCAACAAAAACTTCCTTCTGTAACCAGGCTATTGCAGGATTGAATGCAAGGAGTCTATCCTTTGCCTGCAGGGCAAATCTTGCATGTTTAAGGCAATTTAGTGCTGAAATTGAATGGATAATCTGGTGCTGAGACTGCTGCCAGTTAGAACTATCCAAAACCCTTGGTGTCCATGTTGCAGTTGTAGAGAAACTTACTTTTTTGTTCTATTAAAAATGTGGGCAAAGCAGACCTATGTGAAGACACATTATTTTCTCAGGAATATACCATTTTGTGTATGACACTGCTGGTTAATCCCTTGTCATCCGTTGCCCTGGAAGTGAAGGATTTATTTTATCTGACAGAACACTGAAAAATAACCTTTATTTTGAAAGGAGGTGTGCAGGTTCTATTTACTTTTTATCAGTCATAGCCAAAAATCTTTTGTGAGCAACTTTTCTAGTAGATAAAGACAAGTCTTTTTTCTTATATTTAAAAAACAAAACAAAGCAAAACCCCAAAAAAGAAAAAAACCCAAAAAACAAAAACACAAAACGCCTCTCACTTGATTATAAAATTAGAGGGATGGAAAGACCAAAATAAGGTATTAGATCCAAACCAGCTCCATATTTATATATTAAATATGATACTGGTCTAAGAACTGAGAATGACATTTTTGTATTTGCATTGCTGATCTTCCTCACAAAAGTAAAAGATAGTAAGTGATGCCTTTTCAAATGATGCAGTATCATCAGGTAGCTAGATGAGAACTCTCATCAGTGTTACAGAAATTGTTGGTCCAATTACCCAGTAAATCTTCCTTTTGTGGATCTCTCTCTCGAAATTGTGTTGAGCTGTGCAGGGAAAATATAGCTTCATCTCAAGAATCCACCTAGTTTTGTCTGCCTGCAGTACTGCAAGATGGCAGATGAGTGTTTTTCTCCTGGAGAACAAGCAGATCAGAGGGAAAATAATTTATGACTTGTGTGCATTGTGGCTTCTTACCATATGTGGCTGTAGTTTACTGTCTAGAATTTTGTGTCTTTGCTAAGGCTAGTAGCACCATCTTGGAGAAAGGGAGAAAAAGGGGAAGGAAAGGAGGAGTGTGACTGTTTGTTGAGACCCTTCTTAGCTGCTGGCCAGGAATCCCTCTCTAAAAGCTGAAAGTACTGTGCTTCCAAGTATGGTTCAAGTTGCCAGAGGACACCACTGAGGGAAGTTTTCTTGAGGAGCACCATCTGTTTGCTCAGCAATGATGTGGGCTTTCATATCTAAGCACAACCTTTTATTTGGACCAAAATGATAAATATAAAAACTGTCTTGACAAAAACCAGAGGCAGACTGACATCTTATGCTGTTCGATGACTCCTAGAGAGCCCACTGCCAAGGGTCAGGACTGCTGATGTGACTGCTGAACAGGAAAAGGGAAGCCAGAAACTTTTAATACACCCTCCCTTTGAGTATTTCCTTGCCTGTTCCTTTTCAGTCTTGTGTCCTTCATCTAAATCCAAAACCATTTTGATTGCAGTAAAAGATGTTACTGCTAGAACTGTTTTAATGGCACAGTGTGATCCAGCAAGAGCTGTCCTTTCTCTGGGCATTTGTTCTTCCTCCCCGCAGTTTTCTTTGTGCTGCTCTCTGAAGACAGACCCAGTTCTCTTATAGCCTGTCTTTGCTCTCTCTGCTGAGGTATGCTCGGAGGATGGCAAAAGGAGAGTCAGCGTCAGGGAGCAAGCTCTCTCAGTAATAATCTCACCATTTCCTGGACTTTTACAGGAACAGATAAGCATGAATCCTAAACTGCTGGTGGGGAAGGTACATTATGATTTCTCCTTGATGGTATGTGCTCTCTGGAAGGAGTGGTGATACTGAATTAGCTCACTGTCAAACTAACACTTCTAGGGCACAGTAGAGAGAACCTGCATTAACTCTTGCATGGTCTTCTTCATGGTCAATGGAGATTTTAAAATACCACTTTTTTGAAAGTTAACAATAAACTGTATCTTAGAATAACTTTGAAAGAAAGCCATTGGAAAAATAGGCTGGTTTAGGAAGTGCTGGTAATCCCATTACCTAAATAGCACATCACTTAAACATATTTTCTTGAGTATATTTAAGATCCTTAATGTTTGTGCTGAATGAGGGATGTAGGAATACTTTCTGGCCAATTATATTTTGAATTATTTGGGTTAAGCATAGTCTTTAAATCTAGTGAGATTTCTGGAAGTGAAAATGGAAAGCAGTATTTTTTCCTACTTCATGCAGAACACAGTCAAACTACCTTTTACTGCAGATTTACACAGAAACCTACAAAGCTGTCATGCTGAGGGTGCCTGCAGTTTATGTACTTCCTTTCTGGCCTGCAACAGAGGGCGCATTTGTTTTCAAAGATGCTTTATTTGTGGATATCCCTGTGACAGTGAAGTCCTTGTACTTAGTTTTCTAGTGCAGTAGTAATAAAGTGTGCATGGTGTATCACCTGTGTCCAGCTGGACGTAAGTGGTGACTGCTTTCCATAGAGTCACCCTGCACAGGCTGTCTTTTGAACAGGCAGCCCTGTATTGCATGTGATGAAACTTGCTGTGCATAAATGCAAAATTGAAGGAGGAATGCTCTTATAATGACAGCAGTCTGGTGAGCCAAAGCTCTTTGATTAACAACTTAGTACCTCTTTCCTTCAACTTCTTTTTTCCTGTATTCTGTTTCCAGTTTGTAGTGAACCATATTGGCATTTAGACCAACAAATTTTTTTAATTTTTTTTAAGATATCATATGTGTAATCCTATTACCTCTGAGGAGCAGTTAAGGAATTTGGGTTAAAGGAGGATGATGGTTGAGCTCATTGCTCTGTGCAGCTTCATGAGGAGGAGAGGTGGAGGGGTAGATGCTGATCTCTTCTCCCTAGGATCCTATGACAGAATGCATAGGAGTGGTTCAAACCTGTGCCAGAGGAGGTTCAGACTGGATGTTTTTGTGGAAGTATTTCTTCACTGTGAGGGGGGTCAAACACAGGAACAGGCTTCCATGAGAGATGGGCAATACCCCAAGCCTATCAGTAGTTAAGAGGCATCTGATGAGAAGGATAAGGGAAGGGAAGGATGTTCCAAGTCAAACAGCTGCTCTTTACTCTGGGGTGCTAGAATGAGCCTTTCATATCAACCTACTTATCCTGTATCCAGTCATGCTTCTGTGTCCTCTCTCCCACATTTGTACCAAACTTTCCCTTATTTTCCTACTGTCTTTTGACTCTTAACTAGCAAATAAAAACTATAAGGAGGGAAATTTTGCCCGCAGCATTAAGGCAAAATTGTTTGTATTACATGGCCTTAATATAAGTGGAAAAGTAGCTAGGTTATTTTGTTAAGTGCATATTTTTTAGGGTTTAAACTGAACTGTTGACAGATTAGTTTCTTGTCTAGCATGACAAATTTGTTCATTATAACAAAATCTGTCACCTCTCTTTTGTTATTCTTTTAGTAAGGGTTTATTTACTGTGCTTTGCTTAAGGGTTGCATAGATACATATTGACTCTTTTTGGTGTTTTTTGTTTGTTTGAGTTTTTGTCCCTTTTAATAATATCTCTGCTCTTGGTAATAAGATAATGAGATAATTGTTTCTGTTAATCTCCTAAATACAGCTAGATAGTTTCACTGCTGTGTGTTGGACAGGTTTGCTCTGTTTCCTCCAGTTACAAAGGAGTTCTCCATTCTGCTCACTACTGCAGGGCCCAGCAGGCAAAGGAAATGTTTTGTGATTTTTGACTAGGAGGCAGGGAAATGATTTAACTGGATTTGAGTTCCTTCCAGGGTATGTGCTGCAGGGCAAGCATGGCAACACACGTGCATTTTTTATGAGGTGGCAGCCTGTGTTTTCTCAAGCTTGTAGAGTCAGTTTAGATACATGGGGCAGCTTCAGATGTACAGAGGAAAGCTTGTACTGTTCAGTAAAAAAATACTTTGGCACATATATACATTTTGTGTCTCATATTCATTTTCTAGCAAACATTCAAAAAGCCCACTTCTTTAAATCTGTGCAATTTGTGAGTACAAAATCTGTCATGTTTGCTGTAGCTAAGAGAATATAGATTTTTTTGGTTAAAATAAATGCTTCAGTTTTAAATCCAGCTATAGATTTTCAGATAGTGTCCCCAGCTTACTAGTATGTTTTATCTACAATATGAAAATTGGAAAGATTGCAAAATTTAGTCTGCCCATGTTCACTCTGGAGTTCTTTTCAAAGAAAGATTAGATGATGAAGCATAATTTTGGAGCTTGCCTTTATACAGTGTGGCTTTCCTGAGGGTTATATTTTTTTTCTTGCTAGTTTTCTTCCATGCTTTTTGTCGGTTATAAACAGGTATTTCTGTGGTTTCTCTCTAGAGAATATTCTGGGGGATCAGATAATTTTCTTGTTCATGGATATTGTTTGGAAAGATGGGAGGGAGCTGGCTTTTGAAAAGGATGCACTAAAATGAAAGTGCTGTGGCTAGCTATCTACCTCTACTCAAGTCTTGCACAAGGAGAGTTTCTTAGTCCTTTGTCTTCCTCTGGAAAGTTTTCCTGAAAATCATGGAGAGAAAATGCATATACAGACATATTACAGAATTGAGAAAGAAGCTGTGGCTGAAAAGTTGAACAATTAGTTATTAGTACTGAGCATGGCTCAAGTAGTGGGAATCGCAGTGGATGATTGTTTTTGCTGATAACTGGAATTGACACAAGGAATGACAGGGAGAGCCATGGTAATGTTGCCTTTGCAGTAGTCATGAAGAAGGGGTGGGTAATGGCAAAGGCTTTGGGGAAAAAACCAATCAGATTTCCTTTTCCATATGTAATTTCACAAGAGATCTCATGAGTAGTGAACTTGGGTGAACATACCAGCCTCGACCACTTCAATTGTTTTCTGACAGCAGTCTGTTTTGAATTGCAGTACCTTTGGATTTTCTTCACAGTCTGCAGTCTTTTTAACTTTTTTAACTTTTTCAGTCTCAGTCTTTGTGACAGATGAGAATGGTGGTGTGTCTTCAAGATAACTATAGCATTCTGAAATAGTACAATTGTATTGAAAATAAGTTTTTCGAACTATGAATAAAAACAGATGTGTTCATGGTGTTTATATGAGCAGCATGCAGTAATATGAAAAACCAAAACTAGTTGTACAGGTACACTAGGATGAATGAGTTTTAAAAGAATTGTCAGATTTATAATTTCAGAAGAAATTATATTGTAGGGTGTGGTAGCATTGTTGAAAGTAAAATGATTTATATGGATTAACACATGGTGGATGGTTGTACGGTTTTTTAGTTGCTTTGTTGGGTTGCTATTGGTTTGGGTTTTGTTCCTGTTATTATTATCACTGTCATTATTATCTTGAAGTGCATGCTTTGTGTCCTTTCCCTGTATTCTTAGGAAAATTCCTCTGACTGTTGTAATTGACTTGGCTTTATCTTTGTATCATATGATTTAAGAGTTAAGAAACTAGAAATGCTCTAACAGAGGGACTTTTTCATCTTCCTGCTACTATATGGTGAAGGAAATCTGGTAGCATTATTTTAACAAATAAATCAGCACTGCTGAAAAGAACCCTTTTGAGAAACAGAATTATGTTCCAAATGTAAACTTAATGCTGTAACTGCACGTATACTGAAAACCCATTTTGATACACTACCTAATCCTTCTTAGTGACCAGAACCCGTAATGTGCAGTGTGTGTAATTTGTACTTAAATATGAAGATGGCATTTAAATGCTGTATCTTATATACGCTTATGTAATAGATGTACTTTTAATTGATGGCTTAAAAGACAAGGATCTTTGCCATCACTTAAGACCCTAGCAGAGGTTTTGCCAATCTGCAGTATGCAAAGCTGCAGATTTTCTGATGTGCTGCTTTCCGACAGGCCTTAGGACAGGTCCAGCTTTTGTCTCTAGAAGAATAAATCAGGAATGCTCTGTATTTGAGCTCTTAACTGAAAGTTGTTCCACATAGGATGCTACTGGCTCAGTGGTTTGGTAGAGTTGTGGTCAAAACCAAAGGATGTTTGCTTATTTCTTTAACTTCCACCCTGCTTTAAAACATATCCCTGTAGGCACTTCAGTATTAGCTAAGTAATTTTCAATTTTTAAATTTCAGTTACAAATGGCTTATTTGAATCCACATGCACAGTGCCTGACTCATCTTACAGAAGCGACAGAGTCAAGGCTCCAAACCTTTCTTCCTTGGTAACATTCCTCCTCCTCTGGAACTTGTCCTTGAAGACATTATCTCCTCAGTTCCTTTTCTGTCACTTGCATATAGTAGAGTCCCTTTGGTGTTTTTCATCTGTGACAAGAGCTTAAAATTAGGGTCTTGCTGTGTTCCTGGTTGAGCCTATTAGATAGTTTATAAAATCAGCTCATTTCCTTGTGAGACAGCTGTGTATAGAAGTGTAAGAGGCATAATGAAATTAACCCTAAATAAGTGGGAAGTAAGGAAGTATAATTATAATATAAGTATTAATAAACCCTGAAGTTACTGGGATTTTCTCCTCTTTTTTCTTATGTGTTTCTTGTAGTACTTAATTATAAATTACTTTTCCCATTTTTTTTTTTTTCTCTTAGGCAGGTATTCCCACAGCTTTGTGCTGTTTGGATGGGAAAAATAAAAATACCTTCTTGCTCTGATTTAACTCCTTATTTTAATCCCAGCTGCTGCTTTACATATAATAACAGTTAAATGGGGAAGAACGAATTGGTGCGTATTTTAATGGTACGATTGGAGTCTTACAAAAACAGCCATATTGAAAATAAGATTTGAGTTTGTTAAAGGCAAAAAACAATCACCACCAGTACTCCAACAACCCTAGTAGTCTGTCACAAGCACTACAAGCCTCGTGCTGTGATTATAACTTGAATATTTTTTTAAATATTTAAATATTGCCCCAGAGATCTCAGTTGATTAAAAAGGATGGCATATGTGGAAATGTGCTCATTGCTCACTCATAGGTCTGTGAAGTCCTAGAGTGTCAGGGAAAAGGTATGCTTTAATTTATTTCTTGAGTTTCTTTCTTTGCTAAACTCTGTTTGGATTCTGGTCCATAGATTGCTTTCTTTGTAACAACGGCAGCTCAAATGGCAGAGTTTCCATTTCCTCTCCTTTCTGTCACAAGCACCATCTTGTTCAGGCTCTTCACCTTGAGGGACCCATTTGGGTGGCCATTGGCTGAGCTAGATTAAGTAACAAATCTGATGAAGAAACAAATTCTCAGCCCCTGCATCTGCATCAGGACTTTGTTGCTGTTTTCCCAGCAGCCCCATGCATTCCTGTGCTAGCAGAGTACATTGTTGGAAAGGCACCAGAAACACCTTTCAGTGAGGAAAAAGGAGGGATTCTGATGCCTGCTGTCTCCACTGCTCTGATGAGAGCCCATGTCCTCTGTGTTGGTGGATAATTGTGAATATGTATTTGGGGGGGGGAAAAAAAAATCTGCTGGACTGTTCAGGAAGGTCTTGTCAATCTTTGTGTGAGATGTGTATTTTCAAAAGGGGTGTTTCAGGTCTTCGGGGCAGGCAGCCAGCCAGTAACAAGCTGTAGTCTGCACAGGATTGAAGTCAAATGTAGAGCTTCCATGTTTTCTAGTGGAGCAAGATTTCACCCCTGACTTTTAGTGCTGCTAGACCTGCAGGACCTTCAGCTGCCACGAAAGAGCAAGAGTTCTGAAACATTCTGTGATTCTGTGATACTCATTAATTTTCCCTCCGCAGCCTGTGAGCATGGTTGCACATTCATCAGGCTCACATCTTTCTGTCACATAGCTGAGAAGCAGGGTACGGTTGGCTAGCATAAAAATGTTCACTGTTTATCAGTAGTCTAGGGACTTAAATTTATAATTGTGATTCCATATGATGTGCAACTTCATATGGAAAGCCTCTTTAATTTTTCAGTTTGGTTGAGAACACATTAATCCTTTCTGTTCTCATTATTTTCTGCCTTTATGTTGGATAATAATGGCTTGGTTTAATTTGTGTGATGTTAATTTTTAGGGAAAACTGACATGTTTTCAAAACTGACAAGAAAAACTTGCTTTGCCCAGGTTGATATTTTGGCTCTGTCTGGTTTCTATATTAGCTGATATGTATGGAGAGATAGGAGTGGAATTCACCTTGGTTTTGTGTGTAGACACATGGAAAAAGCATTGTTGGTTTATGCGGTGCATTCAGATAGGTTTTTCAGCTTGCAGTGTTCAGGTGAAATTTCAAGATTTTGAGAGAGAGTGAAATAGGGTTATTTGTCAGTAAAGACTGATTCATTATGTTATTTTTTTCCAGAATTTGGGAATTTTTTTTTGATGTCTTGAACACATTTGCATACGATGATCATGTTTCACAGACTCATCAAATAAGCTTAGAATTAAAGTTTGCTAGTGAAATAAAGCTAGAAGTGAGTTAACTGATTATTCCTTGTAACTCTCAAATAATGGAATTGACTGATGCTGCCCTTTAGTGTGACCCAGTGTAACACCACCTAATTATGTGGCATCAATACAGAAACAGGAAGATGGCATCCTGAAGATGGGAAGCAGGAAGAGCAGGTTAATGGTAGAGGAGGGCTCGTGGAGACTGTCTGCTACAGTCTGGTGTTGCTTTTCTGACTGCAGCTTTTATCATTAAACTGGAAAGCGCAAATGAAAGGAATACATTAGGAGCCTATAAAGATTTCAGCCTGTCACTGTTGTTGCATGCCTGTCTTTCATTCTCCCAAATATACTGTTCCTGCATATGTCTGCATATGCCTCCAGCTCAGCACTCCACTTTTTCAGTGCCTTTCATCTGCTACGGTTGACTTCAAAGTGGCTGCTGACCAGCATGTTGTCTTGGTGCAAGGCAAGGTCTCCTGTTTTCCACTGCGATCTCGATTGAGCTTCCAGCTACTGATCTACTCAACCATCAGGTGCAAGCAGCCACTGATGTCTGGTAGTTAATAAGCATTTGCTGCTAATCAGCTACTGCAAAATGCAGTTAGCACCACGTACAGCAGTGGCTCAGTAGCAGAGGCTGATCAGAGGTCTTGGAGATAACTGGTTTTCTCCTGGGAGAGGAACAGTGATAGGGCTAGTTAATTGCCTGGTGGAAGCTGTGATTTGAAATACTGATTAGCTGTGGTTACCAGTGGTGACCTTCTCATTCCAGCATAAATGAAGCAGCACTGGTGTGATCTGGAGCTTGGGACCAAGTAGAGAACTTCATGGTTTAAAGGATGCTGAACAAACTGTAAGCAATGAACTTGATCAGGTGCCATGAACACCAGACACAGCAGTTTCTGCTTTCCTACCAGCTTTTGACAAGATAGGAACAGGGACATTAGTTTGGTATAGGATTCTCTTGCTCCCTGTTTCACACCCTGCCTCTGCCTTCATAAATTCCCAGGCCAACTGTCTCTGGGCTGCGCAGCATTTAAAGGTGCACTGGTTCAGTGCTGTGCTTGTGGGCTGCTGGGCCAAGAGGAGGCAGACTTTCTGGGCTGTTGTTCTGGTCTCTCTTGTACAGGGAAGGGAGGCAAGTTCTCACCTACTTAGTGTGTCAGAAGCCATCTGGTGGTGTGGCTATGTGTTGATTGGGCTTGCCATGAAACACAGAAAGGACAGGTTGAGCTAATACATGGTAGAAGGGAAAGACAGCAAATAGATGAAAACTGTTTGCAGCCTTGTATTTCAGTTTTGGTCTTCTATGGCAAGGTCTAACATTAACTTTCACATCTCTGGCAGATAAGCTTTGTGCTACCTAAAATATTACTGCCAAAAATCCTCTGTATTGACACTGTAATTGGAAGGATGTTTTTCTCTCAAAACTAGCAACTGCTAAGAGACTTGGAAGAGTAATTCAGGCTATTACTTACACTTTGTTCTGCAGGTGCAGAACTTTTGCAAAACTATAAATCCTAACTTGCCCAAAGGAACACTTTAAATGATGTTATTACCTTAGTTAAAGTCAGTTTGACATTCTTTGAGCAAAAGTATTATGTGAGGTTGATGGTCTGTATTCCTGTGCTTCAGCTCAAAAGTTGAAATTCATCTCTGCCCAAGCACACATGGTTTGTTTTCAAATGCTTTGCAAATGACTATTTTATTAGGTGGCTGTGGCCAATTGCTGCAGAATGGTCTTTGATAAGCTTTGTAGCCAAGCAGCTTTGGCTGTGTTGGCAGAGTCCTCTAGTGGGAGCACAGCCAGTGCCAGCAGCAGTCAGTCCTGTGGGCAATGCTACCCACTTCTCCCAAATGCCATCAGCCAGACCTGTCTCGACTCTGTGGTATCCCACCAGCAGGCTGCTCGAATGGTCAAGGGGCTTCTCTAAGTCTCAGAGCCTGTGGAGAGCTCTTGGCCCTTTTTTTTTTTTTTCTTTTCTTTAAAGCAAGCTTGATGGTGTGCTGTAAGTGCTTACATAATTTTAGGTGTTGATTTGCAAAAAGAAAAAAAAGGTACTGCCTAGTAAAAGTAGCTGACTTTATTAGGTACACAGTGTTACATGTCTAAATGAAAAGGCACAGCCTTCCTTTTCTGTTGGTCAGTAATGCTTCTGCTAATCAAGGTAATTGAGGAAAGGGCTTTTGTGTTTTAAAGTACCAACTTACTGAGCATGAAGGAGAAATGTTATTACACGTGTCTAACCTAATAGTATTCAACCCAGAATGTGCAAACAGGTCTTTGAGTCTGGTTAGATCTCTAAAGTGTTGATATAATACAGGCCAATAACTCCACTGCAGGAAATCCAGCTGTTTGAGATTGTTGCACAAGTAATGGTGTAATAATAAAAGGTCTTTATCTTCTCACAAGCTGGCCAGAGCTTTTCACTTACCATTGATTTGAAGCACTCACAACTGTGCCCAGTATTTTATCTTCATTAAAATAAAAAAAGAGGAGCATGTAACATGGCTTGGAAAAGGCTATTGCTGTGGTGGTCAGGACCTCTTTCTGATGAAGTTGGAGAGTGGCAACAAGTCAAAGGCAGTCATATTTCTGTGTTATTTTACTTGTTTTGTGATGAAGTTTTTCTTAAGACAGACATATAATTTTTTTCAAAAGCTAAATTAACCTTCATGGCCTGTATTTGAAACACCAGTTTCACCTTTGCTTTGAACTTACCTGCTCCATCACTGGGGTTCAGCAACACAGAACTGCTCTGTTAAGAGATCCGTCATGTGAGAGGCAATTGCATGGTGGAACTCCTTACTGCAGGTTGTTATGAATTCTCAAAGCTGAATATGTTTCAGAAAGCAATTAAACACACATGTTAAAGGAAGAATCCCAGTGTGATGAGATGCAGATACTGCCTTTGAAAATTCCCGAGCTACATCCAAGGGAATGGGGCAGGAAGTGCATGGCTATGTGTACTCATCCTCTTCCTCCTTACCCTTGGGTGAAGGCAGGTTGCTGAAATAAATGGGGCTCCTTAAGGAGTGAGATGGTTTTGTTGTGGTTCTTGTCACCCTCTGCTGTTAACTGGAGGAGTTGTGATGGGGGAGTACCAAGCTCTTTGCCATGGATGAGGACTCGCCCTCCTCCCGCAGCCTGGAGATGTTCTTTGTTGAGGCATGTTGTGTTCAGATGAACCTTCCAGCTTACCTGCAGTCTCATCTGGCATTTACCATGGCCCAGTGGCTTTCCTCACTTGTAATGAGTTTCAGTGGAGGCTGATTACAGTTACACATAGGAGGCAGCACAAAGGTTTTTCATTCTTGCATTATAGCTGCTTCTTCCTGATTTTTTTTATAGCATTGGGGTTTAATTCTCTGGCAGATGATAATACAGTATTTTTTTCAAGCCCTGTACCTTTTGGGTCTAGGATACTCTGTGCTCTGTGACTTTATAAAGCTTCTAAAAAGCTATTTTTCTAGTTTCTGGATTGAAATTCCCTTCCATTTTTATTGCACAATGTCATCATGATGCAGCTTTGTGGAATACTGTCTTACTTCCATAGGTTATTTTGTCCCAGGCTCTTTTTAATATACTAACATGCAGTTTTAACCCTGTGATGCAACAACCCTCCCAAGTTGTCCATTTTTACTCAGGTTTTCAAATGCAAATTTTGCTTTACCATTACTCTTGGTTATCTCTCATAACATGTCTCATAACAAAATCTGTTGGAGAGTTCATCCTCTTTTGTCTATGCTTTTATTTCAAATATTTTTGTATTTTTAAATGTGGAAAGTGGCTGATGATATCTGTATTTTTTTTTAAATAATCCCTGCTCTTCTAAAGAACTTGGTAAAGTCTAATATTACCATTCAAATAGGCAGGTGAGAGCTTTTGGTGATCTGTAATTTGTACCTTTTCAAAAGCCGCACTGCCTTGCTTTGTCTTGGAATTTATTATGCTTCCCAAGTATAATGTGACATACTGAATAGGGCAGGGGGTGGGGACATTGTCTTCAGCTGACATGCTGTTATCAGCGGGACTGTGTTTCTGGACACAAGATTTCGCAGTCATTGGTTGTCCGAAGAAAGCCTTTCCATCTGAGGATTGGACAAGAAGATGCGTCAATTTGCTGCCCGTCTCCAAGGTACTGGTGATGCTGCCTCCACAAGCTGGCTAACGTCACAGCTCCATCACCCAGCGGGGTGTGGGCTTTTTTCTCCTCTTCTCTGTTTTAATTCTGTATTTGCTTCCTACTGCATTTCTTAATCTGTCTTCTGCCAAATGCTAACAGCATGATATTTTGCAATCATTTAGGTGAATACAAGAAGGACGAACTCCTGGAAGCTGCTAGGTGAGTGCTGCTTAGAATATAAAGCATATTTTGGGGGTGGAAGCAGGCGAGGAAAAGGAATTTTTAAAATAGTAATGTTTTGTCATTGCCTTTCCATGAAATGATGCAAGCAAGCCACTTCATTAGCATAAATCTCTTCAGACTTTACAGTCTGCTACAAATAAAAAAGCCTGTTTATGTAATTGAAATCCCCCACTATGGTGGTTATAAGGTTAATATTGAGTTTTTGCTTTAAGCTGCTTAAATCCTCTTTATGGTTTTGTGACTGTTCTTTTTAGGGGTAATTTAAATATTGGAATCTTTCTTTGCTTTTGGTTTTTACTGCTGCTGTCTGATGTATTTTGAAAATAGGCTTTATCAGAACAGAGCATAAGGAAGCCTATACAAAAGGTGTAAAGTTCAGTCATACATTGCAAACGTGCTTTTCTTCTTCACTTCTGACTGCACAAGACCATTTTATATAGACTGTTAACCCTTCTAAAAAATTTCTGGGTATTGGTATGCAGTTGTTTCAAATGTTATGGGCCATATGCTATGAAAATGTGTTAAATCCAGAACATTTATTTCACCAAATGTCTTTCAGAGGATCTGTAAAATTAGATAAAGAAAATATGAGGCTAAGGAGAGAAATTAAGAGGTGGTTTTGCATGACCTTTTGTAATAAATTTAATTGCAAATTTAGTATTCTTTTTGGTATTTACCCTTGGTTTTGATATGTTCAGAAGATTCTTTAGCCATCTGATATTCTCCCTGGCAGAGTACAAATTTCAGTATACTCTACTTTGCAAAATACTTGGTAAGGAGCAGGATATCAAAGAGATCTTTTTCCCCCCCTTTTCCATAATTTCTCTTTCCCATTTACAGGAGTGGGAATGAAGAAAAACTGATGGCTTTATTGACTCCTTTAAATGTGAACTGCCATGCAAGTGATGGACGTAAGGTAAGTTAATGCCTGCTTCATATTTCAATTATTCAAGAAAGACCAATTTAAGCATATTGATAAACATAGATGTATAAACCAAGAGTGTATAGGGAAAAACCTGTGATACCTTTTCACTTTAAAATTAAATGCTGTTATGCTTGATACTGGCAGTTGTGACAGATTCAGCAGTCAGCAGACATGGATTCTGTGTGTGTCTTTTTAAATGTCAAACCCTGCTGTACATGTAAAATGAAACTTTGAGACCTTTTGTAAGAAAAACAAAATATACTGTTGCAGATGAATAAAATAACTGAAGGAGGAAAGTTATTATTCGTATTTGACCATTGTCTGAGTGAGGTAGTTCATATACAGCTTAGCTCCTAATGCCCTGCCATGTAGACTGGCACTGTATTGCTATGCTTAACACCTTCTGCATTTTCTTAAATTTGACATTATTGTTTTGACTTTCTCTGGCAGGGATGTTTGAATGAGTTAAATTAAGGATTAGGCTGAAACTGGAGGAGGGAAGAACATACGGAGTGAGAAGCAGATCCTATGATTTTTGATGTTTTAGACATCAAGATGATAGTCTGTCTAGACTGTTGGATTTACAAATGTTGGTTGTTTTTATTTTTATTTTTTTTTACTCTGTACCAGAACGTTCTTAATATGCATCTGTTTAAAATGTCTCTCACATGTAACAGTACCTCTCACTTTTGGAGAGAAAAGCATAGGATTGTTTTCTTTTATAGCTTTCTTTATTTTTGGTGAAGTGTGTTTGAGCATAGTATAAACCTCTGCCCACTCTGGAGATGTGGAACAGCCCAGTTCCACTGAAATCAATGAAGATAGGCTAGTTTATGCTTCCTTTTGATTAAAAGGTGTGTTGTTGCTGAATATAAAAAATACAGCTTCATTGTACAAGAATTTCCATTTTTTTATACATATTTTAAAATGTTTTCTCAATTGTAATGTATGTGATGCATACTATGTGACAGAAAAGCCAGAAAATGTTTTGTTTGTTTACATTTGTCACTCATTGAAAGTTTATACATCTTCCAGGTTTTGAAAACAATTAATTTTATAATCTGAAGACAGGCAAATGAACAAGGGCTTTATTTGGTTTAGCAATGTTGGAACTGATGAAACACTTCCCATCTTTTACCATTAAACATATTGCTCATATTTCTTCAATTGCCTTTTTTTAAACACTTTAAGAATCAAATAAGACTCTATTTAGGTATTAAAATGCACCGTGTTATAATTCAGCATGGTGGTATGCAACAGTGTATTACTGAGTAATTGAGCCCCTATCACTATTGATCTAAGGCCAAATGCAGAGTTATGACTTCTGTCTATTGGGT